>CM043318.1:103102928-103781053 GCA_023736055.1 Quercus glauca
CCTAGTTGAACAATAGGGTAAGTGAATCACCAAAAAAAATAATAGTTAATAAACTTTAAACAAAAATAATATTCAGAATAAATAAATAAAAAAAGGGAAAAAAGTGTAATACATCTCTCATGTGAAGTAAAGGGAGGAAGTTTATCAAAATAACATACATACCATATCTTCATTTAATACATCAAGAGCTTCCTCATAACACCATAGTCTGCTACGTTCCCCAGGCTTTTGTGGTGCTTCTTGTTGAACAATGTTCATACCCATTTGTTGTAATAAGTCATGCATCGACAAATAATAATTATCTTGATCAATAGTCAAGAGACACTTATCAATAAGTTTTTGAATACCATATTCTGGGTTTAAACCGCAAGCTTTCAATGCATACTTAATCATATTATACCTCATGTCATATCCCTTGAAGAAACATGCAATATCAAGGAAAATATTCTGTTCATTTTCGGTTAATCCTTCATAACTTCTTCTTAGTATTTTTTGAATATCTTCTTGAAGATTTGTTTCATAATAATCTAAGGCATCATTCCATACTCGAATAGTTTTCTTACGCAAATCACAACCCATTACTTTTAGAGCTAGAGGAAGGCCTTTGGCATAACTTATAGCTTTTTTCTCAAGTTTCAAATAATCTTCAGGGACTTCGTTACTTGGGAAGGCATGCTTACGAAAGAGTTCAATAGCTTCATCTTCATCTAATTCCTCAACCTCATAGTCATAGATTGAAAGACCATTTCGATCAGCTAGCAAGCTTTTATTTCTTGTTGTCAGAATGATCCTACTTCCAAATGCAAAGCATTCACATTGTCCAAGCAATGTTTCTATCTGGTCGTCATCATCCACGTCATCAAGAATGATAAGAACCTTTTTTAGGCAAAGAATTCTATTTATCCTTGTGGTTCTTTCATATATAGTACTCACCCTCAAATTCATATCCTTTGTCAAATTCTTATCCTCTGAGATACCCTTAAGAAGTGCCTCTTGTAGATGGATTTTGCCTTGCTCTGTCTTTGACCACTCTCTAACATTCTCTACAAAACTTTTTGCTTTGAAATGATTTGAAAAGCTCTTATAAATTTCTTTTGCAATTGCAGTTTTGCCTATTCCACCAAGGCCAGTGATCCGTACCATGCGAACATCATTTGATTCAATATCTAAAAGTTTTGTCACCGCCTCTATGCGAGAATTTATTCCAACCAGTTGCATTGTAGCAACAAATTTTTGAACAAGTTCAGATTCAGTGCAACTGTCATCCACAGAGCATTTAATTAACACATGTAATGAGTTGGACTGCGAAAAATAAATAACATAAACGGAATGCAAGACGTTTAATTTTTACATCACAGTTGAAGTGTTGTTAGATGAAGTAAGCGACATGTAACTCAGATTGAAAATTTTTATTTAATTCATTTTGTTGGGTAGCAATTAGCTTTTGGGATGAAGTGGCATTAAAAGTCCACTTAGATGACAACATAATCTTACTGGATCTCACTACATGCTTAGAAAAAATTATTTAAGTTTTTTTCTATAAAATTTTTCCAATTATTATGAGGGGTGAAATTCCTAATTAATAACTATAAGTAATCTAATATTAAGTTCTTTTATTTCCAAATATTAAGCACTTTTATTTCCATCTTTAATCCAAATATAAATGTACAATTTATGATATCACATTTGCATTATTCTTAAAATATGGAACCTCTTGAATATTTAAAATTTTAAAAAAACATTAACAATTTTTTTTCAAAGAAGCCCGTAAAATTTTAAGGTGACCAAAGCAAATAATATAATAGTTTTAATAAGTTTCTTAAGAAAAAAAAATTATTTTTCTCAACAGAAAAAACAATAGAGAGGGGGGCACCCCAAATGGGCTCCGCTCCGTCACATATATTATCCTCTCTCTCTCGTCGACTGCACATATAAATTAGAGTAATGTTACAAACAAACTATTTTACAATATTTTTACAAACTGATGTTGTGGCCAACTTCTTATTGATTCACATTTGAGTTCACTACTAACATCACTTTTTCATTTACCAATAACTACTCACCACATTAGCAGTACGTAAAATTTTTGTATCTCTAGAATTTTCCTATAATAAGTCAAGTAATTTAACACATAATGACAATAACGTGTACAAACAGTATTATTTTAATTGTAAAACAATCATAACCGAAAAGAAAAATTAATTAATTATTGTGGTCAGAACAAGCCAAAAAATATTCCCATTAAAAGAAGATCAGAAGTGTTACCCTTTCTCTAAATGCTCTTCAGAGATTTTGGTCACTTCTTTTGAAGCAACTCTCCACTTGTCCACCTTCTCTAGGTTCTCCTGTAAACGTTTACATGTTAGGAGTTTAAACTACTGTCTAGAAACAGTGAGATGCGAAAAAGAAAGACTAAAAAAATTGCAGAAATAAACAATCACACAAAGAAAAGATTTATGTAGTTTGACAATGTGTCTATGTCTATGGAGCTACAATGATTTTCACTATGTCTAAAAAAAATGCGGAGGCAACAGTACAACTTTCGAGTGTTGGATAAATTATTTGAATTTAGTTTAGTGATAAAATAATGCATCATAGATATATTAGTATTGTTATTTCTTTGTTTTCAAATTGACTCCTATATTTGTAACAAATGTTCTCTCCCTCAGTGGAGCTCTCTCTCTCTCGTCTAAAAGCGAGTTTCCTCCCTCCCTTGATTTGATCTAAAGGGTTTATTTACTTTACTGCTTTCCTGCTTGTTATTCAGAATGGAAGACGATGTCATTGAGGGATTGGGAAACATATAGTTAACAACAGATGCGAAAGAGGTTATTGCTATCTTTGAAACTGGTAGATTGGAAGCTATTGAGAGTTGTAGTTTGAGTCTTATTGGGAAGTTTTTAACGTGCAAGCCCTTCAATAAGAGAGTGGCAAAGACTACAATACGGAGAGCATGACGTATGGATGAAGGGCCACAAATCCTGGAGATTGGTCCAAATCTGTTTCAATTTAAATTCCAATCGGAATTTGATATGAATCGTATTATTCGAGGAGGACCTTGGACATTTGACAATAAACTACTGATGCTCCAGCGGTGGAAAAAAGGGATGACTATGGAAAATATACGAATGGAATATGCATCGTTTTGGGTTCAAATATGGGGAGCTCCGTTAGGGATGATTTTCATGCGGGTTCAAGTTGCATTGCCAATAGCCAAGCCACTCAGACGTGGGGCTTACATAGCAGACCTTGATGGAGCACGTACGTCGGTAAAATTCAAATATGAGAGACTGCCCTTATTTTGCTATTACTGTGGATATCTCGGACACGATTTGAAGCATTGTGCTAAACATTTTGAAGCGCAGAAATCTGGTGAGGGAGTGGAGTACCAGTATGGTGAATGGCTGAAAGCTAATGGGGGTCGTTCACATTCTCCACCAAAGCGAGATATGGGGAAGACTGATGCGGGTGGTGCAATGGATGAATCAAGGGATCTGCCAAGGCAAACCGAGAATAAACTAATGCATGGGAGGTGGAGAATGGAGGTGACAGAGCAGACGCAGACGGGGTTCTCAAGTGATCGGAGTGACAATGGCAGGCCCAATAAAGGGAAAGCTGTGATTCCAGGAATTGTTCCTGAAATCCAGGAGGTTGAAAGCGTGGATAAAGGGGATTCTGCTTACGTGAAGGATGAAAACGCTGTGAACGTAAGGATAGACTCTGGGAGTGTGCGGGATAATTCAAATAAGGATTCTAATCCTATTGTGGAGGCATGCACGTTAGTCTCTATAACTGATGGAGTGGATGATAACTCTACATTAAATTTGAAAGGAGATAAAGAACGGCAAATGGACCCAACTTCCAATGAGCTACTTTTAGTACAGCCCAGTCCACTTGGACTAGAACTAACCGAATGGACTCTGGGCTGAGTGGTTTTACTAAAAACTTAGTATTACCTACGCTTGGAAAAAGGGAAGCACCTCAAAATGCAATGCCAAACCTGGATGGAAGTCAATCTGCACCATCTTTGAAGAGGGGAAGAATTGATGACGCCAAGATTGATGAGATATCAGCGGGGGCTCCTAAGTTGGAACTGCCAAGGGCTTGAGAACCCTTGGACAAGTCGAAACCTTCGCAAAATTGTGAGGAAACAAGCTCCCAATGTATGTTTCCTTATCGAAACAAGGCTGGACAAAGAAGGATTTGAGAAGTTGTACGATAATTTACCTTTTCCCAATGGGATTATTGCCAAAAATTTGGATTCAGGAGGAGGTATTGCATTGATTTGGAAGAGTGAAGTCTCATTGGATGTCATTACTTTTACAGCAAATCATGTACTAGCCAAGGTTGTAGAGGAAGATGGTTTTGAATGGTTCTTGACAGGATTTTATGGATGGCCAAAAGCAAATCAACGAGAGAAGTCATCGAAGTTACTAGCTCATCTGAAAATGTATGCGGATGGACCATGGCTCTGTATTGGTGACTTTAATGCTTTCCTCCATGCATCAGAAAAACAAAGCTAGCGACTTGCACAAGCAGCACAGGTGGATGCTTTTAGAGAAGCTTTGGAGTTATGTCAACTTGAAAATTTGGGTTATAGAGGCTACCCATTTACTTGGAGTAATAAGAGGCTGAGAGATGCAAATACAAAAATCCGCCTTGATCGAGCTGTAGCAACTAAGAAGTGGAGGGAAAAATATTAGTTGAGCACAGTTACTCATCTTTATTCCCATGCATCAGATCATATGCCTATTATTCTTCAAACTCGGAGTTATCATAAGCAGAGACAGAGAAGGGAAAGGTCATTTATATTTGAGGAATCATGGCTCGTGGGAGGAATGTGAGGAGGTGGTGAGTGAGGCATGGCATGCGAATGGAAACAATGAGGTTGGGTTAGTTTCGGTTAGGGAGAAAATTAAACACTGTGGTTCGGACTTGATGGCATGGGGGATATCCAAAGCTAATCCGAATGATGAGGAAATTAAAAAAATTCTAGAAACAACTTGAGAATCTTACTGAGGCCGAAACTACTGAGGGGACTAAAGCTAAACATTTGGAGGTTAGCAAACGGTTGGATGATTTATTGTTGAAGCAAGAGATTTATTGGGCTCAACGGTCAAGAATTCCCTAGTTGAAATATGGGGATAAAAATACAAAATATTTCCATTCCAAAGCAAGCCAAAGGAGGAGGAGGAACCATATAAATGGGATTCAAAATGGGGAGGGTCTATGGGTGGAGGATATGGAGGATATAGTCAATGTAGCTGCAGGGTATTCTGACAATTTATTCTGTGCAGGCTCATGTGATCAGATGGAGGAGAGTATTGATGCAGTCTCTAGTAAGGTGACCCCTAAAATGCAGCAGATGTTGTCCAGTGACTTTACTGCTGAGGATGTGAAAGTGGCGTTGTTCCAAATGGGACCAACAAAAGCTCCTGGGCCTGATGGTATGAATGCTCTTTTCTACCAAAAGTTTTGGCATGTTGTGGGTGAATCTGTTACTATGGCTGTGTTAGATTTTTTTAATTCAGGTAATATGGTGCCAGACATTAATCATACCAATATTGTTCTTATTCCTAAAGTTAAGAACCGTGAGAAGATGTCTGATTTTAGACCTATTAGCCTGTGTAATGTTATCTTTAAAATTATATCTAAGGTCTTGGCGAATAGACTAAAGCGGGTTCTCCCTCAAATCATTTTTCTCACTCAAAGTGCCTTTGTGCCTTGTTGTCTTATCACGGATAATGTGTTGGTGGCTTATGAAACTTTACACACCATGCATTGCAGGAAGAAGGGTAAAAAAGGGTCTTTAGCACTGAAGCTTGATATTAGTAAGGCTTATGATCAGGTAGAGTGGCCTTTTTCTAAAGGAAATTACGCATAAATTGGGGTTCCCTGAAAGGTGTATTGATAGGGTGATGAGTTATGTCACAACACCCTCTTTTTCTGTTCTCATTAATGGAAAACCACATGACAATATACACCCATCTAGAGGAATCCTTCAAGGAGATCCTGTTTCACCTTATTTATTTTTGTTGTGTGCAGAGGGTTTCACTTCTTTACTGGCGAAGGCAGATTTGGAGGGGAAAATTCATGGCGTATCTATTTGCAGAAGAGCACCCAAAATCACCAACCTGTTATTTGCTGATGACTCATTTGCTATTTTGCAAAGCAACTAAAACTAAAGTGGAAGTGGTTAATGATATTCTTAAAACATATGCTCAAGCCTCAAGTCAAAGTATCAACTTGGAGAAGTCGTCTGTATACTTCAGCAATAGCACCCCAAATTGTCAAAAAGAAGAGATCAAGCAAATTCTAGGAGTAAGGGAGGTGGACCGGTATGAATCCTGCCCGGGGCTGCCTACATTGGTTGGAAGATCGAAATATCATTCCTTTTCTTATTTGAAGGATAGGGTATGGAAGAAATTGCAAGGGTGGAAGGGTATGTTATTATCAAGGGCGGGGAAAGAGATTCTCATCAAGGCAGTGGCATAATCCATTCCTACCTATACGATGGGTGTATTCCAACTTCCGGTAAAATTATGTGATGAGTTAGATGCTTTGTGTGCAAAATTTTGGTGGGGACAAGTAGGGAATGAAAGAAATATTCATTGGAAAAGGTGGGACAGATTAACCACGCCTAAAAAAGGTGGCGGCATGGGGGTTTCATGATTTGCGAGTATTCAATCTTGCTATGCTAGCAAAGCAAGGGTGGAGGTTGCTTCAAGAGGATGAATCTCTATTATACAAGTGTTTCAAGGCTAGATAATTTCCTCAGTCTAATTTTCTTGAAGCTGTTGTATCCCCTAATTGTTCTTTTGTATGGAGAAGCATAATGACGACTCAACCTATCCTTAAAAATTAGTGTTGTTGGAGAATTGGGAATGGGTACTCAATTAGAGTTCATGAGGATAGATGGATTCCAAATCATCCAACCAATAAAAAAAAATTGATTCCTATATTTTAGGATAAGATTTGTAGACGTGGTTATCTCATCCTTGGCTACTTATGTACGTTGAATGCATTAATGAGAAATTTTTTTTTGATAAGTACGTTGAATGCATTGATGAGAAATAAGCTTAAAATTAACCCAAAAAGTATATTCTCCCTCTCAAGTTTGAGAGGCTAATCACCCAAAATTGATTAAGTTAACTTTTATTTTTCCAATTCTCAATTTTAGGTATCAAAGCAACGATCCATGGAGTTACCAAGATTCAACGGCAAAGATCCCTTTTGGTGGATTCTCAATGTCAATGAATTCTTTGTTCTCCACAACAACTCACCACACCACATGGTTTTCATTGCTACTCCTTACTTGGAAGGGGAGGCATGAGAATGGTATCAAACCTTAGAGGTAGTGGGATTATGCTCCGATTGGTTGGAGTTCATATGCACCCTACAAGATTGGTTTTGAACACCAATCAATGAAGCACCAATGGAGTCTCCCACTAAAGTGTCAAAGATCCAAGAGCCCATAAATCACATGCAAGAGATCCAAAACCCATAAGGCATCAAATCCAACTGCATTTGCTACAAAAATTTCCTTTGGAGATAAAAGGATCAACGAAGTAGAAAAGATAAATCAAAGAAATCTTCTTGTGATTATAAGTCTACGTCAATCCCACATATTGACTTTGTCATTCCTAATGAGTTCAAGGTGTGGGAAGCAATGCATTTATGTTCCTGGTGCTCACAAAAATAGTTGGTGAATTGGCACAAGTATCAAATATCCAAATTCTTATCCTTCAACACTTTAAAATTCGAGGTCGAGTTTTCTCCGGAGAGAAGGATATGGTGTGAGCAAGTATTGATTTTCAAAATGGTTAGAAATATAGCAAAATCACATTTTCTATTCTTTCCCCAGACCCCACCACTATGAAAGATGTGCACTTCTTAAAATATCCCATATGTGTAGGTGGGAACAGGGGAAGGGGTCATTTTTTTTTTATAAGTAATAAGATTCATTGAAATCAAAAAGAGAGGAACACCGAAGTACACAGGGAGTATATAGGGGTGAACAAATCAAAAACAAACATTACAAAAATCAAGTAAGTCCAAAATAGAAGAAAAAGGATGGTTTCTCCACACAGAAAACCAATCAAGTAAGGTTCTAAAAAAAAGAAGCTTGAGATCAGGCATGGAACGCTCCTTGTCTTCAAAACACCGACTATTTCTCTCCTTCTAAATACACCACATCAAACAATGAGGAGCAACCATCCACAGATCTCCATTACGATGGCGACCAAAACGACCTTGCCAGCATGCCAAAAGTCCAACAACAGAGAAAGGCATAACCCAACAAACTCCAAATAACCCAAAAACCATATCCCACAACTCCAAAGCAACCGGGCAATGAAGGAAAAGATGGTCAATAGTTTCACTATTACACTTGCACATGAAACATCAGTCCAAAATGCAAACCTTTCTTTTTCTTAAGTTGTCAATAGTCAAACATTTCCCCAAGGCTGCTATCCATACAAAGAAAGCCACTCTAGAGGGGATCTTCTGCTTCCAAATGCTTTTCCAAGGGAAAAACTTCTCACTATGGCCAACTAGAATATGGTAGTAAGCACTAATCGTGAAACCCTTACTCTTACAAGGCAGCCAACATCTCTTATCCTCCCCGATCCCCCTTACAGGGGTGCAATAAATAGAATTGATGAAACTCCTGAAAGCTTCCAATTCACGGTTATGAACCTCCCTACAGAACTGAAGATCCCAGTGGAGTACTCCATTGGTGAACCTCATAAGCTCCGCTACACTTGCCTCTTTGTTGCAACAAATCCTATATAAATCAGGATAACGATCTGTGAGGGGAGAAGAGCCACACCAACGATCAAGCCAAAACTGCACTTTTGATCCATCTCCAATTTCAAACATAATAAACCGAGATAAGGAGTGCCACCCTCTTCTAATATTTTTCCACAAACTAACTCCATAAGGGACCAGAGAAAGAGCTAGAACACCAACCGCCCCAATCACAACCATACTTCACCTCTATCACTTGACGCCAAAGAGCATCCCTTTCTTGCCCAAATCTCCATAACCACTTCCCTAATAAAACTACATTGAAGGTTCTCAAGTTCCTAATCCCCAGCCCACCTGAAGTGAGCGAAGTACATACTGTAGACCAATTAACCAAATGAAATTTGGGCTCGTCTCCTAAGCCACCCCACAGAAAGTCTCTCTGAAGTCTAGCAATAAGGTTGGCCACAGAAGCAGGAATATGGAATAAGGAAAGAAAATAAGTAGGAAGATTAGAGAGAGTGCTTTTAATCAAAGTGACTCTACCTCCCTTGGAAAGATATAATTTTTTCCAACCTGCTAATTTTCTTTCCATCTTCTCTAGAATTGGATTCCAAATAGACTTGTCCTTAAATTTTGCCCCCAAAGGAAGACCCAAGTATTTCATGGGGAGAGAACCTTGCTTGCAGCCTAAAACAGTCACCAAAAGATCCATGTTATGAACAGCCCCCACAGCCACTAGCTCAAACTTACCCAAATTTACCTTCAGACCAGACACAACCTCAAACCAAATGAGCACCATACGGAGAATCAGAATTTGATCAATATTAGCATCACAAAAAATCAGAGTATCATCAGCGAAAAGAAGATGGGAAATCATCAAAGATCTTCTAGAAGAAGCACCAACACTAAAGCTTGACAAACGACCCTCATGGACAGCCTTATCCAACATTCTACCGGCTGCCTCCATAATCAGCACAAATAATAAGGGGGACAAAGGATCACCTTGCCGCAACCCCCTAGAACTTCCAAAAAACCCATGGGGAGTACCATTAATGAGAATGGAAAAGCGAACCGTTGATATACAAAATGAAATCCATTGCCTCCACTTATTAGAAAATCCGCAACGCTCAAGCAAGTTAGAAAGAAGTCCCCAGTTCACGTGATCAAAGGCTTTTTCAATATCCAATTTACATAACAATCCTGGCTGACCAGACTTCAATCTACTATCAAGGCATTCATTAGCAATAAGAACAGAATCAAGAATCTGCCTATTTAGAACAAAGGCGTTCTGGGGAGCTAAGATGATCTTGCCTAAAACCATGCGAAGACGAGATGCCAAAACTTTAGCAAGAATTTTATAAACCCCCCCAACAAGACTGATAGGCCGAAAGTCTTTTACCTCCACTGCAGCAGCTTTTTTTGGAATGAGAGCAATGAAGGTTGCATTCAAGCTTTTTTCAAATTGACCAGTATCATGGAAATGGTGGAACACAGCCATGATGTCTGATTTGAGAATCCCCCAGCAGGCTTGAAAGAAACCCATCAAAAAACCGTCAGGCCCAGGAGATTTGTCCCCATTAAACTCCTTGATGACTTCAAAAATCTCAGTTTCTTCGAAAGGTCTCTCTAACCAATCCGCATTATCCCCAAAAATCCTTGGAAAATCCAAAACATCCTGTAAAGGATGCTTCTCTTGCCGCTCAGTGTATAGGTTCATATAGAAATGAACAATATGGTCAGAAATCCTATCCTGATTGGAAGACAAGACCCCATCAATCATAAGATTTTCAATACAATTATTCCTTCTATTAGAATTAGCCATCCTATGAAAAAAAAACCTTGTATTGGAGTCGCCCTCCTTTAAAAACAGCATTTTGGACTTTTGCCTCCAACTAGTCTCCTCTAATAAGGCTGCCTTTTCAAGATCGGTGCAAAAAGTTGATTTTTCCAATTTCTCCTCCTCAGTTAGAGGTTGAAAGTCCTCTTTTACATCTAGAGCATTCAACTTGCTCAATAAATGCTGTTTCTTGGCTGTGATATTGCCAAAATATGTTTCGTTCCACCGCTTTAGATCCGCTTTTAGGGCAGTCAACTTCTTGGCAAGAATGAAACTAGGAGACCCTTGAAAATGGCAATTTTCCCACCAAGCCTTCACCTTATCTAAAAACCCTTCCGCCTTCAACCACATGTTCTCAAAACGAAAAGGAATACGCCCTTTTCGATGACTCCCACTCTCCAAAAGAATTGGGAAGTGATCGGATAACATTCTAGGAAGCCTTTTTTGGGAGAAATGAGAGAGGTAGTCTGCCAAGTCTGGAGAGAGTAGAAACCGGTCAATTTTAGAAGCTGAGGTGGAGTTAGACCAAGTGAATAGGCCTCCCTCTAGAGGATTGTCCATAAGCCCATGATGAGATATAAAATCCGAAAAATCAAACATGCAGCGAGTAAATCTTCCTGCCCCTAACCTCTCCGAAGGAAAGCAGATGACATTAAATTCTACTCCCAAGCACCAAGGCAAATTCCACCAACTGTTCAAGCCTGCCAATTCTTCCCACATGAAGAGACGATTCCTGTTCAAATTTGGACCATAGATACCTGAGAAAGCCCACTCAAATTGGTCACTAACGTTTTTGAACCTACATGAAATCGAATAAAACCCCACTGCTTCCTCTATCTTTTCAACCACCCTTCTATCCCACATGAGCAAAATACCACCAGAGGCACCCTCAGAACCCAAATAAAGCCAATCTATGTAAGGACAACTCCAAATACTTCTAACAATTCCTCTTGTAACCCATTCCAACTTTGTCTCTTGCAAACAAACAATATCTGCCCTCCAAAAACGTAGAAAATTACAAACCCTAAGCCGTTTTTTCTTCTCGTTCAACCCTCTAACATTCCAAGATAAAATTTTCAAATTCATTAGAGAGTAAGTAGAGCCCTGTCCTTACCATTACCAATGCGTCTTGGAGAAGCTGGACCATAATTGACAGAGCTAAATAAACCCCGCAATTCCCTTATTCCTTTCCTCCCTAAGCTCTTCAGGGCTTTTTCAGTTTGTTCCTTAATGGCCCTCTTCTGTAACTCAGCTTCAACAGCCAACAGGAATTTGGTTACAGGCTCTTCCAAACCTTTGAGGGATGTCCCAAGAAAATCATCAAAGCCACTGAACTTTTCCTGAAACCATTCTGAGAAGTTCTCCTTACCCAGCAAATTCTCCTCATTCTGAGTTGCTGGCCCTTCAGAAATATCCATGACGTCCATAGGCAAAGAGATAGCCAGTGGTTTGACATTAAGAGGTGTCGAAGAATCAAAAAATTGAGAAGCATCCTCGGAGCAAAAATCTGAAGCCCAATCCTCCATAGTAACTTCAGCCCCTTTATCCAACTCTGGATTAAGCTCCTTACATTCCGCTGACACACTCGGTACCGCCAGCCGCTGGTCTAAGTCATCCACTCCAAAAACGACGTCTCTCGTCGGTAAAAAAATTTGGATAGGGACAACCACCCTCTTCCCATCACGTAATTCAAGAACCCATTGCTCAGAATTCCCCCATTTCTTGATGACGTTGTCTGTGTGCTCATGGATGATCTGTTGAATGTCACGATGCAAGGCCGCTTCATCATCGGAGCACAGGGACCCATCAACGGAAGCATCGGAGCACATAGACTCAATCACGGGGGCCTCTGAGTTGACGAGCACTGAGGGTATTGTCTCGGAGCAAGTCGGTTCCACATCGGAGCACTTGGGTTCATTCACGGAGGCATCAAGGTTGACGAGGACTAAGGGAATCGTCTCGGTGCTTAACAGTTCAAAGTGGGTCAACGATGAGGTAATCTGGGTAGGAGTGACAGAAGAGGAGGATAAAGTGTGTGGGTGGGTCAGATAATGAGTCAAAGAGGGCTGGGAGTGTTTGGGTTTCCATTTAAAAACAGGTTTATGTAGCTTAAAACGGCGATTGGGCTTTGGGTTTGAATTTTGGCCAACTGAAAGGTTGATATTGGGCTTAAGAGCAACAATGGGCTTTGGGTCAAAGGCTTGGTTGGAGGGCTTTGGGTCAGAGGCTTGGTCAATTGAAGGGTTCACCTCAAGGCCACTGGGCTTTGAGAAAGGATTATGGCCAACCGAAGGGATAAAATTGGGCTTAAAAGAAACAAAGGGCTTTAGGTCAGAGTTAAGGCCAGTGGGCTTTGGGTTAGAGGCTTGGTCAACCAAAGGATCCACCTCAGACAAGTTGGACCAGCTGATACTCCACTTACCATGAGTCCCACGTACCAACCTGATATAAAGATCCAATTGCACCCCACTCTTAATATCTTCTAAAAAGACAGACGAGATCTTTGCCCCTACCAGAGCATTCTCCTTCCCAAGACTGCTCTCACGAGAATCCCGGGTCTAAGCACCCGGATCGGCTAAGTTAGACTTACAAGAAGCCAACATTAAATGCGCAGGATTTACCACGTCAAGAGGATCCTGGGTCAGAGCATTCACCACCGTTACCTGACTTCGAGTTTTGGGTTCACTTCGTCGGCCTTGCACCACCGCTGCTACAAAAGATTTGGATTCTTTAACATCAGACCCAGGTAAAAGCTTTGGAGTCAGATTGATGGCAAGAGTCCCAGGAGCTATAGCCTTCCTTAAATGCAAACTGAATCCTCTCCAGCCACTACCCAATTTTCCTTCCGGGACAATTATGAAACCCTTCCGACGGCCATGAAGAAGTTCAGACATCATAAGAAAAGAGCCATGTGCATTGGAGCCCAATTGTAGTATAAAAACCTTCTCTCCATCTCTAACAGTTCGAGCAAAGTGTCCAGGTGGCTCAAAGGAACTGAAGTCTTCCATCATAGATAACATTCTCCTTGCACACTCTTTGCCCATGAACACAGAACGTAAAGAACCTCTGCTTCTCTCAAAAATACGTAAAAGGAAAAAGGAACCCCCTTCTTCAACAGAAAATTCAAAAGATTTTGACTCTATGAAGAAAAAAAGTGAGCCACCCATACTTTTGAAAATCTTTTGGATATAAGACCAATCGTACCACCTAGGTAATTGGAGTGCCTAACAAAAACATTTGCACATACTAAACTTACAATTTCCAAAAAAAAAAAAATCAAACCCAAAAGAGAGATGATGTGGGGGGTAAACAGAGATGGTGGTGTTGAAGGCCTCCTGCAGGGTTGGCGCTCTTAAATCTTGATCACGACGTGCCTGCCGGAGGGTTGGCCGTTGACAAGAGGTTTCTCGCCACTTGAAGCTTGGTGGTTTAACTTTTAGACAAAACTTTAGAACGGAACAGGCTTTTGAAAGCAATCACAAAAAGAAATTGAATCTGCTGACTGCTTGGAAGGGGTCATATTTATCCCATATACAGTAGCAAGAGTAACAATAATGTTTATAATGCTATAGTAGCGGGAGACTGTTATAACCTGAGTGCTGGATAAATTATTTAAATTTAATTTAGTGACATAATAAGGCATCCTAAATAGGTTAGTATTGCTATTTATTTATATTCAAATTAATTCCTATGTTTTTTCTATAAAAAAATTAAACTAAATTAATTCCTATGTTTTAGAATATGGTTCCTATGTTTTAGGATTTGTTGATGTGGTTATCTCATTCTTGGGTATTTATATACATTTAATGCATTAAAGAGAAATAAGCAGAAAATTAACCCAAAAAGTCTATTCTCCCTCTCAAGTTAGGAGGCCAGTCACTTGAATCGACTGTGTTATGTTTTATTTTTCTAATTCTCAATCGCTTTTATTACATAAAGCCTAATTCTAAAGCAACAGTGACCCTTACAAATATATCAAGCCTTTGTCTTATGGATTGCCCACAAAATATCTAATTTAAAATTGTAACACTTCCAAGTCGAGTCAGGCTACAAATCGGATCAAACACAAAACTAAATTCCACATAGCCCAACACTTCATGTTTAGCAAAGGCCTCTTCAAAGTCTTCGTCTAATGTCACACATCACTAGGTTCCACATGGTAGAAAATGGGCAACACTCTCATCCCTCCCTCAATGCATTCAACAATTTTTGCATGTTCTCCCAAGCACTATGTGGAAGATGCATAATTTTCAAAGAAAATGATGGTCGCCATCCTCCCCATCCTCAATGTTTGACCCGATAAACCATTTGAACCATGAGCCGGTTCAACCGGGTCAAAGAGTTGACTTTTTAAAAAAAGTAGAGAAATGGGTGTCGTAGGAAATAGAACCTGATATCTAGCGCTCAATTGAGAACAAAGACTAGCATTGTAACCATCAAACCATTTGGATCTCTTGTGTTTAATTGTGATCTATTATTATATTTATTTTATACTTACATAATTTATAATTTCTCAACTTGTTATATCACCTCTCTCTCTCAATTTATTAATATTGCTAATTTTTTTTTCTTTGATAATGTTAGGTTCTAAAGATTTAGGATTAAATGTTTAGAATTTCAACTTGTATGTGTTGGCAAACCGAGAACAAAAATATGTCTAGAATAAGTGCTAGACTTTGCTCAAAGTTGTATAGGTCAAAACTCAAGAATGTACAAGTTGCAAGAAAAAGAATTTTTTTCTGTGAAGCTTCACTGATCGAATTGTGAAACTCGATCGATCAAAAATCACAGAAAAAGAATTTTTGTAGAATTTTAAACAAGCCCAAGCCCACAAAAACGTTTAGGGTTTCAGTCCAAAACTCCTACGTATAAAAGAAAAACCCTAACCACGTTTTGAAGACTCTGAGAAGACTTGTGAGTTACTCTTGTGAGATCTAAGAGGTTCTATACCTTCTAACTCTCCAAGCATCAACCGGAACAAGATCTACAATCAAATGCTAATGAAATCTAGTTGTTGCAAAGATCAACAAGCCGTGATCTAATATCTTTGAGTGGGATCTCAAAGTCACAAGCGTGGGTGCTTGTGTGGTGCAAATCCAAGAGAAAAGGAGTCCATAGATTCAGAATTTACATGTGGTCATATCAATAAGTTACTACTGAATGTAGTAATAGATTTAGGGTTAAATCTTATTGTAAAAACTTTGATTCTCTACAGTAAATTTGTTTTACCTTAAGGATAGCTATGTCAAATTCTCCCTAAGTTTTTACCTTCAAATGGTTCGTTTCATTGGTTTTACTAGGTCATCATATCATGGTATTCTTTATTTTCCGTTGCTGTGCATGATATGAGTTATTATTGTTTAACCTAGATCTCATAATTAACCTAAATAATCACTTGGCTAATATATTAGGTTAAACAATCTGCTTTAAGGGATCTAAACAAACAAACAAATAAATTTACTTGTGATTTAATAATAGTTCATTTGCATGGGAATTTACTAAATTAATTAAAAGTGATTTTTTTACTTAATCAAAATGATTTATACTTGAAGGATAATTATACAAGTTTATTTACATGCTTATTTATGTTGTATTATTTTCTATTAACCTTATAATATTATGAAAATTTATTTGATAGTTTGTTTCAATTTTTTTTAGATATTTTTAGTCAATCTTGCTAATATTTACAAATTTAATAAAATTATTTTTATTTTAATTAATTACTAAATTAATTATGATATCATCGTGGTTCAACATCAATCGAACCTTGGCCCAACTTTAAAAACCTTGAACTTCTCTCTTTACTAGTTCTTTAAATGGTCTGGGTCTGAAAACCATAATCTCAATTGCATTCAAGAGTTCCCTTGAAATAGGCTCTCCCATCTTAACTTCTTTATCATCCTTAAAGGTGACAATCTTGTGATCTTTCAAAGTATAATATAGATAGTTGATAAAATTATTACAGGTGTCTTCACCTCTAAAATTGAGGAAAATGTTGTATTCGAGATGGGGTTTAGAACTAGAAGTAGAAGATGATGGCACAGTTTGAATGAATGCTGCTGCTTACCACTTGATGGTTTATAATCTAGCATTTTTTTTTTTTTGGAATTAATTGGTAATTAATCTATTAAACTGCTACTGCGCTACATAATTAATTTGGGCTTAAAAACCGGTCCTTTCAATATTTTTTTGGGTGAACTATCTTAATGTGCTAGTCATTTAATAAATAAATTAGAAGCATGCATGTGTGCGCATCAATTTCATATATCCTTAAAAATCAAGTGAAGTGTATTTTGTCTAAAGAGTGAGAGAGAGAGAGAGGGAGGGAGGGAGATGATATATTATGTTAGGCAAAGATACTCATAGTTGATGACTTACCAGCAAGTCACTTTGGCCAAGTTCAGTCTCAGTTTCATCAGTCTCCGGTTGATCAATTAGTCTTGGAAATAATTTTACTTCAAAGTCAATAATTTGAAGTCCTTCATCAACATGGTATTGTTCATTTATTTTCTTTTGATCCTCTTGTTGTTTAAGAATGAGCTCGCGATTCTCAGAAATCAAGTTGTTGCAGTGTTTCAGTTCTTGCTCAAACTGTACTTGATCGTGTTGGTACAAAAGTTGTAACGCACAGTTCTGCACTATCACGCCTGACCAATCACTCACAAAAGATGCCTCAATGCGGCTGCAGTGTTGCAGCATATTCTTAAATGGCTCCCCTGGTACGTAGGATATCCAAATGAATTCACCTAGCTCAAGTAACCACATGATTTCTTCTTTACTGGTGGAGAAAGCAATTGTCTGATCATCGACATTAGCCATACTCATTTGGCATTGACAATATAGAGAGTGAGATTTTCCTGAATTCAAATTGCTAAGGATGAAGTTTGAACCCCCCTGAATTGAGAAAGAAGCATATAGAACAAGCCCCATCCAATTACTATTGTGATACAAATTTAAGGGCAGGTCCATTGTCGCTGAGCATCCATGATTCTGATGCCTGAACCAGTCTTGAATTTTACTCGGAGGGAAACAACAATTATACGAAGTGGACGGATTAAAGTCCTGCAAAAGAGAAATACAGCGTGCAATTAGAGAGAGTTGATCAAATTTCTTTAGTATTGAAAATAATATTTTATAAGGTTGTGTTTGTGAACTTAGATTTGGATTTGGATTTGAAATTAATAGATTTGAAATCAAGGGACTTCAAATTTATTGATTTTAGGAGTTATTTCAAATCCAAGCATTTTAAAGGTTTAAAATCCTTAATGAATTTGTCAAATCCAAATTCTTGACCTTTTTTAAACTTCTCAAACAAGTTATATAGATTTCATTCTTCCAAATCCAAATCTAAATGCCCAAATCATGCTTTGTCTCGTGGAATGTTTTGTACAAACTAGTTCATACAAATGCACTTGGCAAAAACTATATTTCATATAAATGTTAAAGGTATTAACAAATTTTTTAATTAGTTTTTTGGTATTGTATTTAAAAGTAACACATCAATTTGAAAAGTTTAAATGGTAAAATTTGTAGTATTCCAAAAAGCATTACTAACGTATAACAAAACCTTTAAAAACTATAGTCATAATAAATGTTATTGATGTTATATCAATAATTTTGATTAATTTTTTTCAAAAAAAAAAATTTGTGTTATATTTAAAAATGAGTAATGCTAGAGTTGTCAAACTGATGTGACATCAAGTATAAATAAGAAATTTAACATTTATTATCTATATATATATATATATATAAAACCGAAGTTTTTGAAACTCTCACAATTTTCCACATCATCACTATTTTCTTTTTCTTTTTATTTTTGATTCTTTTTATTTTATATTTTATATCTTATAACAATAATATTGAAAAACGTATACAAACTTGGAGGCCTATTTAAGGGCTCCATAAAACTTGATGGACAAGAAAATATATTCTAAAGTAAGCCCTAATTAATACCTAACCATAATAGGAACCAAATTTGACCTAAAAAAACATTAAAAGAGCCTAAAAACAAGGAAATAAATCACCTAGACCTAAAATAACGTTTTTTGCATAAAAATACCAAAATCTCTTCTCTCCTTAAAACCCTAGCAATTACCATCTCAAAACCCTAAACTCAAAGCGTAGATTTTGTCTTTTTTTATTTGCTTTCATATGTGCCTGAAATTTTCATTCTATCTTATTGTTTTATTATATTTAGAATTGATTTTCTTATAAGTATTTGGGTTAATCTCTATATTTTGATAGTGTTTTTATGGGTTTGGTTTTTGAGTTGAAATTCTAATAATTATTTTATATTGTATATGGCAGATGAAGAATCTCTATTTTTTGGAGAAAAATCAAAGCTGCAACCTATGTCTTCCAGCCCAAAGTGTGGAAGCATAAAACCCAACAAAAACTTGGTACTCTCTCTTCTCTGTTTGCAATCTCTACTATTTTTTATTTTTATTTTTTATTTTTAACTTTTGCATTGCTACAAGTGTTGTAGAGGATCCTAAAGAAGTATATGTGAATGATTATCTGTTATTAGTACTTAAGACATGATATCTTTCTGGTAAATTGCATATAGGATCTTAGTAAAAACCTATTAATATGCAAAAAGAGAATGAAGATCAAAACTGACATGAAATCTTTCTGGTAAATTGCATATAGGATCTTAGTAATAACTAGATTTCACCTTGATGAGTTGTTTGGACATGAAATTTTTCTTTATATCATTTTGATGGTAATTTTATTCTCAAATAACATTTTGCGATGAATATTGTATATTTTATGTTTATTTTGATAAGTTATGATGTTTTTTTCATTTTAAATTTTATTTTAAGCAAAGTGAAATATATTCCATGCATCGCACGGGTTAGCGACTAGTTTATATTATTAAGGTGACATTGATCATGCACATTGTGTCACATTAGTTTATAATTATTTGTAGTAAAATTTATAATAATCTTAATATTTTTTATTTAAAAATTAATACCTCAATTTATAAAATTTATGTGAAAAAATTTGTAATATATACAGATGTTTCAACAATCATTTCCATTTTTGGTAATCATGATCGTATAAAAATTTAATATAAATCATAAAATAATGCTATTTGAAGTGAGAACCCAATCTCAACGGAATAAAATTAAGTTTTCGTTGTACGTTAATGTTATTTGCTCAAACAGTATAGAAATCTTACCAACGCAGCAGTTTGAAACAGTTCAATGTGAGGGTGTTGACCTCCATAAGAATACTGGACAGAAGTTCCATTAGTCTGGTCCCCATACAAGCCATCACTGCCACTGAATTTATCACAATGATAAAAGGGCAAACTTTCGTTCGAAGTGAAAAGATCATTGCACGAGGTTATGCATGGTGCCATTGTAAGTGTAAAGTCTTCCAAATTACGTCGGTATACAAGATCGACTGCACACTTCCGCACTGACACATCCGGACTATCACTTACAAATGAGAATTCAACCCAAGTACATTCACTAAATTTTGGTGAGAGTAACATATGTGATATGATTGATTCCCAAAGGAATATACGTTGATGCAACAAAGTTAATACGTGCTCTTCCCTGATGCCACAATAAAGTAATGGATTCATGCAACCCAAGTTGGTCTTCAAATGACAAATGGCCATATGAGAAAATCTTGAACGAGTGGTTGTCGGAATTTTGTGAGATGAGAAAACAGCAGAAATTGCAAATCCTATCCAGTCAGGGTTGTTATAGAAATTTGAATGTAGGGGAATTCTCACTGAGGAACCATTAATCTTGTTGGTGAACCACATTGGGATTTCACTTTGAGGAGAACAGCGATTGAAAGTACTCCTTCTCCTCTGGTGGTTCTGGAAAACATATCGAAAATGTTAATCAAGATTGACAAAGTTTTGTGTGATAGTAAGAAAAGTTGAATGTCGTATCCTAGTTTGAAATCCATGTCCAAAGCTGAAATTTATTATTTATAGAAAGAAAAATGCTAAAAAGATATTAGGGTAAATTACAAAGTCAGTCCTTATCCTTTACGCCATATCTCAATTTGATCTCTAACATCTTAATTGTATCAAATTGGTCCCTAACCTTTTGGTATTGTGTCAAAATGGTCTCAACCGTTAAGTGATAAATGGAAAATGCTGACATAGCTAACAGTTAAAATAAAATATTATTTTCATTCCATGTGTACTTCTACGTCAACGTTAAAAAGAAATTTAAAAGATATCATAATAAATATGATCGGTAGATTTCAATAACTTATAAATAAATATCTAAATTTATTTTTTACAAGTGATAATAGAGTTATAATTAACATCATTCAGAAATAACTTAAGGAATTATTAGACTTCGTAATAGTCACTGCTGAAGTGACTAAAAGAACTCATTGTAGTTGAAGAGAAGTATATATGTGGGTTCTAGCTCAATTGGAGAAGTTTTTTATCAAAAAAAAAAAAAAAAGATTAAGAGTTCAAAACCCGCCTACTTCAAAAATTGACTTTTGTTTTAGCTTGATAATAAGAGCAATCATTATAGAGTGAACACCATTCAAATAAGTTGAAATAATTCTAAAACCGATTCTTAAAAAAAAAAAAATTAAAAGTACATAGAATTCAAGGATTATTTTTGTAGAAGTTGTGTTCATTCAAAGTGAAAATTCTTTGAAATTGATTTCACCTTTGCCAAGTTCAAAATTCTTGATTTCTAAGGTCTCATAAAATTTGTGGTTTCTAAGTACACTACAGACTATTTTTGTGTTGATTTGAATGTTTTATTATTTAGCTGAATATGGGGTTCTTCAAGTTAGCTCAATTAATAAAATCTTTTATTGTCAAATAAGAAATTTATGATACAATTTTCACCTACACCAAAAACCAATTAGTGTCTTGATCAAATAATAAAGAGCAACCGTCATATCATGAACCGGATGCCATAGGTTAGAAATACTATCTATCTATTAAAATACATATATATATATATATATATATATATATGATTGAATATGAGTTCCAGTTATCTCAACTAGTAAAATCTCTTATCGCCGAATAAGAAATTAGCTCAATCCCCGCCTACAACAAAACCAATAGTTGTTTCTACTAGATGATAAGGAGAAATCGTCATAAAGTAAACGTCATAAGTTTGAAATACTATCATATCTATCAAAAAAGAATTTATTTGGCTAAATGTGGGTTCCAGTTAACTCAATTAGTAAAATCTCTTATTTTTGAAAAGTCTTTTATTGTTGAATTAGTGATCTGAGACTCAATCTCTACCTACACCAAAAATTAATTGATGTCTTGGCCAAATGAGAAGCGAAAGATAAACTAGTTGAGCCAAATAATTTATTTGGCTGAATGATGTATTATTTTCTTATATCATATTCCATCCAA
Source organism: Quercus glauca (assembly GCA_023736055.1). NCBI lineage: Eukaryota > Viridiplantae > Streptophyta > Magnoliopsida > Fagales > Fagaceae > Quercus > Quercus glauca. The sequence continues at coordinate 103,124,882 of CM043318.1, forward strand.
ATTCACCTCTATTACCTCCTTAATTGATAAATTATTTTCACAACTTCTTTATTTTAGGTCTTTCTCTACCTTCTTTTTATTCATTTGACTTAAGTTTTTTTAATTAATGCATTAATTGCTTCCCATGCACATAATCAAACCACTTTATGCAACTTCCCTCATGTATTTTTCAATAGGGCCACCCTTATCTTTAAGCAACTCTCCTCATTTGAAATCCTACCTTTTCTTATATATCCATTTATCCATCTTAACATTTTTAATTTCAATTACATTCATTTCATGAATGTATTTTTCCTTAATAGTCCAAAATCTAGTATCATTAAATATATAGCATGTCTTGTAGATGTCTTATAAAATTTTCTTTTTAACTTAATAGATATTTTAGAATCATATAATACTCTTAATGCACTTCTTCACTTCATCTACCCTACTCTTATTCTATGATTCATCCTCTTCAATCTCTCAATTTTTATAAATTATTAATACAATTATATCAAAAGTTCTCACTCTTTAGTATCTTTTGATCATCAAGTCTTACAACCCTTCATCTTTGTATCTACCATTACTAAACCAATATTCCATGTACTATGTTTACTCATACTTGGTCAAAAGCATTTACATTACGTTTGTCTAAGGGGGCAAGGAGAGTGGACTAGAGCAAAGAGGATGGAGGTGTTTAATTAACCTTGTTTGAGTTTAGCTCTCTAAAAAAGAAAAAAGAAAAATCCTTGTTTGATTTTTTCTTTTTTAATTTTTAAAGAGAGAGAGTGGGTTTGAGGGGATATGGAAAGGCAAGATACCCTGCGATACCCCTCAATTTTAAATTGCCAAATTTGAGAAATTTAAAGGAATAGAGGAGGTTCCTCTTTTATTAAAAAAAAATTTGAGTATCAATGTTTCCCTTATAATGTCAATTTATATTTATTTTTTTAAGTTGAACAAAAGAGGGGTATAATTGTCAATTTATATTATGTCTTACCATTCCCTCTCCTTCTTACTTGTATAAAACCCTATTTCAACCCTAATTTCGTGAGAAGGAAGACGACCACTAAAACACCAAGAAAAACCATGAGGGCATGAATCCTAGTCTTCCAAACCTCTCTACTTGAACATCCTTGAGAGGTTGAGTACTCCAAACACAATGATCACCTTCTATTATAAGTTTAAAACTTTTCTTCTCCCTATTCTCCAAACACAATGATCACCTTCTGTATCGGTAAAGTGGATAGAGAGAAGAAGAGGTTTTTTTTTTTTTTTTTTTTTTTTTTTGGAGAATAGGGAGAAGAAAAGTTTTAAAAGAGAAAGAAGGGGTTGAAAATAGGTGGATGTGGTGGCACGATTCTGTTACATGCACTTTCTATTATAAGTTACACATAGGTTTAAGAATGTGTAAAGTCATGGTAGTAAAAAATGATGATCCTATCATGACTGGTAAATTACAATTAGTTTTTATAAGTTGTAAATGTATAATGCGTTATTGCATACATTAATATTTATATATTTAAAAAAAAAATTATGAAAAGAAAATAACGATATGGTCGTTGATATGATTCAACAGAAGAATAGCAACAATATATGTTACACTTTAAATTTTGGATTTTTTTTTTTTTTTAAATTTTAGAAACGAGGGCATTCATACCTCTTCAAGTATCTAACGATTTCCTCAGGTGCATGGTTATTACAAGGAGAAAGATAGCTCCAAGATGCTACTAAGAGATTTTAGATATTATAGATATAGATACATATGAGAAAGAGAGAGATACCTGCAAATATGGTTTAAACCAACATTCAAGGTGGCCTGACATCTTACTTCCATATTGCCTGTTCCCAAATGGTATGCCTGAATTAATAGAGCCTCGACTTGAATTTTTCGAAATGCCTGCAGCAATTACTTGATTTGAAAATGTCTCCCGTGAAGTACACTCCTCTTGTATAGTTTCATTAATTGGTAGAAGCATTCGCATGGTGGCGGGGTCAAGCCTCCTGCAAGTATCATAAAACATATCTTTAATATTTGACTAGCAAATTATTTATCTATTGCATTGAAGTGTGGTAACAAAATACTTGTCCAGTTAAATTTACCTTTCGGGTAAGAAAGTGCAACAATTTTCTTTTTCATGGTTGCAGTATTGCATCATTCCAAGTTGATCTGAAAGATGTACGGAAAAAGATTGATGATTGGCATCTGGACTCCCTAACTCAACAAGGGTTTGCACAAAGTCTGGGACATTTTTCTCATATAAAAGACGAATTCCACACATTTCAAATTGTACAGCTGGGTCACTGCTTTCAAATGAAGCCCAAATGTGATCACACTGCTTCAAAGGAAAACCCCGGCGTGGTATGTAAAATACCACAAGTCGTCCTGAATCTTGTGGTGACTCATCCGAAACCTCTTTAGAGAGAGGAAAGGTTGTGTAAGATGGAAAAGAAACTTCATCACTAGCTGAAAGACTAGAATAGCGAAGAAAAATTGTTGAATGCAGCTTGTAATGGGAAGCAGCTCGCATTTGAATACGATATGAAGCACATATAGTGAATCCCAACCATGTTGAATTATCATGTACATTTGCAGGTAACGGCATTTCTATGGAGGGCCCAAGTTTTGTAGGAGTGAACCAGCATGGTGGACATGCAATCTGATGAAAGATATAATCATACAAATGGTTTTTTGCCCAATCTACCTGTAAAATACATAAATGTATGGCGCTCAAATGTTCAATAGAATGGTAAGAGAGGAAAACATATACAAAAATAATAAGTTTAGAGAAAAAAAATTTAACAACTTTTTTCACAACCACTGAGTTTCCAATTTTGTTGGATAAACACGTGTGAATGACAGTCTCACATATAGAAAAAAGAAGATAAATTGAGGAATTAACATAACTTAATTGGGCCTAAGCCCATAAAATTTTAGTTAAAATGGAGCATCATGAGATATAAGAAGAGACCTGATACAATCTTGAAAGCAATGACTTGAGATTTTGTTTTAGCCTGGGGTCAAGGCCTTGTGAATTGCTCATATGATCTTCTATCAAATTTTCATGACCTCGACTGAGATCACAGCTCCTGAAATTTTCTTGCCTTGAGTTTTGTACAAATTCTTCCATATTTTGCTCATATAGAATACGTGCACCACACATTTTAACCTGAATATCCAACCTTTTGGGTCTAATCAAAGAGCTAATGCAACTCCCTTCGTCAAAATGTTCTGTAAACCTCGCATGTGATATGTATAGCCAAAGTCCAAATGAACCAACAAATGTTTCCTTAGGAACCTTAAGGACCAGGGGACAATTTAAAAGACTGCCATCCAAGTCAAAATGACAAATAAATTCATGAAAGTATTGACCAGGAGAAACATCTATCAAATTTGGAGGGACTACAAAAATGAAACAAAGAGCAATCCCTTTCCAACTTCTATTATTGAACAGATTAGGAGGTAATGGGATTCGCACAGATGGCCCGCACTCGTTAATATCGAACCACTTTGGAATTTCAATTTGAGGTAAAACCAGGCAAAAGCCTTTAATTTGAAGAATTTGGTCCTGCAAAATATTAAAAGACAAGTAAAAAAGATGTTCAATGCATGCATGCAAGAGAGAGAGAGAGAGAGAGAGAGAGAGAGAGAGACCTTCATGTATCTTTGCCACAATGATTGAAAGTGTATATTTAGCAAAGGAACATCAGCAATTTTGCCTTCATCATCAGTCAAGCCATGGAAATTAATAAAAGTGAATCTTGCTGCACCTGAAGTCCAAACAATAACTTGATTTGAATAATTTTCAAGTGAAGTACATCCTTGTGCCGAAACAAATTGTGTTCTTAATGGAAGATATGGCAATGATTGAAGCTTGCTACAATGATCCAAGAAAAGAAGTTCGAGATTTAAAAGCTGAGAAATGCTATCAGGTAAGCGTGTAAAATTATTTTTCCTCAAATACAAATATGTTAGCGAGGATAGGTAGCTAAGATCATCAGGGAGAGCTCCGTCCAACAGATTACAATCACTGAGATCTAGAGATACTAAAGAGCTTAATCCTGGGAATGACTCAGGCAACAACAGGTTGATGGGCTCTGGTTGAGATTGTCGATCAATGAGATAGGTGTAGGGAAGAGTGAGGATGGTACCAATTGAGGATAAAGTGGGAATGAGCCCACTCAAATACCTTGCTTTTTGTGGTTGATCCTTACATCCTGATAGAATGAGAATTTTAAGAGAGATCAAATTACAAATAACCCTTGGCAAACTTGAAAGGTTTTTGCAGTCTTGAAGATTCAATAAAGTCAAGCTAGTTAGATGCTTGATTGATGATGGTAGTTCTTCTATAGCAGTCCTGTCCAAATAAAGCTCCAACATGCTTGTCATGTTTCTCCCAATTTTTGGAAACTTCTTGAGTTTTGAACAGCCAGATAGAATTAAAATTTTAAGAGATTCCAAGTTGATCTCATGCGGAAGGTCCTCAAGACACTTACAGTCTTTTAGATTTAATAGAATAAGTCGTTTAAGACTTCCAACAGATGGGTCCAACGCATGCAATCCTGTACAACCTTGAAAAATTAATCTTTCAATGTTTGGCAATTCATTGAAGTCAGGAGTCCGGCATAAGTTTTGAGAGTCACTAAGGTCGATGAGCTTTAGCTTGGGTAAGTTCTGAGACAATAAGTAAATATAGAAAATTAAGCAATCAGTACATAATAATAATAATAATAATAATAATAATAATAATAATAATAAAAACTGCATAAGTGAAAATCATACCCTAAATTCACTTGGAAGTTGCGTAATACTGCTGCGATGCATAATGAGCTCAACAAGTTCAAGAGGCTGGAAACTCTTTGGCAATAATTTCAAAGGATATTCATGCCATTCCAACAAAAGTAACTCCTTGGAAAGATTATGGAGACAAGGAAGGTGCAGCTTACAAATTTTGAGCAATTTTAGTTTATTCATATTTGAGAATGGATCAGCTTTCAATTCTTCTTGTTCTTTATCTGGAGGCAAATTTAGCACCATGCCTTCAATTTGTTCTGTTCCCTAGTTACCAAGAACAATAAAATTAGTGTAGGGCAAGATATAGCAAAAACTTGCATGACTGGTAGAAATATATACTTCTCTAAATTTATGTCTATATAATAATACACTTACAATATTTTCCTTTAATACATAAAGGACATCTTTAAAATCCCACAACCTACTGCGTCTTCCAAGATCCATTGATTCCCCACAAACAATTTTCCAACCCATTTGTTGTATTAAATGATGCATGCACAATTTCCCCCCTTCAATGGTAATTAGAGATTTGTCAATGAGCTTCCTTATTTTATCATTCGAGTAGCAAACTGATTCTAGTATAGCAGCTACTCGATTTTGGTCCTCCCCTTTGAAGAAACACGCAATATGCAAAAATAATTTTTTCTCCAACTCCTCCAATCCATCACATGCTATTCGAAGTTTCTCGGGAATATCTTCATTAGGAATTTCTTTTAGTCGATTCCAAGCAATTTCCCATTCCTTTTTTGTTCTTTTACACAAATGGGAACCCAAAACTTTAAGAACCAAAGGACTGCCCTGAGCATAAGTGACAAAATTGTAGCCCAAATCCAAAAGATCAATTTCACAATGAGCTTTGTGACTAAAAAGTAGTTGAGCTTCGTCATTATTTAGTCCATCAGCCTTATATACAGTCTGAATTTCATAGCTTTTCAACAAATATTCATCTTCAGTAGTTACTATGATTCTACTTCTTGGACCAAACCAACTCTTCCCTGCTAATGCTAGTAAATGACTTTCTTCACTCACATCATCAACAACAATGAGCACCTTTTTATCACGTAGTACATTCTTGATCACTTGCATTCCCCTACTCACATCCCTTACCCTTAATGCTTCTTTACTTATATCACAAAGGAGTTGCTCTTGTAAAGTCTCTAAGTCGTGTGCTTTAGAAACCTCTTTGACATTTTCAAGAAAGCTGTAAGCATCAAATTGATTATGAATCTCGTTAAAAACAAAACGTGCAAGAGTTGTCTTGCCCATTCCACTCTTCCCACATATCCCAATAAAGCGGACATCATTTGAATTCATATCTAGAAATGAATTCATTTTCTTAACACGAGAGGCTATTCCAACAAAACCATCTTCTTGTTGAGAGGCTATTCCAACAAAACCGTCTTCATAAACAATTGAACGTTTACCTTTCAATTCAGTAAATATCCAGTCAACAATTTTTTGGATAAACTCTCCCTCAGGCCTATAAGAAAGACATAACAAAAATCTTTGTGTCAACACAAACCAATTAGGGATGCAAACGTTGATGTTCTGCATTTTCATCTCAGAAAAAGAGCTCTAAAATTGAACTAAACTAGATAGTTGAGCTCGATTTGCTTGGTAAAATCCTAGGGCTATTAGTTTCTAAAAAAGAAAACATGCCTTTTGATGTAAACTTGAAGCAGTAGGGAATATACTGTCGAATATGGAATTTCATTTTTTATTTTTTAGAAAACTAATTAAATTTAATTGAATTACGGGTTTGGATTTTTGAAAAAGAGAGAGCTGTTAACTTTTGTTCTCTTTCTCTCTAAGAACTTATAGAGTAAACAGAAGCGATTCTTATTGTTGAAAGAGAAGGAATTAATCAAGTTAAGTTACAATGAATTACTCTATACCTAAGTTAAACTAGTACTAGTACTCCTTAAAAATATACCACATCAAATATAGGGATGTATTGGCCTAAAACAATGATTTTTCAGATGTTTAAGCTAGTATTGATGTTTCCACTAATACAGTAAAATATAATTAAATGATGTTAAAAAAATTTTTAAATATTATAAGACATGTTATTCATGGTAATATATGGGTTAACGTACTTAGGCTATTTGCGCTTATAAAATATGTGAATTTTAAAGTATATGTTTATAAATATATAAAATATATAAATAAATATAAACACACACACATATATGGCAATATTCTCAAAAACAATACTTCGTTATTAATTGGTACCAAAATACTTCATGCACCTAGCCAAAGGGAAACAAAATTGAGGCATTAGTTACTTTTATTGGGGTTTGGGCTATTGGGGTTTGTAGGCCATGGGTATGTTAGACCTAAATTTTGCTTCTAGAGCTACATATCTTAAAGAGGAACTTGACTTTATATTGGATCCTTTGCGTCTGAGTATACACTTATGTATTTTGAATGTATACTTTTCGAGTGTTTGGTGTGTATTATTATTTATAACCAACATTACCTGGCCAAAAAGATATTGTAATCAACATTACCAAGTCAAAATAAGAAAACAGATCAATCATACACAATAACACAAACATTTACCTAAAATACTGTTCTCTATTAAGGGGAAAATCATGGATATACTCTGAATAAATTCACTCCTATATAAACAAGTTAAAAATCATTTTCAAGTTTACTCAACTGAGATCTTGAGTCACTCTAGACACAATTCCTCATAGTTGTAGCACCCAAAACCTTAATTTTTCTCATTATATATGTGTCTCAACTCTCATGGCCCAGAAAAAAAAAAAAAAAACCCACACGCTTTTCTTTACTCAGAACTCACACACCATATCACAGTACTGTAATCCTTTAATGCTGTTTTGATTATGAAAACGTCAACCTTTTAACAACTACATTTAAAGTAATAAAGTACTGCAGTAAGAACAAGCAGAAAAAATGCTCAATATAAGAAGATCAACAAGTGATACCCATTAGTTAATGTCATTCCAGCGAGCTCGGCCACGTCTATTAAAGCTTTTCTCCATATCTCCGCCTGCTCCTTCCCGAAACGGTATTCATGTTCAGCAAAGGCCACAGCAAAAGTCTCCCTCTGATTCTGCACATGATCCGGATCCACATGGTAGAAAATGGGCAACACTGTCAACCCTCCCTCCTCCTTGCATTCAAGGATCTTTACAAGTTCTTCCAGGCAGCATCTGGAAGATGCATAATTTTTAGACAAAATAACGACTGCTATTCTTGATTTCTCGATTGCATCCAAGAGATTCGATGAAATGGGATGTCCTAGTTCAAGATTTGTATCATCCTTAAAGGTCTTAATCCTTTTACCTTTCAAAGCACGATATAGATGGTCCGTAAAATTATCACGGGTGTCTTCACCTCTAAAATTGAGGAAAACGTCGTTTTCCGGTTGGGGTTTAGAAGAAAAAGATGATTGGACGATTTGAGTGGTGGAGCAGGAAGCCATCGGTACATATTTAATACAAAGCGAGATAGAGTTGAGATTCTAAGACAGACAATGTCATGTATTCGATCGAACGGAGTTGGCAAGTAGCAAACAAACTATACCAACGGGAGAGATCAAAGAGACGATGGGATGCTAGTCAAAGCCATTGCACACCACTCGTTAAGCTTCCTATAGATAAGATTCTAGAGCAGTAGCCATAGTGGACCACCACACAACCAAAAAAAAAAAAACAAAAGAAGGTTGCAATAGGGGAGCTAAAGGTAAAATTTTACCGACAGTCTGCACTGTAGCTGAGAGCAAAAATCAAATATTGTTTTTTATTCCCACCTCTCCTTGAAATAATATTTCTTTCTCTTTCTTTTTTCTCTTTTTTTTTCCTCCGTTTCATTCATTCTCCATTCTCACCTCTCACCTCTCACCTCTCACCTCTCTTTGATTCTTAAAAAAAAAACACTCTCAACTCTCACCTCTCTCTCAATCAAAAACAAAAAAAAACAAAAACTCTCACCTAGAAACAAAAACTTTCACCTAAGCTGCTGTACTTCACTACCATCAAACATTTCTTCTTAATCTCCATCTGGACCATAATTCTCTATTTCTTCTTGATCACCTTTCAAAACTCTTTGCCGGCACAAAACCCACATCAAAAGAACACTGAGGTGTTTTTTTTTTTTTTTTTTTTGAGAAGTAACACTGAGGTGTTGATGGAAGGGAATGCAGCTGAATTGACTAAGTGAAGAGGACCGAAAATGTGGAGAGGTTAATGGAATAATGGACGGTTAGGATTTTAAATGGTAAATGGAATATTCTACGGAATCTTTTAAGGGAGGGTCTAGATTGTCTTTGTGTGGAATGTGAACCCAGCTGGATTTTTTTTTTTTTTTTTTTGAGTTATCATCTAGTACGGAGCGGCAAAATTGGCAGAAAAGCATCTTTTTAAAAAATACTAGCAAAAAACACGCGGATGAAACATTTTGGTAAGTTAGATTTTTTTTTTTCCTTAAAAAAAGTGGAACTCGAGTTTAGAAAACTTGAGTTCCAAGATTTTTCACGAGTTCAAACAGAACTCGAGTTTCTTAAACTTGATTTCCACGTTTTTTTTTTTGTCCATGTCTGACTCCACGCAAGAAGGAATTGGGTTGCGAAGTGGTTGTTATTTATTGCAACAGATTTTTTTTTAAGAATTAGTAGATATATTATTTTATTATAATAGATATATTATTTTATTATGTTAAAAGTTAAAAAAAAAATAGTACCAACAAAAAAAAAAATTGTTTTAGTAAAAAAAAATGTATAAGTATAATTTGGGGTTAAAAAAAAATCACTTGTTAACACTAGACGTTTGTTTGCTATCATATGACGGCGACGATGGCGGCAACGGTGGAAGAGTCGGTGGCGGCGGTAGTGGCAGTAGTAGTGGCAACGATAGCGGTTTTTGGTGTTTGTGATTGTTGTTTATTGTAGTAGATATATTATTTTATTGTAGTGGATATATTATTTTATTGTGATGTTTATATTATTTTATTATGTTGAAAGTTAAAATAGATCCATTGCTGCTGGATGTTTTGTAAAGTGAGTATGTAAAATAGATAAAGTAACTTTTTGTGGTGCTACATTGCTAAATTTTAATTCCACTACGGCAGATGCTCTAAGAAAAAAAAATACCATGCCCTCCGTACGTAATTATTGAAAAGAAGCAAGGAAACTATTTATTAAAAAAAAAAAAATTGGAGAGTGTTTAGTTTGATGAGCTTTGAATTATATAACAAAGACTAAAAAATCGTGGGCCCTACTAAAAAGTAAAGTATGTTGTTAGCCTTAGAGGGCGTTTGGTCATAGAGTTCAAAACATAGTGTTCAATTTTTAAACATTGAACACTAGTGTCCAAAAATAGAAAATAGCGTTTGGTGGACCATCCCTGTTCAGCTACAGTATGAAAAACATTGTTCAAAAACATGGGTTTTTCAAAACATACTCCGGGCTGATTTTTAACAACAAAAACTAGTATTGAATGGCACTTTCGTAATTAGGTTAAACACTATTAGGGCCCACTGGTCAGCTTTTTTGAAAGAATTGTCTCCTTTCTCCACTGGTCAGCAACTGTGCGGCATTAAAAAATATTTATTTTGTACTTTGCTCAGCTTTTTTTTACAATCTAACACACACATACCAAACACATATTTTATATTTTTGAACACTGAAACATGTTATTTAAATCATGATACCAAACACATTTTTTTGTTTTATAAACACTAAAAACATGTATTTCAACGACACTTTTAAACTACAGTTTTCACATTTTTTTAAACAACAATTTTTAAACTCTATGACCAAACGGGCTCTTAGTTTTTGAATTGAGTTTTTATAACTCATAACTGAGTTAGGTTGGGTTTGGATTGCACTTTTTTGCGTTTGTATTTTTTCTGTGAGTCTTGTGCACTGTTTACAGAACTCACAAGTACGAAATTTAATAAATTTTAAATTAAAATTGGATCTTACGATACTATTCACACATTTAAAAATTATTTTGTTACAATGTTTTCAATTTTCAATTTTCAACATTTAGCCATAAACAGTATCCAAAATAGGGTCCGTTTGGATTGAACTTATTGTTGCTGAAACTGAAAACTGAAAACACTGTAACAAAATAATTTTTAAATGTGTAAAAAGTACAGTGGGACACATTTTTAATATTTTTTATTGCGTGAACAGTGCATAAACAGTGCGTAAACAGTGCACGCATTGTTCATATACAGTATTCTTTTCTCCCAAAGTCAAATAATGCGGCAAAAAAAAAAAAAAAAAAAAAAAAAAAAACCAAAACGCCAACGCTGGATGCAGATGTGCAATCCAAACCGCACCACAGACTAGAGTGATTAGAATTAAAAACAAGTTTTAAGAGTTTCTTTTAAATTATTGAGAACTGAGTTGCAGGCATTTTCATATATTTGGTAATACATGGGACCCATAGTCAGACCACACATGTGCTCCACCTCTCTTTTTATCTTTTTTTTCGTTACTTTTTCTCCCTCCGTGCTGGTACTTCTCCTCTTTCTTTCTTCTCTTATATTTTTCTCTTTCCTCATTTATCTTTTCTTGCTTTCTTTTCTTCTTCACGCTGGGCTCTTTGCTCAGCTGCTTCTTCTTCTTCTTCTTCTTCTTCTTTTTCTATTTCTTTTCTTTCTTTCTTTCTTCTTCACTCTGGTTGCTTCTTATTCTTCTTCTTTCTTTCTTCTGCCTTCACACTGGTGATGGCAAAGATGGCGATCCCACTAGTGATGGCAGAGATGGCGGAGGCCCAATAATGATATTAGAGTTTCGATTAAATTCATGATTTTCGTTTTAATCGGTATAAGATGTGCTTTTTTTAATTGAAATTTGATTTTAGAGTTTATGGGTTTTATGGGGTAATTTTTTGAAATTTAATTTAGAACAAACTTAAACCCAAATCTCATCCTTTCCAATAAATAAAAAAATAAAAATAAAAATATAAAATCTCATTGTTTCAGCAAGTTCACTTAAGTTTTAATTTTTCTTGATTTCTTCTTTTTCCCAAAATAGATTTTGAAATTTTTCAATCGTTCACTCAAGCGAATTCTGCTGAGATTTCTTAATCATTTCAACAACATCGTCCAATCGTTCACTCCGCCACGCAAGTCACTGGAGTCATTGTCAGGTCCTACGTTTCTCGATCTCAAGGTTTATTTCTCTTGATTTTTTTTTCCCCAAAATGGATTTTGAGATACTGACTTTTCATTTATTTTTGAAAATTTGCTTTTAACCCTTGTCATTTAGATTTATGTATCTACTTTATGAGAGTAGTAGATAGATTTTCATAAATTGTACTAGTTTATTTGAGTTCTTCCAATTTTTTTATTTGTTGGGTGTATATTGCTGTTAATCTAATGAATTTCGAGTTCTGTGAAGCATATAGTAGTATGGAATAAAAGACAAACTATCGATGGTAAAATCTTACTTTTTGGACAAAGATAGACTAAACATTGGCTTGAATAAGTGTTCTTTGAGACCATGAATCTATTCACACGTATATATGTCACACCCATAGTGTAGGAATTTTAATATCAGTCAAAAGATCTGTTCCTTAATGCAGGAAATTTTTAATATCAGTCAATAGTGCAGGAATTTTTTAGTATGGGTTCAAGACAGTTGGCCACGATCGGCCTCAGGTTTATTGATTACTTGGAGCTGTTGGTTAGGATCCAAAATTTAGGGATTGGCCATATAATCTTACTTTGTGTCAAAGCCCTTTACAAACTCATTGAAAAGTTGTACTAGCATTTTTAGCATGTGCAATGATCTCTCTGTAAATTATAACATCATGTTTATTGTGGGTAAAGAAAATGCAATAGAGTTATATGTTGAAAACTGACAGTTTGAAAATTCTGGAAATTTTCCCTTTCATCTCTTTTCCTTGGAAACCCAAATTCTATGGATAAGTAACATAGAAGACATTATTTGTTATTTTCCTACTCAGCAATATGTGGCTCATTCTTTTTTCTTTTTTTGGTAATTCAGGTATTTTTACGAAAAACATACAAAGAGTCTAAAGATTCATGTCAGGGCATTACACCCTTTGCTACAACTCACCAGCCAATCTAATGAACAAGATTCAAATTAGACAAGACCAAACAAGGGAGAGACTATTAGCAGAGACAAGCATGATCACTACTTAGATTAAGACAATTATATAACAATAATGAAATTTACAAAACTCATTTCATGAAACCCCCAAAATACAACAAAAATACGATAAACCGACCTAAATTTCCTCTAAAATAGAGCAATTCAAAAGTGACCCAACTGAAAAATCTTACAAATCATGTTAAATAAACCATAAGTCTTGGATATTATCAAACTCTAAAGTCACCATCCTTATCTCCATCTTTGTGCACACATAATGAACCACCAAGTCACCAACCCATTACCACAAAAAATCCTTCAAACCCACAGAAAACCCATACCCTCAAAGCCCAATTAAACCATATACAGCATATGTTGTTGTTGTTGTTGTTGTGGAGAGTGGGATAGTAGAAAGGACGGCGACAATGGCAGGAAATTTTGCGGCTTGTGGTGGCATATGGCGGCCTATGGTGGCATATTGCAGCATGGGTAGTGAGGTGCTAGGTGTACGTCTTCTTTGTTCTTGAAGACTTGAACGACAGAAAGAAGAGGTTTGAGATTTTGATTTGTTTTGATTTCTGAAATATGATTGTGTGTAGAAAGATGTATTTAATTTTTTAGTTAAAGGCTGATGTGGCATTATATTATTGGTGGCATGATTCAAGGGGTTTATGCCACATTCGGACAGAATTTAAACTCTTCTAATATATACTATCTTACATGATCTTATGTTAGTATCTTAATATTCTATCCTAACTGATTTTTAACTTCCCTTTTATACTCTTGAAATTTTTCAAAATTTTCATATATTTTACTCTTTAAATATGTGTCCATATCATGAATGTAACAAAATATTTCATTTCTCTGAGTCTTGATATGTAATGAACCACATACATTAGTACATGTCGTTGTCAAGAATTGGGAGTTCACACTCCTTAATTCAAACCTAGATCCTTATCTTCCTCATCACTAGTATCATCTGTACTTAGTTTAGCATGATCCTCAAGTAAGACATTGGAAATTAACTCCCCAGCCTCGTTTTCTTCAATGGCTGCAGTTTCTTTGAACTTTTAGATTTATATGGTGCAACTGAGAGAGGGGGGGGGGATTAAACAAAAAGAAAACACGTGTGGTACAAAAGCATAAGGGTAAAGGGAACAAGTATAGAGCACTCTTATTGGCATAGTTTCACTTTTTCTATTTCTTTTTTCTTTTTCTTTTCATAAGTCACAAAAATAGCCAGTAGAGTACTCTTTTTTTTTTTTTTTTTTTTTTTTAATTTTGGTGATTGGTGTGTTTTAAACCCATGACCTTACCCTTCATTCCATTATTATCTGAAGAGGAAGTGCCAATTGAGTTATAGGCTAGAGCTCATTGGAAGTAACAAGTAGGTTTTGAAACCATAACCACATCATCTACCCATTCTTATGTAAAAAGAAAATATGAATTGAGATAGAACTCATTGGCATAGTTGAACCTTGCAATAAGTAAAGTACCATGGCACAGGACAGGATCTAATCCAAAACTATGCACACAAAAACAAGCTCAACTTGGTAAGAGCTAGAAGAATATGTAAATAAAACAAAAACTAGGAAAGGTGACACAATTAGAGATACATGTAAACACAAAATAAAATGCAAAGAGAGATGATATATATTATATGAATGCAAAAACCATATCATTATGGAATTCATAATGCAAAATAACATTCAAAGTAAACAGATGATGTGTCATGTGTCATCCTGAACCTGTAAGCAAATTTGGCCTACCAGGCAAAAGGATTGCAAATTACAACTTGTATCTTATCTCTTGTCCAATAAAACAGACAAGAAAGGAGTATAGTCATCTTAGTCTCACTATTAGTATAAAATGAACTAATCTGATCAATGGAGGCTCCAATTCCCTAGTAGTCTAGAAAACTGATTATTTTCCTACACTCTACATATTGCATGATTAAGTATTTTCTGAATGCCTATATTAATAAGCTCAACTAAGAGTCAGTTAACAAAAAGGGTTTGAAAGCTCTAAAGTTAATTTTCCTAACAGTTAAAAAAATGTTTCTTTTCCACTCTTCTTTTTATGGAAGGGGTCCAAGAAAGACCAACACATAATTAACACAACTGCCAATAATAATCTAGAAATTTTATAACGAAAAAGACGTTGTCCTGTTTAAGCTGAATATCGCAACAATTAGAGTCTCTTGGAATATGTCACTATGTGTGATCAAAATTTAGAAGCTACAACATGATTACCTATTTCTCAGTATAACATTGATGATAAAAGGATTTCATGAATAACAAAAAGTAGATCCATATCATAACGAATGTTGATTTTTAACTGTTTACTTTGAGATGAAGTTTATTTCATTACCTATATATACTATACAAGTATGAAAGAATGAAAGAACTGAACGGATCAAAAGTGCATTTAAGCCAAAGCCTTATAAAAAAAATATCAAATAGCTAAAAAGCATTGCTTTAGAGAGAGAGTATTTGCAGCAGTAGAGCTAAATAGCTATAATGCTATTTTAGCTCCACCAAAATACCAAAAATAGTCATGCAGCAATTGAGGTATACTTATATTTTTTAGCTCCATTGCTACAGTGCACATCTATCTATAGATGTGCACTGTTCATGAGAGCTAAACAAAAAAAATATTATTTTACTCCCGGGTGGATTAAAATAATAAAATTTGGTTCTCTCTCTCAGTCACTCCGTGCCTCTCTCTCTCTCTCTCTCAGTCACTTCAAAAGCTCTCTTAGTCACTCCGTGTCACTGCCACGCCGATCAGCACTTTTTTTTTTTTTCCCTGTTGTGGGCTGTGGTGTGGTGGTGGTTGTGGTTGTGTGGGTAGATCGGCGTCGGTGGGTGGCTGGGCTATGGGTGGGTTTGTGGGTAGATCAGTGTATTCGTGGTGGTGGCTCGGGTGGGTTTCGTGGTGGTGGGTGTGGGTGTTGCCTGGGGGGTCTGGTGAGTTTGGTAGATCGGTGTGTTCGTGGTGGCGACTCAGCTTGGTTGATTTTTTTTTTCTTTGTTGTGGGCTGTGGTGGTGGTGGTGGTGGTGGTGGTTGTGGTTGTGGTTGTGGTTGTGGTTGTGTGTGTGGCTGTGATGTATGTGTGTAGTGAGATGGATTATTTTATTGTAGTAAATATATTATTTTATTTTGATATTTATATTATTTTATTATGTTGAAAGTTAAAATAGATCCACTGCTGTAGGGCTGTCAATGTTCGACCCAACTCACGAACACGACACGAACCCAACACCGGTTTTTTCGGGTTAGGGTTAGGCCTTAATGGGTTTGGGTCATAAACGGGTCGACCCGAAAGCGACACGATAAGAAACGGGTCATAAACGGGTCAACCCGCAATAGACACGTTTGACACGCCAATTTATTTGTGTCAACCCGAAATGACCCACTTAAAACAACCCGTTTAACTCATATAACAAATAAATATTTATTTTATTTTAGATTTGTCAAATACCTTTTATATCCAACATATATTTTAAATTTAAAAACAAAAGTAAGTAATTACAAAACTTTATAAGAGATATAATTGGAAATTGAAACTTTACAGACCTTAGAACTACTAATATATATATATATATATATATATATATTTTGGCATAGAACTTAAACAAATGAAATTGGATGAGCTTGTGGAAGATATTATAAATTTGGACATCAACAAAGAATCTATGAATGATAATCGTGGTCATAGTCAGGATTAGTCTACTGTTTGCTCAAATTCTTTCAATATTGATACTTAGCTTTTGGCAAGTTCTAAGAATATTATATTTTTGTTAAACTATATTATTTTATTTTTGTGAAACTTTGTTATTTTTAATTTGGGTTGAAATGTATGCACTTTTATTGGAGTGTAAATAACTTATTTCTAAATGAATGTTATATTTTTATTGAATTATATTATTTTGAATGTGGGTTGAAAACTTGAAGTGTATACACTGCTTTTTGGAATGTAAAAGTAATTATGTTATATTTAATATTATGTAGGTTAAAATGGGTTGTGTTACATTCGTGTTAACCCAACACGACTCGTTTATTAAGCGTGTCAAATGAGTTGGGTCAGGTCAACCCGCCTTATTAACAGGTCGGGTTAGGGTTGAAGGATCATGACACGATTATTAAATGGGTCGGGTTAGGGTTGAGCCATTTAGTCGAATACCCCTACCTCGACACGACACGAACCCGACACGCTAATCCGAATTGACACCCCTACACTGCTGCAATATGTGTGTAGATAAAATAGATAAAGTGACTTTTAATGAAGTTAAAAAGTTAAATTTTTAATTCCACCGCTGTAGATGCTCTAAGAATGTAGCAAAGTCCTCCAGTCTCTTTCTCAAACATTCTTAATGGCCTACAACAAAATCACCATATCCATTAACTTTTAGCACGCAAAACCAAGCCTTATCTGCACTATTCATACAAATTATTTGACATAATGGATAGGGAAAAAATAAAATAAAATAAAATAACCACCTCGTCAAGCAACTTTTGCTTGGCCTCTACTTCTGAAGAATCTCTACAAGAATAAACACCATATAAACAAAATTTCGTACACCCACAAAATAAATAATGAATATATAAATACATATCAAAGCAATAAATTTATCAAACAAAATCTTCCCACTATGGGACCCACACAGCAACGGCATTTTGCACATACACTCTGCTCCTTAGCACAACCTACATCCACATCAACCCAATGCCTAAATTCTAGATTAACCAAAACCCAATAGCAAAAAAAAAAAAAAAAAAAGACTTTGCCCTAAATTCAATTCAGTCCAATAACTTACAATTTATTCATTTCAGTCTTATTAGTTTTACTTTTATTCAAAGTGTTCATTTGGTTAGGTGTTTTGAGAGCTTAAAAGAGTGTTTTTAAAACTCAAAACTCTGTTTTGCAACCACAACTCCTCATAGTTTTTTTACAAACGCACCTGTAATCTTTTACTAGAAGTTAGAACTGAAATGAATAAATCAAAACTCAAAAGTTATGAGACACTTGAATATTGGGCAAAATCAGAGAGTGCAGTTTGTAATTTAGCAAAACATATATTAAAAAAAGTACATTGATTCAACAAATTAGAGCTACAAATGGGCTATTTAGTTTGCATATTCCAATACAAATTTGACAACTTGTAAACATGTTACTATTTTTTCTGTGAAAGAAACACAAACCACGACAGAGATTATGGTAAGCCTGCCAAACGCCGCGTTTTGTCAAAATTTGGCAAGGGACTTGTACTTTCCGTAACAGCGCTTCCATTCGATCTGCTCTTTACAACGTAGACATGCACCCGTAATCTCAGAATACGGCCTAAACTTTCCCAACTTCCTGTCATAAATATGAATTAGTTTCCCTTAGTAAAATGTTTTCCAGAGAAAGAGAAATCGACTGTTTGTTGTAGACGTTGGGCTTGGGTATCCAGGCGAATTTGTTTCAGTGCTTTGGGGGACCCTGCCTACAGCTCATTTTTTTCTGAAAGAGCTTCTGTTTTGGTCTTCTGGGTTTTGGTTTTAGAGTACGTAAAACGAAGTGACGTTTAGTAATTTACTATGGCTGCCAGGTTTTTTTTTTTTTTTTTTTTAAATCGACATTTTTTCTTTGTAACCAAACAACAACAAAAATTATAATTATTTTACATCTTATGTACCAAATACGTATCATAAAAAACTAAAGTATTTTCTATTCTCTCACTTTTAGTTTTATGTATCTTCTCAACATTTTTTATCCTTTCACTTTTTTATATTCTCAACTAAATAAATTATATTTTTGTTAATAATAATAGATCAATAATTACAATGAGATAAATTTTGAATTCTAACAAGTTAAAAATACTATAAAAAAATACCAATTAATTTATAAAACTGAGAAATAGTGTAGCAAATTATTGATATGTTGGTAGCAATGCCACTTCATAACTACAGAACTATTTCTTAACCAAAATTCAAAAACCAAAAAAGGGTCTCTCCCTACAGTTTTTTTTTTTTTTTTTTCATTTTTATTCTCAATAAAAATGAGATTACATAATGTTATTCGGTGCAATAGTCAATAGTTATGTAATACCACTTTAGTTTTATGTATCTTCTCAACATTTTTTATCCTTTCACTTTTTTATATTCTCAACTAAATAAATTATATTTTTTTTAATAATAATAGATCAATAATTACAATGAGATAAATTTTGAATTCTAACAAGTTAAAAATACTATAAAAAAATACCAATTAATTTATAAGACTGAGAAATAGTGTAGCAAATTATTGATATGTTGGCAGCAACGCCACTTCATAACTACAGAACTATTTCTTAACCAAAATTCAAAAACCAAAAAAGGGTCTGTCCCTACAGTTTTTTTTTTTTTTCATTTTTATTCTCAATTAAATGAGATTACAGAATGTTATTCGGTGCAATAGTCAATAGTTATGTAATACCACTTTAGTTTTATGTATCTTCTCAACATTTTTTATCCTTTCACTTTTTTATATTCTCAACTAAATAAATTCTATTTTTTTAATAATAATAGATCAATAATTACAATGAGATAAATTTTGAATTCTAACAAGTTAAAAATACTATAAAAAAATACCAATTAATTTATAAGACTGAGAAATAGTGTAGCAAATTATTGATATGTTGGCAGCAACACCACTTTGTAACTACAGAACTATTTCTTAACCAAAATTCAAAAACCAAAAAAGGGTCTCTCCCTACAGTTTTTTTTTTTTTTTTCATTTTTATTCTCAGTAAAAATGAGATTACAGAATGTTATTCAGTGCAATAGTCTATAGTTATGTAATACCACTTTTAAGTTTTAAGATTAAAACTTGAAAGTTCACTTTGAATCAAACACTTTATTAAATTTTAAATTTTTAACTTTTTACTTCTTCTTTTTTTTACCTTAAACCTTTACTTTTCACACTAAAATGGTAATTTCATAATGCCAACTATTGAACCATCCAAATCCCAAAATGCTTAGGGGCCCATACGGCCATTTCTACCTGGGCAAAAGACTCATTTGGATATAGCAGGGATGGGAATAGGACACAACGCAGGCCAAGAAGTCACATTATGGGCCAAAAAAATTATCTTGCCAAGGGACAAAACTTGAAACCCATACAAAACAAGAAGAGTCCAGCAAAGATCTAGCTTTTAAAGTAACATGGATACTTCTTTTGCCACCAACAAAATAGTGTGTGCGTCATCCCTGTTTGCCAATCCTCTAACATGAGAGCTGGTCCAATAATGGCAAATGGGCATTTGAAAATGAGATGCTCTAGGGTCTTTAGCTCTATCTTGCATTGTGGACAGATGTCATCATCTACTCAAAACCTAGTAGAAGAAAAGGTATCTCATGTGCTGAGTGCATGCAAAACTTTTATCCCCGTAGAGAGGGTGGCTTTAGAAGAGAGAGTTGCTAGAAATTGCTTAGTATTACAAGATTAGACCATGACTCCTATTTCTAAGATTCAAGCATCACAATTATTGTTCAGTATTGCTTCAAATATTTACGATCAGTAACAAACAATGTAACCAAAGGAACTATAACAACTTCTCCAATTACTACAGAGTAATGACATGAGATGTGTGCATCAAATGTGCCCTTACATAAAGATAATACATATAGCCTACATCTCTCTCATCTTTTATCTTCTTATTGCCACCAAAGCCTTTCAAAGCTAGGAAATGTCAAGCTGTCCTCACACGGAGAGTAACTCCATGTTCAAGAACAATAACCAACCTAAATGCAGGGGAGTGTTGGTATGCTGGGGATAGTGAGAAGCAAAACTTGGATAGAATGAGAGATAAAATAACCTTCAGTTCTGTCATGGCAAAGTGTTGGCTAGCACAGACATGAGACCCTACTCCAAATGGCATATAAGCCTGGGAGTCTTGCAAGCCCCAACAATCCCATGAGCAAATCTTTCCGGACTGAATTTGTGTGCATCAGGTCCCCACAAATCATAGTGTTGTTGCAATGTTGGGATTGGAATATGCATGTTTATGCCTTTTGAGATCATAATGTCTTGGAATGTTATGTCTTCCAGGGCCTCTCTTACCACAAAAGGCACAGGTGGGTAAAGACGCAATGTCTCTTAGATAACCATTATCAACTGCCATTAAATACAAGGTTAGTGAACCTATGTCAATGTATGGGTGTGTCAACTCTCATGTATTAATTTCTCAATGTTGAGTACATAGTTTCAGAATTTGTGAAGCATTGATGTTAATCTTTCCTTGTAATATTTGGTAATTAATGTATTAAATTCTCTATGTGTGAAACTAAATGAAAAATAAAATGTTTTCAACCTGAAAGGCATAATTATAGGAAGAATATTCAATCATGTTACTAGCCACGTGAAGTCACTTCTCCAACGATCCCTCAATAGGGTATGAAAATTCATTCCTAAACGTTTTTTCGGGCACCACCTTCAATTCTAAGGAAATCTTGCATTTATAAGTGCATATGATACCAATATATGTGCAGAAGTATTCTTCCAAATATATACTCTATATATGCACAGAAGCACCATATACAACACTCCTACATCATTCTTTTTCTCTCTTGTTTGCTGGGATATTCTGAATTAATATGCATCCATATGTAATGGGAGTGTTTTCTTGGAAGATAATTTGATAAATCAAGTACAGAAATAGCTAAAACTAATACCATTATTATACAGTAATTAGAATTATAAATTTTAAAGAAAAATACATACCGTTTTCATGTTTGGAAGCATGCTGGCATCCAATAGACTATCCCCAACTATTTCGAGCACCTCAACATGAGCACGAGCTTGCCATTCAGGATGTGAAGCCAGCAACATCAAGCTCCGTGAGGCTGTGATGGCAGTGGTCTCATAGCCAGCAAAGTATATGCTTTTGCAATTATCCACAATGAACTTGTTGCGAGAACTATCTGTTGATGGGCCATAATAGCCATTATTACTTTTGGCACCCTCAAGAATCATTTGTAAAAGATCCTTCTCATATGATGCTTCAGTGCGCTGTTTTACCACCTTTAATATCATTGAGTTGATCTATTCTTCAAGTTTCCACATGGCTCTATTGTCTTTTTTCGGCAATAATCTATAAATTATACGTAACATCAAGTTCGAAATATTTAGGAACATTCATCCCTAGCGATGTTCTCTCTTTTTTTCCCCCATTATTTATAAAAGAATAGAAATACCCCTAGTGCTCTTATCTCATAAATCCTTACAACCCATAAAAGGCCAAGGTTGAATCTAAATCCTAAGGCTAGTGTTAAATCTAAATCCTACTCTTTTAAAGAGAAGTATCATTAGGCTATAAGAACACTAGTCAATTAAAGATGTTCACAAACAACAAACCAAAATTTGTCAATGTTATAGTTTTCTAGTCTTTGTTATTAAGATCAATGGATTCAAAATGTTACCATACCTAAAACCAGGAACTCCTATATTTCCCTTGGACATGATTCCTTGAAGAGCTTTGAGTTTTAAGAATATTTCTTCCCCTTGGGAATAGTTGCTTCCAAAACAGGCTCTTGATATTATATCCGTGGATAGGCTTCTGAAATCCTCAATGATTTAAATGTCTGCAATCCCTCCCTCATTTTCAATTCTACTTTCCCAACTTCTTAGCATTGAGGCTGTTGAGTCCACCATTAGATTTACCATGCCCTTCAGAAGGAAATGCATATATTATTTGTAGCAATATAAAAGTTTACAACAGCAGCCAAGCCTTAGTCTATAGAGATTTATTAAATAATGGTATAGTAGTTGTTAGTTTTTAGACCTCTGAAAACACTGTGTTTAACCTAATTCAATAGAAAAGTTATTACTTAGGTCAATTATGTAAATCTAGGTTAAACATATATCAAACATATCATGTAGTGGAAAATCTAAATAATTAACACAAGATATGATGACCCAGGAAAACTAATGAAACAATTCAGTTTTAAGGTAAAAAAAAAACCTGGGGAAACCAATTCCAAGAGAACAATCCACCATATCAAATAGAAGTTTACAATCAAGAATATAAATCCATAGTAAACTTAACTATGATTATCAAACCTAGCTCTAAAACCTTCAGACTTCTTTGACGTGAATCTATTTCAACATGAACCTCCAATTCACGCTTTAGATCTCCAACATAAACCCCGAGTCTATGACTCCAAGACCATCCTTGAAAGTTTAGATCCAACACTTATGATTACTGGTATTCAGCAACTTTAGATTTACCAGTTTTAAAAGTATGAAGATCGATTTTCGATAGTGATTTTGAAAGGAGTAGACACAGAGCATTTTTAATCTCAAAAGAGAAGCTCCAAAGTCTCTTCAAAACATGCTTTAGAGTTTCCTTTAAATACTATGTGAATTAAATTTGAAACCTAATCACTTACTGAGTTTAATGGGCTGTTGGGCCGAAATTAAATTCTGCAGAAATGCAGTTCAATCGGTTGAGTCTGTCATTTTTCGAATTCCTGAACCAGCAGCTTCCTTGTTCTAATGTCCTGACTTGCAACACCTTGAGCATTGTTTAATCAAACCTATAAACTTAATAATATATATCTAGTGTCATTTTTATTTTTATTTTATTGTAACAACAGTAAAACGCAATCTTCACTCAAACAATTGGGAAACTGAAGCAATATTGTGCTTTGGGATTGTTGCTGGGCATTGTCCAAAATGACATGTCAATATTGTCAAAACTGGACTATTCCAAAAAAATAAAAATAAAAATAAAAATGACAAAACTTGTTTCAGGTTAGTTAGTTAAAAAAAAAAAAAAAAAAAAGGTTTCAGATTATGTGGAGCAATAATCTTCCTTTGATGGGCCCAAATTGGGCCACTTGACGACAGAAGTGGCCCACGATCTTTGGATAGATAAGAAGGTTTTCCAAGGCTCAAAGAAGTGCAAAGGCTGATTTTCTTCACCATCTCTGGATCTGTTATGCATAATAGCTGTATGTTTCCAGATGAACAAAAGAATATTGGTCCTGCCACCAATGCATACTAGCTAGGTGAGCAAGGTTGAAAAAGATAAATTTAAGATTTAGATTTAGTGCTGATATGCATATTTTATCCTATGATCTTCAAGAGGTCCATTGTTAATATTCTAGGCATGTCTTGGACTAATTGCTAAAGATTACAAAATAGAGGAAACTATTTGCTATGACAAAACATGCCATTGTTTCTTCAACTTGTTACAAGTATAAATTTGCATTCATCATTAAAATGAAATTTACTGTAATTCCCATTCCCAAATCCCAATCCATGTCCAAGTGTTACCTATTGGAAAAGTGAAAACTTTTTTTTTTCTTTTTTGAAACAGAAAAGTACCAACTTTTATTATTAATTTATCTTCTGAACAATGCTTTTGTTAAAGAAATATAATAAAGATGCCAAAAAAAAAAAAAAAAAAAAAAAAAAGGAAGAAGAAGAAGAAGAAGAACCATCTAATACAAATACAAGGTCATTGTCACAAATATGGACTACAAAAGTTTATAACTCTAATTACAATTGGAATATTCTGACATCAAAAGTTGTCTAAAATCTGAGCTGCACCCTCTATGACTACTGGCCTACTGCTATTGTCTACATATTTTAATTTTCAACTCCCTAAACTATATTTCATCCTACTTTGGTAGTTAGAGAGAGAGAGAAAAAAAAAAGAAGAAGAAGAAGAAAGGAAATGACAAGTTAAGTACCATATTCATTTCTCCACTGTTCTAAATGTGGGAAGAAAGTGGAAGGCCAGAAATGAGTAATAGCATCAGGGCGGTCATACTCCTTTGTAGCAGTAGTTTTTGGTGTTGAATTCTCTTCATTTCAGGGATGTTCCCAAAGAAGAAAGAAGGAGAAGGTCCCCTTATACCTTGCCTTTGAAGTTTTGGTTTCAAAACCAAAAGGTTATAGAGTTGCATTAACAACACTATAAACCCTCCTATAACCACTGATACAGTGATCTTCGCCATTAGAATTGGGTTGCTTCCATGTTTCTGCTTCTTCTGCTTCTTTTCTCACTAGACTTCCATCAAAACTAGGACACTGTTTTCATTCACGTGATGTATATTAGCCGATTTTTTATTTTTCTTTTGACCTTCAGCATTTTCCAAGAGAGAGAATAGTAATTTTATATTGTGTTGGATTTTTAATTGATTTGATCAGTCCAATTTGGCTAACTGAGACATATAATATATTAGTATAAAACTATAAATTATACCTTGATATTACAGGTTATATGGTCCCGTTTTTGGGTATGATAATGGTAATTGATTGATAAGGGCGGAAATAGTTTGTCCCTTAATGTCTTTTTTAAGTGAGTTTTGGATAATAATAAGTTTTATCTTTTCAAAATAATAATAATAATAATAATAAGTTTTGGCGACTCAACTATTTTCCCAAGTATTATATTATGTGATTAGAGGATAATAAAATTGGTAATTATGATAGAGTTCAAGGGATAGCCAATGCAATTTCTTATTAAATAAAGGAGAAGGGATTTATTTATTCTTTTTTTTTTTTAAAGAAAATAGTAAAGAAGAAGGGAGTTCATACTAGTGATCTCATCCTTATAACATATTATATTCTTCTTCTTCTTTTTCCATGACCCACAATTGAAAGGTAAAGAAAGTTATTAATTTGTAAAGATATGAAGGAATTCAAAAAATTAATAATCTAAGCGTTAAAGAGTATGAATGATCTTATGAACTTATTGTTTATTTTTTATTTTTTATGATGCATTAAAATCGATGAGCCACTTGTCCATCCCGAGGTGCTAGAAGAACTGCAAGAAAGAAAAAAAAGCTACCTGACAGGACTGACGAATTCGTCTTCCAAGGAAGATCTCAACGATATGGACAAGGACATACTTGGACGAGCAAAGCCAATACCCACGTCACTGACGAGGGTAAGTAAGCCATTCAATACAGCTAATTATACATTGAGCGGTTATGGAACCAGCTGTATGAGCCATTGAAGCATATTGAAGCCACATTATAAGGCGCGAAACGTTACTAAGAAGAGTATTAAGACCACCATAACTATCCCAACGGCTAGGAGCTATAACGACATATATAAAGCCCTCACATTGCCAAGAGCAAGGTATATACATGCATACATAGACACTAAGAGATCTCTTCTGTTCTGTTACATTACATTGTTCATTCCCAAAAAGTTTATTGTATTAACTTTGGCATCGGAGGCGTTGTAGCAAGCACCACACCGGTGACCACACCTGAGGATACATTCATATAGACTGGAGATTGATTCCATTTAAACACTCTGACTGATGAAATTACACTTCATCAATTTGGCGTCGTCTGTGGAGATGACATTTTCATGTTCAGACTCGAAAAGGTAGTTTCCGATCGAACTATTACGATCAGATGGAGTCCAATCAAGATTTCGCAGCCTTAGTCCAACAGGTCCAGGCTCTTGCAGCTACCATCGAAGAACTTACCAGGCATAATCAGGAAATGAAGCTACGGCTCCAACAGGAGGAAAATCGGTCTAAAGGGAACTAGGATGACGAAGGAGATAGCCACAGAAGAAGTGACCATCGAAGGCCCACTACTCCAACTGAGCAGAATTTGGATCTTCTTCGAGAGATGAGGAGGGAGATGGACGAACTAAGGAACGCCATCAAGGAGAAGATGGAACGGAGTGTAGACCGAATGGTTAGGGCAACAGATTCACCTTTCACCATAGCAGTCCTCTAATGCTCGGTGTCGTTGAAATTTCAGTTGCCCCAACTTAAACCGTTCGATGGGCTTAAGGACCCTCAGGATCATCTTATTACCTTTAAAACGACACTAGGGCTTCAGTAGCCCCCTAACGAGATATTGTGTCGTTCATTCCCTACCACTCTTAGAGGAGTTACAAGGGAATGGTTCACAAAGTTGCCAACATTGTCCATTGACAACTTCGAGCAATTGAGCAATGCCTTCTTGCGTCACTTCATTGGAGGACAACGTCCTAAGAGGTCCGGCGGACCACTTACTTACCATCAGGTAAGGAGAAAAGGAAACCTTGAGGTCTTACGTGAAACGCTTCACTCAGGAGATGCTAGAGGTAGACGAAGCTGACGATAAGGTACAACTGACGACCTTCAAAACAGGATTGAGATCCAGAGAGTTCGTTACATCACTTGCGAAAAATCCTCCAAAGACGATGGCTAAGATGCTCCTGAAAGCTCAGAAGTACATGAATGCTGAAGACGCATTAGCAGCCATAAAAAATGTAGAGAAACCAGGACACAAAGGAAGGAAGGATGACGAGTGCAGAGGGCAAAAGCGGGAGCATCAGGATCGTTGGACCAATGACGGAAGGAAAGACGATAAAACTCCTCGTACGATAAAATTTACCCTCTAGTTATGCCTGTTGACAAAATTTTGACACAGATAAAGGATGAGCTACATTCTACAGCATATCACATTCCAATTCTTTTTCAAATTTCCACTAGACACAATAACATGTATTGTACTTCTTATTCTTAAAAAACATGGGGCATTCTATTAATGTATTTGCTGGCACAAAATTAAAACTTGAATTTTCAGACTGTATATTAGGACGATGTCACATTTATAAGTTAACATATTTGAGATCAAGTACTTAAATACTCAATGAAAACCCGGTATTTTTTTTCCTAGTTGAATTCTATATTTTGTCCTCAACTTTTGACATATGTTCTAAAATCATCTTCATATTTTATATTGGTTCAAAAAGTCTTTATCGTTATCTAATTGATAAAAATTGCTATTAAAGCAAACAAAATTCATGAAACTAATGTCTCTTTGATGATATGAGGCCTATAACAAGGCATGAATCTCGTTTCTTATGTTAGCTTTTTCCATCCATATAAAAACCTTTTTGAAGCAATTTTGTAAGTATAAGAACTAAAGTGAAACATTTTAAAGTATAAGATTGTTTTTTGAAACAAATGTCTAAAGTTGAGAACTATATGTGTAATTTAACCCCTTTTTTAAGGAATTGGCTTGAGTTCAACGTACTAAAGCATTGGACCCAATCTTTAAACACTTTTTGCAATATTTTGGAATTTTGGTTACCCTTTTTACAACGTGGACGTCCTGTTCTGCAGCGCCTTGGGTATGGGTGGTCTTTGCCTCCAAGGACAGATCGTGCCAATTCACTGCTTTTATCTGGATCACCAAGGTCATTATATGTATCATAGTCATAGATTCTCTCAAATGTCTTCCTCTTCCCTTCTCCAGTGCCTCTTAGATTTTCCAGCTCCAATTCCCTTAGCCTCTTCAATCCACTAGGAGTGTCTGATGGTAAACAGGACTGATTCAATGGCAGAAATAAAATGGCCCATTTGGGAAGCCTTCGAGAACAATTTTGTTGAGGTACATCTCCTTGTGGTGTTCATTCTCTAACAAAATAGCTCCAACCTTTCCAAAACTGGCTGGTACAGCAAAACTACTCTCGTATTTCACCTCATCACTCTTATGGCTCACTCTATGCGCATAGGCCTTGATTGTTTCCCTCTCCAACCCAGTATCTACAGTAGTCAAATACACAAGCACTTTCAGTTTTCAAATAGTTATGACTTATGACCCAATTAATTATCAGGAAATGCAGTACTATGAGAAATAAAAGACGTACAGATTTTTAAAGCCTCACATATTTCTTAATACAATTTTATTTTTATAGGATTTATTTTTTAAGCAAAATAAGCCAAAGGACATAACCAAGACTCTAGTGGACTCATTTGGCTATTCTTTTTTCCTTTATAATGCATGCCAAAGGTGGTAAAAATGTGATCCTCTTAGTTAGAAAATTAATTAGATTGGTAATATATAATCTAAATCGTGAAATAAATTCATTTAAATAATGAGGATCCTTTTTTTATTGGAATAATGGTTACTTCTTCCTAAAAATGAAAATAAAAACTGTATCATTTCAGGAGATAGACATAACATACTCGTATAGGTGCTCTAAAGGTATTGTCAAAAGGAATAATAGTGTTATTTCATGTAAAAACAACAAAGAAACTGGACATCAATGCAACACTGCAGTGTACTGGTAGAATAATTACTTTTAAGTGTAGTTAACATGTATGCTATCATTACTTACTAGGATCAAGCTCAGCGCTAATGAGCTCCACAAGTAACGTTTTACCAAAAAAATCAGTGAAATCATCAACAGGTTTGGTTAACCCAAGGTTGGAGAAGAACTCTCCAGTAGTGACCTTAACTGTCACAACTGCCTTAACTGAAACCGGGTTTTGATCAATTGCAGTAGCCATAAGCCATTGATGATGAGCCAGTTTTGGCACCAACATTGTAATTGGCTCGTATGCAAAAGTTGGTGTTTCTTTTGAGGAAGTGTTGGCCTGGATGGACAAGGAGAGAAGTGAAGCCATGGAAGAGAATGGAGGGTTTTGGTGTAAGGAAGAAGGATGGATAAGGGATAAGGCTTTGCAACTGAGAGTTCAACATAGTGTTCAAGAGTGGGTTTGTAAGTTGTGAGTTGCATGTGAAGGTTATTTTATAGACACAGTAGGTGGATTTGGATCTGTGAGATGGGATATTTTCTCATAGACATGCTAACCTGATCACATCACTTTTACTACTTTTGTGTTCAGATCTCTTTCATCATCATAAATTAATTATATATATGAGTCTAACAATATTGATAATAAAATTAGTAAAATTACTAGCAATTTGACTAAAGATTTTTTTTTGGGACAATATAATGAATATGACTGGTGTTAGATCAATAATATGATTAAAAAAAATTGTTAATTTTTTTTTTTTTTTGTTTTTTTTGTTTTGTGTTTAGAATTTGTTACATGCCTAGCATCTTTCTTTTATATAGTAACTATCAATCCTTTTAATTTGTTGTTGTGAGAGACAGTGCTTTAGACTATATATATACTAATGACTGCTGATTTTTTTTCATCCACTTTTTATCATAAATATTTGAAAGAATATCACACAACATAAATTTGAAAAATTATTAAGTATTTTTGTGGTAAAATCATATAATATTCCTTTTTTTCACATAAATAATAGATTGTCACAATTAATTTAATTTACGTAACTCATTTTTATGTGAGAAGAGTGAGGATTATATCGTTATAAACTTAACTAATCCATAGACACTGAGAATCCATTGAATGATATTATCCAATTCTTTCAATGAGTCAAACCTAAATTCAAATTTCCTTTCCCGTTGTAAGGGAGGCCGTGATGACATTAATTAGCATATCTTATTTAAGAACATTATTGACTTTTCAAGAAGAGATATAGATTGTATCTGTCCTTAAAATGTTTTGCATGGTGGGCCGAAAATGTCCGACTTATAAATTTAAATCTTTAAATATTGCTTAGCTAGGGAAAAAAAACAAATGTCATAAATTTAATTTTGTTGCCATACTTTAAATTGTCAATATCTCTAGGCCCAAAAATGTACTGTCATTTGTCACTGGACACGAAGTTCATAATTAGAGTCTGTTTGAATATTACTTATTACTAAAAATTAAAAATATTATAGCAAAATTATTTTTAAATCTGTGAATAGTGCCGTATAATCCAATTTTAAAAAAAATTTGCTAAATGAATATACTTATGGGTTCCGTAAACAGTACACAGAATCCATAGAAAAAAATGCTTTCGCTGGACTTCTGCTTTGCACATTTCCCAAACGGAGGCTAAGAAAAAAAAAAAAAAAGTAGAGGAAAAATTAATGTGCAACACGAGCTCTTTTTTATTTCTTTTTTCTTTTCTATTTTGGCTGAGAATTCAACTCGAGCTTTTAAGTTTACACTTTACATAAGAGGGACCAAAATCATCTTATAATTTTTTATAATATATGTATATGTATTTTCTCAAAAAAAAAAAATATATGTATATGTATATAGATAGATATAAAAATCTCAGCACATTAATTGAGAAGATTCCTCTTTTGCTATGCTCTGTTCTGTAACTTGTGCTCTATTTTTTCAGTGTTATATTATCTTGACTGTTATGAATGAAAGTTTCAGTTTGGTTTCAAAAAAAAAAGTGGTTCATGTGTACAGGGAAGGCAACCAATGCGCGGATGCGCTTGCAAGATGGGGTGGCACCGTGACTGAAGATTTTGTTGTATTTGATTCACCGCCAAGCCCTGATTTTTTGTATTTAGTTAATACTAGTCGTTAACCTGTGCGATGCACGGAATATATTTCACTTTGCTTAAAATAAAATTTAAAATGAAAAAACATCATAACTTATCAAAATAAACATAAAATATACAATATCCATCGCAAAATGTTATTTGAGAATAAAATTACCATCAAAATGATATAAAGAAAAATTTCATGTCCAAATAACTCATCAAGGTGGAATCTGGTTATTACTAAGATCCTATATGCAATTTACCAGAAAGATATCATGTTAGTTTTGATCTTCATTCTCTTTTTGCATATTAATTACTACTTTTAACTTCTATATAAAATTTTGCTTTAACACAATTATTATCTTGAGATAAATCTATAGTTATCTCATCTTTACTACTGGTACTCATCCCATGTCTATCGCCATTGTAACCGTAAAACATAAAATCATACCTATTGAAGAAGAAATTCAAAGTAGTTCATTTAGCATTACACCAACAACATTCAAGGCAAAATCCTTCCTATGAAGGGGGAAAAAAATCAATCATCCATGAAAACAAAGATTCATAAACTGAAGAAGCTCAAGATAATTTTAGAACTTGTCAAAATATATAACCACAAACCAAAAATTTTAAGAACCAAAAGGGGATTATCATAAGAAATAAATGTGCCTTAGTTTGTATATGAATTTAATTTGTGGAAAATTTATAGCCACATACCAAAAGATTTAAGAACCAAAGGAGGATTATCATAAGAAATAATTGTGCTTCAGAATTTGTATAAATTTATTGGAAATTCAACGGTGATTTATGAATAGCTCACTTGATTATCAAAAGCAAATTCCTAACTTCAAATTAAAGGGTTGCATGTTCTCTAACTTAAATTTCTATATCACAACTGCAAATAATAATTATATAAAACTGATACAAACCATGCACAGACAATCAATAGGCTTTGTTGCTGGTCTTAAGCACTAAGATTTGAATCGCATTGTAATCATAACTGCATAATACATAATTAAATGTCAAGGCTTTCTAGGGCTTCACATATACTTCTTTAGGATCCTCTACAACACTTGTAGCAATGCAAAAGTTAAAAATAAAAAATAAAAATAAAAAGTAGTAGAGATTGCAAACAGAGAAGAGAGAGTACCAAGTTTTTGTTGGGTTTTATGCTTCCACACCTTGGGCTAGAAGACATAGGTTGCAGCTTTGATTTTTCTCCAAAAAATAGAGATGCTTTATATGCCATATAAATATAAAATAATTATTAGAATTTCAACTCAAAAACCAAACCCATAAAAACACTATCAAAATATAGAGATTAACCCAAATACTTATAAGAAAATCAATTCTAAACATAATAAAACAATAAGATAGAATGAAAATTTCAGACACATATGAAAGCAAATAAAAAAAGACAAAACCTATGCTTTGAGTTTAGGGTTTTGAGATGGTAATTGCTAGGGTTTTAAGGAGAGAAGAGATTTTGGTATTTTTATGCAAAAAACGTTATTTTAGGTATAGGTAATTTATTTCCTTGTTTTTAGGCTCTTTTAATGTTTTTTTAGGTCAAATTTGGTTCCTATAATGGTTAGGTATTAATTAGGGCTTATTTTAGAATATATTTTCTTGTCCATCAAGTTTTATAGAGCCCGTAAATAGGCCTCCAAGTTTGTATACGTTTTTCAATATTATTGTTATAAGATATAAAACCTAAAATAAAAAGAATCAAAAATAAAAAGAAAAAGAAAATAGTGATGATGTGGAAAATTGTGAGAGTTTCAAAAGTTTCAATTTTATATATATATATATATATATATAGATGAATACTACTGCCTACTGGTCTCACTTCTAGCGTGAGATAGTCCTTCGCATTTGTAATTCCGAACCAAAAAATAAAAAAAAATCTCTCAGCACAGAAAAAAGTTTATGTAGATCGTACTTCCCAATGGTGCCCATTCTCCACAAAACTGTCATAATCACTATGATGGAGCTGTGTGGTCACCTCTATCCTAATCCAGTCTTCAATGATTGAATTTATAAACACCACCTATTTATTCAAAATTGTCAAATTTAGCAACCAACCGTTTTCAATTTTTCATTATAAAATTCGGCAAAACCATTTTAAAAAAAAAGAATTGTATTATTTCAAGAGCCATTTTTTAAGATTTGTATCAGTTTTAAGTAAATTATGGAGCAGTGTTAATCACTTAATAAAGAATCACAAAATATTTTTCATAATTTGTTAAGATGATATATGATTAAATTTATATGAATCTATCATTAACATTATTTTTATTATATTTAAATTAAAAAATAGTACATAAGCAATTATGAAAAATTTTGTGATCCTATAATTATTAGGACATCACATTGTAATGTCTTAAATTTGTAAAACGAAATATATCATTTAGTGAATACTTTGGACAATAATTGCATCAAAATCTATTATGAGATAAGGCATACAGAGTAACAGAGATTTATGATTGCCCATACTTGACAAAAATTCCAAGAAATAGTACTGCATTCATGCTCGGCCACCTTCTAAACTGTCATTAACTTATTATTGAACTTAAGGCGTTGCTGTGGAAAAATTATATCTTGTTTTTTGTGTATATATTATAACAAAATTTAACTACAAAATTAGTTATAACTTAAAGTTATAAACTTACTCAATATTTTTTCATTGAAGATAAATTTTGATAAATCTACCATCGAATTACATCTTCTTTTTACATCTTTCATGCTTATAAAATTTCAAAAAAATTAAAAATTTAATAGTTATATCGTCAATAAATTTTTTAAATTACAAATTTTTTTTTGTAATTTAAAATTATGCACAAAATATAAACTTGTAATTCATAGAGTAAATAATATCTAACTAAAACAAAATTTAACATACATATTAAGAGTATAAAAAATATATTATTTAACTATTAAACTTTAAAAATATATTGTAATATTTATTTTATTAAATAAACTTAAAACCTTAAATTATAATTAATTTTATAGTTAAATTTTATTTTATATATTATCCTTTTTAGCAGGTGGGTTCTACATATTTTTGCAAGACACTTATTACAAGAGATGATATATACATGTGCATGCACCTAACCGCTGTGAGAGATTCTGTAAGTAACATATTGAAGATATTGTTGGTATCGTGTCAAATCACTGTCTCGTCGTGGTGAGTGGATCACAGAAATACACTCTTTTTTAATGGGTCAAATATTGAAGATACTGTAGCCTGTACGTAACATATCAAATCAAAATTGAACTGGCTTTAATATCACACCGACCCATCAATATATATATATATATATATTATATATATATCACACCGAGCCTCCTCCGTTTAGAATCTTAGAATAGATGTTAATAAAAAAAAATATGTATATATATATTTTACTATTTTATTTATTTTATTTTTATTATTATTTATAAATTTTATTGTACTTTTTAATATTATTTTAAAATTTTAGTATATTATTTTAGTTAATTTTTATTTTTATTTTTAATACTTTTAACAATAAATTTTTAATTTTAACAAAATAAACAATATATAAACAGACTCAAATCACGGTCACTGTCTAATGACTCTAATCATGCAATTTTTCGGAATAGCTTCCGAAAGAAAGAGGATTTTTTCCTGTTTTGGAATATCAAACCATCAAAGACAAAAGATGTATGCTCATTGCTATCCACGTGCAATTATTTTCGTGTGAAGATAACATGTGTGGGCTTTATCAAATCACCATTTTGGCTCTTTTTGACATTGCCTTTTGAGAGTAAACGGCAGAAGTTTATTCAAAGAAATAATAAGTTTATACAAAAGCAATGCAGCATATAATAACTATGCTAAATCTGAATTAGCTACATAGCTTTCTCACCACCTAACAAAAACAGCAATTATAATCAAAGTTACATCAAGGAATGCCCAAGAAAAAACAAGACTATCTTACTAAAACTCAAGACAAAACTCCATAATTAACTTCCAATTCCAAGTATTCTAAAGCACGGGCTGCAATTGACATGGCTAGAACAAGGGGATCAAGACGTGGAGTACTATAGCTAACCTCATTCCGCTTATTCCAAATCATCTAGCTGGTTGTGAAAAATATTGCAATCTCTAAGTCATTTTTTCTTTGCATTATTTGATCTATCACATCCACAAATGAGAGATTTGTGCAATGAGTCATGATCTCCCTCAAGCTTGTGGACTTCTAAACCATGTCAGAATATGTACAGCTTAGTGGGACATGGTCTGTTAACTCCACCCCATCCTCACAACAATCACATCCAACATCAAACAAAATTTCCCTTCTAGCTAGATTAGCTTTAGTAGGCAATATATCTCTACACGCTCTCCAAATGAAAGTTTTGATTTTGTTACATACCTTGGCCGCCCAAATTGCTTTCCAAATTTTATTGCTCTGTGAGTGATTGGATGATTGGCCATGAGAAGATCTCAGATGTTGAGTTTGGATCATCTTATATGCACTTTTTACTGAATATTCACCCGTGTTTGTGTATGCCCAAATTTGGATGTCTTGCACAGCTCTATTGCTCAAAGAGATGGATTTAATAACCTCAACTTCCTGTGAGAGGAATACATGATCAATAGCACTTGTGAATATATTTCAACAACTTACTTTTGTAGATAAGTAAATAGATTAATTATAATCAATAACACAATAAAATATGGAAAGCAAAAACATTAAATAGATACTGTATTTATAAAAAGAAATCTGCAAGATGATTAAATATTCACAAACCAAATGTATGAAGGACGAATGATAAAAATCAAGTATTGTATTTGGCACAATATTCTTAAAGCGGATTTTTCCCCTCACACAATTAGTAATGCTTTGAGACTCATGGACGTTTGTCTTTCAAGATAAAATGATTCATAGCATGGAGAAGAAACACACAAGATCTATGTTTTACGAACTAATCTATGTCTCTTTCTCTCTCTCTCTTTGACTCAAATGCTAATTAATGCAAAAAAATATTCTCTGGGAAAGTTTCTAGAAAGTTTTTTTTTTCGTGAATAAGGAACTATGAATATATATTTTACTAAGTAAACACACTGTTTCATAAATAATTGTTGTATACAGATTTAATGACTCAACAAATAAAATAAAATATTATTATTATTATTATTATTATTTAAACAAGAGAGCCTAATCTACACATACCAAAAGCCCAACCCAATGTCCCACCCATGAGCATATAAACTCATATTTTCTATCATTTTCTATGTGAGACTCAAGGATTGTCACCAATTTAATATCATATTCACGTGGACACATTAGGAGTCAATTTCTTATTCACTCCACAATATTTTTCTAACACTTTATTGTTTTGTAGTTGTTTTCTTCTTGAATAAAATTCGTCATTCATCAAAAAAAATTATTAAATCATAACATGAATACATGTTCATCTTCTTATTGTTGTTGGTTATATTGCTTCTGATTTATTACATTTATAAATATTAAATAGAG
Organism: Quercus glauca; assembly: GCA_023736055.1. NCBI lineage: Eukaryota > Viridiplantae > Streptophyta > Magnoliopsida > Fagales > Fagaceae > Quercus > Quercus glauca. The sequence continues at coordinate 103,161,389 of CM043318.1, forward strand.
CTATAGTTTTATGTCAATTCCGCCTATGTTAATATAATTAATGATTAGTTAATTTTTATACGCATTTTTTGGAGAATTATTTTATCCGTTCTCTTAATTTGTTATTAGTTTTCTAAAGGAAAATATTATTAAAATAATTAAAAAGAAGCCTTTAAATCTAACATTTCTTCTCTGTTTTTTTCTTTTTTAATTGAACGCGTGATACTCTACCTTTGGTAACATAGTAATGGAGGAAATTGAAAGAGAAATCATAGTGGCTAGTTCTCATGTGATGCTTCAGCTGTTTAAGAATGTCAGCTTAAGCAAGCAAACTAACAGTGAAATTTTGTTGTTAATAATATAGAAAATGCTAAAACTGTGATCAATTTTACTGTGAAAAACTTATATTTTTGTTTTGTGTTTAAAATTAACACATTAATTTTTACAATTTGTAGTAATTATAGCATCACTCCATTGGAAATATACTGTAGACATTTTTGTTGAAAATAAAAAAAGCATAAGTAGATCTACAAAGTTCTTGGTGAGTGGTGACTATGCTGTTTTGATAGTGACAAAAGTTGTCCTAATATATCCTTGAATAATAAATTTAGGTTAAAATGCAAGACTCACCATTTAAGTTTCTTTATAATTCATTTAAGTTTTTTAACTTTGTTTTCGTTCATTTCAGTTATTTAAGTTTCAGATTTATTCAATTAAGGACTTTTTGTCAATTTTTGTTAAAATTTTTTGGAAAAAATATATATAAAAAAAATATCTAAGAAATATTCTTCAATCATTAATTTAATTTTTTTAATTTAAAAAACTTGAACAAAAATTTAAAAATTGGAAAATTAACCACAACACATAACAAAAGTTGATGGAAAAATCTTAATTGAATAAACTTGAAAGTTAAAGGACTAAAATAAACGAAAACAAAGTCAGTTGACTTAAACGAATTTTGTTGAAACATAGAATGTAAGTTTTGCATTTTAACCATAAATTTATTACAATTTTTTTTTTCACACCAAAATGTCAATGTAAATTAGTTTTTGACATTAAAGAGATTTGTTGAGGCAAATTTTGGCTCTTAACAAAATTTAGAGAAAACTGACTATCTCTAGGGCTTACTATAATTGCCAGAATAAGTTTTCAAATAACCCTCCACGTGTTGACTTATTGAGATGACTTTTGTCACTTAGATGAAATTGATTATGTTGCTCGTAAAATTTCAAGCAACATGATCAATTTCAGTCTTCACTCTGATAGAGTGAGGCATCTTATATTTTATTTACACAAAAACTAAAGTACAAAGGTCAAAGCAAAACTTTAAGCCAAACAAAACTTGGGGGTCAAACAATAATCCAGAAGATCAAATTATTACACCAGTTGCAACCTTAATGTACAAAAACAATCATAATTTAGGGTGCTAACTATAATTTAAGATATAGTTTAGGATAGTAAAGTGCAATTTCTCCCACCACATTCAGAGTTCCATAACTGGTCTGAATTTCACCTGTTACAATAAGAATGTAACTTTTTGATGCAATCTGAAGCTCTCGTGTGGTGCATAGTCTTGATATCTCCGTTGGAGACATCTGGAGTTCAATTCTCCCATCCCCATTATCAAATTATCAAAAAAAAAAAAAAAAAAGCGCTATATGTTAGAACCTCCACGGCCATATAGCAGTGGAAGAATGGAATCACAAACACAGTTTGCTTCTAGGAGAGACCAATCCTCCAATAGAAATACTACCTAAGTTAGGGAAATATTAAATATCTTATGGGTTTATTCATTGCATCTAGATCATATATATGACCTACATCAATTGGAAATAGCACAAAAATATTCAACTAATGGTAAAGCTCAGCTAAATATAAAGATAATGGTGAAGTAGTACTGAAATAGAAGAATTTTGCAGTAACTACATTCCTCATGTAGCAATGTGTCCAACACCTATTACTATCCCAAACACACACTAAATGTGTAACAAATAACCCAGGCAATCCTCGTGAGCAACACCATAAACTTATTACAATTTTTTTTTCACACCAAAATGTCAATGTAAATTAGTTTTTGACATTAAAGAGATTTGTTGAGGCAATTTTTGGCTCTTAACAAAATTTAGAGGAAACTGACTATCTCAAGGGCTTGCTATAATTGCTATGTCTTCAAATAACTCTCCACGTGTTGACTTATTGAGATGACTTTTGTCACTTGGATGAAATTGATTATGTTGCTTGTAAAATTTCAAGCAATATGATCAATTTTAGTTTTCACTCTGATAGAGTGAGGCATTTTATATTTTATTTACATAAAAACTAAAGTACAAAGGTCAAAGCAAAGCTTTAAGCCAAACAAAACCTGGGGGTCAAACAATAGTCCAGAAGATCAAATTATTACACCAGGTGCAACCTTAATGGACAAAAACATTCATAATTTAGGGTGAAAGCTGTGCATCCAAATAATTTAGGGTGCAAACTGTAATCTAAAATATAGTTTAGGATAGTAAAGTGCAATTTCTCCCACCACATTCAGGGTTTCATAATTGGTCTGAATTTCACCTATTACAATAAGAATGTAACTTTTTGATGCAATCCGAAGCTCTCATGTGGTGCATAGTCTTGGTATCTCCGTTAGAGACATCTAGAGTTTAAATCTCCCACCCCGTTATCAAAGAAAAAAAAAAGCTATATGTTAGAACCTCCACGGCCATATAGCAGTGGAAGAATGGAATCACAAACACAGTTAGCTTCAAGGAGAGACCAATCCTCCAATAGAAATACTACCTAAGTTAGGGAAATATCAAATATCTTATAGGTTTATTCATTGCATCTAGATCATATATATGACCTACATCAATTGGAAAATAGCAACTTGATAAAAGTAAACTGCCTCCAAGCTAGTCTGATATTAGTCTGAATAAGTCATATACTAATCTTATCTTAAGCTTGGCTTTATTCAGATAAGCATAAAAATATTCAACTAATGGTAAAGCTCAGCTAAATATAAAGATAATGGTGAAGTAGTACTGAAATAGAAGAATTCTGCAGCAACTACATTCCTCATGTAGCAATGTGTCCAAAACCATATCACTATCCCAAACACACACTAAATGTATAACAAATAACAAGTAATCAGCATACTTGAAGAGAAAACTGAATGTTCAAGGGAAGGGGAAAAACAGATACTTGATATGGTTTGGGCTTGGACATCCAATAAAGGCTGAGTAATGATGGTGGCAGCTTGGTGAGCATTGTCCAAACATGTCTCTGGTGGTGCTTGAGTGCCAAAATGACATTGGGAGTTCAACAATCCAATCAGCTGCTGATACTGAACCTTGGTGAGTGTGATAGGTTCACTAGTATGATCTTCAGTAGTACTGACATTGTTTGCAAAGGACTGACTAGGTTGACCTCCTTTGTTCTTGAATTTATACCCAGGGGGGGTATCCATGCAGCTTGTAACATTTAGCAACTACATGTCCCATGGCTCCACAATGAGTACATTGTGGTCTGCCATTCTTGTATTTAACAAAATTCTTGATGTTCCCAGATTTGACCTAAAAGCTGCTAAAGCTGATGATGCATCAACCAAGACTTTCTTCCCAGCACCCACCTTTCTTTGCTTCTTATCTTGAAGCAAAAGAAAGAACACTTTGCTGAGGGGAGGCAAAGGTTCCAAAAGGAGAATTTGGCCTCTAACAGCTGCATATGTCTCATTCAGCCCCATCAGAAAAGACATAGTACAATCCTCAACTTGATGACCAAATGTACATGTCCTATAATTCGAAAATTCATCCCAGAGTCCCTTGAATTTTGTGTAGTAAGCATTGATGGTTAAGTCTTCCTATGTCAAAGAACTAATCTCTTTCCTTAAGTAATCGTAGGTCCATTTCCTTGCCCAAATCTATATTGTAAGTCAAGCCATACATCCCTGGCAGTCTTGAAGTAAACTATACTTGATTGCAAATCCTTAGAAATAGAATTAAACAACCAGGTTAGTACAGTGCTGTTGCATTTACACCAAGCTGTGTAATGTGGGTGATCAACAGATTAAGGCTTAGGGATAGAGCCATCAATGAAGCCCAATTTAGTTTTGGCATCTAAAGAGATGAGAATGGCCCTACTCCAGGTGTTATAGTTCTCTTCCGTGAGAAGTTGAACCACCAAAGAAACACCTGGATTGTCTCCACTGATAGAAAATTGGGACTAGATGTGCTATCCCAAGGGTGTGTAGTGGGAGCAGTAGCACTAGATGTACTCTCAGTCATACTAAGTGCAATGTTATCGAAGGAAAGAGATGAAGATTCAAAATCCCAATCAAAGAAAATCAAGAATTGATTTTCTCAAGAATCCTTCAAGAAACAAGAAATGGATTCTATGGATGATGTAAAGACCTTTATATGTAATTCACAATCTTGTCGAAATTACAACAGAAAATTGCATATTGGGAATGAAATAACCCTAAAATCGAAGAAGAAAATTGAAACCCTAAGATTGAAGATTTCAATTTCAATTATGAACCGGAGAATGAAGATCAAGATTTCAACAGATTAGAAAAATCAAGACCTAGAAGATGATGATTTTAATGCAAGAATCAACAGAAACACATTGAGATAAATTTCTAGTTGATCTGAAAGAAGCATTAAGAAATCAAGAAAGAAACGCAATTGAACTAGGAAGAATCAGAGAATACCAGAATGAAATGACCTCTGAACTATTTCATGCTCTGATACCATATTGAATTTTATACAAGCTTCGAAGGTTCATCAATGAAGGAATGTAAACACATTGAGAGAGAAAAAAATTAAACAACACGAGACTTGTGTAAATGAATTCTGTATATTAAACTTATCATACTCTGTTCTTTATATAGTGAGAACAGAGGCAAGAAAGAAAAACAGAAAAATAATTAACTAACTACCAGATGTACACGTGTAATAAACTTGTAACTAACTCACTTATCTGTAGACTGTAAACGACTGTCGTTTCATGACTAATTATGCTATGCTACAGCTATGCTATTGTAGTTTACTTCTATATATACAAACTACAAGTAACAGATACAAAACACATATAAACACTATACAATCTTCAATTACTGAATATCTCAATAACCTCATTGTTGTGTTTCTTCGCCTCTGCATCCAAAAGCACAGCACTAATTGTGGAAACTGTCTCCCTGAGTTTGTTGATCTCGTCTTTAACACCACAAATGAGCGCAATCTCTTGGACTGCTACATCCCCCGCTTTCCCGATGATTCCATTAGCAACGTTGAAAAGAGCTCCTTCCGCCATTTCTTAATTAGTGTGAATTGAATGAACGCTAATCTTTGTGAGAACTATGATCTGTGACAAGGGATGGAATAGCAGATTGAACAATAGATAAAAGACTCTCCTACTTTTTGAGTGCTTGGATGATAGTAAAACACGTAGTTGTGGGGTACAACGATGCGAACAAAACATGCATCTTGCATCAATCATTTAAAACTTAATGGCCCTCAGCGAAATCGAAAGAAAACTATGTGGACCACAAGTGTTTCCTTTTCACTCTTTGCCTTTATTAAAGCAACCTTTGTCAATTGTCATATACACATGCATTACTACTCAATAATGAAAACTAGACAAAACACCAATATTATTATTAAATTCCCCTACTTGCATCAGATGACAAAACACCAGTGGCCCCCACTCGTGTTCATACTAGGTTGTTCAAATTCGCAAGGCCACATAGAGTTGATTCAAGAAGGGCTTACAAAAGCCTAGTCCAAAACTTCTGTTGATAGGCTTTGACTGGGTCCATGACTTTTTTTTTTTTTTTTTTAATTGCTGATGGGATTCCTACCATGTGCTTGGTTCAAAAGCAGCCAGATGCCGCCAGAGTAGCCAACGGGGTCCACACGTCGAGAATGAGAATAAGGGAGCGTGTCAATCACTGCTTGAGCCCTAGCATCAACAATGCGGGGCTTGATAATGATCAGAATATTAGGGCGATGCCTACGATGGAGCTCATAGGCATGGGAACGAAACATCTCATTTCCTGCTTCTTGACAGTTCCAGGCAATCATCTTCATGGATGAGGAAAAGGGGTGAGGGACTCATTCGGGACTCCCCATGACGGAGGAATCCTCACTGCGGGTGGAGGGAGGCACTGATGCCTCGCTGTGGTGGTCTTTATGCAATACGGTGCCTCCACGTCACCGAGCCTAGCCTAGTGCGTGCTAGACACGACAAATGGTAGGCTGCGGTTTGAGAACATGACTATGTAGAGGTTGGGCTCGTCTTCCCGCATGGCGGCGTTTATCTCGCCTCGATCCAAGAAGCGAAAAATGGCTGCAGGCAATGGGTCCATTGATTCTGCATTTGAGGAACTCGTTGGGGCGCTTCTCTGTCTGACTGGTAGGGCTCATGGCCTCCTTGCCTGGGTTTGATACTGGTGCCCCGCCCGATGAACTTAGACAGGGGATCTTTGCCTGTGATAAGGGTTGGAATGGGGTGGTGGGTCGAGCCTCATTGGCAGACTCGGAGTTTGCGTTCTCTGGTTCCATATCATTGCTGTCCGTGGGTGGACTGGGATCTAGACAAAGCTCACCGCCTCTTCTTGGGTGTGTTCTAAGGACAATCCACTCCAGAGTTGGTCGAGGTTGGTTATCTCCTGATCGTAATCTAGGGGGTTATGGGAATGGTTGTCCATGGTGGGAGTGGTCAGGAGAGGTGGGGTGCTTTGGGTTGTGGGTGTTAGTCTCAGGTCCGCGTCTGTCGGAGTGGAGGTGGATGAGTTTTGGTCCGAGGAAGGAGCCATCTTTCAGGCGTGGAATTGGAGGAGTTGAGTCGGGCTGAAAATCAGCCCTTTTATCCTTCAGTTGCTGCATATCTAGGACGTGAGGAGGATGGTGGGTTACAGCAGGAGAGTTGGCCATGCAAGGAGTGCGCCTGCTATCCAAAGCCACGTCACTTGGTTGGAGTGGAAAGCTAGGACAGCTGGCCTTGCATGGGTCATGCATGCACTCCATTTCTGCCTCACGTGGCTGCAGTAAATGGGAGTATTTACCATGGGGTGCCACCTCACCATAGTAAAACCCAGTTGGCAACTTCGCACCGTTAAACGCTTGTCCCATCACCGAGTCGGTGAGGTGAGTGCGCTGCACCAGTGCATGCGAGGAGGAGGCTTGCCCACGTGGTTGGTTCAAGGGATTTAAATCCACTGAAGTGGTCTTGCCATGTGGAGTTGGGTTAGACGGACGCCCATGGGCACGGGTGCGACGTGTTTGCACCGTTTTCCAGGGTGTTGACACATGGGTTGGTTCAAGTAGTGGAGCGGCTGGGGCTCAAGGTTTCGGCTCTTGCGTTGGTGAGGGTGGTGAGTCTGGCATGGTTTCTGAGCACCGAGGCTCCTGGTGATCGAGCCTACCACATCTATAACAAAGTATGGGCAGGTTTTCGTACACAATGTCTTGCCAAAAGGAACCGATTTTCACACGTTTGGGTAACGGGTTATTCATGTTTATTTGGACACACACTCTAGCATATCTCCCTCGGATGGCAGCACTGGTAATGGCATCAACTTTTAAGATTTTTCCTAATTTTTTGCCCACGTGATTGAGAAACTCTGGGTGATAATATTCTATAGGTAATTGTTCCAGATGGAACCAAACCGCTGTGGTTGAGATTTTGGCAATATGCGGGTGAAAATCTACTTCCCAGGCCTGTACATGTAAGTATTGGTCTCCCACAAACCATGGTCCATCCATGAGGGCATGGTGATAATATTTGAGTACGTCAAAACGCATAATGAAAAAACCATAACCAAGGTCAATTAAATGCATCGTACCTGCGGCGCCAAATACTGGCTAACCTGGTTTGGAGTGTTCGATATCCTAGCGGCCGTCCCATAAGTTTGAGAATAATGCTCGTTTTCCAGGGTCCCGCTAGTTGGTTCTTCAGTTCCTGGGTAATCCGGATTTCCCAAGTGTCATCAGTTTGCCTGTCGTCAACTCCGGGTTGGGTGTTGTCCATTTGTATCTGTTGCTCAGTATCACTTTCCTGGATGGGTAGTTCTTCCTAGTCTCCGTCTCCCACTTCATAGCGTGCCTTTTGCATGTTTGTTTCCTGTATCACCTCGGCGTACGTCTTTTTGCGTGAGGTATCTTGTAGGAAGGTGTTCTCAGGGTCATTAGGTGCATAAGGTAAAGCCGGGGTTGTCATTTGGTTGTTGGCAGACTCCAAGCTTTTAATTTTGTAAAATTCTTCCTTGCTCTTAGCTATTGTTGTTATCTTGTTAATTTGTATCTTTTCCTCTTGCTCTATTTAGTATATATATATATATATATATATGGCAGAATCTCTGTAACTTCGTTCATCATGTGAATGTAGAAATCATTTTCCAAAGTATTGGACCATCTTCAAGTTCTATGAATTCCTCAAGCAAGTTTAATATTAATAAAAAAGAATAACTCATAAAAATAATTTAAAATTTTTTGGTTCACCAAACTTGTGAAGGTTGTTGTATTTGTATGTGATAATTGACTGATGAATGGTTGATGGGAAAATTAAAACTTGGTTGTACAATATGTATGTATTCAAACAATATTAGTTTTGAGCGTGTGTATATAAATATATATATAACTTTTGAGAGTTTTGTTTTATTAATTTAATAATTGTGAATTATATTGTAGCTAGGTTTTGGTAATTATGAACATGCACTGAGTTGTTGACAACATAAGCACATATGTCTAGTATTAACAGTTTATATCTCTAGCTCCAAGGCCGGCTGAACAATTGATGCATTTGATGTAATCGCTTAAGGCCCCCAAATAAAAAAAGGCCCCCCACTTGTAAAAAATAAAAATTATATATATAATATATTTATCTATATATTTTAATTACAAAAAAAAAATGTTAAGTACTTTTATTGGTCAATAAAATGCATTAAAAAGGCTACATTGTGTCCTAAAATGCAAAATACTACACAATAACCATGCACACAACTTGATAGGACAAGACTACACAGTGCTATTTGCACTGTGCAGTCTTATCGACAAGCCCCAACACATCACAAGAAGGCCTAAGCTAAGTTGGTTCGAGTTCCCCCAACAGTAACAACTTTCAGTATTAAGAAAACACTTGAGCAAGGTGCCACAAAGCTTGTCAGCAAGTGGCAGTACATTTCAGATAAGCTACATGAAGATCTCTTTATTAGAGTCATCATTCAAAATGTGGGAAATGGGACTCAAAAGATAGTCCAAGCTTCCTTTAATTCATTATTTCTTGGTGGAATTGACAGAATAGTCCCATTGATGAATGAAAGCTTCCCAGAGTTGGCACTTCAAGATGAAAATTGCACTGAAATGAATTGGATACAGTCTATCCTTTTTTTGAATGGATTTCAAACAAGTGATCCCTTAGAAGTCTTACTTGATAGAAAAACCATCTATAAGGACTTCTTAAAGGCAAAATCTGACTTTGTCAAGGAACCCATATCAGAAATTGGACTAGAAGGGATATGGGAATGGTTTTTTAAAGAAGAGAGAGTATTTCTGATAATGGATCCTTATGGGGGACGAATGAATGAGATTTCAGAATCTGACATACCTTTTCCACATAGGAAAGGTAATTTGTATAACATATAGTATCTAGTTTGGTGGGACGTGAATGGGATTAAGACATCTAACAAGCATGTACATTGGATAAGAATGCTTTACAAGTACATGAAGCCTTATGTGTCAAAGTTTCCTAGGGCTGCCAATCTTAACTATAGGGATCTTGATTTAGGTACCAACAAAGAGAGCAATGTTAGCTACTTAGAAGCAAGAGTTTAGGGTCTAAAATACTTCAAGGGTAACTTCAAGAGACTGGCCCAGGTGAAGAGCAAGGTCGATCCAAAAAATTTCTTCAGAAATGAACAGAGCATACCACTCCTTCTAGAAAGTGGTGCAGATTAAGTAGCTGAACATATATATTTGTATAAAAGAAAATTACTCTCAGATTTGTGGGCGTTTGTCATTACAGTGCATACAAATCAAAGCTCAAATATACAATGTGAAATCAAAATGCAATACCTATTGTTCTTCAACTTCAACCAACTAAGATAATCAATATTAAATGATGAAAATTTTCAAACATTTATGAAATATCGCGGCATTTATGTAATTGAAAAAACTGTATATTTTTTAATGTGGGTGGATTGGTTTTGGTATAGAAATTTTGTTTTTCAAGTTGAGGCAGTTTTCTTTTCATTTGTGGTCGAGAAGTCTTCTGCTTCACTCCACCATAGAATATTAAAGTTGTTCATTGAATTTAGCTGGTGCAAAATTGCACGGGTTTAGTTTGAAATCGTTTAAGGTTGAGATGTCAATGTTTACTTCTTTAAGATGTATTGTTTTTTCTAAAATTTAGACATTTTTTGAATAGGTTTTTTAAAGTTCCTTCTTAGGTGATTTTTCTAAATTAAAATATTTTCAATTCTCTCACTTTTCTATCATTCCAACCTTTCAACTAAATAGAGCCTAACTTTCATTTATAACAATGAAACAATGATCCCAATATGCTTTCTTTGCAACCATTAAAATTAATCATACAATATGCTTTCTATAAATGATTTGGCATTGTCAACCAACTTAGACTCTCAAGTACTTATTTTGACTTTTGAAATTTGAAATCCTATAAGCCAGAACTTTGGAAGTTGAGGGGGAAGTAAGAAACAATGATAGAGCTCCAGATGATTTTGGTTTCTTCTTGGATATCTGTGAGGGAGTTGCTTTCCCAACTGGGTTGCTAGCATCATCTGAGACCCACCCGTGATGACACAAGCAAGAAGAGATGGCCGAAAAGAGTGCCATTTTGAGCTTTATCTTGTTAACTAAATGGCCCTTGGAAGGTGAAAAGAGTCAAGATCAAGTTAGCCATCGTGTTACTCTTTGCTAACACACGCCAAATTTTATTTTATGTTAAGAGTGTTATTTATTATGGATCCATAAATTAAGTCATCCTTTATGTATGATTTAAAAATAAAAAAAGTTTGAAATTTAAATATTTTATAGTTGAGATATCTATTGATCTTTTATTATCTTTGGATTTATCAAAGTATGCAAATAAAAAAATATTGAATTGTGTAACATTGTCAAAACTTTAAAGTTATACTACATTTGTGTCTATATGGGAATAGTTTATTTAGCTTTTTGTTGAATATTTTTCGATGAAATTGTGTTAAAGTATACTTGAACTTTGGAAAATTTTGAAAAAGTGAGAAAAAAGAGAGAGAAAAAAAAAAGAGGTTTTAAAAAGTTGTATATAAAAGTTAAAAGCTAAAAACTAAAACTTAAAACTAATTCCAAACTCACTCGTAACTCTTTTTTTTTTTTTGTTGAATAAATTCACCCATAATTTTAACCCAACTCTTGATATATTATATATTTTCATACATATGACACTAGTATTATATCTATGCTCCCATAAAAAAAAAGTATTATATTTATGCTATGCATGGGTTAATATAAAATTGTTTACAAATTAGTATTTTCTTAATGAATGGTGCACATGATGTGTGAGTTTGTTATCGAATGATATTAAGGTCATTAATGTGTGGCTTTGAACAAGTATTCACCATTTTGGATGCACCAATTGATATAATAATACCTATGCTTTCTCATCAGATTCTTTTTATACATTCAAGCATTCCTTGAAGCTAAGGCAATAGGTTGTAGTGTCCTTGCCTTATCAACCTTGCCATACCCCGTTGCTAAGAAATGGTTTGCAATGAGTCTTCAAATACTTCTAACTTGATCGCATCATGTCTACCCATATCTCATTTCCGACTAAATTTGTTGTCTAGCCAATGTATAAGTGGTTTTCAAATCCGGATTCGACCATATGGTCGAATCAGGATAATCGAGAACCAGTCATCATTCCGGTTTTTTAAACTTATAAAATCTGAAATTATAACCACTGTGAAAGAAAGATAATTTGCTGCTTTACTCTGTGTTTGAGAAACTGGGGAAGACAAGAGTGTAGAGACTGAGATGGGGAAAAAAGAAAGATGAAGACTGAGAAGTAAATGTTGAGATGAAAAGCAAAAGACTAGAAGAAGCTATCAGATTTGGATTGCTTGGGAAAAACGTGATAGTGGGAATAAGTTGGCTTTCTAATTATTTGTTTAAATTATTTTTCAACTTAAAAAAGCCAAGTCTTTTCTCATTATTTGTTTAAAGAGCTTGGTTAATGTATGTCCTTAGAACAGCATACATTAATCATCCATTTTAGAAAAGGTTTTATAGGAAAACTTAGCCTACAGGCCTAGTGACATGCTCACTGCTTAGCGAGATCTTAGATCTCATGAGTTGAGAATTTATTATTTCTTATACGTAATTTCTCATGAGTTGAATTTGGAAGTTTCTTTGGCGGCTAGGGTTAGGGTTTTCCTCTCTGGCTTCCTATAGAATTTCTGTCCCTTACGCCATTTAGGTTCATGTCCCCTCCAAGCATCGCTGCTCTTGGTAAGTCGGAGTGTACCCGTGGTGATGTTTGAATAGTTTGTTAGTGGTAGTATTTCTCTGTGTTCGTAGTGGTCCTATCTATAGAATGGATGGTCTGGAGAACATGTGGTCCCGTTTTTCACTAAATGAGGAAGAAGAGTGTAGTGCAGAAGTTTCAAAGGATGACGTTAAGGAGATCAACAGGTTGGCTGGTCGTTTTTTCACTAAAAGGGTGCTGAATGTGGAAGCAGTGGGGCGCACATTCAAACCGCTATGGTAACTGAAAGGAGAGGTAAAAATATGTGATCTACATTCTAGTTTTTTATTTTGAAGAAGGGCTTGACATGGAGAGGGTTTTAGAGTTAGAGCCTTGGTCGTATGATAAGCGTATGGTTAATTTTGAATGGGATTCAAAGATTGAGAATGTGCCATTGTTGAAGTTTAGTAGAGTTACTTTCTGGGTTCAAATCCACAATGTGCTCGAGAGATCTCTAAACCAATCCACAAGCGAATTAGTGGGAAAAACAATAGGGAAGTTGTTGGAAGTTGCTGATCCAGAGGACGATGGTGCAGGCAATGAGTTCCTTCGGGTGAGGGTGTGCATTGATATTTCAAAACCTCTTCCGAGGTGTAAGAAGCTGTGGGCAGAAGGTAAACAGGTCGGTTGGGTGGGGTTCAAGTTCGAACGTCTCCCAAATTTCTCTTATTGGTGTGGCCGAGTGACTCATGGTGAGAGAGATTGCGAGGTATGGCTCCGTGGCAAGGGTAATTTATGGAAGGAGGACCAACAGTTTAGCGAATGGCTCCGGGCTGATTCGGTTCGCTTGGCTAAGAAATTTGTCACTGTAATATCAAGGGCTTCATAATCACAAGCACTGTGGTGGAGGAAACTAGGAAGCAAAGTTCACTCCCCCACTAGTCAGTTTGAGGTTGCACCGATTAGAGGTTTAGGGAATGAGAATACTATTAAGGCTGTTAGTCTCGTGCTCATGGTAAGGGATATTGAGGGGTTGAAGATTAATAATGAAGAGGGTCCTAATGTGAGCAAAAAAAATAAGGAGTCATGTGCAAACTCATCCCCATGTAAAGAGAATGTGGGGTCCCATGCAAACAACCCTTCACCCATGCCTTTGGGTGATTGCACTAATGTGGCATCTCCACTGATCCCTGCGTAACGAACTAGAAAGTGGACCAAGTTGCTTCGTGACAGTAATGAAGAGAATGAGGCTGCACCAATTCTGATGGACGTTGACTGTAGGCCAGGATTAGAATTTGGTGATGAACAGGGTGGTAAAAGGCAATGTATGGACATTTGTGATACAGAGGATAAGGAAAACTTTCAGGTGGTGGCTGGTTTCCAACACCACTGCCAGCAATGAGTTGCTTAAGCTGGAACTGTCGGGGGCTTGGGAACCCCTAGACAGAAGATGAACTAGTTGCTTTAGTTAGCAACAAAGATCCCAAAATTGTTTTCTTAATGGAAACAAAACTTGAGAAAACTTCAATGGAGAGAATAGGTCGTCATATGCAGTTCCGTAATATTTTTGTGGTTCCATGTATTAATAGAGGAGGTGGTCTTGCTTTGTTGTGGAGGGAGGAGATTAGTTTGGATATCCAAACCTACTCTGATAATCACATTGATGCTTTCATTAACCATGGAGTGGATGACACCTAGCGGTTTACGAGTTTCTACAGAGACCCTGACACTGCCAGCCGAGAAGACTCTTGGTCTCTGCTTAAAGCTTTGAGTCAACGAAGCAATTATTTGTGGGTGGTTTTAGGTGATTTCAATGAAATTCTGTTGGCTGAAGAGAAACAAGGGGGTTTGGATAGGCCTAAATGGCAAATGCTAAATTTCAAGGAGGCATTGGATTTTTGTAATCTGAAAGATTTGGGTTTTAATGGTTTTCCTTTCACTTGGTGCAATAGGAGACTAGGTAACCACAATATTTGGGTTCGGCTTGATCGGGGAGTTGCTACAGTTGATTGGATCCTTTGCTTCCCCACTATCAGAGTCCACCATTTAGATTGCTTCCATTCAGACCATAAGTCGGTTTTCCTTGGCTTGGATTCTGAAGTGAACAGGTTCTATAAAAAGGGTTGCCCTTTCCGATTTGAAGCCATGTGGCTTAAGGACAACTCCTGTGAGAAAGTCATCCAAACGTCTTGGAAGAGTGCTGGATGGTCCAATTTGGTGGATAAGTTTAATCAGAATATTGTGTCTTGTCAGGAGGGTCTCAAGGAGTGGAACCGAAATACTTTTGGGCATGTCCGGATTACCCTACAGCGAAGTCTTAAAGAACTGAAGCAAGCAGAGGAATTTGACGGATATCGAAACAATCCTGGGCATATTTTTGAGCTCCAGACCAGGATTAAGAGACTTAAGAAGAGGGAGGCGTGTATGTGGAGGCAGAGGTCAAGACTAGATTGGTTAAAAGACGGTGATCAAAATACCAAGTTTTTTCATTGTAAAGCTAACCAAAGAAACAAAAGGAACTATATTGCAGGTTTAGAGGATGATTCAGGTACCTGGCAAATGGAGGAAGGCTGAATGGGAAAGATCATTGAGGAGTATTTTGGCACCTTGTTCACCACATCAGATCCTTCAGGCTTTGATGAAACTTTATGTGGAATCCAACTCTCAATCACAGATGAAATGAATGCAACCCTCACCTGTGAGTTCACTTTTGAGGAAGTCCACCAAGCACTGAAACAAATGGCACCCACCACTGCTCTTGGCCCTGATGGTATGTCCCCTATCTTGTATAAGTCTTTTTGGAAAATTGTGGGTGATGATGTGACCAAAATTGTCCTTAATGCTCTTAATACGGGTGTTGTCCATGACTCCCTTAATGCCACATTTATTTCCCTTTTTCCAAAAATCAAAAATCCTAAATGAGTTTCCGATTTCAGACCGATAAGCCTCTGTAATGTGATTTACAAACTTATCTCAAAAGTGTTAATTAATTGGCTTAAACAAGTGTTGCCCAACATTGTTTTTGATTCTCAAAATGCTTTCTTATCAGGGAGGTTGATTACGGATAGTGTACTTGTGGCATTTGAAACTCTCCATTACCTAAAAAGAAAGACCCAAGGGAAACTAGGTTACATGGCTTTAAAACTGGATATGAGTAAGGCATATAATAGGGTGGAATGAATTTTCTTGGAGAAAGATATAAGGCATTTGGGGTTTGGTGACAGTTTGATTAAAATTATTATGTCCTGTATGTCAACTGTTTCTTATGCTGTCCTTTTGAATGGTCAATTTGTGGGTAACATCAAACCCACCAGAGGGTTAAGACAAGGTGACCCTCTCTCCCCTTACCTTTTTCTACTTTGTGCTCTTGGTCTTTAGGGCTTGTTAAAAAAAGCTGAAGTGCAGGGTGATATAAACGGGGTGTCGATTTGCCGTAATGGTCCTAAAGTATCTCGTCTTTTCTTTGTTGAAGATAGTGTCCTATTTTGTCGAGCCAAGGAGGAGGAATGCCAAACTATCCTAGATTTGTTAGCAATCTATGAAAGAGGGTCGTGGCAAAAAATTAATAGAGAGAAAACCAATATTTTCTTTAGTTCTAATACTCTTCCACAAGTTCAGAACATTATCCAACAATTCCTTAGAGTACCGGCCATTTGGCAATATGAAAAATATTTAGGTTTGCCGGCCTTAGTGGGGAGAGCTAAGAAACAAATTTTCATCTACTTAAAAGAGAGGGTTTGGAGGAAGCTCCAAGGGTGGAAGGAAAAAATTCTTTCTCATGCCGGCAGAGAAGTGTTGATAAAATCGATGATTCAAGCCATCCCCACATACACTTGAGTTGTTTCAAACTCCCTAAGGGGTTGGTGAAGGAGTTGGAGGTTTTGATTAGAAAATTTTGGTGGGGATATAATGGAGATAGTCGGAAGGTTCATTGGGTGAATTGGAAGTGCTTATGTGAGGCTAAAGAAGTTGGGGGTTTGGGCTTCAAAGAGATTGAGAAGTTTAATGACTCATTATTGGCTAAGCAAGTGTGGCGCATTATAAATAACCCTAACTCCCTTTGCCATAGGGTGTTCAAAGCAAGATTTTTCCTGGATTGCTCAATTCTATATGCCAAAGACTCTACCATTGGTTCATACTCATGGAAGAGTATTCTAGGAGCTAGAGATGTGATCTGTAGGGGTATGGTGTGGAGAATACGGAATGGGCAAGATGTTAGAATAAAATAGGACAGATGGCTTCCGATTAAGTCCAATAGAGATGCTATATCACCCCTTACTTCAGTCCAGGTCGACACAAAGGTGTGCTCTTTGATCAATCATGAATTGTGAATGTGGAAATTTGATGTGGTGGAAAGGATTTTCCTCCCCCATGAAGCTTCTTTGATTTTAGGGATCCCTTTGAGTCTTTGAATGCCTCCTGATGACATTACATGGGGTCTAACCCCTAATGGTATTTTTTTCAACTAAAAGCGCCTACAAGATGTTGGTCACCTTGGATAATAGTGGTGAGGCAGGTAGCTCTTCCCCTGATCTCTAGTTAAAGTTTTGGAAGGGTTTATGGTCTTTGAGAGTGCCGAACAAAGTGAAACATTTCGCCTGGCGTGCTTGCAATAATGCCTTCCCCACAATGGTTAACCTTCAGCACAGACATATCAGCACCACCGACCTCTGTGAGCAGTGCACAACTGAACCCGAGGACACCCTTCATGCATTATGGGCGTGCAGCAAGTTGAAAGTAGTCTGGCGCACTTTATGTTGGACTTTTCCTGCTGCCCAAGCCCTCTCGTCGTCCTTTAATGCTTTATTGGATTGTTTGTTACAGGTGAAGGACGATTACAAAAAGGAGATTTTCATCATGACAACATGGATGATATGGAACCGCCAGAATGCTCTAAAATTTGGGTGTCCAGCAATACCGGTAACCAATATCATCCCAAAAGCAGGCTCTCTTCTTCAAGAGTTTGTGACAGCTCAGGAAGTCCCAGACGAACCACCAACTGTTGCGATCTCAACTTAGTGGCACCCTCCGGAGTTCCTGTATTACAAAGCCAACTTCGACGTGGTGGTTTTCAAAGCAAGCTCCTCAGCTGGGATTGGCATGATCATCCGAGACAACAAGGGCGATGCAATTGGTGCGCTCTCAGTCCCAACACCCCTCTCTACTTCAATTGCAGCAATGGAAGCGCTGGCATGTCGAAGGGTGGTCCTCTTCGCTAAGGAAATTGGACTCAGACAAGTTATCTTCGAAGGTGATTCTGCAGTGGTCATTTAGGCTATCATCCAAGGCAATTCAGCATCAGCGGAGTATGGAAACATCATAGACGATATCAGGAGTCTAGCTGCTGATTTTGATTTTTGTCATTTCATTCATGTTAAACGCAACTGTAATGTAGTTGCTAATGCTCTCGCCAAGAAGGCTAAAACTTTATCAGGCCTAGCTGTTTGGCTTGAGGACATACCAGAGGACATAGCTCCTCTTCTATTATTTAATGTTCCTTAATAAGAGTTTTCCTCCCTAGGCCTCATGGTCTGGGTTCTCAAAAAAAAAAAAAAAAAAAAAAAGAGTTTGAATTTGGTAAGGACAAGTGTAAAACCCATGTTTTTCACCATCTAATAAGATATTGCCGCATCATCATTTTACTTAAATTTTAATATATCCCACTACACCTAATAACATCTCAATAAACTCTCAATTTTGTTGAATTTATATATGAATATTAGAATTGATTGAGCATAGTTGTATTTATTCTTAAATATATGATAAAATGATGTAGTATGTTAAGATTGGAGGGGTAAAATATTTACACCACATCCTCACCAAATTTTGATCTCTTATATTAAAGGACTTATTTACTTGAAACTTGAAAGTATAATAATAATAATAATAATAATAATAATAATAATAATAATAATAATAATAATAATAATAATAATAAAAAATAGGTAAATCTTTGTATTTCTTTTTATTTTTTTGGAGAATCAAAACATAAAGTCATTATATCTATAAACTTTAATGATTTATGGTAATTTTAATGTAATGTTTTATGCTTTATTATTATTATTTTTATTTAAAAGATGTGATAATGTACTTGAAAATTATTTAATATTTTTAAATTAATAATATTGCTTATTTTTAAACTTTTTTCTTATTTAGTCGTTTTTATTTTATTATTAAATGTTTTACGACGCCATCACGGTTCAACCTTGATTGAACCTCGATTGAATCCAAAAAACCTTGATCCTTTCTCTTTTCCAGTTCTATGAATGGACTGGGTTTCAAAACCAAGTTAATAACTTCTAGCACCTCCTTATTTCATAGAACAAACTCTTCTTTATGATGTAGTTTGGGCTTTTCATATTGAATAAAATTCACTTATTTCCCATAAATAATAAAATAAAACTTCTAGCACCATTCATATAATATTACTTACTAATGTGAAATCTTTCCTATTTTCTAAAAAATTATTTAATGCGATCCACTCACAAAATAAGTAATATGCTATTTAAGTTTATTGGATGCCCCAAGCCAAGGTACTAATTGATGATACAATTTTCTTTGTAAATCAATAAAGGAATAGATTATCAGCTCTTTAAGCCTAGACTTATTTTAATGTTCTATCATACTAGAAATTATCTTATAACCCTGTCTCATGGAACAAGCCTCTTACAAGCTTGCAAACCATATAAGTATGAGATCCATAAATATGTGAGATGCCTACCCCATGAATTGGATGTACAAGATACCACCTCTCCCAATTTAGTGCCCCTCGACGGCTTTTCAAAAAATAGTTTTTTAAAGGCCAAAAAAAAAAACTTACAAAATATATTATTTTTAATAGTTTTGATTTTTTTTAAATGAAAAAAAAATCATTTTAGAAAAACCTCATCTTGTTTTAAAAACAATAATACTTATTATAATACACATGTAAGTATATATACTAGTGTCTAGTGTTTTAAAGTGTTTTTTTTTTTTTAAGGAAAACCTCATTTTTTTTATATAAGATAAAATATTACTCTAACATAATCTAAGTGTGTATGGGTGTGAAACTCTCTTCTAGAGACTTGAACCCCAACTCTTGCCCCCACATCTCATAAACACTTATACTTGTGGAGTAACCATCTTCTTGTTAATATTATGTGAATCTTGGAGAAAATATTTAATAAAAGTATAAAACTATATTTTCAATTAATGTTTGTAATTTATTTGAATCCTCCCCCCACCAAAAATAAGAAAAAAGAAAAAAGAAAATTGAAACGTTACTGCGGGCTCCAAACATCTAGGATAGATCTATCAAAATCAAAAGCACCTCTCTCTCTCTCTCTCACAAATTTTCAAAAACCCCTATTTATTAGAACTTTTACCTCTCACCACAATCCCCCGCCATCACTTGCCGCCACACACCACCATGGCCTTGGATCCCCAACCCACTCCCACCACCACCACCACCACAACACCAACCGCAACCACCACCACCACCACCACACGTCCTCTCACAAACATAAACACAAACACATCCCCTGCACAACCAGCAAGACCCATGTATGTTCAAAACCCACATCCCCACCACCACCACCACCAACAAATCCCCCATTTGTACCCACAAGTCCGATCCCCAAACCCCACCCAACAAGGAATCCTCTACCCTGTTGCCCCTCTGGCCGTGGCTTCATTCCCAAACCACCTCTTCAAAACTCTGTCACTGTTGCCACCAACAACAATGTTACAACAACAACAACTGCTGCTGCTACTACTACTACAAGTGGTGTTGGTGTTGGGTACCCACCTCGGCCTTTGGTCTCTTACCCTCAAGTCCATGTGATGAGGCCTCCTCTTCACCACTTACACCAGCAACACCCAACTTCTCAGCTCCCCTCTGCTACAAACCCCATCAAGGGCATTCCTATCTCTACGCACCAAAAGGTCCCAGCTTTTTTGGGCTTTCTTGCTTAATGGGTTTTGACTGTTTGGTAAAGAAATTTGATGGGTTGGTTTTGGTTTTCTTTGAATTTCGTTTGTTTCGTATGTTCACTTGGGGTTTATGCGTGATGGGTGTTGTTTGTTTCTTCAAAACATATGGAAAACTTTGATGGGTTGCTTTTGGTTTCTCATTTTTTGTTTGTTTTCTATGTTCAATTTGGGATTTTTCGTGATGAGTTGCTTTGGATTTCTCGTATTTTGTTTGTTTTCTGTGTTGAATTGGGGTTTATGCTTGATTGGTAGGGCTTTTTCTTTTAATCAAAATTATATCAACAAAATTTGTGGCTTGCTTTGGTTTCTCATAGTTTGTTTGTTTTCTATGTTCAATTGGGAATTTTTTTTTTTTGGTGATGGGTAGAGTGTTTATATAATAAATGTATGAGCAGCTTTAATGGGTTGCTTCTGGTTTCTAGTATTTTGTTTGTTTCTGCTTTCAATTGGGGGGTATGAGTGATGGGTAGGTTGTAATTATCAAAATGAATTCTGCAAATTATGTGGTTTGCTTTTAGTTTATCATTATTTGTTTGTTTTCTGTGTTCAATTGGGATTTTTGCTTGATGGGCACTAGTTCGATATTTTCATCTTTGAGCGCATTCATGAGCTCCATAAGTGTTAGATAAGCTTGTTTTTCATGCTGACATTGGCATGGTCAGACATTGGAATTCAGTGGCAATAGATAAAAACAATACTGCAGATATTGATTGTCTTCTCCTTGTTTTAGGTTGCTCCTCCAACTTCAGTTTCTGACTATAATGGCTATAAGGATCCCAGGTAACTTCTCTATAAGATAGCATCATTTTTCTTTCATTAATGCATATATGTACAGTTTAATTGATCTCTTGTGGTGCTTTATACAAAAGTATGGATGCTTTCTCTAGAGGCAAAACTGTAGACGAGTCTTTGTACACGATTAGAGATCGAAAAGTAAGCATATTGTTTTTTTTTTTTTTTGGTTGATTGGATGTATATATGCATCATGCATGCAGAAGAAATGTGCATGACTTGATTCACTATCACTGAAAATAGCTACCTGAGATATTGGTTTTTCAATTGTTCAAAAGCTTTGGTTATGTTGTTCAAAAACTTTGGTTATGTTGTTCAAAGAATGCATTTTATTTACTAATTGTGGGACGCAAGATGCACGTGCAATGGGTTGATAAGAAAATTACCCTGTGTAATTTGAAGTACATTTGTCCCTTGGTTTTTCAATTGTTCAAAAGCTTTGGTTATGTTGTTCAAAAACTTTGGTTATGTTGTTCAAAGAATGCATTTTATTTACTAATTGTGGGACGCAAGATGCATGTGCAATGGGTTGATAAGAAAATTACCGTGTAATTTGAAGTACATTTGTCCCTACCCCCTTTCCAAAACGAAAAAGAAGCAAATACTCTGTAAGAACTTATCTTATTGCTTGGGTTGTTTCTATTTCCTGTTACATCTCTGGCCACTGAAGGTGAGCTGAGTCGGTTTGTTTAAAATCAATATAAAATTTTAACTTTCACAGTTCTGAACTTACAAAAGAAAAAGAGAAAAAACACATGTTGATAAACAGAGAGAGAAGCACATGATGGTTCCCCGGAAAAGGAAAATCAATACGAGGGAAGTTAAAGAAGGGAATAGAGTTTTGGACATTTTGTGAGACATGAGATATAGAGGCGAGGCTGAAGCAACTTCCTGTAATAGCTAGAAGGGGAAAGGATTTCGTTTACAGAATTTCTATTTTCATTGTTTAGAATAGATGGAATCGTTAAAGTGTTTGGATTTTGTTTGGAAGGAAACCTGCTCTATTTATCTTCTGCTAAAAGTTTTTGGAATTGGCTGAACTAGATTTAGCTAAAGAGGAGTATTCATTTTGAACCCTTGTTTGATTTTATTTTAGAAAAAAACCATCAATATTAGTATAAATCTGTCTTATATTCAAATATCATTCATTGTGAAACAGGAGATAGAAATATATTTAATGCTGTCCTATTGCCATCCCTATCACACTCGATTTCCTCACCATCCAAAACTATAAAGCAGCTAAGAAGAGAGATAAAAAAATATTATGTTAGTGTCTATCATATTTTTGTTCATTTGGAGTGTTAATCGTTTTAAAGTTTTGGTGTACTGTTTATTATAACTAAAATTTCAACTTGAATTAACATTTTGGCCTTTCGTCATGATACATTTGTTGCTGCTTATGTTTGTAGGTCAATATAACACCAGATGCTTCTCTATATGCACTTTGTTGATCATGGTTGAGGAATGGTATCTCTGAAGAATTTCAGGTTTGCATAATTTTGGATGGGAATTTTTCTTATAATGCATTTGGAGTATGCTGTGTTTTTCATTCGCTTTTACGTCAATGTTATTACTCGTAAGCAATCTCTGTGTAGCTATCAACTTTTACATGTTAATCTTATGTATTAAAACAAATTTTGCATGTGGAGATTCTCTTTATGCAATTTTATTTTTGTTTGCTTTTATGCTAATGCCAGTTTCTGATTAATCAAGATTTACGTATTGACATGTGCATGTGCATGTGCATCATTGGCTAAGAATATAGGAGGTAATGTAATGTCAATTTATTGCATATTTGATTTCAAAGAGCTTATACAGAGATGTGAGTATAATGTCATTTTAGAATGCTACTACCAGCCTTTTGATTCAGTACTGATCTTTTGTAGACTTCACTACAAACTTGGAGACACTGTTTTGTGCATGTGGCCAACCTTGACTAATCTTGTTGAGAATCCATAGTCGACCCCAAAAAATCTGAGACTAAAGCTTTTTTGTTGTTCTCTTTTTTGAGTATATTCAATAAAGTTCTATACTCTCTCTCTCTCTCTCTCTATATATATATATATATATCATTCAGATCTATCTAGTCTTATTTTCTGTTCAGTACAGCCATTTCCCCACTATCTAAACTCGCATTTTTTGTTGTCATCCTCTTTTCTTCATAATGCACTTTAACTTGAATCGGATCACACCTTATTGTTGTGGGCTTATTTATGGGCACAGTGTGTGCCTCCTAACATAATTTTGAAGATGCTGCTGAAATGGTTGACAGTTTCAGCTTTCTTTGAGAATAAAAAGTTGTAGTACATGTTTTCACTTTAACTCATTTTCTAGTTTATAATTCTACTATATGTGTATGATCACGTCTCCCCTGCTGTTTCTAACTCTCATCTTGGTACCTAGTGGATTTCTAGCATGTAATGGTAGATGATTTAAGTTGATGATCAATATAAATCCTTTAGTTGAACCTTCATCAATGTTGTTGTTGAAGAATGTCAAGAGTGTTTTAAGAAACTCCTCTCATTAACTTTTGTATTAGCACTTCAGTGAAGCTGGCAATCAACTGAATTTTTGTGATTTCCTAGTAGCTGCTTTTAAGAACATTGTTACACCAATTCAATTAAAGTTTATGTGGATTGTGCTCTTGGTTTACTTTTCATCATTTTGGCAAAGTTGGTTGCATGAGTTAATGCTTTGTAAATTTATTTTTCCCAATTGGCAGCCACAATATGGGGATCTTGTGAGGCCTTTCCCAAAACCTTTGCCCATATCCACGGCAAGCACTCATCCGTTAAAGAAAAAGGAAGGTGAAGAAGAAGAAGAAGATGAGGAGGTTGGCTTATCTGATCATTATTATCATCATCTTTATAATTATAATTGTTATTTTTATCGTTTTTTATATAATCATTGTTTTTGACAACAAAAGAACTATTAGTATTATTGTCATAACAATAATGGGGTTTCCTTGAAATGAAAACACTGTAGTGATCATTGTTATTGATGATCAATTATCTATTTCTGTTTATGTATTCATTTGGTATGGTGGGTTATTAGATGAGCCCTGAATCCTTTAACCATAATTTTGTTTTGGGGGGCATTCCTTAAAAATGCCACTGATATCATGATATGATGTACTTCATGTTTTAAACTGAGGATAAAGCTGTATTTTCAATTGCAGATTAGTGAGATGATTTTGAACTTATTTATACTTAACAATTCAATGACAAGTTGACGTAGATTTATGAAAAACTATATAGTTCTATTTAATATGTATATGTTACAGAGTTGAATATGTTACTGAATCTTCAGTCTTTTTTGGATGTTTAAGACTTTGGTGTGTTTGGGCCCGGCTTATCTGCTAAAAGCTTTTTGCTTTTTGTCTCAGGCTTTTTTGCTAGTAATCTAACTTTTAGTTTTTTTAAACACTACGCAAATAAGCTACTAGAAATAAGCTGCTAAACGGTACAGGCTTAGGAACTTAAGTGAGGCTCTATTCTTATTTATCCATTTTCTATACCTAAAATTCTGATAAGTGTTGATACACATCCGCCTCCTTCCACACTAACTTGCTTGTTTCTGCTTTCAGGGTGACGAATCTGTTGAGGATTTATCTCCGAAAGATCTGTTAAAGAGACACGTTAAGCATGCTAAAAAGGTTCGAGCGCGGTAAGTTTCTCTATTTCCTATGGTATTGGTACCATTTTTGTAATTGCAACAAATAACATAGCTATTTAATGTTTTGCTGTAGAATAAGGGAAGAGCGGTTACGACGAATTGCGAGGTGTAAGAGTAGGCTTGCTCTTCTCCTTCCTCCCCTTGCAGAACAGTTCAGAAATGATACAGCTGCTAGAAACTGATACACTTTGAATACACATTATTGTCAACATTGGGGTATCCTCATGAGATGCATGCAAAGGCAGTAGATCAGTGTTTCAGGAATGACGAGAAAGTGAAAGTACTCAAATTTGCTGGCAGGGTTTGATGATCAAGATTCAAGCCAGATGATAGGAAAACCATTAGTGTCATATGCTTATGAATATACATAGAAATGTTGAGTAAGGTAATGCTACAACCAATTTTGTAACTAAATTTTGTCCATAAAATATTATTTAAAAAAAATATCATCTTGCTATATGATCATCTTATTTATAAAATAGTACTATAGCACAATTTTAAATATTTTTACAATTACAATTCCGGATAATGCAAACTTTCATCGTTTTGATCCTATAAATTTACAATTGCGGCCAATGCTCTAAGCCCTTAAGGGTAAAAAGGTAATTAAAGTCCCCCTTATTTATAGATTAATACAACAGGAACTGGTAAATCATTTTTTCTCATCGTCTACTCTTTCACATATCAGCAGGTTCCTAGGGTTTCTCCGATTCTCTCTGCCTCATCTCAGCTTCCATTCTCGCCAATTCAACGGTAAAAACTTATCTCTGTCATCTTCTTCTTCTTCGTTTCAGTTGAACTATGGATTATTATCATTATTAGATTGAATAGTAGGAAACTTTCCCCCAATTCTATTGTTAATTCAAATTCATCCCAATTTTTTTTTCAATGTTTATATGTTCTATAAGTAATTAATGAAAAATTTACTCTTTGCTGGTTTTGATTAGATTTAGGTAGCCCACAAATTCAAATCCAATAATAATGTCTGTCCAAGATTCTCCATCTGAGGCTGAAATTGTCACTCCTGCTAAGAAATCAAAATGGGGTGGAAACTTCAGCGTAGAGGAAGACAAGCTTCTTGTGTTAGCATGGCTTAATACTAGCGTTGATGCCGTGCATCATGGTAATAATGACCCAAACTACAAAGCCCCATTTTATACAAAAATCACCAAATACTTCCACAAGCACAAGAAGGATTCTACGTGTACTGTTGTCTCCCTAACGAGTCGATGGGGTGTGATTAATAGGGAGACGAGTAAATTTTGTGAGGTCTTTGCTAAAGTTGAAGCGAATAATCCAAATGCTACCGCCGAACAAATGAAGGTATCAATTGTGTTCGATTGCAATGCTTTGAAGAAAATGTCAATTGCTTAATACTTTTTTGTTTTTTAGATTGACGCCAAGGACTTGTTTAGAGAAATATACATGTGCAATTTTCAATTCGAACATTGTTGGCTCTTGTTGAAGAATTTACCAAAGTGGACACTCAATAAGCCTAGGAAAAATTTGAGAAAAGAATTACCTCAAACTCCGGATTCAGTAGACCAAAATCAAGTCGACAAGGATGGTGTCTTGCTTGATGACACTACGGATTTTCAGAGACCAATAGGTAGGAAAGCTGAAAAGCCCAATTGAAAGAGAAAAGATACTGACAAAGAAGTCGCGGAATAGCTAAAAAAGAAAAAGAATTGAGTGCACAAGAAAAAGAGGTTCTTCGTATCAAAACGGAAAAATTTTGCTTGGAAGAGTTGAGGGAGAATGAAAGAATTAATATTGAAAAGGAAAGGCTTCGTATTGAAAGAATTAAGGAGGATGAAAGAATTATGATGGTTGATACAAGTGCCATGTCCAAATCACAAAAACTTTTTTATCATGAACTCCAAAAAGGAAATCCTTGCAAGACGAACTTTGTTTAAATAGTTAGGTTGAGATGATGTCTTCTTCTAACCTTGGGTAATAGCTTATTTTAGGCATTGGTTTGTA
Organism: Quercus glauca; assembly: GCA_023736055.1. Taxonomy (NCBI): domain Eukaryota; kingdom Viridiplantae; phylum Streptophyta; class Magnoliopsida; order Fagales; family Fagaceae; genus Quercus; species Quercus glauca. The sequence goes on from CM043318.1 coordinate 103,188,236, forward strand.
TTTTGTGACCTTATTTTGGTAGTAGTTTATTTTAGGCCTTAATTTGTATTTTGTGATTCTAGAAAAAGGTCTTCTCTCATTTATTCACTCCACTCCTTTGTATTTTCTATTATGCAATTTTGTAATCATAATATCTTAGCTTATATAAATTGTCTTGTGAATTTTCCATATTTGATGTCACATGCTAGTCACATATATAGATCAATGTGCTGAATGATTTCCATATCTAGATTGGCAACCTCAGAAAAATAGCACACCAATTTATGTAATCTAGTACAAGATAAGACTTCAGATTAGATTTTGTGCAACAAACAGAATTGTCATTGTAATTTGTCATCTTCAAACTAAAGACATGCAAGTTTCTTAGGTGCCTCGAAGAATCACAATGATTTCGACCCAAACTGGAAATATTCATATGGAGTTTTTCATAAAGGTTATGAGGTTAACAACTTTTTGTGGTAGTATATCTAAAAACAAAAGTTGTTCACAAAGGTTGTGCCAAGAAATTCGTAACCGCAATCAGCACCTTTTCCATCTTCCATCTTCCATCCAGGCCATCTTGAAGACTCGTGGTTGCTTTGTTTCTCTCCAATCTGGGTGTTCAATCAGATATTCCCATTACCTGAAAAGAAAATTTTAGAAAATAAATTATAAATACAAAAACTATTTCTATTTTCTAACTAATCATTGTTTCACAAGATATATGTGCTCCAAGTTTCCAACAAAACGGGTATACATCTCATCTTTCACAAGATATCTTCATCCCTCTCTGCATCTCATTTTCTTTTCTATTCTTTTTTTATAAGATTTTGATTGCAGTTTGTGCTGCAAGTTTTCAACAACAATTTATTAGAAAACAAAAGTATAGGTGCTGCAAGTTTCTTAAAAAGTCTTCATCCCTCTTTGCATCTCATTTTCATTTGTATTCTTTTTATTACATTTTGATTGCAGTTTGTGTGTGTGTGTGTGTAAGAAAAAATATTGCATTATACATGCCACTCCCCTTTTTTCCCTTTCTGTTGAGGGTGCAGGGGTTGTTATTAAAGACACAAAAACCAATATATTTATTTATTCTTAAATTATCTTGTTCTCTATCCGGTCAATGGCTATCATATATTGGCATCCAAAATGCAAATTGTGTAATGCTCATAAAGTTATTGCCTATTGAGTACTAGCTAAGACGCTTACGTAACAGACTAACTGAGGACTCCAAAGGGTAGCACAATTGGCTGGGGACCATGCCTCTTGAAGCAGAGGTCACTAGGTCCCATTCCCTTTCCCCTCCCCTTAAGCCCAAAACAAAGTAATAAAAAAACTGTAAATCCAAGATTTATTTTAATCAGACTATACCTACTTAAATTATACACAAAATCTTGGGCCTCAGCTGAAGGAGAAGTAGAACATCTGAGGAGAAATTCAAAATTAGAAAGGCTTTGAAGTGTCTGAGAAATATATTTTTGGCGAAAGCTCCTATATTGAAGGAAAGAAGAGCTCAAAGCATTAACATAAATGGAGGAAAGAGTGAGGAAATACACTTTTTTTTTAAAAAAAAACCAGAGAATTGCTTTGGAAAGCAATGAATCCTGTGCTTTCTTTGAATGCAGATAATAGAAGTTGTACTTTTTAGGTGGTTTAACAATTGTACCAGCAGCATGAAGCAATTTTGAATTGATCAGTTTGAGTATCATATGTCTCAAGCAACTTGCCACTCCAACTGGGGTCCTTATAGGATACAGTGACTCGAATTCTCCCAACAATCTCATCCGGACATCTTGAAGTTCTATCAAAACAGGCAGGGGTAACTAATCCAATGGAAGCTTATACCTGAAAAATGTTGAAAGGATTAAAATCAATATTTTAGAACATGGCTGCAAGCTTCAACTGCATGCATTAACCAGTAAGGTCTGCACCTGCATTCATTTAATTATGTAGTCTTTTCAATCCGAGTAATAGTAATTCAGATTAATAAGATGGCATTGTTGAGAAGCCAAAACTATAGAGAAATAGAGAGTACAACCAACTCAGCATCCAAATTGTGACCAAGAACAGGAGATAACACCTGGGAGAGTCCCATGTCCACAATATTTTGAGAATCCATATGAACAACTAAGTTCTTGCACTTAAGAAAACAAAATTAGAAGCAAAGAACCAACATTCGACCAATTCTTACATTCCATTTTGCTTGTTGTGTATAACTAGGCACACACATGTTGTTGCTTCATCAGTGGCAACAAACTTATCATATGAAAAGGAAAAAAAACTGACGCTAAGAAGGAAGTTGGAAATGAGAACGCTAAATGGCACTATAGTAATCTGCCTAGTGACAACTATTGTATAACAAGTTGATAATGACCAAAACAACAAAGCCCCATTTTATACATAAATCGCCAAATACTTCCACGATCATAAGAAGGATTCTACGCGTACTGTTGTCTCCCTAACGAGTCGATGGGGAGTGATTAATAGGGAGACGAGTAAATTTTGTGAGGTCTTTGCTAAAGTTGAAGTAAAAAATCCAAATGCTACCGTCGAACAAATAAAGGTATCAATTGTATTATATTGCAATGTTTTCAAGAAAATGTTAATTGCTTAATACTTTTTTCTTTTTTAGATTGATGCCAAGGACTTGTTTAAAGAAATATACAAGTGCAATTTTCAATTCGAACATTGTTGGCTCTTGTTGAAGAATTTACCAAAGTGGACACTCAATAAGCCTAGGGAAATTTTGAGAAAAGAATTACCTCAAACTCCGGATTCAATAGATCAAGATCAAGCCGGGAGGGATGATGTCTTGCTTGATGACACTATGGATTTCTAGAGATTGATAGGTAGGAAAGCTGAAAAGCCCAATCGAAAGAGAAATGATACTGACAAAGAGGTCACAGAATATCTAAAAAAGAAAATGAAATTTCTTTAAGAATCGTGTGCACAAAAAAAAAGAGGTTCTTCGTATCAAAATGGAAAAATTTCGCTTGGAAGAGTTGAGGGAGAATGAAAGAATTAATATTGAAAAGGAAAGGCTTCATATTGAAAGAATTAAGGAGGATGAGAGAATTATGATGGTTGATATAAGTGCCATGTCTGAATCACAAAAACTTTTTTATCATGAACTCCAAAAGGAAATCCTTGTAAGACGAACTTTGAGTAAATAGTTGGGTTGAGATGATGTCTTCCTCTAACCTTATTTTGGTAATAACTTATTTTAGGCATTGGTTTGTATTTTGTGACCTTATTTTGGTAGTAGGTTTTTTTAGGCCTTAATCTGTATTTTGTGATTCTAGAAAAATGCCTTCTCTCTTTTATTCAGTCCACTCCTTTGTATTTTCTATTATGCAATTTTGTAACCATAATATCTTAGCTTTATATAAAACGTCTTAAGAATTTTCCATATTTGATGTCACACACACACACACACACACACACACATATATATATATATATATTTTGATAAACTTCAATAGCATTAAACATCAGAAGAAACAAAGGGCGGGTAATCCGCCTTACAAACAAACTCTATAACTGGCGGAATATTACCAGAACTAAAAGAAAAGGACCGAAGGGAGGTTAAAGCAAATTTAGCAACCTCATGAGCTGCTGCATTACATAACCTCCTAACCCAACAAAACTTAACAAAAGAAAAACAAGCAGAAAAATGAAAGATGTTGCTGATATAGGTACAAATACTCCAGTCCGAGGTGGAAGTAGGTGAAGATAGGGGGTCAAGACAGGCCTTAGCGTCTCCTTCAAAGATTACTTGAAGCCACTGCTCTCAGCTAGCTAGCTCAACTGCCCAAAGGAGGGCAGCAGCCTCAGCTTGGAGTGAAGAGCAGATGGGAATGCACCTACCCCAGGTTCCAATCACATCTCCCTTGTGGTTCCTAGCAATGACTCCAAGAGCAGCGTGAGAGTTAGAAATTGCTGCGTCAACATTGACTTTAATCCAGCCCAAGGGAGGGGGAGACCAAGTTGTGGGACATGCTGGAGCGAAGTTAGGCTGCCTGCCTACGAGGAGCTTGGAACACTCAAGGAATTTGTGCTGCACAGATTGGGTAGACCTGGGTATATCGACTTGAGCTTCTTCGTATAAAACCTGGTTCCTTAGGCTCCAAATCTCATCCACTACAAACGCCATATTTAAGGAGGCTAGCTATTGCTCACTAGCAGGAAGTGATGAGCATGGGGGCTCCAATATTAGCCGGATAAGTTCTTCATCAGTTTGAAGACTACTGATGTCAGCACGATATCCCCAGCAAGCCGAAAACCATATTGCTCTGGCAATGGGGCATTCAAAGAAGAGATGCACGCAGGACTTGCTAGAGCTCTTACATAAGGCGCATGTGGAGTCAATGTGAATTAACCTAGTGATTAAGTTTTCTTTGGTGGGGAGGCAGCCAGCTCTGATCCTCCAGAGAAGCAATTTGATTCTCTCCAGCAACCTGGCCTTCCAAAGTTTCATCCAAGGCACAGTAGACTGATTAGGACAAGATTCATGCTCAACTGCAGTCCTATAGGCAGATTTGACGGAGAACTGACCCTTGGTGTCTGGAATCCAAATAAGCTTATCTTGCTTGGGGATACGAGGAAGAGGCAATGACAGGATGGCATGAGCTGAGGCTGTGTCAAACACCTCCAGAATGAGCCTAGAATTCCAGCAGTAAGATGATGCATTGAAGAGTTGTGATACTGTAAGGGGAATTCGGTTATGATGCTCATCCTTAGGTGCTGGTTTGAAGCCTTGGAGAGTAGGAACCCAGGGATCAGACCAAACATTAATGGAAGAACCGTCACCAATTCGATAACAAGCTCCTTTTACAATCAGCTTTTTGGCATTTTCAATGGCTCTCCAAGTTGGGGATGCTGACTTGCAGGGGTCACTGTGCAGCCAGTCATGATTCACCTTGTATTTTGCCCTCAAGATGTCCATACATATGCTTTTCCTTTCGGATGCAACCATCCAAGCTAGCTTAGCAAGCAGTGTGGAGTTCAACTCTTTTGCTTTCTTGAAACCAAGGCCTCCTTGACACTTGGGAAGACATACTTTGTCCCAAGCTTTCCAAGCGATGAATCTACCCTCTGAGGCTTTAGGTTTCCACCAAAACCTTCTAGAAGTGGAGTCAAGGTTCTCGCAAATTTTGGAGGGGATGTTGAAGGTAGACATAGTGTTGTTTGGCAGGGCTTGAGCTACTGAGCTGATGAGTGTTGCCCTACCAGTTTGGCAAGCTGATGAATCTAGTCACATATTTAGTTCAATGTACTGAATGAAATAGCACACCAATTTATGTAATCTAGTCCAAGATGAGAGTTCAGATTAGATTTTGTGCAACAAACAGAATTGTCACTATATTTTGTCATCTTCAAACTAAAGGCATGCAAGTTTCTTAGGTGCCTGGAAGAATCACCATGATTTTGACCCAAACTGGAAATATTCATATGGAGTTTTTCATAAAGGTTATGAGGTTCTTGGCACAACCTTCATGAAAAACTTTTTCCATCCCGGCCCTCTTGAAGACTCATGGCTGCTTTCTAGGAAGGGTTTTCTCTCCAATCTGGGTGTTCAATCAAATATTCCTCTTGCCTGAAAAGGAAAATTTAGAAAATAAATTATAAATACAAAAACTATTTGTATTTTCTAATCAATCATTGTTTCACAAGATATCTGTGCTGCAAGTTTCCAACAAAACGGGTATACATCTCATTTTTCACAAGATATCCTCATCCCTCTCTGCATCTTATTTTCTTTTCTATTCTTTTTTATAAGATTTTGATTGCAATTTGTGCTGCAAGTTTTCAACAACAATTGATTAGAAAACAAAAATATAGCTGCTGCAAGTTTCTTAAAAAGTTTTCATCCCTCTTTGCATCTCATTCTCATTTCTATTCTTTATTACATTTTGATTGCAGTTTGTGCGTGTAAGAAAAAATATTGCATTATACATGCCACCCCTTTTTTTTCCCTTCTTGTTGAAGGTGCAGTAGTTGTTATTAAAGACACAGAAACCAATATATTTATTTTTTCTTAAATTATCTTGTTCTCTATCCAATCAATGGCTATCACATATTTGGCATCCAAAATGCAAATTGCGTAATGCTCGTAAATATTGCCTAGTAAGTTCCAGTTAAGACGCTTATGTCGCAGACTAACCGAGGACCCCAAAGGGTAGCACAATTGGCTGGGGCCCATGCCTTATGAAGCAGAGGTCACAAGGTCCCATTCCCTTCCCCCTCCCCTTAAAGCCCAAAACGAACTAATAAAAAAATTGTAAATCCAAGATTTATTTTAATCAAACTATACCTTCTTAAATTATACACAAAATCTGGGGCCTCAGCAGAAGGAGAAGTAGAACATCTGAGGAGAATTTCAAAATTAGAAAGGCTTTGAAGTGTCCGAGAAATATATTTTTGGCGAAAGCTCCTGTATCGAAGGAAAGAAGAGGTCAAAGTGTCAACATAAATGTTGGAAAGAGCGAGGAAATACATTTAAAAAATAAAAACCAGAGAATTGCTTTGGAAAGCAATGAATCCTGCACTTTCTTTGAATGCAGATAATAGAAGTTGTAGTTTGTAGGTAGTTTAACAATTGTACCAGCAGCATGAAGCAATTCTGAATTGATCAGTTTGAGTATCATATGTCTCAAGCAACTTGCCACTCCAACTGGGGTCCTCATAGGATGCGGTGACTCGAATTCTCCTAACAATCTCATCCGGACATCTTGAAGTTCTATCAAAACAGGCAGGGGTAACTAATCCAGTGGAAGCTTTTACCTGAAAAATGTTGAAAAGATTAAAATCAATATTTAGAACATGGCTGCAAGCTTCAACTGCATGCATTAACCAATAAGGTCTGCAAACATTTCATAAAACTATAAAGACCACACAAGTAACTGGTTTAGTGATTATGTGTCTTGCCATGCCATTAGTCAGTCCATACTAGAATCTGTCTTGCACATGTAACTAGTCCAGTCATTACTCATTAGATGCCCTTGCCTTGCCATTAAATAGATCCAAACTAAAATATGTCTCATATAGTAGTATAAATATATGCTTCTCGATGAACCAAAACTATTTGATCCATACTAGTAATACTTGTTAGAAATCAATACTAAAATCAGAATGCATATTAAATAAATCTTTTGGCTTTTGTTTCAGCACAATTGGGTTTTTCTCTAACTGAGACTTCAAATATGGCAAATTCATCAGAACTACAGGCTTAAATCATTAAGTACACAGAAGTGCAAAGAGAATATATGAGAATGCATATACCAAGTATGTAAATAGCTGCCAACATGATATTTCCCACATTTTTAAATTAATAAGTTCACTCACAAGAACTTTAGTTCAAGATTGAAGCTAAGGCTGTATATATGGGCAGGGAAAATAATTTTTTCCTCAACTACCTTGTTCACAGCAGAAACTAACTAGCATTTTGCTAATGCAAGTTTGATATTCCCAGATTGAAAAAAGGCTCTATTTCTTTCAAGCAGGTCTTAATTCATTTGCATGAACTAAATATAAGAATAAATTGTCCTATTTGATAATGTAGCGTTTGATTACTTCATGTATGTTATGGGTTTAATAAGAAGTTACATGACCTTAAACAGTTAAACATTGGTTAATGGAGAATAATTAAACATATGTTCTAAGAAAAGGCAATAGAGGGTTGTTCTTGAATCTTCGTGAGTGGAAGTGCGTCCATCACAAAGGTTGACGCTATGGTCTAATTCTGGGGGGTTGTTTGGCCAAGAGAACCAATTGCAACGAATTTTACTCCGTATGGCACAAATCAACCTTTAAGGACAACTAGTCACAGACCCGCGCATTGCGCAAGATAAGGGTTAACTCATAACTTTAGAATTAAAATACAAATTTATAAAATACCAAAATATTTGAAATGCCAAATCTCTCCATAACTCATTGGGAAAAGAAAAGGGAAAAAAAAAAAAAAAAAAAAAAGAAGCAAAAGACATTACTTAATATTTTGAAATACACTTTAATTTAAAATTTTAAAATAAGAGAATTTAATTTTAAAATTAAGGATAATTTTGGAACCTATCTTAAGCATAGGCAAGCTAGTACACAATATTTTAATATTAATTTAACAAAGTTTGGTTAAACAAATGTAAAGAGTGAAAATATTTTTTCCTTTCAAGTTTGGGATAGAGTGTCATTTCTTCAAACCTCAAGGAAGGGGAATGTAATTACCCCTATATTATTATTATTATTATTGTTGTTGTTGTTGTTGTTGTTAATAATTGATTTTTCATTTTCTTTTAAGTTAATAAAAACCTTACATATGCCTTTTTATTTATTTATAGAATATACATTTTTTTTAAACTTTACATATCTTTTTTTTTTAGAGAAAACATTGCATCCGGAGCTGGCGTAAAACACTAGTTTTATGCCAGCCAATAAAACATCGCCACGTGGAAATTCAATTAAAACCCACTCCAAACAGCCAAAGCTCACCCTATTCACCTTAGACAAAACAGAAAACAGAGAAAAGCAAACCCACTCCAAAAACTCTACTTCCTTCATCACGCCGAACCTTCACCACTGCACGACGCCGGAGCAGAACGAAGAAAGAACACTAAGTTCACACTTAAAACCCCTCTCCAAACAGAACGAAGAAAGAAACCGAGCCCTCAGAAAAAAGCTCCTCACGCCTCACCTTTGCTTCCTTCACACCGAACCTCCATCACTGCCACACAGATCGCCGGAGCAGAACGATTTCGAAGCAGATAGAGTTCTCGCCGTCTCCTCTCGGTTGTGCCGTCCTTTGCTTGCCCGAACCTCCACCACACCACACACCGAATCATACCGCCACACAGGTCGCCGGAGCTGTGCGTGGAGCTTGTAAACATACCGGTGCTGCCGTGAGCTACGATCCAACGGTTTGTTTTTCATGATTTGCCCTTTTTCCCAATTTGGATTTCCAATTATTTTGATGGGTTTTTCTGGGTTTATGGGTTTTGATTAGATTCCTAAGTGTTAGGGTTAAATGAATCTGATTGTAGTTCTTGGAGGATTGTAGTTCTTATAACTTTTAATTTAGTTCCTAAGTGTTAGGGTTAAATGAATCTGATTGTTTTTTGAAACTTAATTTTTTTTATGCAAATCATTATATCTTGATGGTTTTTGATTAGATTCCTAAGTATTAAGATCGGTTTTTACTTATTTTTTGTTATTTTCGTTTGTGTGTTTTTTTTTTTTCCCTGTATAGGTTACTTTTGATTCATATTTAATTATTTATATCAACCTCTGAGTAATGCTTTTGGGAAGCATATTGATTGTAATTTCTGGACACTACACAATATCCGGCTAATGTTGCCTTATATACAGAGCTAGAGACTTCAAATTGTGTGAACTAGCTGAATAGGAACATCATAGGCTTCCATTGGACATAATACCAACAAATATTGCTATTCTTTAAAATTTTGACGAGCTACACATTGTGCTCAAGCTAATTACCTAAGCAGTCTTGAGATTGACACTACAATTGTCTTGTTGACTTCATAGATTAATGACATTAACATTATGGTTTTGATTACGTGTTCTTTTTTTTTTTTTTTTTTTTTAATGGAGATTTAATTTTTTTCCATGTGTGGACCCAAAAGGTATCAGACTTCTATAAAACCTGTAATTGTAAAAATTAAAGCTAGATGTGAAAAACTAGAAGCCTAAAAGAGGTCTTTCTTCCTCTTTCCATGGTCATGTTACATTTGTGTGAGCAGATCTTCAATGATCAAGATGATTTCAATTCATTGTCAATTTTATTTTCAACTAGATAGACTTAGTCTTAAATTGCGGTAATCTTACATTTGCACACAGATCCTTAGATTCAGCATGTTTCAGTGATTGATGTAGCTTAAAAGAGCAGAAAAAAATGCTTGTAAAAAGTTGGTAGACGTTCATCAAAATCACATTGTAATAGTCAGATGTTCTTGTCTTGAAATTGATCAACCTTGCTTCATTTGAACTTTTTTTTTTTTTTTTTTTTTTTTTTACATTGGGCAGTATTTTGAATACCTTTCCCTGCCCCATCATTTATTATCTTCATTATGCAAGATGATACTTTCTGCAATGTCATCATCTTCTATTTTGTTAAAAGTGGGGATTGTATATGTATTGCATTTGTATGTGATTCTATCATATAAGAAGTGAAAATTTGTTTGTTGGTTTCCATATATGAGTTATGGATTTCTTCGTGAACATCTTGGTTGGTTTTATTTTGATATTTATCCTAGCATTACCAAGTAGCACTAGCTCATGAACTTCTAGTTCCTCCATATTCTCTTCCTTTTCAACTTTATCCTCTTTTACAATCTTTGTTTGCAGGTTTTGTTCTCAAATGTAAAAACTAGTTTATGAGATTGGAAAATAGGGATATATGGCATAATTATGTTTTTTCTTTTACCAGTAGAGAAAAAAGTTGCCAGTAATTTGCTTTGGTGAGAAATTCCCACAAGATAATATGTCTTGTATCTCTTGTCCTGCACTTTATTATCCATTAAAACCTATATATTACTCAGTTCTTAAATTGAATTCTAATTATTTTGCTTCATCTTCTTCGATTAGATTGTATATAGATAGTTAGTCTTTGTAATCTATACTCACAACTTGTAATTTCTCTTTCATTCAATAAAATCTGAGTTTTATTTAGAGAGAGTCTTCAAGTTTTTACAATTATGCTTCCATGACTTTACAATTTAATATTTCTTATGTGTATTTCCTTATAATGGTGTTAGGGAGCAGAGCAACAAACATTTGTAAGTTCTGAAGGATAAACCAAGAATTGTTAAATTCTGAAGACATAAACCAAGCATTGTTTAGAGATGTCGGCTATGGAGGAAGATATCTGTAAAAGAATAAGGTGAAAAATGATTATTCTGGAGCAGATTACAAGGCTTGAAGAGATGGATTTTTAGATTTGTTCTTCTTCAAGGAATTTTACAAGCAAGAAGTTGTAATTATAATGTCTTCTAAATAAATTTTCGCACATTTATTTGGTCCATCTCAAAAGCAATTATGTACTGTTTACTTAAAAAAAAAAATTTTCAAGAATCGTTTTGGTTCTTCTCTAACTCTAGAGTTCAATAAATAAAGCAATAGCAAAATAATTTTGTTATACTACGTAAAAAGATTCTTATTGTTGATGGAAAAGTGTGAGGTGACAAACTAAAACACATAAATTATATAATGTTCTTGATGTGGAATAACTTCAATGGCTGTTTTGACTGCATTTTTGTCACCAGAGTTCAAACTTATCAGACATTTCCCAGCATCTTGAATTAACTCCAGCTTCAATTTGTTATCATAGGCATACATATACTATCAATACGTATGGCATTTGGCATTAGCAGTGAGAAAATTATTGAAGCTTAATTCAATAGAGAAGCCATCATGATTGTTAAAAGCTAGTCACCAACACAAACAATATGGAAACAAATAAAAATCCCACTAAAAGTCATGTATACGGACTTATAGTCACTCTAAAAGTCATGTATACATATTGTAACATTAGCTTTTAGAAGGTTTTGATGAAGCCACTACATATCTGATGAACACAAGTTCACATTTCATGTTAGTTACATTTCTACTGATAAAATTATATAAGCATTATTGAGTAGTAAATATCTAGCCAAAGGCTACCAGGCAAGTTTTCAAGACCAAGAAGTCATGGTGAACAAGATACTAGCCAACTGCATAAAGGTCTCCAATAAACATCACATTATATTCCACCTTTCAACACGTTTAAATTTCCTTGAACTTGTTTCAAACAATAACAAAAAATATCTAAGCATTCAATCCACTTCAAATACACAATTATCTCCACAAGTGCCTTCACTTCTGCACGTTTATCTACAAAAAATTTCGTTCACTTTTGCACTTGTGCATTCTTATAGAACTTTGTAATTCTTCTGGATGTCTCACTTGCAGCAGCCATATCTCAACTAGTGACATTTCATCAGAATTATTATCTTCATATATCTTTACCTCTCCTCCCCTCCTTTATATTTGTATGGATTATTCCAAATCTTCCCCCGATAGTAAAGGGCGATTGCAAAGGCAAAGTTGTCCATCCCTACAACAAGAGCAAGGAATTCACCGTTAAAAATAGACATAGCAAATGGCTAAATTATTCTTAAAAATTTATTCTACTATTTCAATACATGTTTAAAAGGAATGGAAGTAGTATAATAAGACAATTAGTGTCTAAGTGTGAAGATTAGATGAACGGTAAGATGAAGGTGATAAAATGCAGTAATCAGTAGCCATCTAAACTAAAACCAGTTTCATGTGGTGTACATGCTAACAATTAATGAATGTATAAAAGCATTGAGCATATCATGCTCTTTCATATGCTGACGCATTCCTGCACCAATGCCACCACAGAGACATACATAGAACAAAAAGAATAAGTGAGCAACAGTAGGGCCACAAGCAAAGAATTATGGTATGACCGTTACAAGGAATAGCCTAGATTTTGACAGGTCCAAACAGCAGAAAGAAAAATCCTACTAAGCTAATAACAAACTAAAGATTGCTGGAAACAATACCTATCTCCATAACAGAACATTAGCTTAACAATTATTGTTGTCACATTAAGCAGCTTATACTACAGGCCCCAAGCCAGTGGCTTGGGCCTCTCATATTTTCCATTCCGAACCAACAACCCATCTCGACTCTTCCAATCATGAGGTAGGGGTTCACATTTCTCAACCAAGATACAGCAGAACCTGCAAAATATTTCTGAACAAAACCCAGAACCAAGCATGATAGAGAATGAGTACAGCAAAGCTAGCTTTTTTTCTAACCCAAATCTTGATTCGCATGTATTCTTGTTTGACTTATATTACAGGTTTTATAGAAGTCTACCAACTTTTTACAAGCATTTTTTTCTTCTCTTTTAAGCTACATCAATCACTGAAACATGCTGAATCTAAGGATCTGTGTGCAAATGTAAGATTACCGCAATTTAAGACTAAGTCTATCTAGTTGAAAATAAAATTGACAATGAATTGAAATCATCTTGATCATTGAAGATCTGCTCACACAAATGTAACATGACCATGGAAAGAGGAAGAAAGACCTCTTTTAGGCTTCTAGTTTTTCACATCTAGCTTTAATTTTTACAATTACAGGTTTTATAGAAGTCTGATACCTTTTGGGTCCAAACATGGAAAAAAATTAAATCTCCATTAAAAAAAAAAAAAAAAAGAACACGTAATCAAAACTATAATGTTAATGTCATTAATCTATGAAGTCAACAAGACAATTGTAGTGTCAATCTCAAGACTGCTTAGGTAATTAGCTTGAGCACAATGTGTAGCTCGTCAAAATTTTAAAGAATAGCAATATTTGTTGGTATTGTATCCAATGGAAGCCTATGATGTTCCTATTCAGCTAGTTCACACAATTTGAAGTCTCTAGCTCTGTATATAAGGCAACATTAGCCGGATATTGTGTAGTGTCCAGAAATTACAATCAATATGCTTCCCAAAAGCATTACTCAGAGGTTGATATAAATAATTAAATATGAATCAAAAGTAACCTATACAGGGAAAAAAAAAAAAAAAAACACACAAACGAAAATAACAAAAAATAAGCAAAAACCGATCTTAATACTTAGGAATCTAGTCAAAAACCATCAAGATATAATGATTTGCATAAAAAAAAGTAAGTTTCAAAAAACAATCAGATTCATTTAACCCTAACACTTAGGAACTAAATTAAAAGTTATAAGAACTACAATCCTCCAAGAACTACAATCAGATTCATTTAATCCCTAACACTTAGGAATCTAATCAAAACCCATAAACCCAGAAAAACCCATCAAAATAATTGGAAATCCAAATTGGGAAAAAGGGCAAATCATGAAAAACAAACCGTTGGATCGTAGCTCACGGCAGCATCGGTATGTTTACAAGCTCCACGCACAGCTCCGGCGACCTGTGTGGCGGTATGATTCGGTGTGTGGTGTGGTGGAGGTTCGGGCAAGCAAAGGACGGCACAACCCAGAGGAGACGGCGAGAACTCTATCTTCTTCAAAATCGTTCTGCTCCGGCGATCTGTGTGGCAGTGATGGAGGTTCGGTGTGAAGGAAGCAGAGGTGAGGCGTGAGGAGCTTTTTTCTAAGGGTTGGGTTTCTTTCTTCGTTCTGTTTGGAGAGGGGTTTTAAGTGTGAACTTAGTGTTCTTTCTTCGTTCTGCTCCGGCGTCGTGCAGTGGCGAAGGTTCGGCGTGATGAAGGAAGCAGAGTTTTTGGAGTGGGTTTGCTTTTCTCTGTTTTCTGTTTTGTCTGAGGTGAATAGGGTGAGCTTTGGCTGTTTGGAGTGGGTTTTAATTGAATTTCCACGTGGCGATGTCTCCGGATGCAATGTTTTCTCTTTTTTTTAATGTGAATCTTTACATATACCTTAAGTAAACTTTATATATTCCACTTCTTTAGATATGTAAAATCATAGACTACTTCTTCATAATGATAGTAGCTAATTAGTTTTATCACTTTTTTTTTTCATAATTTCATTTGTAACATTTTTTTACTATTATCATATATTTACTGGCTAATGATTTTCATAACTGAGGTGTTAAATGAGATGTAGCATTGTTTATTAGATTTTTAAATGCAATTGTGTAAGAAGATTACATATATATATATATATACACATACATACATACATACATACATATATATATATATATATATATAAAGTTAAATGAGATGTCAAAAAAGGGATTTTTAAATTTTCTAACTTTATTTCTTATGTAATTTCTATTATTACATGAGAACATCTCCTTTTAGTTATGAATTAGAGTTTGATTAGTTTCAAGTTTAAATATATTACTATGATTGTGTATAATTATTGATTATTGATTCAATTTTTTAAGTGAATGTAATAGTTGATTTTATTGCACTATATAGTTTTTAATGTTCTCCATCTTGATCATATTTTTTTTTTTTTTTTTACTTCTCCTTACAACCTATTTGTTTTCCAATTAATAGTTACTAACTGACATTTGATTTTTTTTTTCTTTACCATCTCTCTCTCTCTCCATAGGCAACCTACTGTTTTCCAAAATTTGATGATGATTTTATTACATTAAATTTGCATTGTAGTTTTTTTTTTTTTTTTTTTTCATTTAATTTTGCTACCCTTAATTTAGTATATCCATAATTATTAGTTTCTTTATATTATATTTGGTTTGATATCCTCATTTTTTATATATTTAAATTTAGTGTTTCCTAATTGGCATTTGTTTTGTATTATATTTTTTCTTTGATGTATTGGGTTTGAGAATGAGTGTGTCCCTAGTTACTCCACTTTATGATGACACTTTTATGTATTGAAATTAAGTAAAATTTTTAATTTTTTAAATAAAAAGGAGAGAAAAATATAAATAAAATGCAATGCAATGGCCAAAGGATATTCCCCTTTAATATATTGTCTCTAATCAAATAAACAAAGGCTTCTATCCCCTTTAGGTACAAGTTCATACAGAATTCAATTGTTTTCAATTGTTTTCTTTTCTTTGTAAGAAAGAAACATCAACCTTAACTAACCAAAAAAAAAAAAAAAAAAAGATCCATCAATTTAATTATAGTTATAAGAAAGAGCAAAAAAAGGGTAACATTTAACAATTAAAGAGAAAAAAAAAACAATTTAAAAAAAAAATCTAAATGGCATTAACCAATGTGGAGTTTTAAAAAACTCTTGGTTTACCTAGAATATAATAGAGAAAATAAAAATGAGACTAATACTAATTCTAGGAAACATATATAGAGAAATAGAAATAAGGATGCTAATTAAAGAACATTGGCAATACCATAAATCCCATTTGAAGCTTAATCATAGTTCCACTAATTTGCTGACTTAAAACATTTGGCTAGTATATATTCAGGTGTTCTCCAATGCAGTAAAATTCCTTATTGTCTGGTTTTACTTGAATTCCTGCAAACTACCCAATTATATTAAGTGAGAAAATGAGCATAATGATTCTAGCGTAGAAAAAAAAAATCTCAAAAATTAGTAATTTGGCATATAGAGAAGAATGTATAAAAAATTCATCAAAAAATTGAGAGAGAGAGAGAGAGAGAGAGAGAGAGAGAGAGAGAGAGAGAGAGAGAGAGAGAGAGAGAAAACCTTTTTTTGAACTCTGACAAACTACTCGATTAAATTAAGTGAGAAATGAGCATACTGATTCTAGTGTAGAAAAACAAAGAAGAAAAAAAGAAAAGAAAGGATTCCCAAAGATTATTAATTTGGCATAAATAGAAGAATGTATAAAAAAAAAAATCATCGAAAAATTGAGAGAGAGAGAGAGAGAGAGAGAGAACCTTTTTTTGTGAGAGAAAACCATGCATAGAATGGAATAGATAGTTACCAATTTATAGTAAGAGAGTGTGAATAAGAAAAGACAAAATAAAGGAAGATAAAGAGAAATAAGAAAAATAATATTTATGTAGAGGATAGTGGGAAGATGAAAAGAAGAATAATAACATTTATGTAGAGGGTAGTGGGGAGATGAAAAGGTAAGGATGGAGAAAGGTTAGAAAAAGTGTAAATATTAAAATAAAATAAAAAGTAAATGTTAAAAACAATTATAGGAAAATTAGAAAGAAAAAGATAATGAGGTGGATGCTGATGTGGCTCAATTGGAGCGTAGCAACAATAAATGCTACGCTTCAGCTTTTAGTAATATATAGATGCTTTCGCAGCATGATTCTATAGCATTGTGAGATTGATCTAAACTCCTTTTTTATTTTATGTTCTTGCTAATTTTTACGGATATTATTTATGTATCAAAACTTGTTTATTCACTAAAATATTTCCAACATGTTATGGGTTTAATAAGAAGTTACATGTCATTAAACATTGGTTAATAGAGAAGAAGGTTTCCTAAGTAACTCTCCAACTTTGATAGGCAAATGAAGGTTATATGTATAAGGAATTTGATTATCTCTCTACCTATAAAAGAGACATTCAGCTATCCCATCATATACGCTAAATAGTTAAAGAGAAAAGAGGGTCAATAGAGAGAAACTAATCCTAGACTATAGTGTCTTTTATATTAAGACTTGATCTTAAGAAAATTTCAGCAATGGATCAAGGTAAGATTTATAGTTATTTTTGTGTAGATGTGAAAACATGATAATTCATGATTCTAGAATTTTATATGATAATTGTTTATAATTTAACAACATAAAGAAAATATTTACACTAAACATATATAATATTTAAATTATAGGGATCATAGAGTTGAAGCTGACCGCTAAACCATAGAAAATGGAGTATGCATTCCCTTTGGAATCCCTTCTAGTGTTATGCCCAAGAACAGAGAGATTCTGAACATGAAAATTCTCTGGTCACGTGCACAAATTTTCAACAATTTTAGCACACAATGGAAAGGAATCACCAACCAACTGTGCCTGGCTTTATGATCTAGTGCTAGAGTAAGCATATTGCACAAAAAGTTCAACACACTCAACTTCAATTATTCTAACCCTCGGATAACTACATCTTTGGAAAATTAACAATAATATAGAGGATCCTGAGCCAGATATTTGGTGAAACATCTTCAAAACCACCAACAAGATGCACCTGCATTCATTTAATTATGCAGTCTTTTCAATCCGAGTAATAGTAATTTAGATTAATAAGGAGATGGCATTGTTGAGAAGCCAAAACTATAGAGAAATAGAGAGTAAATCCAACTTAGCATCCAAATTGTGACCAATAACACGAGATGAAATCTGGGAGAGTCCCATGTCCACAATATTTGGAGAATCCATATGAGCAACTAAGGTCCTGCACTTAAGAAAACTGAATCAGAAGCAAAGAACCAACATTCAATCAATTCTTACATTCTATTTTGCTATATGGCGCTAGAGTAACCTATCTAGTGACAACTATTGTATAACACATTTCCAACATTGTAATCAATTCATAAAACCTTACAATTTTCTATCTAAAATTCCAAATTGGAGTATCTTAATGGTTTTTTTTTTGGAACACAATCATCAACAAATGCAGGGCCAATACTCAATAGTTGCATATTCAAATTGGAACACATAAACCCAATTATTCTTTGTCCATTTACTTAATCCCTCCATGCCACTCTTCATAAACTGAGAACTTCCTTTTTGGGATAGCCTTGAATGAATTTGAGGCAGATACAAGAATTGGGTCTTCCATCAAAACAAACAGGATATTACTTCCTTGTTCATAAACAGAATTTTTCATGTTCTTTATTTAATCCATATAACCAAGTTATTTGTCAGATAAAACCCAGGATTTCCAGTCCCAAAGGCAAGATTTTTCTCAGGGAAAATGTGATCATTTACAAAATTATATTTGCCCATTATGCAACCAAAATGGTGAAACACACACACTTCCTTTTTCATTCTCTTCTAGTAGAAGAAATTGGGGCCACAATTTCACCCAACCCCCCCAAAAAAGCTTAATTTTACACATAAATGCACACATGTATGCTGTCATATGTACAAGATCAGCTACTCAACCAATCTTGACATCAAGCACCATCTAAGAGAAAGTTGTAAGTTTTGGAATTGCCCCAATCACATTTACTGTCAGTAAGTTCCTCTTTCCAATTAGTATGCTACAAGTTACACGATTTAGCATGATAAAAGAACAGTAACAACTAATCCAAATTCAAATCCTATCTCTATTCTACTAATACTTAAATAATAAATTATTAAATTTATTGTGATAATAAAGTAATATCAGAACATGTTATGGTATCAAACAAGCAATTCTAAAGGCATTCATATCAGCTCATGCAAAAAATTATGTCTATTTTAGTATAAGAATAAATATATGGTCTAGATGAATTTTCATTTAAAGAATAAATATAATAAGGTTACCATATATTTAATAGTTCCATATAAAAGATAAGGGTATTTTAGAGAGTTTAAGTATTTGTGTAAGGGTATTTTAGTATGCAAAATGTTGAAACCCAATTAGGGAATCTTGTTATTAATAGTGTAGATAAAAATTCATAACTATCATAATGATATCTCAGCAAAGAGAAATAAATAATGATAAAATTTCATATTCAATAGTATTTAATATAATTTTTTTTAAAAAATAATAATTATCATAATGATCAAGTTTCAAATTTGCATTCATATATAAACACAAAAAATACAACAAAATAGAGCCTTAAGACAATTACAATTTAGGAGAACAAAAGAGTGACACCACAAATACACTAGCAAGCCTGAACCTATCAGACTGAGCACTAAACAAAAAGTCCTTATACCAGTGACCCTAATGCCACACACAAAAGAGAAAAGAGATATGAGTTTTCTACATCTTTTTTTTATCTTGCTTTGAATATCACTATCATGGGCAACGTCCTTTTCCTGTCCAACCCCACAAACCTTCATACAGTGCATGTCTACACAATTTGGTCCCTACACCAAATTTGTGGGGACTATTTACACATCAAACTCCTCTTTATATTTGCATCTTTTGCAATCGTCCCAACAAATTCCTAGATGGTTAAATTCCTCAACACCAAAACCTCTTCTCATCATTACACTTTTCCAAGAGTTTGAAATCCAAGCAACCATTCTTTGTAGCAAAAAGTACAACTTACAAATCAGAGTCAGAAGTGGATGCCATGATTATGAAGGACTATCCTACCTCTGCAAAACCCCATTTATCTTAGTTGATCTTTTCAATCTTAGATCAGTTGAGATAAATTAACACTACAAGATAGATATTACGAAAATCACATACCAGGTTCTGTAGCATGTGCATTCGATCCCTTAAGATCACGAGTTCAGGTGACAATTCATCAGAGCCCAAACGTTTAAGGTACTCCATTGCTGTTGTTAAAAGCCCTTGACTTGCTAAAATTTCAGCATATTTTTTAACAAGCTTACACAAAGATGCACTAAATTGCTTCTGCCTAGTTGCCAAGGCAAGGACAATAGTCTTTTCCATCAAATCCTAATCAAATGATTAAAAAAATAAATAAGTATTGTGGCCAGAATATACAGGCCAAAATACACCTCTACAAGTACCAAATTAACCTGAAGAAGCTCAACAGGATTACCCTTCGTGCTCAGTTCTAAGACTCCTTGACCAAATTTCCACTGTTTTATCAATATTTCCCGCACATATATAACAAAGAGTAGCAGCCAATGTGTTACCAGCGGTCATGAGTTTCGAAGCAAGTGTGTCACAGAGCATAGTCCATTCCTCTCTCTATGCAAACTATTTGATGATGATTTTTTTTTTTTTTAGGGAAAAAAGAAGGAATAAGAATTTAGCAGACACAATAACTTCATGATCAATGCAATTAATTGCACAAGAAACTATTTCTTACAATAACTACTACAGGATAGCCATCATTGCAAAGCAAGAAACAAATATCTTTAATTTGACTTGTCCGTCTCTTGGCCATAGCACAAAAGATCATCAGGTCAAGAGTTCATTACCTCCACAATAAATCCAGAAACAAAAACTCATTAAATTTATAGTTTCAAGAGGCAGACTGTTGACTTCTAATAATAATGTCTGAATGCAAGGATAATTTAGACAAAAGATGCCCCATAAAAGAAACAATATCTCTAGCAATTCTGGCAACTACATTCAGCTGTGGGCATGAGGAGGGAGGTCAGAGAGGTTGAGTATACCATTTGCTAACATCAACATGAAAAGGAAGACATACTATGTAAATGCAAGTAACAGATAACCATTCCACAGCATTCAAGATCATAATAAACCATTCAGCAAACTAAGAGGGGAAATACATATATATATATATATTTATTAATGGAACAAGCATGAAACAGGGAAAGAAATTCAGCAACAAAATACCATTTATTTGGATTCAATAAAAAATTGATTTAACTGTCCATGCATCTAAATCGTAAACAATGCGCTGGAATGTCACAAAAAAGAACTCTATCTTTGCCAGGAGTAATAAAACTTACACTACAGAGAAGAGCAAGTGTTTCTTTCCAGAATTTCAGGGGCCTTGTATTTACAAGGCTCAAGAGATCATTGTTCACCATTGCAGAAACAACCTGAAAATGAAACCCCCATGTATGAAAGAGACATTAAAAATACATTGTTAATAATCGATTGATAAGAAAAAAAAATATTTATCTCCAATCGTTTTACATAGCTTCATATGTTCATCAAAGTAAAATGAGGCTATTCAAGATAAATAAACTACCTTTAGGTAAGGTGATCAGCTAATCTTAGAGTATTGATCCCGTGTGCTCTCCCACAAGGATGCAGCACCAACATTAGCAATAGCTAAAGCATTAGCCATTTTATTTGCAGATATGCACTGTGCAACTGCCCCCTTGTAATCTCCAACAATTAAAGCACTTTGGACAGCATCATCAAATGCTGGGTTAGTGCTCTCCTCAAATCCATTTGGTTCTCGTTGCAATTGTTCTAAATTAGGGGCAGTATCTCCAATAGCAAAGTTTTCACCACGAGAGGTAGACACAGGCGTTCCAGCTGGGCTAAGATTGTTAAAGAAATCTTCCCCATTATCAGTAGGGAAAACGTTAACTTCTTTATCATCCCCATATCCAACCTTCTCAGTTACAGTATCGTCGAGTTCAAGTGCTTTTACTTCCTGGGAAAGATCTTCAACACTATCTTTCTCTTTAGTAGGTACACAGAAACCTAGGTAGGAGAGCAGCTTTGTCCTTGCTGTCCCATCATCTTCAAACATAACCTTCAAGAAGTTCCATGTTTCTCGGTCATCCTCAGATCTGTTAAAACAACTCAAAAGGAATCAAGAGATGCAAAAGTAATAGAGCAACTTCTAATAGCAAAAGATAAAAATATTTGTTCGCCAGCAAAGAAAACATACTCAGTCCCTTGTGAGTTTTTCTCACAAAGTACTCTTGACAAAGACCTTTCCCCATTTTGAATTGCAACTTCAAATTCAGACGATCGACTGACCAAACTGTCTTCAGTAACTAAGGTGTGGACATAAACCTGGACAAAGAGGGAAAAAAAAATTAACAAACGAATACAACATAAAATAAGAGAACAAAGAGACATTGACCAATAAAGATACCTCTGAAGCACCAGCTGGAACACCTACAGCAGAGGGCCTAGGGCGAAACTGTACAAGCTTGCCACCAAAGCCAAAAGATGCCCCAGCAGGACGTTTATACCATTTTGGAGCTCTCAGAGGAGCTGCATAAAAAAGGTGTTACTATGAAACTGAATTTCACAGGAAATATAATCAATTACAGAAAGTAACAACAAATGATTGTGGGATGAAAGGAGGGGGAAAGGAGGAGAAATAGTAATAAGTACTGACATGCATCAATTCCTAAATTACTTCACACAGTGTACAATCTTCTCTTCCCTGTATGAACTCACTACTCATCCATTTTATAAAGAAACAATTGTTTATTTCGCTTGCAATTACCTAACGAAATTCAGGACTTGTATATGTAAGCTAATCAGTGAAACAACTACAGAATGGAAATTCTATAATGAATACGATGTTTTGACATTTAATAATCATATAAAATAATAATAATAGGGCTGAATTTGGCATCGGGTTTTAGTATTAGCTTTTAGCTTTTAACTTTTATATACAGCTTTTTAAAACCTCATTTTTTTTTTTTCACTTTTCCCCACTTTTTCTCACTTTTTTGAAGGGAAAAGTACACTAGCACACTTTCAGCAAAAAACTAGATAAGCTGTTTCCAAACGGACACTAGATCCAACCCCCAAAAAATAATATTATTACAAGAAACTCAAGAAACAAAATAATAAAAACAATGATCTTTGTCAAAGTGTGGCTCAAATCATTCCATCCATGTTTTGGGACTAAGGCGTTATTGTTGAACTTGCACTCTGCAAGACTGGAATCTGCAGCATCTCAGCCATCCCTAGTCTTACACAGAGGTGGAGATGCCATTTAGCCCGAGGGCCAATCTATTAACAGTGCTGCAGAGGTAGTGTTACGCTTGTGAATTCAAAATGGCAAAATCAAAATTGAGGTTGCAGGATGTCAATTGAATGGCATTGTGTCTACAAGAACCAATTACCCAAAAGGATGCACCAATTTAGAAGAAGACTTGAAAAAAAATGTCCAAGACATGGTCAGCAACAAAGTCGTATGCATACAAGTTCAGAAAGTGTTTCATCCTATATAACCATGAAAAACACTGCCAACTGATTTAAAATTTTTTAGGACTAAATTTTTTCCATTGATTGATGGATTAAACTGGACATCTAACTTCAAATCAGAAGAGAATTACAACAACAAAGCATTAGTCTCAAACTTTTGGGCTCAGCTATGGAACATCAACAGATTAGTTAGAGTCAACCACATGTATCCTTCTTCTCCATTCTATTCTATCTGAAATCGTACTCTTAGTTACTTCCTTAACTGACATGTCCATTTTTATCACTTCTACTCATGCTATTTTGGTCTGCCTCTACCTTTTTCATTCCCTCAACTTGGATCAACTCACTCTTCCTTACCGGTGCCTTAATCACTCTCTTTGAACATGACCAAACCAAATGTTGTATGTCGATTGCACCATACACTTTAAGAGGATAGGATGTATGTTGATTGATCATATAGACCCATATTAGCCACCATTACTCAATCCTCAAAACAACCAACTCCTTTTAGAAGTGACTTCCTAGTGACCCACAACCCAAAAATAATAAACAAATAAACAGAAGATTGTTTATTTCCATATACACACACATATAGTGTATGAATGTCTACAAAAAATACTTTTTTTATTATATCACCAATGAACTCTAGCTCAAGCGGCACGCATTTGGTACATATGTAACTTGCCCATAAAAAAGACTTTTTAATATCCTTTAAAGTACACCAAAGCCTATCATTTACTCTATCATGTTAACTTCTTTCCAACTAAAGCCTATCATTTCAAAAGATGAATCAATAGTTGAGTTCAAGACACAACAAAAAGACAAGCTCAAATCTCACTTATTTCAAACCCAATAAGTGCTAATTTCTCCCCCAAATCTTTTAAGAAACAAGCTACCATGGCCAAGACAATGCATGTAAAAATAAACGCCAGTATGCATATCAAACCACCGTTCTCTCCAACGCCATATCGACTGCAATAAGAATTAAGTGAAATCCATTACAAAAGAAGGTTCCACTATAGGCCATTTTGCAAATGAATCAATGTGTTCTACCAGGGTTGGAAAAACCCACATGAACATGGGTAATTTAGCAGTGTGCTTTCTGAATTTCAAGATCAAGTTTTCATAGAAACTTTGTTCCACATTCCAAACCATATTAGACAAGTTCCCTAATGCAGGACAAACCAAAACAATGCAACAACAAAATTAAAGAACAAGAAATAAAGGGATACGTAACCTAGAAGTCAACACCTAGTCTTGCTTGGAGTCAAACCGAGCAAAAGAAAACCTCTAGGAGTTAGCTTCTAGGGTTGGCTAGAGTTAGCACCAAACCATTGGGACAATTTCAAGAGACATTTTATTCATCATCAAAATAATAATTCTCCATAGGAGTATAATATTGTGCTTATATAGACTACTAAACCCTAATTCTAACTAATATAGGAAACCTTAATTCTAATTCTAATTGACTAAGGAAACCTAATTCTAAATGACTTGAGAAATCTCAATTATTGAATTACAAAAACAACAGTGACTCTAAGATATAAAATAAAGCTACTAATGATACTGATTAACTACTAAGACCTAAAATAAAATGCAATTATCCAATAAATATTCAATTGACTCCAAAATTAAATAAGACCAAATTTTAAATAAAATTTCTTTGCACTTCCCACACCATCCCTTAATCTAATCCCCAATTAACACCAACTCTACATTCGCACAAATGCAATCATTGCCCATTCTATTTTTGTTCATGTTGTCATTCATCAATCCACATGCCACAAAAATTGTAAATGCAATATTCCTGTGTTGCTCTACCGATCCCCCTTGCACCCTTTTGTCCCACTCATCTCTTTAGCACTCGTACTAAATTGCAGTTATTGATAAAATGGCATATAATATGCATAAAAAGATCCATCACTTTACTCAATTATTTTCCATTTTAATTGTTGCCAACTTACAACTTGTTATAAGGCTCAAAAGAAAGCAGAACCTTTTAGACAAATCTATAAAAATATAATTGATATATACCTCAATGTTATAAATTCCAATTTTTCCATCAAATGAAGATGCTGATATAACCCCAGGTATCTTTGGACACCAGTGTACATCAAAATTCCAGTTGGTACCAGTAGGCAGTTTAGAAACAATCTGAGTCAAAATCAAAAACAAATAAGTGTTACCATAGCAAAAAGTATCCTATACTGAAGAACAACCCAGAAGAAAAATCATAATAGGACAATCTTCAAAAAAAATAACAGACCCATGATAAGGAAGGCCAAATTCCATGCCTCTCCAGAAACGGTATCCCAGCGAATAGTTCGACTATCTTTGGCACAGGTAATCAAAAAAGAACTGTCAATGGGACACCATGCCGTCGCAATTACACCTGATGTAAGAAATGCAGACAGGTGGAAAATATTCAACATCATGCACAACAAAACTAAAATTTTGATAATTGTATATCGGAAATTGGAAGTATATATACTGCATAGCTAGAACAACTAAGGTGGCATTAATTAAATACTACTGCACTAGCCATTGGTGACTAGAAAAACTTATAGAAATCCAAATCTTTGTATGCATTTAACAAATCACAAAACAAAACAAAATCTTCTATAATCTAGTAATATGGCACCCATTATATACATAATCAGGCAGCAATTAAAAAATATTTGAACTTCAAAGATAATTCAATTTGTAATACTATGTACATCTGGATTCGCATGTAAGTATCATGAGGATCATAATTTGGCATGAATAAACTTCAGTCACTATGAAACTGGAGTCAATTTCCTAAATAGGTTTCCAATAAACCATATATAGAATAGCTACCATACTCATTCAATGCTATACAAACGATGGGCAAACTGGGCAATAAAATATTGGATGAATCTACAACTAAAGAACATGCCTGAACAGCTGACCTCATAAAGGAAAGGTGACTCATAGTCAATTTGAAAAGCATGAGAAGTTTATAAGGGAAAAATGATGAGAAAAGGCAAAATAATTTCCTATCAATCAAATAAATAAATGATGAGTACTTTCTATTTGAAGAATAACAATAGTAATCAACAAATAATACTCCTCAAGCAGCTACTGCAAATTGGGCATACAATCAAATTCAATTATTCTAGACATATGGAAGCACAAGAGAGGGATAGGGAAAAAAAATTCAAAAAGTCATGCATAATGGTATCCCAAAACAGAAATCATATAAACATAAACTGATAAAAACAATAATACAATTAAAATGGAATATCATGTTACACCTTTAGTATGCCCCGTGAACTCTTTAATTGGTGTCATTATATTCTGCATATCCCATAACTGCTTGCATAAAATTGCTATAAATTAACGAACAGAAGACCTTTTTTTTTCTTTTTCCTAATTACATAACCTCAAAATCATATTTTGCACTCAAGTAAAGCAACATCTTTCACTTTCCACATAACTACTTAAAAACTTCTCCTAACATTTTCATCACATTCAAGAAAACCTGACTGATCACCGCTTTTCGACTATATATAGCTAGCGATATAGTGAGAGAGAAAACAAAATTCAATTTGCACAAGCTAAAATTAACACAGCAACAACAAAATCATTATATGAAATGGTTCAGTTTATGCTCTGAGTTTAGTAATTTTTAAGAGAGAGAGAGAGAGAGAGAGAGACTAACAGCCAGAGGTTGGAGGAGTTGAGAATGGAGAGCTTGCGAGTTTCGATCTCCCAGCCATGGATGCGGAGACCGCGGCAGCCGTCAGGCAAGGGTTCAGCACCGGCGGCTTTGAGTTCCTTCCCTTCCACTTCTACTATCCGTAGAAAAAATAGCTTCAAAAAAAAAGGAATCATCTTGACTGGAATACTTCTGTAATCACAATAACAATAATTAATAGATGCTTGATCTCTATAAAGTATATTAGGTGTTATAAGGTTCTTCTTCATCTGAAATTTGATCACCAAGAAATGCAGACGTTGAGAGAGAACAATGGAGAAGAAGAATTGGGCTTTTGGATTTTTTTTTTTAATTGAAGGTTGGGAGTAAAATGGTGACTTTTACATACCTGGCTCTTCTTCTTGCCGAGACAGTTCTCCTTCCAAATTGGGAATGTGAGAAATTTTATGCCAATCTTCCCCGATTTGCTTCTTGCATCTTTTCTGTAAGATGGGACATCCATAAATTTCTATTGTTTGCAAAGAGGTAAGGGCACCGATTCCTTCTGGTAATGATTCCAAATTAGGGCAATCCCAAATTTGAAGTGATTGAAGTGATATAAGTTTGCAGATCCACTCCGGTATAGCTATCAAACTATGACAGTGCCGAATTTGGAGATTTTGTAGAGAGCTGACATATTGAAGTCCCATTGGGAGAGAGACCAACTTCGGAAGACTAGAGAATCTCAAAGAGAGAAGGGTCCTAAGTCCTTGCCATTCCATCTCATCCCAATCATTGGATATATCAACCACCTCAGAGTTCCAAACCTCCAGATGTTGAAGTGCTGTAAGATATCGAATGCCTTGAGGAAGAGGACATTTGTTTAGATATAGAGTACGGAGAGAAATGAGATTTCGTAGCCACTCCTTTGGCAAAGCTTCTTCCATTTCATTTAACCACATGAAACTTAATTTGGAGAGAGGGGCAACAATTGTAGGAGGAGGAGAAGAAGAAGAAGAAGAAGCAATTGATGGTAGATTCCCTGAAGAAGTCTTGTTGTTTATCATCATCCTCTCCAATGACTGCTTCAAGTTCAAGCTACAATTTTCTAGCCACAAAGTTTCGAGATATGGAAACAAAGGAAAGGAAGTCAGCTGAGGGCAATCCAAAATATCTAAATCAGAAAGACGAGGAAATGAAGGAAGAGAATCCCTCCTTCCCCGCCAGTGCCACCATCCCTTTAAATTAGGGCAACACCGAATACTGAGTTTTTCCAAAGATGGGTAGAATAAAGAATCACTGTTATCTCTCTTTGAATCTGATATGTGCTCTAAACAATCCAATCCCCCCAAGTTGATAATTTTGAGAGAAGGCAATTGGTCCAACGGTGGAAGATATTGGCATTTTATACATGAAACTAATTCAAATTGGACAAGATTTGTGAGCGTCTCAAGCCAACGTGGAAATATCACTCCTCCGTACTGCTCTAATCTCAATGCTTTGAGATTTATGTGTGGTTGCAAGGCTTCCAATGACATGTCATCATAACCAGCACCCGTCTCATTAATATATTCTTCTACCCGCACCCCCTCCCACTCTAAGTCCAACCTATCAAGGCGTTGTTTCTCTTTCAAATTTGCATCCTTACACTCTAATATGGCACCTTTTCCGTGTTTAATTTTTTTAATTGACAGTTTTCCCCTTAGCTCATTTAGCCTGTTAAGTTCCTTCAATTCACCGTAACTCCTAGGCACTGAATCAATCCTACCCTTATTCATCACAAATCTTGACAATGTTTGTAGATTAGTCAATTGGCCCAATCCATTTGGCATATGAGTCAACCTCCAACACTCATCAAACTCAAGAAACTTGAGGCTGACTAATTTGTTAATATCTCTTGGCAATTTTTTAAGGTTTCTACACCCAGAGAGTTTAAGCGTTTGCAAATTGTACAACTTGACAATAGATTTAGGAAGCATCTCAATGCCTTGATTCATAGAAAGATCAAGATATCTTAGATGCTTCAACTTTTTGATAGAACTTGAAATTGTTTTAATCCCCATATTATGCAAATCCAACAAGCGTATGAACTTAAAACTAGCCACAATTGCACTATAAGTTGAACTACCCAAATTTGAAGTAACATACCCTCGTTGACATGGCAAAAAAAATGTTCTTATCCTTCTTGCTTTATATAATGAGATCGGAATCTCCGATGATGAGTACAACGTATACCCAAATGACGCATGACGAGTTTTCTCATCAGTGACTTTCTCTTTTGAATAAATGGTGGTGCTCCCTGATCCCGTTACTAGTATTGCTATATCATGCATGAGATCATGTATTTTGAATTTTGAAATATTGCCAAGTTCATCTTTTTTAGCTTCTTGAAAGAATGATCTCCAAAGCAAATCCATAAAATACTCATGACCAACATCTTCCGGACATTGCTTTTCGTCATACACTGTGATGAACCCTTGTGCCATCCACATATTAATCAAACTTGATTTGTCAATCTCATAATCCTTTGGAAATAGACTACAATAAGCAAAGCATTGCTTCAAATGTGATGCAAGATAATCGTAACTCAACTTTAATGTTGGTAAAATGTCACTTTCGTTTTGACGTATTTTTGAAAGTTCATTGGTTTTGAATGATCTCCACTCTATTTCGGATTTTTTGAAATACAATAAACTACCAATTGTTCTAATTGCAAGTGGAACCCCTACACATATTTTTAAAATTTCCTTCCCAATTTCTAAAAAGCTTGCATTCATCTCTTCTTCCCCCTCTTCAAATGCCATCTTCTTAAATAAAGACCAGGCATATTGTTCTTCTAAGCCCTTTAGCACG
This sequence comes from Quercus glauca, assembly GCA_023736055.1. Classification (NCBI taxonomy): domain Eukaryota; kingdom Viridiplantae; phylum Streptophyta; class Magnoliopsida; order Fagales; family Fagaceae; genus Quercus; species Quercus glauca. Next base: position 103,217,887 of record CM043318.1, read on the forward strand.
TGTGGTTGAATAGACTGTGAAATCTTTGCCACGATTTCACTACGTGTAGTCACTAAGATTCTACTGCCTTTTGCACCACCCATTAAAATTTTTTTCAATTCACTCCATTTTTCACGATCCTCATTCCACACATCATCCAACACAAGCATATATCTCTTTCCATTAATTTCTTTTTCGAGATTATTGACTAATGTGTTCATTTCAAGGTCTTTTGGTTTCTCATTTTTTATACATTCCAAGATTTTCTCAACAATTATCTTCACATCAAAATCGTCAGAGACGCACACCCACAATTTTAGCTCAAAATGTTTCTTGATTTCTTCATCATTGAAGACAAGTTGAGCAACTGTCGTCTTTCCCAGTCCTCCAATACCAACTAACGGAAGGACAGAAACATTCTCCTTAACATTGGGATTCAACAGAGATTCAATAATGGCCTTCTTATCATCCTCCCTCCCAATAACATCTTCAGCATGTACAACAGAATGAGTCTGCTGTCTTGCCTTATACCTGACTTGTTTCTCCTCACAACGTTCTTCCAAGGGAAACTGCCTGTCGGCAGCTATAGCAACTAGCCTTTCCCTCATCTCCTTAACCTTATGACCCATTCTAACACCATATGCAAGCTGGTTAGATTTGGAAAAGAAGATGCGTACCTCTTTGGCCTTCTTGTCACGGGTCATCACTTCCCGTCGCAAGGCCTCAGTGGAGATTTCATCCAGCAAATCATCCGCATCACACATGGCATCCTTAAGCCTTTTCAGCCACAGTTTGATCACTTCACTGTCGTGTTGCTTCGCCTCTGCATCCAAAAGCACAGCATTGATTGTGGAAACTGTGTCCTTGAGTTTGTTGATCTCGTCTTTGACACCCCAGATGAGCGCAATCTCTTGGACTACTAGGTCGCCCGCTTTCCCGATGATTCCTTTAGCAACGCCGGACAGAGCTCCTTCCGCCATTTCTTTAATTAGAGAGAATCGAATGAATGCTAATTGTGTCTTTGTGAGAACAGAGAACTGGAGGGTAAGAGTAAAACCAGAACAATCTGTGACAGTGGGTGTGAATGGACTATTCAGGTGGAATAAAAGAAAAAGACCATGATTTTGAGTGCTTCGATGAAAGTAAAACGCGTAGCTGTGGGATACAAGGATGCGAAGAAAACCACCATGGTTCCCCAACTTGCATCAATGATTCAAAGCAGAGAAAACACCCATTGGAGCTCAGCACCGAAAGAAAACCGTGTGGACCACAAGTGTTTTCCTTTCCACTCTTCGCCATTATTAAAGCAACCTTTGTCAATTGTCATATACACATGCACTACTGACTACAGTAGTTTTTGGCTTCTATCTTTCTTTTTAAACCTTTTCCACACAGAAATTATATACTGTTCTTGTTGATACGTGCTAGCTAGGTTGTCCGAAATTTCAAGGCCCATTTGGAGTTGATTCAGGAAGGGTAAAAGCTTAGTCTAAAACTTATCTTGGTGGGCTTCAGTGAGGCCTATGACTTTTTTAAGGGTTAAGAAAGGCCCATGGATGAATTGGGGATGGGGATGATGATTTCATGATAAGCAAGAGCAGAAGCTAGGTTGTGCGAATTCGCAAGGCCACTTAGAGTTGATTCAGGAAGGGCTTGCAAAAGCCTAGTCCAAAACTTCTATTGATGGACTTTGAGTGCGGCCCATGACTCTTTTTTATTTTTATTTTTAATTGCTGATGGGATTATAAATAATAGCATACCATTTTCACAAAATATCAACTTTCTTATTTGGTGAAAGAGTTTGCACTTGAAATTATTTTATATATATTTTTTCATACGTGAACTTAAAATGCTGGTATTATTCACTCTCGTTTGTCTTTGAGAATAAAAATATAGGGCCTATTACCCCCATTTCAAACTCATATTTTTACACAACTTTTTACTCACTTATTTTAAAAAATTACAAACAATCTCCCTCAAACTACTTTACCATACACCCTCATAAATTCTAAGCACGGAGGACAAAAATCTTAAAGAGAATTTATATATCCATCACGTCTTTTTTGGCCTATTATGAATATATATAATACAATATTGTATTTCTTTATTTAGCATCTTCAATGTTAAGCTCTTTCAATCAATTAACCCTGTCCGTAGGAATTAAAGTTGGATCTCTAGAATTCTTACCGTTTCATGTTAGAATTCTTACCGTTTCATGTTAGAAGTCATCATTAAGGATTTTATGATGCGTGACTACCTAGCATGCTGACATTTATCATGGGCACAATAACTAGTACACAAGAAGTGCATTTTTCTAAGGTCTTCTCTGCTTGAATCTGAGAAAGGTCCCAATCTCATCAATCTCTAAGTATCATACCAGATCCCTTTAATAGAATCATTTTTTCCAAAAAATAAAGAAAAAAGATACCCTTACCTTGTGGTCGCTTCCACTTTTCTTGCAGCGACGCCACTTCGCCGATCATTCTCCATCTCCTCTTTGTCTTTGGTTTTCTTCTTCTTCATCTTTCGTCCAAACTTGCTCCACTTCTGTTTTTTTTTCTTTACTGCCTGATGTTTGTTATAACTTTCTTTGCTTTTTGTTTTTATCAAATAAGAAACTTTACCTTTTGTTAAGTGTGGAAGTGTGCCCTGACACTACCCACGTGAACTTGGACAACTTTAAATTTCAAATAGATTTTTATTTTTATTTTTAATATTAAAAGGATACAAGTTTCAAAGGCATTTGACAATTCAAACTTGTATTTACAAATGATCTGCTATTTACAGGTACAAACTTGTATTACTATTATTAATATAAGGGAAATTCTAAGCATTTTCTTTTAAGAATTATCTAAGTATTTTCTTTTATTTATTATTAATGAGCTGACACTTTAATCAAAAGGTTCACATATTAAAGCATGCATGTAAATTATCATTTTAAATATTTGTAACAAATTTTATAGGTTTTGAATTATGAAGATATATATATATATATATATATATATTAGCAGTAATTTTGAAATGGTACACTGGTGTTAATTAGTACCGAAATATTTTATTTTCTTGATCAAACTAAAATGGCTTTCGATATGGTATTCACTTCCTTGTTTAAGCTATATATGTCTTTCACTATCTCCTTTTTCTTTTTTTCTTTTTATAAGGGTGTCTTTCAAATTTGACTGTAAAAATGATATTCTATTATAATTTTTTTAATGATGGTTTCAAAACCTGCTCTTCTTATTATTGAAATATCAAAGGTTGAAAAAAAGCTACAGACAAGAATAGAAGCACTGAAGATGCACATTATAGTGAAGAACGACTTTATGTTCTACTTGTATATGAATAAAATGATAAGCTACAGGTCATTCTGCTTATGATTATATTAGCATTAGTGTAGGTGATGTGTTTATTTTAATTGGTTTCTTGTAAGTTGGTTAGTTTGTATCTTTTCCTCTTACTCTATTCAGTATATATATGACAGAATCTCTATAACTTAGTTCATCATGTGAATATAGAAATCATTTTCCAAAGTACTGGATCATCTTCAAGTTCTATGGTTTCCTCAAGCAAGTTTAATATTAATAAAAAAGAATAACTCATAAAAATAATTTAAAATTTTTTAATGCACCGCACTTGTGAAGGTTGTTGTGTTTGTGTGTGATAATTGAATGATGAACAGCTGATGGGAAAATTAAGACTTGGTTGTACAATATGTATGTATTCAAAAGATATTAGTTTTGAGTGTGTATATATAACTATTGGGAGTTTTGTTTTATTAATTTAAGAATTGTGAATTATTTTGTAGCTAGGTTTTTGTAATTATGAACCTGCACTGAGTTATTGACAACATAAGCACATATGTCTAGTATTAACAGTTTATATCTCTAGCTCCCGGCAACCTAATAACGTTTTAGGTTGGACAACACTTCTAAACCATGGAAAAGAATAGAAGTTAAATACTTCTTCCCATTGTATTTTATTTTATTTTATTATGAATGTTTTTTTAATAAATGCTATCTTGCAAAATATCTACAATATGTGTATTGTTAACTCTAGTGCGTCACATGAGTTCGCATGTAGTAGTAGTAGTAGTATTAGTATGTGTGTGTGTGTGTTTATATATATATATATATATATATATATATATATATATATATATATTGTGGGTACTTGACTCCACACAAAGGATAATTGTTCGCTTTAGAGAGCCAGGCCCTCACGAATTTGTCTTCGTCCCCGAATGCAGGCACGAGCAAGCAAGCGCCTAGCTTGGACTTGTACTCGTCGAGTCCCACATCGGTTAGAAATCCCTCCCACTAGTGCCTTATATGCTTCTGGAGCTAACACTAGTGTACCTTAGCTCCAGAAGCATATAAGGCACTAGTGGGAGGGATTTCTAACCGATGTGGGACTCGACGAGTACAAGTCCAAGCTAGGCGCTTGCTTGCTCGTGCCTGCACTCGGGGACAAAGACAAATTCGTGAGGGCCTGGCTCCCCAAAGCGAACAATTATCCTTTGTGTGGAGTCAAGTACCCACATATATATATATATATATATATATATATATATATATATATATTATATTTTGAGAACTCTTATTATATTATGGGTCTAACAAATGCTCAGAGGCAATTGTTAACAAATCATTATAAAAAAGTTTTGATACTATTTTTATAGGAAATAGAAAAAACTGTCAAAATATTAATTGCTTTTTTTTTTTTCTCATAAAAATTTTCTTAAAATTGTTCATTAACAAATGCCCTTAGGTCATTCATTAACATTTCCCTTATATTATTACCACATGTCAAAGCCAACCTTTTTTCAACATTTGGATCTCAACTCTCAACTAGTTCGCCAATTATAAAATATTTCTTTTAATAAGTATTTTAAATAATAAACCAAGAAAAATTGTCAATTGACATAGGATTATTATTGATATTGCCTGAACAAATACACCTTTGCCAAGTCATCATCTGCATTATCAGTTTCATTAATCCAACCCCACGAACCTGCCTTTCCTTTTTCGGGTCATAAATGTCTTTGATGCATAGTATCTCCCATTATCATGCTTCAACCGAAGAGTGGATCCAATTAGATTCTAAATTATACATATATATATATATATATATATATATATATATATATATATATATAATTGTTTTTAAATGTACTCGTGTATATGCATGGGGTTACACACTAGTACGATATAATGGACCTGCAAGCACACAACATTTATCACCTTCTACTTCTAGTGTTAAAAATATTTCTAATACAGTAAAGAATTTTATAGTTAAAATATTTCTAACATAGTAAACAAATTTATAATTTAGTGATGTTGTTTTGAGTTCAAATCTTCAATTCATCCCTACTTATTGCTGATTAAAAAGAAAAAGAAAATATGAAATATTCATAATATGAATTTAACTTTATCATAGCCAAACGGCCCAATTATTTTATCCATACTCCAATAGAAAAATCAAATTTTTATTTTTAATGGATCTTATTAGTCATCGATAAACCTATAGCAATTATTATTTTTTAATGAAAAACCAATAGCAATTAATTATTTAGTTCATGATTAATTTATAACATGTCTACCAAATCTGACCCTTCATTGATAGATCCGAATTGTATTTTAATTTGTAATGTGAGTGATATGACTCATGGTTAAATTGGATACGATGCAATAAATGAATCAATTATCGTGCCTAGGGGTGTTTACTAAACCGCACAAACCGCAAAACCTACACCAAAATTGTTCTCAAAATAGCATAACCGCACTGAACCGCAAGTAACAGTGCATCGCACCAAATAATGCAGTGCAGTTTGCAATTTTATAATAAGAGAACCGCATCGCACCACATTCTCTATATATTAAAATGTTTATTTTTTTAATATTAAATATATTATTAATTAATAGTTTAATAACCCTAGTTTTCCAAATAATAATAATAATAATAATAACTCTAACAAGTGTTGATTAGGAAAACCAACCCAAAATATAGAAAAACTAGCTCAATAGTTTAAAACAAGCCCAAAACTGAACAAAGGGAAAAATCAGTTTTGGGCTATGCAGGAAAATCCCAAAATTTGAAAAATATACCCGCTTTAAACCGCATCTTATACACTGCACTACACATGTGACTACAAAAATGAGCTGCGTTGTGGTTATGGTTTTAACTAAACTCTAAACCATACATCACATGTGATTGCAAAAATAAGATGTGGTGCAGTTATAGTTTTGGCTAAACTGTATCGCAAAGTACGGTGCTAAAAATGGCCAAAACCGCAATACACCGCACCATGAACACCACTAATCCTGCAAGCTAGAATCCTGTAGAACCAAATCACACCCTCTATGAAGTGCCAAACTAGTATCATCCTTGTCATTTTAATAATACTTTAAAATTTAAAGACCAGATTGTGTACCAACAAAGAACCAACCCTTACCAAGAAGTCAAAAAAATAAAAATAAAAAGAATTTGATGGTTATGTTTGATTGCTAAGAAAGTGTACGAAGATGCAAGAAAAACAAAGTCCCACATTTTTTTTCTCTTTCTCTTTTTAAAATTGAAATTTCAATTTAGCTGCTAACATGAAATTTTTTAAAATTTATTAATTATTTTATTAGCTATGTCAACTTTATTTTATTTATTATTATTTTTTTTTGGTGGTAAATGTCAACTTTTAAGTTTATTGGCATATAAACATTTTTTGGTGGTAAATGCTCTTTTCACTCTTCTTTTTTTCTCTTTCTCAGATAGGACTATTCCTCCTTTTTTTCTGGATCCCCTTCTCTTTTGGTCTCCTTCCCTTTTATAGCTTTAATCCCTGTTCTTACCCTTCTAGCTGTTCTACTTCCACCCGGAGTAGCAGGGATATTTTCCCTTAATTTATCGGTTTCTTCACCTTATTATCTTCAAGTTCTGATGTCCTGAGGGTAACATGTACTATTCAGGCCATCTTATGTGCCATTAATGCGGCTGAAGTTAGGTAAGAACCCCTTCATTAACGCGGAGACATAGATCTTCCTCCTTCTTGCACCTTCAAGGAGTTTCCTGTGGTTATTAGTATCTTCTAGAGGTCACACACCAATTATCGGTGCTTTAAGGCTCATGTAAGTTAAGAATTTCCCTTCCCTCGGTAATGGGATATCCGCGGTAAAACACTTATAGTGATCCAACTTTCACCTCCTTCACAGATTATTACTCCTTGAGCATTCCCCTCAGCACAAAGGCCAGGCCCAAATACTTTCCCATGGGCCAATGACTCTTTGGGCCCTAGGTCTGAGGAGAGTCTGTTTCCCTCCTCACAATCATGATGATTTGTTTTTTGCGCACCTTGGCATAGCCTGGATCTCTTTAGTATAAAGATGAGGTGGACACAAATCTATAGCTAGAAATTTTTTGAAATGGGTGGAAAGCAAAATCAAGAATATCCATTGAAGGGGGAATAATATATGGGAAGGTAAAAACAGAAGGATATTGTCACATGAGTCCCAACTATGCTCTATTTGATTCCTGAGACCTTGCAAGAGTAAAAAGAGATCGACTTTGTACTTTTTCCAAACACTTTAGTTTCAATCTGCCAGAAAGTATGGAAGTTTTCTCTATTAAAGGTTCCCTTTGCCATCAGTTCTCCTTGCCAATATTGCTTGTGCTTCGAAATTTTGTCTATTAGGATCTAGGAAGAACCTGCACAGATATGGGCACAATACGGGTACGGATATGGAACCACAATACGGGCAATTTTTGAAAAATTAGGACATAGGTATGGCGAAGACACGTATATTAATTAATTATTAAATATTTTTTTTTTTATCTTTGTATATATGGTTAAGTATTTATTTTTCATATAATATTAAACATACATGAATTTAAGTGAAATAATGAATATTTTATTTAATTAAAGTCCAAGAGATCTAAAATATTACCCACTTTAATAATTTAAGGTCATGTCCCAAATATATTAAAGTCCATTATGTGAGTGTCATTCTGATATGTGAATTGAAAAAAGAAAAAGAAAAAGGAAAAAAGACACTTGACTGAGTGAGAAGAGAAGTGTAAAAAAAGAAAAAGAAAAATTAAGAGACATGTGAGTGAGAGAAGAGGGGAAGTGGCTAACAGTTGGCTACTTAAAATTTAGAACTTAGAAGAGATAGATAGCAACACAACTCCATAAAAAAATAAAAAAAAAAAAAAGGAGAGAGAGAGATAAGTTTTTTAAAACAAATAATGAGAGAGAGTTAAGAAAGATGAAGAGACATAACATTGGAGAAATTGAAGAAGCATGAGGAAGACTAAAAATGGAGAATGGAAATGTAAAGTTATAGATTTTTTTTCCCTCCTTTTTTTCTTTCTTTTTTCGGCATACCTTGTGTTGTGGCCGTTGTCTGATAATTTATAATAAAAAAATAGTTGGGACACGCATGCAACTGTGTCCCGTGTATATCCTGTATCCAATACATGTACATGTCCAACAGAGGCACGGTAGGCAAACTGCCATGTCCATGCGTTTCAGGTTGGGATTAAGTAATTTATATGATATGATGCTCCCTTTATGGCAACAATGGACTTACTCTTAAAAGTTAAAAGCAACAAGTCGTAGACCTGCGCGATGCGCATAAAAATTTGACAATTTTTTTTCTTGTTGAGTGAAAGTTAAAAATAATAGACAAGTCTTATTAGTGTTAATGTCAAACCCTTCTTAAAATGATGAGATTATTTTTTAACAAGGTATAGTTAATATACATAAATCTCTATATGTCTTGATGACCAAAAGTTGAAACATATATAAGTAAATCCATCACTTATATTAGGAAACAAAATACAAGACTTTATTAATATAAAGAAAAATATAATTTTATCATCAAATCGCTGAAAAGATGACGTAATTGTCAATAACGCAAGTAACTCCACTTTCTACCCAAACCTCTCCTCACCAAGCATCACTGAAGTGGACGAAAGTGACCTAAAATTGACCAAATACACCAAATAGACTAAACTAACCAAAGTGGATCATAATAAACTAAAGTTAACCAAAGTGTTACGCTAATGTGGGTTAACAAGAGTGTAGTTGCAATCAATGCTACACTTCTGCTTTTAGATATTATATAGATATACTACATTAAAGTAATAGCAAAATTCTTTTATATAAAAAAAAAATTCCACTACCATGTCGAGATTCAAAGGAGCTTGGCAACCAAGAATGAACGTCTAATGATTTATAAATCATCCAGATAGGTACAAATTTTGTTGTACTAAATGAGAGGTCCATTGTAGTCTATTCAGTTCATTTGGTCTATTTTACATCATTTTGGTCCAATTTGGTGTACTTACTTAAGAATGGAAAAATACAAGTTTGGGTTGAGAGTACTATTAATTATTTGAGTAATATCAATTGTAATTATATGATAAGTTTTGGTTATCATAATAATCTCCTTAAAAGAATAAGAATTTGAATAGGGGTATTTTTTACATTTTCTAAAGACAACTAACTTTCTGAATCCTCCATTGATAGGTAGGAGACGGTAACTCCATTGGATTGTTGGCTCCCACGACCTTTGACATTCCGAGTGCTATCATCACCAGGCTTACTCCCAGCAAACACAAAGATTAGCTCCCTCATAGATTTAGAATCCGAGGAATGGGATGTTACTTTGATCAACCAAGTCTTCCTACCAGTTGAGGTCAACTCCATCCTTGGCATTCCTCTAATTCGACACAAATCAAGGGACCGACTGGTTTGGGCCTACACACCTAAGGGAAGCTTCACAGTTAATAGCGCAGATAAGGTGGCACTGTCCATGACCCAAAGCACTCATACTACAAAGACTTCTCATGGCGCAAACCATAGTAGTTTTTGGTGAAAGATTTGGAACCTACACATCTAAAACAAAATCAAGATGTCTACTTGGAGAGCTTGCCGAAATATCCTCCCTATAAAAGCCAATCTCTGCCTCTGACATGTCCTTGATAATCCCACCTATGAAGCGTGTGGTCTTGCTCCAGAGACAACAAGACGCCTTTTCTAGGACTACACCGTGGCAAAAGACACTTGGAGACTCTCTGCCATACCTTTTGATAAAGAGGGCATCAGCTACAGGTACTTCATGGAATTTCTTTGGCACTTGATCTTCACACAACACATAGGTATTGAGCTTCTTGAACTCACTGTTACTACAGCATGGGGTATCTGGTTTAGCCAAAACAAAACAAGACTAGGTGCCACTCGCCAATCCTCACGTGAAATATTGGCAAATGTTCGCTTTCTGCCCATAGAGTATCAAGATGCCCACTTTAGGCCCACTCAATTTAAGGACGCCAGAGATAATGGTTGGGTTCCGGTTGCTTTTCCATGGTACAAGGTGAGTTGCTTGTGATTCATGATGCTATGTTATTATCTTCTTCTTAATAAAATTCATGTATTTCCCATTAAAAAAATAAAAAAAAACCAGCAACAAAATGAAAGTTCAAACAAAAAACACAAACACACACTCCCAATCACAAACACGTCTTGGGCCTTGCAATGCAAACATTGAGCCTTTTATTTATTTATTTGTTTTTATTTTATAAACAATGGGCCTCCGGCTATTTAAAAATTATAACCCATTAACCCATTAGATTAACCTACTAACATTTAACTAATTAAACTTAAACTAATTAAGTTAAACATATAAACTAATTGAAAAAAAGAAACCCTACCTACCCCACATACACATTCACACTCACACGCCAGCCTCCGCACTCCTCCATCACTCACACGCCGACCTCCACGTTTCTCTCGGTATGGTTCTTCTCTTCTCTTTTCTTTCTCTGTCTCTAATTCTAAAAACTTCGTTCTGTTGCTAGCTTCGTTTCCAGCGGTTTTCGTTGTTAAAAAGCAAAGAATCATTCACAACTTATTTTTATGTTACAGTTGTTTTTTATTTTTTTAATATCCTGCCATTAGTTTCCACGCCTACTTTCCAACCCTTACACCATCTCATTTTGATCTCCAATTGAAATTCCTAAAACACGTTATAGTACTTTTGAAACTATAAATTTTAATATGTTACATTCCTAATTAAAGGGTTTAATATCTAACTCTTTAACCATTATTTCTCATATATCGATTATAGAGAGCCAAGGACCTGAACTGAACTATGAGAATTTCCAACGGACGGCAGCGGCGAAGCTTTACTATACTAAATGAACTCGTTGAGGAAATTCTTTCAAGACTACCAGTGAAGTCTCTAATGCGATTTAAGTGCGTATCCAAAGCATGGCACACTTTGATAAGTAGTCACCAATTCTCTAAATCCCACTTTCAGAGAGCGTCTCAAAACCCCAACCGCGTGAACGTCCTTGTTTTGACTGACAATTGTGTTCTATCATCAGGTTGTGAAGCACTGTTTCAAAGCCGTGCTATTCATGGTCAACCTGTTGATGTTGATTTTCCTGGTTTTCCATTGTGGGGTGAAGTACATGTTGAGACAAGATTGGCTTCTTGCAATGGCTTGGTATGTATTGAATTATATAATACATCCCGATATTTGGTTTGGAACCCATCTACCAAAAGTTACAAAAACATACCAAGTCCAACATCAACATCAACATTTGATTCATATTATGGTTGGTTTCGCCGTTTTGGCTTTGGCTATGATTATTCCACTGATGATTACAAGATATTAAGGCCCTACCACACTTTCTATAGTGATAGGTTGCGGATCGAGATCTTTTCACTCAAGACCTTTACTTGGAGGACAATTTGGAAGGACAATAATTTTATGTACAGCATTCCATCTACCGAAAAGACTATATACTGCAATGGGGCAATTTATTGGAGTCCTGAACGTTATAGGAAGCCATCAATCATTTATTTTGATTTAGCGGATGAGATACTTCATGAGCTGCCATATCCAGAATCTGTTTCTTATTACATCAGAGATGAATCATCAGGAGAATATTACGATACATCAGATACATGGGAGTTAGGTACTTTTGGAGAACACCTGTGCCTATCTGTGTGCACCAGTGAATCATGCAATGATTTATGTATTCAGCTATGGGTGATGAAGGAGTCTTGGACTAGATTGGCAACCATTCCATATAGGGGCACTTGTCCGAGGCCTGTATGCGTGTCAAAGAATGGTGAAAATTTTTTATTGCAAGAGACGCATGTTAAAGGTGTTGGAGGGAACAAATTGATAGTCTTCAATTTGAGAAAAAAGGCTTATAGAAAAACACCATATGATCCCATGCTAAAAATGGAGGCAACTACATATGTGGAAAGCCTTTATTCACTTGACTGCAATGATGGGCTTAATCGGGTAAAATATATTTGTGTGAATATTATTTGATACTTTTTAACTTTAGAACAAAATGATATTTTAGCTGTCAAAGTTGCACCTGATCTAGTATCCTGAAATAATATAATATCAATTTAGAATTCTAGGGTCCATTGGCTGTTAAAAACAACATACATAAAGCACGACACAACAAAATGAAGGGAGGATTGCCAAACACTGAAAGTTGAAATCTTTCCACACGTATTTTAGTAAAATTGATTCACTTCATTTGAGACATTATGAATGCTAGGTTCTTTTCGTTTTAGGATTCTCTCCATTTGAAGTGATTCTATTGCATGGTTTTATTAAATATTACAAATTTAAAGGTGTGTATCTAGTGCCACATTTAAATTATGACTCATAGTACATTTCACTTAAAATGGAGAGGATCCTAATCTCTTTTTTTTGGCTTGTTAAAAATTTGATTTGAGATATGATAAGATAAATTGATAACATTCCTAGTATATAGAAAAGTTTATGTGATTTTTGCTTAGGATTTGGTGCTATCCCTTTTAATAGCTATTTATCCCTCAAATGAATTAATGCGGTTACCATTGTAAGGGATTTTTTACATAAAAAAATTATACATTTCTCTTGTGTTGTCAAGTGGAAGCCTCTATTTCACTATACAACACTGGTATGACATAGGTACAACATACTAAGTGAAGTGTTTGTAGTCATTGACTTTTGCTTTGAGGAGTTTTAATGAACTGGGATCACGTTGCAAAAATTCCCTACTTTTAATGACATTATTTCCTGCCCTTGTTTTCTTCTAGTATTCATTCATGTCTCCTGAACTCTCTGGAGAGGCTAGAGCCTCCTGTTAGTTCAATCCCTGGCTTTTATCTATATGTATGGATATATAATTTTATAAGTATTGGGTGAGAAATGGAACTAGTATATACTTCTATGTCTTTAACAGAGGACTTCTTGGAGTCATGTATGGTTTCTCTATTTATTTGGGGTTACTATGGTGAGCAATATATTCAGTGCTTTAGTATGACTTTACAGTTGTTGAATTCCTAACTTTTCTCTCGAGTATGCACATTCCCAAGAGTTGGATGTCATTTTAGTACACATGTAGCTAGCCAGCTGCCCTGTGTAGCTGAAAGTTAAGATCTTCTATAAGTTCCACCGAGAAACTCTAATCTTATAAAAGATGCTACTCTACAAGGCTTTATCTGTTTCTTAAAATTGTTTATGTTTTTACCATCTACTTACTGCTCTCTCTCCTTATTACTAATCTTATAAAATATGCACTCTACAAGGCTATATTTGTTCTTGATTTTTTGATGTATCCCAGTTAGCTAATGCATTGTTGTTTGGACACTGCTAAGTAACCGTTCCATTTTCCAATCCCATGTGCAGCACTTCCAAGAAGAGGGCTCCAAAGGTCATAAAGGAAATCAGGAAGTTTGCCCAAAAGGCTATGGGAACAACTATTGTCAGGGTGGATATTAAGCTTAACAAGCATGTCTGGAGTCGTGGGATTCGGAGTGGGCCAAGGAGAGTTTATGTCTATATTGCGCATAAGAGAAATGATGAAGAAGATGCTAGGAGGAGTTTTTCTCACTAGTCATTGTTGCAGAGATCCCTCCAGAGGGCTTAAAGGAATTGGGTACCAAGGTCATTGGGGAAGAAGATTGAACTAGCCTACTTCCCTAGGTCATAGTTAGGATGCTCCAATGTTGGCCACATATTTCTTGTTTCCAAGATATTTTTTGTTTTGCTTTGGATTTTCTCTGGAATATCTCCTGTGGAGAGAAGTATTATGGAATTTAATTTGATCTATTTGCTTGTTTAAAGTTATCTATCGTTCATTGAGACCTAATTAATCGTTTTATGTTATATTTGCATGGCCTCTGCATCTGAATTTGTAGCCAAATTCCAATGCTGTATTATTGTGAAAGGCTTAACTCAATATTTCAGATGCTTACAAGCTATTAGAAGATAATAAAAAAGATAAGAAATTAGAAGCCCGATTACGGCAACAATTGATTGGGATAACACTGAAATATCAAAGAACAAACAACAATTGAAGGAGTATGGGAAAGAGAAGAACCTGGTTGTGGACAAAATAATTGGTTTAAAATTGAAAATTAATGAATTGATTATAAATCATGGACGTAAGAGCAATGAGGTAGAAGAAGGAAGGGATTCAATAACTTCACCTGGTAAGTCTCTATTGCCGTTTCTTTTATGTTCGGTTTCATTATCATTTGGTGATTGATTAACTGTGGTGAAAATATAATAATCTTGTGGATTACTTAATTGAGGCAAATTAATAATTCCTCTGAATGATTAACATAGGGGTCTAAACCAGGATTTTCACTTGGTATTAGAGCATTTAGAATGAATAGAGGTCTAAAACATTTTTTTTAATAATTTCTATTGCTGTAAATCATAATTAGTTGCAATAAGTTTGGTGAAGTTTTTGATGATCTTCTGGCACTTACAGTCTGGTTTAAAAGTGGATTATGTACTAGGCTGTCACTTCACAAGTTCCTAATTTGTTTGAATCTACTAATTTTGTTAATTTGTGATTAAATTCAGCTTAGACTAATTTGGTCGGTTGAGCTTAGATTCATAATTGCCTATTTTACAATAATGGTAAAATGATTAAATTCATTCTACATAACGGCTTCAATTTTTGGACAAGTGACAGTTTATCATTTGATATGAGGTGTTCCAGACCAGTAGTTTATCATAGTATTAAAATAGATGTTGCGTACAAATTATATCAAATGCTTTCATTGCTTCTTAACTTTTGTCTATTGCCTGGTAATGTAGAATTTGGAAACAAACTTTCAGATACTTCTGAAGTTAAAAACATCCGTTTTAGTGGGAGCATGGAGGATAAGAAAGGATCCAACTTAGTTCAAGCCTCAAGCTCTGACTCTCCTACTTCTAGTGTCCCCATTGCATCAAATTTCCCCTCCAATGTAAAATCTGCCACATTAGCTGGTCCAAATCTGCATCCTGTTGGAGAGATACATGGTCACGTCAATGCCTTGTGGAAAAAGTTGATGAGCTTAGAAGAAAGAGACAAAAAGCAGTAGAGAAAATTTAGTCAAAAAGATTGATTGGCTTGCCTTGGAAATTTCAGATAATCTACAGCTATTGAGAGAGAATAAAAAAACAGAAGGAATTACTTATGGCCAAATTGGAATGTTTTGAACATAATGCTAGTAAACTCCAACCGGGGCTTCAGAAAAAGAGCCATGAGCTGGATGAGAGAAGAAAATTACAAAACCAATTATTTTCAAAAAATTGATTCAACTAACTCTGAAATGTTAAGGTGCAAAGAGCAGTTAAAGGAGTGTGAGAAAGAGAAGAGGCTGCTTGCAGACAAGATAATCGGTTTGGAAAGGAAAATTAATGACTTACAGAAAAACCATGGAGGAAGGATCAGTGGGGTGTAAGCCTGTCAGCTCTAGAGAATTTCATTATTAGACACCTTGAGTTGATTTTGTGACCTATAATGTTATGGCATTGTCATTGCAAATTTGAAATTTTAAACATTCCACAGCCATGGTGCTTGCTGCATTGAAAATCATTATCAAATGATGTATATTTTGAAATGCAGTGTTTTCAAAATGAAAGTTTGAGCTTTGTGTTTTTTTTCCCATTAACCCTTCTCAGATCAACCATAGTGAATAAAAATTAAAAAAAAAAAAAAAAGGTTTAAAATTTAAAACTGAGATGTCAAAGTTTACTTAGAGTAGACACAAAACCATGCTTTTATGTCCAGTTTCAGATTCTTCCTAGAACCGTATTACCAATATGATGCAGCAAAAAGTAGCAGTGAATAAGGGAGAAAACTGGTAAATGCTTGGCAATCTGGCATTGCTATACTTGAACTGATGAATATAGGACCCTACCAGCTTAAAATTCACAATTTTCTGCTCTTAACACAAGTGAAAAAGAAATTAGTTAACATTTAACCTATTAGTGAGATATTTCCTTTTATCCACAAACAAAAAACTAATCAATAAACTTACTTTTGTTACTTATCAAAAAAAAGAAAAAAAGAAAAAATAAACTTTCTTTTGTTAAAATCAACCGCATAGATAACAAATTCTCATAGAGATTTAGAAATAGACAACCTCAACCACAAAATCTGGGCTGTTGTCTTCTTGCAATTCCTGAAATGTTCAAAGCCATCCCAAAGCTAGGAGAAAATACACTTTATTTCGGGTATATGTTTATCCTCTCTCACAGCTGGTGGGACCCACAACTGATGGGTCCCACCAGCTTGTGAGAGTGAGGAAGCATACACCCGAAACATGGTATATTTCCTCCAAAATTAGGCATAAAACCATGTATAGAAATTAGATTGATATTCATAACTGTAAGGCATAAATTATGTCTTCTTATATAAATTAATAAGTAGCAGCAAGTAAACCAACACATTAAGAAGAAATCATACAAATTGAAGAGGAAATTCAAAGTCCATAGTTCATCCAGGATTATTCCAAAGACATACAAAGCAAAAACCATCCTGTAATAGGAAAAAAAAAAATCAACAATGAAACGAAGATTCATAAACTGAAGAAACTCAAGATAATTTGAAGTGTAGGTTCTTTAACATACCAAAATTTTCAGAACTTCTCAAGAATATTTAATTTTAAAACAAAAAAGGGGTATTGCCATTATGTTTCAGTTTGTATATGAATTTCATTTGTGGATCACTAAACTGTGAGCTTAGTAAAGGTGGCAGATTGAATGATATTGTTAAAAACTTTGAATTGGTAGAGAATTATTGAAAAATTAAATTTAAATTTAGAAAAATGAAAAATCACCTAAGAAGGAACCTTTAAAAAACAATTTAAAAAAATTTAGAAAAAAACATTACATCATAAAGAAGTAAACATTGACATCTCAGCCTTAATGATTTCAAACTAAATTGCACCAACCAAATTCGACAAACAACTTCAATATTCTATGATTGACTGAGAGAGAGGGTTGCAACATCCAGAGAGAGAAAAAAAAAAAAAAAAATATATATATATATATATATACAGTTTTGTCAGTTACATATATAATTGCTACGATATTTCATAAATGTTTGAATTTCCATCATTTAATGTTGATTATGTTAGTTACATATATATATATATATATATATATATATATATATGATTATTTGAGTTCAGAAAGTCAATTACAAAAGCTCAATTATTCAAGAAATCCTTGCAAAAGTTTAGTCACATTTGAAACAAAAAGATATCTATAATGTGAATCCAAGCTTGCATAAAATAGACCTTTTATGACATATATAATTGCTACGATATTTCATAAATGTTTGAATTTCCATCATTTAATGTTGATTATGTTAGTTACATATATATATATATATATATATATGATTATTTGAGTTCAGAAAGTCAATTACAAAAGCTCAATTATTCAAGAAATCCTTGCAAAAGTTTAGTCACATTTTGAAACAAAAAGATATCTATAATGTGAATCCAAGCTTGCATAAAATAGACCTTTTATGGCGTAAAGAAAAAGCAAATCAAACTCACTTATATCTTAATTTGATGATAAAAAATGAGGACAAAGTTTAACTATAAAATTTGTTGTAGTGTAAGGCAACCATACTCAATAAAATAAACATTACTACATATTTTGAAAATCTAACTGTTGAATTGTATGTTCTTTATACTTTTAATACACATGTTAAATTTTCAGATATTATATACTATATGATCTATAACCTTATATTTTATGCATGATTTTAAACTAAAAAAACTAACAATTTAAACAATTTATTAATGGCATAGCTATTGATATTTAATTTTCTAGAAATTTTACAAGTATAGAAGATATTGAGTAAAGTTGTAGTTTTAACCTTATTATGAAACAGATGCCATTACTTCGAGTATAGCATATCTGTGAAACAAATTTTGATATACTTCAAACTCAATATTGGTAGATAGAGCTCTCTATAAAGGGGCATTCTGAGCATTTAGAAGACAAAACTAGCTTTGGCTTGAAGTTCTTTGCGCCAGCTTGTGCTAAAATTCTCTCTATATATATTCTAAAAATAATTCTAAAGTTTTTTAAGAATACATCTTTGATGCTTGAATTGCAAGACTATTTCCAGAATGTCATTGTAAGTGAATTTTATCAATTCGAAGTGAAAGTTGATCTATTACTTATTTTTCAGCTTAAAGTTATTTGTTTCCTATATTTGTTCAGCAGTGACAAGATTACTAATTCTATTGGTTGAAGTATTGAAAATAATGGTTAGGAATATGCATAGACAGCAAATGGGCCTAGGGCCTGGTATCCATCAAACTTTGCTCATGCCCGTTGGCTGGCCTGATTGCAAGCACGATGGACTCTTATTTTGGTAATACTTACGTTTGGATGTGAACTTAGTGGTTGTTTGGGAATTGGGTACAGCTTATTTAGCTAAAATTAAAAATTTTTTGCTATAGATAAAACTAAAAAGGTGGCTGAAATAATACAATATGAGTGACCCATAAATAAAACTAAAAAATGCAATGAGACTTATGAATAGTAGTATTTAAAAAAAAAAAAAAAAAAAACCTAGCTTTTTAAGCCAATGCCAAATGCAAAATTAAAAAAAAAAAAAACTTCTTTGGGCCCAATTGAGGAAATGCTATTATTTTGTAAGAGAAAAAAATGTTATGCCTATTAAAAAAAAAAAAATGTTATGCTAAATCGGGTTGGTAGTTGCTGGTGGGATGTCTAACTGTTCAAGCCATAATGATAGTATCTATTCCCGCCTTTGTTTTAATATTGTTTAAGACCCTGACCCATTGGATGCAAATTGTGGATTGTAATGAGTTGACTCAAGTTCCGTAATGGGCTCCACTTAGTGACTTCTCTAGGCCTGTTCCTTCTCTACCTGTTCCGTAAAACATTTTACACTTGCTTGCTTTAGATCTGATTGGAATTGAACTAATAGCATTTTAAGTTTTAACCATCTTATCCAAGACCAAGAAAATCACATAGGACGGAAGAGTTGTGAAATTCCTCAGTACATGTACCCAATTTTATTTACACAAAAACTGATGCTACTACCATCGCATTAGATGGATATGCTATTAGGAACTCCCCTACCAGTGACCCCTGGCTTTGAGAATGGCTTCAAGAGCTCATATGGTACAACTCCAGCTCCAACTCTATTCTTCAGTTTCAAATTGGTGTTCCTCTCATCAATGATTCCCTCAAGCTCCTTCAGTCTGCCACTAAACTGTTCAAATGCAGCTTTTATGACAGGATTTTCTTCCCAAGATGGTTCCATATTCTCACCAAGATACTCCTCATCTGGTGAGTGATTTGATAGAACATCCAAAACAGCCATCACCTTGGTTGCTTGAATTTGTGAAGGGAAGCATTTCAACAATTCAACTTCTGGTTTTTTCAGAAAGTTCTTGAATTCTTCATCAAATGGATTCTCAGTTGGCATGTTGGTTCGAGCTATAGTAGGCCGGTTAGGGAAGTAACCAGCAAACATATACTGCCCAAAGTTCACAGCTGCATGGTGCCCAGCAGTTACCCAGATTATGATTGTTAAAATATGAATTAGATTTTCTGGTGTTTTTAGGACAGGCCACCATGGCTCATCCTTCTTGTCTGCGTGGCCTTTTGTTCTAACTTCTGTCCACCAAGCTTGAAGCTCCCCATCAGACTGAACAAGAGATGGTTCAGGGTAGTAGTGGTTCACATAATCACTTACCCATTGCTTAATGGCATCCCAAAGGATTAGACCATCATTGGCAAAAGGGTAGTCTTCGATGGTTAACCTCAGGCCATGCTCAGCTGTTGGATCCTCAACTGCCATTCCCCTGAAAAAATAGCAAAACCAAGCCTTAGTCCCCAAATTTTGGGATCAGCCATGGAACTTCAACAGTCTAGTCATTATTGGTCACGTGAATTCTTTTTCACCATTCTAGTTAGGGGCACCATTCCCCTGAAAGTTGATCAACAATACTGTTTTGAAATTTCATTAAGTGCGTTATGCAAAGTAATTTGCAAGCTTGACAGTTCATTAAGTATCAAGAAGTTGGGAATCTGTTGAGTGAAAAAGTAGCAACCTAAGTATAACCACAGATAACTTTTTGTCTGATTATGCCTTATAGGAACCATGAATAAAACTAGAACAATCTTATATTATTTTGATCATCTGCAATACCTTCTAATCAAATCTGCTGGCAAAGCTTCCATGTCAAACCGCCAGAGCTGGTTGTAAGCAGCAGAACTGAGTTCATTGGAGTATTTAGCCGGTGAGAAGGCGCTTTCAATTATCCCACCTGCATTAACGAGGCTCTCTCGGGCAAGAGCATTGATTTCCATTGTGTATCTGAAATGAGGATGTAAAAGTCTGTAAATTGGATGCATTGCACTTAATTGTCGGTTAGCTGCAATTATGTATGACTCTGTACAGCAGTGAGTCCTCAGCCTACAAAAGTACAAAGAAAGAATCCCAAAAATCAATGATAACAATTGTGATTTGTCTGAGCCCAAGTAGACAACTAGCATGATATCAAGGGGAATTTTTTAACCATAGTTTCAGGGTTGTCCAAAATCAGTCACAGAAGAAGTTGATTGCAATGCCAATTTATTGTGATTTGAGTTCATGTTTGCATAGTGCTCACCAGTGAATGACAAGCTGGTGATAACCAACGTCATGAGCACAAACATGAGCTTTAGCCAGCCTCCACAGCCAGCAACCTGTGGCATCCCACGTTGGGGTAAAAACTTGCTTCCATTGGGGTTTGTCAACAGTTGGAGGCCGGGTGAGTTCAATGGCAACAGGCCTTAGTGTGCCATCCTTAGTAAGGAAAAACAATGCCCTTGAACCATACAATGTAGTCCCTTCTACCTCTCTTACTTTGTTCACATAAGGTAGTAACAGATCATGATAATCCAACACAAATAGCCTCTTACTTTTCATGGCCTGCAACAATGGAAATTAGAGGACTCATTCATCAACCATTCAGGTGGATTGCCTATGAAGAGAGGTAAGTGCAAGATGATACAGTTAGATAATCATTGGAAATTTCAGGTAAAACATGCTATGCAATGATGGAAGCACTTTTTGCATCTCAAGATTTCCCATGTAATAAAAATTTTATCTTTTAGTTTTTATTACATGTATACCTATCTGCACACTTAGCATTTGATAGAAAGCATATTTAGATTAAATATGTTTAAATGAGATGCAAATGTTGAAAATAACTATTCGGACAAGTAGTAATTGTAACTGTACAAAGAGAGGCAAATTTATAGGCACACTTTGAGTGGAGTATTAGCATCAAAAGGAAAGGAACATAGGGAGATTGACATCTAATTATGAGTACATATGTAACCTCATTAACAGTCATAATGCCTCTGATCTCTCGTTCCACTAGTTCTGTTGTAATCAAAGTTTCAGGCGGTCCATAGATCTTAGGATCAAGCTTACTCTTCATGGGCCAATCCTGCATGACATAACTCACAAATTTTAATGCCAGTTAAGATTATAAATAAATTTTTCCACTGAATAACTCAGATATTTAGCCATTTGATATATAGTAAATTTGCAAATCGAACATATTTCTTTTGTTCTGAATGTTGAAAATATTATGCCTCAAGAGACCTAAACTCATTTGAGGTCTATGTAATGTACCTATGTACTTTTACTGCAAGCAAACTAATCATAGTCACACAAGTACTACAACCCTAAGGTTAGCCTAGTGTTATCTACTGCATGTATCTTACATTGGGTTCATTGTAGGACATTCAAATAACAAAGATGTGGTCGTCAAGGATTTTCTGTTGTGGGCATAGGCCATTAGGCCACACCACATTAATTATGACTTTTTCTTTCTCTCTCTCTAACAAAAATTCAAATCGTGAAGATGAAACTAGTGTTTAGCATGAACTGCCTATGTAGTGAAGTAGCTTCACCAAGTGTATACACGTAGATGGACATAGGGAAATAATTTTTTTTTATTATTTAAATTCTTCTTTGTATAAGTCCATGAAAAATGCATACCGTAACTAGTTGTATGCTATATGGGTTAAGACCAGCTAGAGTTTGCCTAGAAAATTCTTCATCCCTGAACCAAGCAAATTTATCTCCTGCAAAAGAAGATTCATGTATACAAATGAGAGCCAGACAGAGACAAAGATAGAGAGAATGAAAGTCATACAAAGAGAATGAGATGTGTACTATCAATGAATGCGGGGGTCTCAAAGAGCAAAAGATTCTCTTCAGTATCAGTTACAGCCTTCACAAGCCTTGGTAGTATTGACTGAAAGAAGCCGGCATTTGTAGGCTTAGGCAATGTGAGTCCTTCACAAAATAGTGAGTCTATGGCAGTGAAGTGTGGAAATCCCAAGTGGGGGTCAAGAAGTGACATCTCAAGCTGAGGCAGCAGTGCATGCATCACAGATTTTAGGGTCTTTGCTGAAAATGTCACCTGCTTCACCTCTGAGAATGCCTCGTCCCTAGGCACATATACACTGCTGCTTCTTTGTTCCGACAAAGGGTCTACGTTGTCAAATTAATGAAGAGTCACAAAGCTTCAGTTATCGATGATCTTATGTAGTTGCCACTGTTCTTTATCTTATACAATCTCAGATAACATAGTTGTATAGTACAATCAAATGGTACATGATCATAACCGTTAATCGTTATAGCTTTTTATTCAGGAACTACTCTGTTTAAAGCTACATTCTACAACATATCACATTCCAATTCTTTTTCAGATTTCAACTAGACACAATAACATGTCTTGTACTTCTTACTCTTAAAAAATGTGTGGCATTCTATTAATGCATTTTGCTGGCACAAAATTAAAACTTGAATTTTCAGACTGTATATTAGGACGATGTCACATTTATAAGTAACATATTTGAGATGAAGTACTTAAATACTCAAAGAAAACCCGGCCTTTTTTTTTCCTTGTTGAATTCTATATTTTGTCCTCAACTTTTGACATATATTCTAAAATCATCTTCATATTTTATATTGGTTCAAAAGGTCTTTATCGTTATCTAATTGATAAAAAATGCTATTAAAGCAAACAAAATTCATGAAACTAATGTCACTTTGATGATATGAGGCCTATGACACGGCATGAATCTTGTTTCTTATGTTAGCTTTTTCCATCCATATAAAAACCTTTTTGAAGCAATTTTGCAAGTATAAGAACTAAAGTGAAACATTTTAAAGTATAAGATTGTTTTTTGAAACAAATGTCTAAAGTTGAGAACTATATGTATAATTTAACCCCTTTTTTAAGGAATCAGCTTGAGTTCAATGTACTAGAGCATTGGATCCAATCTTTAAATGCTTTTTGCAATATTTTGGAATTTTGGTTACCCTTTTTACAACGTGGACGTCCTGTTCTGCAGCGCCTTGGGTATGGGTGGTCTTTGCCTCCAAGGACAGGTCGTGCCAATTCACTGCTTTTATCTGGATCACCAAGGTCATTATATGTATCATAGTCATAGATTCTCTCAAATGTCTTCCTCTTCCCTTCTCCAGTGCCTCTTAGATTTTCCAGCTCCAATTCCCTTAGCCTCTTCAATCCACTAGGAGTGTCTGATGGTAAACAGGACTAATTTAATGGCACAAATGAATACAGCCATTAGTTTTCCACAGTAGTGATGATTTAATATACAACATCCCACTTAAACATATTAATTGAAATGATAATCTCTAATGGACCAATTTCAACATTTCACATTCAGGGACTTCCCTGATGATATGTTTATCAACCGATCATTATCCTTCTAGAGAGTGAATTTAATCATTTAATCATTATACTAACATTTCTTCTTACACGTGAGCTCACACTCCTTAATAAGTGGGATCCAACCTGTTATGCTATAATGATAAACTGTCGTTCAAAAAATTTAAATTGTTAAGAAATAATGAATTTAATCTATTATTATACTAACATGGATGAATAGTACTATTATCGTTAGAATTTAATAATATAAATTATATCAGAATTATTTTTTTGGAGAATCAAATGCTATTAAGTAAAGAGTCTTCACACTAAAATAAACTATATTTTTTTTGGAGATGGACATATAACTTTGCACGAGAAGAGGAAAAAGAGGAAGTTGAGACCTTATTGGTGAAGAAGATCCTCTTGTGAGGATTGTCATACTTGGAATGAACCCATGAGTTACATGTAAAATGCAATGGCCCATTTGGGAAGCCTTCGAGAACAATGTTGTTGAGGTACATCTCCTTGTGGTGTTCATTCTCTAACAAAATAGCTCCAACCTTTCCAAAACTGGCTGGTACAGCAAAACTACTCTCGTATTTCACCTCATCACTCTTATGGCTCACTCTATGCGCATAGGCCTTGATTGTTTCCCTCTCCAACCCAGTATCTACAGTAGTCAAATACACGAGCACTTTCAGTTTTCAAATAGTTATGACTTATGACCCAATTAATTATCAGGAAATGCAGTACTATGAGAAATAAAAGACGTACAGATTTTTAAAGCCTCACATATTTCTTAATACAATTTTATTTTTATAGGATTTATTTTTTAAGCAAAATAAGCCAAAGGACATAACCAAGACTCTAGTGGACTTATTTGGCTATTCTTTTTTCCTTTATAATGCATGCCAAAGGTGGTAAAAATGTGATCCTCTTAGTTAGAAAATTAATTAGATTGGTAATATATAATCTAAATCGTGAAACAAATTCATTTAAATAATGAGGATCCTTTTTTTTATTGGAATAATGGTTACTTCTTCCTAAAAATGAAAATAAAAACTGTATCATTTCAAGAGATAGATATAACATACTCATATAGGTGCTCTAAAGGTATTGTCAAAAGGAATAATAGTGGTATTTCAGGTAAAAACAACAAAGAAACTGGACATCAATGCAGCACTGCAGTGTTCTGGTAGAGTAATTACTTTTAAGTGTAGTTAATATGTATGCTATCATTACTTACTAGGATCAAGCTCAGCGCTAATAAGCTCCAAAAGTAATGTTTTACCAAAAAAATCAGTGAAATCATCAACAGGTTTGGTTAACCCAAGGTTGGAGAAGAACTCTCCAGTAGTGACCTTAACTGTCACAACTCCCTTAACTGAAACTGGGTTTTGATCAATTGCAGTAGCCATTGATGATGAGCCAGTTTTGGTACCAACATTGTAATTGGCTCGTATGCAAAAGTTGGTGTTTCTTTTGAGGAAGTGTTGGCCTGGATGGACAGGGAGAGAAGTGACGCCATGGAAGAGAATGGAGGGTTTTGGTGTAAGGAAGAAGGATGGATAAGAGATAAGGCTTTGCAACTGAGAGTTCAACATAGTGTTCAAGAGTGGGTTTGTAAGTTGTGAGTTGCATGTGAAGGTTATTTTATAGACACAATAGGTGGATTTGGATCTGTGAGATGGGATATTTTCTCATAGACATGCTAACCTGATCACATCACTTTTACTACTTTTGTGTTCGGATCTCTTTCATCATCATAAATTAATTATATATATGAGTCTAACAATATTGATAATAAAATTAGTAAAATTACAAGCAATTTGACTAAAGATTTTTTTTTTGGGACAATATAATGAATATAATTGGTGTTAGATCAATAATATGATTAAAAAAAAATTGTTAATTTCTTTTTTTTTTTGTTTTGTGTTTAGAATTTGTTCCTGCCTAGCATTTTTCTTTTATATAGTAACTATCAATCCTTTTAATTTGTTGTTGTGAGAGACAGTGCTTTAGACTTTATATATACTAATGACTCTGCTGATTTTTTTTCATCCACTTTTTATTATAAATATTTGAAAGAACATCACACGTACAACATAAATTTGAAAAATTATTAAGTATTTTTGTGGTAAAATCATATAGTATTCCTTTTTTTCACATAAATAATAGATTGTCACAATTAATTTAATTTACGTAACTCATTTTTATGTGAGAAAAGTGAGGATTATATCGTTATAAACTTAACTAATCCATAGACACGGAGAGTCCATTGAATGATATTATCCAATTCTTTCAATGAGTAAAACCTAAATTCAAATTTCCTTCCCCGTTGTAAGGGAGGCCGTGATGACATTAATTAGCATATCTTATTTAAGAACATTATTGACTTTTCAAGAAGAGATATAGATTGTATCTGTCCTTAAAATGTTTTGCTTGGTGGGCCGAAAATGTCCGACTTATAAATTTAAATCTTTAAATATTACTTAGCTAGGGAAAAAAACAAATTTCATAAATTTTATTTTGTTGCCTACTTTAAGTTGTCAATATCTCTAGGCCCAAAAATGTTGTCATTTGTCACCAGACACAAAGTTCATAATTAGAATCTGTTTGAATACTGTTTATTACTAAAAACTGAAAATATTATAACAAAATTATTTTTAAATTTGTAAATAATGCCGTGTAACTCAATATTAAAGAAAATTTGCTAAATGAAGATATTTGTGAATTTCGTAAACAGTACACATAATCCATAAAAAAAATGCTTTCACTGGACTTCCGCTTTGCACATTTCCCAAACGGAGGCTAAGAAAAAAAAAAAAAAAAAAAAGTAGAGGAAAAATTAATGTGCAACACGAGCTCTTTTTTATTTCTTTTTTTGGCTGAGAATTCAACTCGAGCTTTTAAGTTTACACTTTACATACGAGGGACCAAAATCATCTTATAATTTTTTATAATATATGTATATGTATTTTCTCAACAAAAAAAATATATATGTATATGTATATAGATAGATATAAAAATCTCAGCACATTAATTGAGAAGATTCCTCTTTTGCTATGCTCTGTTCTGTAACTTGTGCTCTATTTTTTCAGTGTTATATTATTTTGACTGTTATGAATGAAAGTTTCAGTTTGGTTTTTTTTTTAAAAAAAGTGGTTCATGTGTATAGGGAAGGCAACCGATGCGCGGATGCGCTTGCAAGATGGGGTGGCACCATGATTGAAGATTTTGTTGTATTTGATTCACCGCCCAGCCCTGATTTTTTGTATTTAGTTAATATGAATACTACTAGCGTGAGATAGTCCTTCGCATTTGTAATTCCGAACCAAAAAAAATAAAAAAAATCTCTCAGCACAGAAAAAAGGTTATATGGATCGTACTTCCCAAGGGTGCCCATTCTCCACAAAACTGTCATAATCACTATGATGGAGCTGTGTGGTCACCTCTATCCTAATCCAGTCTTCAATGATTGAATTTATAAACACCACCTATTTATTCAAAATTGTCAAATTTAGCAACCAACCATTTTCAATTTTTCATTATAAAATTCGGCAAAACCATTTAAAAAAAAAAAGAATTGTATTATTTCAAGAGCCATTTTTTAAGATTTGTATCAGTTTTAAGTAAATTATGGAGCAGTGTTAATCACTTAATAAAGAATCACAAAATATTTTTCATAATTTGTTAAGATGATATATGATTGAATTTATATGAATCTATCATTAACATTATTTTTATTATATTTAAATTAAAAAATAGTACATAAGCAATTATGAAAAATTTTGTGATCCTATAATTATTAGGACATCACATCATAATGTCTTAAATTTGTAAAACGAAATATATCATATAGTGAATACTTTGGACAATAATTGCATCAAAATCTATTATGAGATAAGGCATACAGAGTAACAGAGATTTATGATTGCCCATACTTGACAAAAAGTCCCAAGAAATAGCACTGCATTCATTCTCGGCCACCTTCTAAACTGTCATTAACTTATTATTGAACTTGAGGCGTTGTTGTGGAAAAGTTATATCTTGTTTTTTATGTATATATTAGAACAAAATTTAATTATAAAATTAGTTATAATTTAAAATTATAAATTTACTCAATATCTTTTCATTGAAGGTAAATTTTGATAAATTCACTATCGAATTACATCTTCTTCTTACATCTTTCATACTTACAAAGTTTCAAGAAAATTAAAAAATTAATAGTTATATCGTCAATAAATTTTTTAAATTACAAATTTTTTTTGTAATTTAAAATTATGCACAAAATATAAGCTTGTAATTCATAGAGTAAATAATATCTAACTAAGACAAAATTTAACATATATATTAAGAGTATAAAAAAATATATTATTTAACTATTAAACTTTAAAAATATATTGTAATATTTATTTTATTAAATAAACTTAAAACCTTAAATTATAATTAATTTTATAGTTAAATTTTATTTTATATATTATCCTTTTTAGCAGGTGGGTTCTACATATTTTTGCAAGACACTTATTACAAGAGATGATATATACATGTGCATGCACCTAACCGCTGTGAGAGATTCTGTAAGTAACATATTGAAGATATTGTTGGTATCATGTCAAATCACTGTCTCGTAACATATCAAATCAAAATTGAACTGGCTTTAATATCACACCGAAATACACTTTTTTTTAATGGGTCAAAATTGAAGATACTGTAGCCTGTACGTAACATATCAAATCAAAATTGAACTGGCTTTAATATCACACCGACCCATCAATATATATATATATATATATATATATATCACACCGAGCCTCCTCCGTTTAGAATCTTAGATGTTAATAAAAAAAAAAGAAAAATATTTTACTATTTTATTTTTATTATTATTTATAAATTTTATTGTACTTTTTGATATTATTTTTAAATTTTAGTATATTATTTTAGTTAATTTTTATTTTTATTTTTAATACTTTTAACAATAAATTTTTAATTTTAACAAAATAAACCATATATAAACAGACTCAAATCACGGTCACTGTCTAATGACTCTAATCATGCAATTTTTCGGAATAGCTTCCGAAAGAAAGAGGATTTTTTCCTGTTTTGGAATATCAAACCACCAAAGACAAAAGATGTATGCTCATTGCTATCCTCGTGCAATTATTTTCGTGTGAAGATAACATGTGTGGGCTTTATCAAATCACCATTTTGGCTCTTTTTGACATTGCCTTTTGAGAGTAAACGGCAGAAGTTTATTCAAAGAAATAATAAGTTTATACAAAAGCAATGCAGCATAGAATAACTATGCTAAATCTGAATTAGCTACATAGCTTTCTCACCACCTAACAAAAACAGCAATTATAATCAAAGTTACATCAAGGAATGCCCAAGAAAAAACAAGACTATCTTACTAAAACTCAAGACAAAACTCCATAATTAGCTTCCAATTCCAAGTATTCTAAAGCACGGGCTGCAATTGACATGGCTAGAACAAGGGGATCAAGACGTGGAGTACTATAGCTAACCTCATTCCGCTTATTCCAAATCATCTAGCTGGTTGTGAAAAATATTGCAATCTCTAGGTCATTTTTTCTTTGCATTATTTGATCTATCACATCCACAAATGAGAGATTTGTGCAATGAGTCATGATCTCCCTCAAGCTTGTGGACTTCTAAACCATGTCAGAATATGTATAGCTTAGTGGGACATGGTCTGTTAACTCCACCCCATCCTCACAACAATCACATCCAATATCAAACAAAATTTCCCTTCTAGCTAGATTAGCTTTAGTAGGCAATATATCTCTACACGCTCTCCAAATGAAAGTTTTGATTTTGTTACATACCTTGGCCGCCCAAATTGCTTTCCAAATTTTATTGCTTTGTGAGTGATTGGATGATTGGCCATGAGAAGATCTCAGATGTTGAGTTTGGATCATCTTATATGCACTTTTTACTGAATATTCACCCGTGTTTGTGTATGCCCAAATTTGGATGTCTTGCACAGCTCTATTGCTCAAAGAGATGGATTTAATAACCTCAACTTCCTGTGAGAGGAATACATGATCAATAGCACTTGTGAATATATTTCAACAACTTACTTTTGTAGATAAGTAAATAGATTAATTATAATCAATAACACAATAAAATATGGAAAGCAAAAACATTAAATAGATACTGTATTTATAAAAAGAAATCTGCAAGGTGATTAAATATTCACAAACCAAATGTATGAAGGATGAATGATAAAAATCAAGTATTGTATTTGGCACAATATTCTTAAAGCGGATTTTTCCCCTCACACAATTAGTAATGCTTTGAGACTCATGGACGTTTGTCTTTCAAGATAAAATGATTCATAGCATGGAGAAGAAACACACAAGATCTATGCTTTACGAACTAATCTATGTCTCTTTCTCTCTCTCTCTTTGACTCAAATGCTAATTAATGCAAAAAAATATTCTCTGGGAGAGTTTCTAGAAAGTTTTTTTTTCGTGAATAAGGAACTATGAATATATATTTTACTAAGTAAACACACTGTTTCATAAATAATTGTTGTATACAGATTTAATGACTCAAAAAATAAAATAAAATATTATTATTATTATTATTATTATTATTATTATTTAAACAAGAGAGCCTAATCTACACATACCAAAAGCCCAACCCAATGTCCCACCCATGAGCATATAAACTCATATTTTCTATCATTTTCTATGTGAGACTCAAGGATTGTCACCAATTTAATATCATATTCACGTGGACACATTAGGAGTCAATTTCTTATTCACTCCACAATATTTTTCTAACACTTTATTGTTTTGTAGTTGTTTTCTTCTTGAATAAAATTCGTCATTCATCAAAAAAAATTATTAAATCATAACATGAATACATGTTCATCTTCTTATTGTTGTTGGTTATATTGCTTCTGATTTATTACATTTATAAATATTAAATAGAGCTATAGTTTTATGTCAATTCCGCCTATGTTAATATAATTAATGATTAGTTAATTTTTATACGCATTTTTTGGAGAATTATTTTATCCGTTCTCTTAATTTGTTATTAGTTTTCTAAAGGAAAATATTATTAAAATAATTAAAAAGAAGCCTTTAAATCTAACATTTCTTCTCTGTTTTTTTCTTTTTTAATTGAACGCGTGATACTCTACCTTTGGTAACATAGTAATGGAGGAAATTGAAAGAGAAATCATAGTGGCTAGTTCTCATGTGATGCTTCAGCTGTTTAAGAATGTCAGCTTAAGCAAGCAAACTAACAGTGAAATTTAGTTGTTAATAATATAGAAAATGCTAAAACTGTGATCAATTTTACTGTGAAAAACTTATATTTTTGTTTTGTGTTTAAAATTAACACATTAATTTTTACAATTTGTAGTAATTATAGCATCACTCCATTGGAAATATACTGTAGACATTTTTGTTGAAAATAAAAAAAGCATAAGTAGATCTACAAAGTTCTTGGTGACTATGCTGTTTTGATAGTGACAAAAGTTGTCCTAATATATCCTTGAATAATAAATTTAGGTTAAAATGCAAGACTCACCATTTAAGTTTCTTTATAATTCATTTAAGTTTTTTAACTTTGTTTTCGTTCATTTCAGTTATTTAAGTTTCAGATTTATTCAATTAAGGACTTTTTGTCAATTTTTGTTAAAATTTTTTGGAAAAAATAAATATATAAAAAATATCTAAGAAATATTCTTCAATCATTAATTTAATTTTTTTAATTTAAAAAACTTGAACAAAAATTTAAAAATTGGAAAATTAACCACAACACATAACAAAAGTTGATGGAAAAATCTTAATTGAATAAACTTGAAAGTTAAAGGACTAAAATAAATGAAAACAAAGTCAGTTGACTTAAACGAATTTTGTTGAAACATAGAATGTAAGTTTTGCATTTTAACCATAAATTTATTACAATTTTTTTTTTCACACCAAAATGTCAATGTAAATTAGTTTTTGACATTAAAGAGATTTGTTGAGGCAAATTTTGGCTCTTAACAAAATTTAGAGAAAACTGACTATCTCTAGGGCTTACTATAATTGCCAGAATAAGTTTTCAAATAACTCTCCACGTGTTGACTTATTGAGATGACTTTTGTCACTTAGATGAAATTGATTATGTTGCTCGTAAAATTTCAAGCAACATGATCAATTTCAGTCTTCACTCTGATAGAGTGAGGCATCTTATATTTTATTTACACAAAAACTAAAGTACAAAGGTCAAAGCAAAACTTTAAGCCAAACAAAACTTGGGGGTCAAACAATAATCCAGAAGATCAAATTATTACACCAGCTGCAACCTTAATGTACAAAAACAATCATAATTTAGGGTGCTAACTGTAATCTAAGATATAGTTTAGGATAGTAAAGTGCAATTTCTCCCACCACATTCAGAGTTCCATAACTGGTCTGAATTTCACCTGTTACAATAAGAATGTAACTTTTTGATGCAATCTGAAGCTCTCGTGTGGTGCATAGTCTTGATATCTCCGTTGGAGACATCTGGAGTTCAATTCTCCCATCCCCATTATCAAATTATCAAAAAAAAAAAAAAAAAAGCGCTATATGTTAGAACCTCCACGGCCATATAGCAGTGGAAGAATGGAATCACAAACACAGTTTGCTTCTAGGAGAGACCAATCCTCCAATAGAAATACTACCTAAGTTAGGGAAATATTAAATATCTTATGGGTTTATTCATTGCATCTAGATCATATATATGACCTACATCAATTGGAAATAGCACAAAAATATTCAACTAATGGTAAAGCTCAGCTAAATATAAAGATAATGGTGAAGTAGTACTGAAATAGAAGAATTCTGCAGCAACTACATTCCTCATGTAGCAATGTGTCCAACACCTATTACTATCCCAAACACACACTAAATGTGTAACAAATAACCCAGGCAATCCTCGTGAGCAACACCATAAACTTATTACAATTTTTTTTTCACACCAAAATGTCAATGTAAATTAGTTTTTGACATTAAAGAGATTTGTTGAGGCAATTTTTGGCTCTTAACAAAATTTAGAGGAAACGGACTATCTCAAGGGCTTGCTATAATTGCTATGTCTTCAAATAACTCTCCACGTGTTGACTTATTGAGATGACTTTTGTCACTTGGATGAAATTGATTATGTTGCTTGTAAAATTTCAAGCAATATGATCAATTTTAGTTTTCACTCTGATAGAGTGAGGCATTTTATATTTTATTTACATAAAAACTAAAGTACAAAGGTCAAAGCAAAGCTTTAAGCCAAACAAAACCTGGGGGTCAAACAATAGTCCAGAAGATCAAATTATTACACCAGGTGCAACCTTAATGGACAAAAACATTCATAATTTAGGGTGAAAGCTGTGCATCCAAATAATTTAGGGTGCAAACTGTAATCTAAAATATAGTTTAGGATAGTAAAGTGCAATTTCTCCCACCACATGCAGGGTTTCATAATTGGTCTGAATTTCACCTGTTACAATAAGAATGTAACTTTTTGATGCAATCCGAAGCTCTCGTGTGGTGCATAGTCTTGGTATCTCCGTTAGAGACATCTAGAGTTTAAATCTCCCACCCCATTATCAAAGAAAAAAAAAAGCTATATGTTAGAACCTCCACGGCCATATAGCAGTGGAAGAATGGAATCACAAACACAGTTAGCTTCAAGGAGAGACCAATCCTCCAATAGAAATACTACCTAAGTTAGGGAAATATTAAATATCTTATGGGTTTATTCATTGCATCTAGATCATATATATGACCTACATCAATTGGAAATAGCACAAAAATATTCAACTAATGGTAAAGCTCAGCTAAATATAAAGATAATGGTGAAGTAGTACTGAAATAGAAGAATTCTGCAGCAACTACATTCCTCATGTAGCAATGTGTCCAACACCTATTACTATCCCAAACACACACTAAATGTGTAACAAATAACCCAGGCAATCCTCGTGAGCAACACCATAAACTTATTACAATTTTTTTTTCACACCAAAATGTCAATGTAAATTAGTTTTTGACATTAAAGAGATTTGTTGAGGCAATTTTTGGCTCTTAACAAAATTTAGAGGAAACTGACTATCTCAAGGACTTGCTATAATTGCTATGTCTTCAAATAACTCTCCATGTGTTGACTTATTGAGATGACTTTTGTCACTTGGATGAAATTGATTATGTTGCTTGTAAAATTTCAAGCAATATGATCAATTTTAGTTTTCACTCTGATAGAGTGAGGCATTTTATATTTTATTTACATAAAAACTAAAGTACAAAGGTCAAAGCAAAGCTTTAAGCCAAACAAAACCTGGGGGTCAAACAATAGTCCAGAAGATCAAATTATTACACCAGGTGCAACCTTAATGGACAAAAACATTCATAATTTAGGGTGAAAGCTGTGCATCCAAATAATTTAGGGTGCAAACTGTAATCTAAAATATAGTTTAGGATAGTAAAGTGCAATTTCTCCCACCACATGCAGGGTTTCATAATTGGTCTGAATTTCACCTGTTACAATAAGAATGTAACTTTTTGATGCAATCCGAAGCTCTCGTGTGGTGCATAGTCTTGGTATCTCCGTTAGAGACATCTAGAGTTTAAATCTCCCACCCCATTATCAAAGAAAAAAAAAAGCTATATGTTAGAACCTCCACGGCCATATAGCAGTGGAAGAATGGAATCACAAACACAGTTAGCTTCAAGGAGAGACCAATCCTCCAATAGAAATACTACCTAAGTTAGGGAAATATCAAATATCTTATGGGTTTATTCATTGCATCTAGATCATATATATGACCTACATCAATTGGAAAATAGCAACTTGATAAAAGTAAACTGCCTCCAAGCTAGTCTGATATTAGCCTGAATAAGTCATATACTAATCTTATCTTAAGCTTGGCTTTATTCAGATAAGCATAAAAATATTCAACTAATGGTAAAGCTCAGCTAAATATAAAGATAATGGTGAAGTAGTACTGAAATAGAAGAATTCTGCAGCAACTACATTCCTCATGTAGCAATGTGTCCAAAACCATATCACTATCCCAAACACACACTAAATGTATAACAAATAACCCAAGCAATCCTCATGAGCAACACCATAATTGTCACCTTTCAACTTGTTAATAGCCAGGTTCCATCTCAGAACATCATAAGGAGATATATGTTGAACATCCCCACCTCTTCTCACTCCTTCGGTTTTATTTTACTTTTTTATAGGATTCTAGGTGTTAACATATCTTCAAGTGAGAAGATAATTGTTGTTTCTGTTTGCCCTGTTTATTTGTCAGTCGATTGGAGCATCAATAGATTGTTCATATTACAATATCACATAGTACAAACATGTTATTTCATTCTGAGTTCATTCAAAACATTATCAATGCATTAAAAAAAGAAGCAGACATAAAAAATGCAGCACCATGCTAAAGTACAACTCGTATAGTCCCCTAATAGGAGAACAAATGTTGCACCTTGCAAGCATGATTTCATATCATATGGCTATTAATATATATATATATATATATATATATGCAAATACAAAAGTTATAATAAACCATATTTCACGCTAATCATCACCATTCATCCAACATTCTCATAGATAAAAGAATGTCGATTCTCAACACACACACCAAAAAAAAAAAAAAAAAAAAAGGTGAAGAAGAAGAAGAAGAAGATAAAAGAATGTCTCTTCATTTACCAACTCATTCATCCCAATGAAGCTAAACGTGCTGCTAATTAACAAAATAAAAAAAATATATGAAAAAAGCTAGACTTGTAAGCAAATAATAAAGGGCCCTTCCAAACTGCAATCAAATTGCCCTCATTTGGCATGTCCACAAGTAATCAGCATAGACCTTGTGCACACTTAGTGCAATCAAGAATGCAATTATAACCTCATTAGAGGTAAACCAATGTATCAAGGAACTCAATCTAATCTGGCTCACCTTAATCAGATGAAATCATACTTTTTCAGATGAATCTGATCACAGCTAAATAACTCAAAAGGTTAGCTTTCCTTTGTTGATACAAGCAAAGAGACTGCGGCTCTCTTAATCTTCATTGTGACAAATTCAAACTCCATTGTGCCTTCAGCATGGATTTCAACCAATCTAATGGAGTGTTAGAAAGGCGTCTTGCATGTAAGCCAACTCAAAAACCAATTTCAATGAATCTCAAAATCAATTATTGAAACGCCAAACAAGTATTGAAAGATTTGTACCATCCAGAAGCATCGTCTAGTCAACCTTTCATTATCGGCCGCCATAACTGTGAATTCAACTGATAACAAATTGAATGTTCAACATTTCTTCAGGCCCAAATTTTGTCTATTTGGCCTGTACCATACAGGATGCTTCATTCATAGAAAGTGACCACAACGGTGAAAGTGCAACAACGTTTCCAATGATCATCAGTGTTGGTGAGACTAACTCTACTGTTGTAATTTTATTAGCAAGATCCTTCAGTTCTGCAAAAACCTGTATGATTGAGAATGCAATGACAGTCAATTGTTGGCAAAAACAAACATAAAATGAACAACCTCCTGTCACACAGGCATTAACCACTACATTATCTTTCTTATAAGTGAACATCAACCTTTACAGGTTTCTATTGATGAATCCTTAAACTTGAGATTTTGAGGCTTAGTATATTTTATTTTATTTTTACTTTTAAAGGTCCATGCACAGTAACTACAATTTCCTAGAGCTTGAGTTTTTCACAAACAACCCTTAAGGTTTTTGAGCATTACCAGTCAATTTATTAGCCCCTAAAATAAATGCCTAGTTACAATAAACACACACATTTAAAACATTTTATTTACTGGTACTTAGATAATGAGTGACATGGTGAAAGGCAAATGATTTTGACATCATAAACCTAGAAAGGCCAATAATATATCATCATCTAAAAGCAAGCCTAGTTTAAATTTTCATCTAGCGATCAGACTTTTCAGCTCATCTAAAATCTCAGGTTAAATGTTCATAATTTTTATAATCTCCAACCCAACACCCCCCTGCCCTATTATTTCAACTTGCACTTAAATTTTGTTATAGATGTACTTGTTGAAGTACAGCAGAACATCCCTACAACAAAAAAACTCCATGTAATTTTTATGAGCCTTAGAATTTGATTATAGTATGTTATTGCTCATTAGGATTTTATAAAATGTGTTGCCTAAAAAAACTACAAGAAAGCAATTGCAATACAAAATAAAGACCAAAATGAAAGCAAGGTGTAAACTTATGTTTAAGTAAAATAAAATCCTTCTTTCACAATTTTATTGTGCCAATAATGAGTCAAAACAAAAAAAAAAAAATTCAGAACAGTAGGAATTCCAGCAACTTACTTAAAGGAATTGAAAAATTAGAGAAAAGCAACAAATGAAAAAGTATGTTATTTGTAGATATCATTTTGTATCTCTTACGACTCAAGCCCCCATGGGCGCTTGCGCCCACACTATTTACCCCCTAAAAACAATTACACTAAGAATTGTGCTTACCATGCGTTGTTGAGGTGTGGTCCCTCGCTCAACTGCAACAGCTGGTGTATTAGGGGGCAAACCATGATGCATTAACTTTAGGGCAAGTGAAGGGAAGGTTGATAAGCCCATATAAATCACTAAGGTTGAATCAGGGTCAGCTGCATTTTCTGCTACAAACAAAGGATCTGTTCCTCCTTTCCTTGAGTGCCCAGTGAGGAATCTTACACTATTTGCAACACCTCTGTGAGTTAGGGGAATCCCCAACTCTGCTGCTATTCCTGAAGCAGCCGTTATTCCTGCAAAAACAATGAGCATAAAAATCAAACTCTTTGGAAGCCTTTCTATTCAAGTTATGTCCCTATTTTCATGAATCAAAGATCAAATCAACATTCTACTACTATTTTCCTCCCTCCATGAATGCATTTGCCCCATAAATCAATGTACATTGCCCTTATATAAGTCTATGACGCTATTCCCCTCACTATTTTGCCAAGCCTTTATTTGGAAACCTTTCTGCCACACTTTCCAAGTGATTCACAATGAAGTTAAGTTTTTTGAATTCTCTAGATGTAGAAAAAAAATTTGACTCAAAATTGCGAATATCAACGTTATGTTTTATCAAAACCACACATTCCAGATTTTAATAATCACTTTTGGAGATGGATTTCATCTTCCTGTCCTCACTCAATTCAACATGATCAACCATTTTCTCAAAATGCTATGTAAATCATTATGGTTCCATTCAGTTATTCATGAAACATTCAACTTCTCCTATATTAACAGTTTCATCTTAAAAATGAGATTTAAGAGACCACTCCACTATGGCATACCTGGAATTACTTTCACATGAATCCCTTGCTGCTGCAAAAAATCCATCTCCTCCCCACCTCGCCCAAACACCTAAAACCCCAAGAACATATTTCAGGGAAAAAAAAAAAAAAAACTGAACAACAGAGCAAATGAAATTACATCTCTGGGCTAATACCACTACATTGCCCAGTAAAACATTTACAGATAGAACTCACCAATGGATCCCCTCCTTTAAGTCTCACAACAGTAGCTCCTGCTTCAGCAAAACTTAGAAGCAACTCGTGTATTTCCTCCTGTCACAAAACCAACTTAAAATAAATTCATTTCTCCAATCCCCACATGCCCAATTGTACAAACACCTATTTTCCTGTCTAGGTGACTAACGAGCAAAATGGGGTGCCCCTGCATGACTTCCTAAGGTACACCACATTTTTCAGCAAATCTAAACGACCAAAATCAAAACCAGCGCCATATTTAAGGAATCAAGATCAAACTGACCCATAGATAGAGGGACAGAATTGTTCCTTTTTTTCAATTTTAGGGACCAAATCCAAATTTCTTATATCTGAAGAACCTTAATTGAATTTACACTAAAGCATTCTTTATAACCCTCTCCCAAAAAATAATAATAATAATAAAAGCACACCCACAATCCCAATTCATTGTTTCTACCAATATCATCAACCAGAGTTGTAAATCAATAGCAAACCAATTCTTAATTATAAAACTACCAAAAAATAATTACAAACTCGAATAGATACAGATGGGACAAAGTGAATAAAGAGAAACCCAGTTCAAAATCAAAAGAAACTCAAATATTTAACCAAAGTTGTGCAGCAATTGAAAAACCATTCCTAATTTATAAAAATACAAAACTTGAAATAGATACAGATTAATGCACACTGAATAAAGAGAAACCCAGTTCAAAATCAAAAGAAACATAAACATTCAATTCACAGAAAATGCTATACATATATAGATAGATAGCTAGAGAGAGAGTGTGTGTGTGGGTTTTACCTGGGTTCTACTATGGTACCCAGCAGTCTTGCCAACATAGAGAAGCCTAGCATTAGGTCCAACCAAATCCAACACGTCATTGGAGACCAACCGATCATACAAGAGCAAATCAGCACTTTGAATGACTCTCACAGCCTTGAGTGTCAAAAGCTCAGGGTCCCCAGGTCCTGTCCCCACCAAGAACACATTCCCTGGCCCACACTTCTTCCACCCACCACACCCTTCTCTCTCCCTCTTCTCTCTCAGCACCTGAAGCAGCTTCTTCAGCTCTGGCAATTGCAGTGCTATCTCATTTTGCCTAACTGAGTTAGAATCAGGTGGTGGGGAAGAGCAAGATGCTATATTTTCTATGTTTTCCAACTGGGTCTTGTACAACCATTGGTCCCTGTGGTACCTCTCAATGGAGTGCTTTTCAGTGAACGGTGAATGAGAATTATAGTGTAAAGAACAAATGGGGTGAAAGCTTAAGGCTTTAGTTGGTCTGATATGGTTTGAAGTTGAAGAAGAAGAAGGGAAAGATTGGAGCCCAGTGCAAAGCGCCATATGAGGTCTTTGTGTCGAACTTGAACGAGTTTGAGCTATAAAGTACAAGCCTTTCAGAGTTTTAAGAATGGAAAAGAGAGAGAGAGAGTTTGAGTTTGAGTTGATTTTGGTGTCTTTTTGGGCCTTTTGAGGAGGCTGAGAAGTCAAGGTGGCTTTTGGGCTTTAAAAGAGACATCACCTTAAAAAAACAAAAACACAAAAAACAAAAACAAAAAAATGGCATTTGTATTTTATTTATTTATTTATTTCTTTTCGCTCGGCTTGTTAACCTAGTCCATTTTTAATTTATTACTTTTGGGTTTATAATTTATTATTACACTGAAAAATATAGCATTTAAAATGTAATTTTTCTTTTTTTTTAAGAGGTTAATGTTGAAATTTTTTACCCTCAAAGATAAAGTAAGTACTTATCAAAAATAGTTTGAAATTAATCTCACCACATTCAAGTAAAGTAAAGAAATAATTCTCAATGAGAGGATAAAGAACACGGAACTATGTATGCATTCAGGGAAAATTGCATTTAATTTCTTTGTATAGTGTTGTTATGGTATGTTTGGGTGATATTATGTATGTTTGTGAGAATCTTGCTGAAATTATGCATGGACTTTTTTTTTCTTCTTTTTTGAGAAACATGCATGGACTTATTCTTTCATATGCTATGAGATTTTTTTTTAATGAGAAATATGCTATGAGATTTTATTTATGGAAAACTAAATATTTACCTAATTTGGTCTTTTTCATCAAGTGTCCAATCATGAATAATGCTCTTTACTTTCAATAAATTATCTTCTGCATGGATGCGTGAAACCAAATTTTTACTCTAGTTTGTAAATTATAATTTTTTACTAGTTTTTTTTTTTGGTAAAATATTATTTTTGTTCTTAAATTTTCATAAAAGTTCATTTTTTGTCTATAAATTTTGCAAAACGTTCTACTTTTCGTCCTTCCGTCTATATCTATTAGTTTATGTCATACATGACCCAATGAAGTGTTGACGTGATATTTGACTTAGACTAAATCATTTATAGTTAAAAAAAGAAAAAGACACATGGCAAAGAGTTATTGGTACCCTTAATAATAATTATTTAGAAGGACGAAATTGCCCCCACACCTTTAATGATCATACCTCACTTCACCGGGCCTTCACCCCTCCAGCTAGGCTATAGGTCTGATCCAACAAGGAAGTAATAGGCATTGGGCCCCCTCAAAAAAAAAAAATAGAGCCCCATTATTCCAAGGATCTCAACATAGTCCAGTAGATATGTGACCCAAAGTACACAAATCCTCAATCCCAGCTTACACTACCCTATCTCAAGTCAACACATTAACTTTCTTTCCCACACAACCAAATAAACTCACGCATTTGGGCATTTAGATTTATGTTTTGTTATTTATTTATTTATTATAATATGAATCTGGCCATATGAGTTTATGGCTTTCTAATTAGTTTAATGAATATGTTTTGTTTATCAAGATTTTGTTGTTCAATTTTTGTATTGCTATATTATAATATATTTTATCTCTCTATGTCATCATTTTTTTAAGTTGATTTTTTTTTGGTTTGAAATTAGGTGCTAAATAATTCATTGAAAAAAAAAATTAAAATATAGGAAATTTTCAATATTATGAATAATGATGGGTTGATAGTTTGAAAATAACAATGAAAATTTTTGTATATATCAATAGTGAACTAAATAATTGTTGGGAATATGATGATATATCAAAGTTGATAATTCTATATTCAGTAGATTTTTGAATTATGATTATTGTATTAAAACTACCAAATTTGTTGTGGAGATTCTATAAGGAAAAATTACAACAAATTGGCCCCCCAAATATAAATTCCTGGCTACGCCCTTGCCTTCAACCACGCTTTCTCTCTCTCCTCTACCACCCCGCTTTCTCTTTCTAAACTACATCACATTCCTCCAAAAGCTTAGCTAAGCTCATCCTAAACTTGGGTTCCACTACCCCACTCTTAACTTTTTCATAATTATCAAAACCCAAATCAAAATTATAATTTGACAAAGACCCATTATTGTTGTTCGCAAATATACTAATCTCATCTCTATCAAACCTCTCAAACCTATCAATTGTTAAGGAAGTCTTGCTCTTGAAGCTTGTGGGTTCTAGAGGCTTGTCGGTAGATTATTTGCAGTAATTCAGAGACTCCATGAATTGAAACTTTGGGGATTTGGGTGGGTCGTCGTCTAACGGTTTTGGGTAGAACTTGCTGTTGGGTTGGATGGCGTTTTGGACTTGAAGAGTAAGTAAAGGTAAAGAACTAAAGAAGACATTGAAGGAGGAATGTGATGGGGTTTTAGTGAGAGAAATTGGGTGGTGAAGGAGAGAAAGTGTGGCTGGGAGGGATGAAGTGGAGGCCTAAAAGATCATTAAAGGTGTGGGGGGGTAATTTTGTCCTTTTAAATAATTGCTATTAGGGTACCAATAACTCTTTGCCACGTGTCTGTTATATATATATATATATATATATATATATATATATATATATATATATATATATATATATGTATGTATGTATGTATGTATAATAATTTAATTTAAGTCAGATACCACGTCAACACTTCTTTAGGCCACATATGACATAAATTAATAGACATAGATAGAATGACGAAAAGTAAAACGGTTTGCAAAGTTTAGGGATGAAAATGATATTTTACAAAAAAAAAAAAATGATATACTGTATTATACTATATTTTAAATTATTACTTGATTATTTGATTTATTTTCTTACATTCTTTGATGGGTGTGTGATGTTATTTGAAATCGTTGGATTTCTTAAAATTGTTTTCATTTGGATTTGGGCTAGATCCAATAGTTAATATATAAATAGAAATTGAAATTCGTAAATTGAAATTGAAATCAAATTTATCAATTACCAAGCTAAAAAAAATTAAAATAGAAAGATAAATATTGAAAAATTAAAAAGAGAATGTCTATCATTCAAATTCTAATACATCCAAGAAAGATAAATATTGAAAAATTAAAAAGAGATTGTCTATCATTTAAAGTCTAACACATCCAAGAGATAACCTATACATACTACTAATTTTAAGCCCAAGAAGAGCATAGCACACCCACAACAGTTTCATGATTCATATCCCAATCTTCCTTTCATTCTCTCACTCTCACAAACAGAAAGAAACCCAGAAACCCATCTCCAATTCAGCCTAGACTACGATTGTAGTATGTTTGATATAAATTATATACCAAGGCCTGAAATGACCGATGAAGAAATCAAGTGTTATTATGCTCT
Source organism: Quercus glauca (assembly GCA_023736055.1). Lineage (NCBI taxonomy): Eukaryota > Viridiplantae > Streptophyta > Magnoliopsida > Fagales > Fagaceae > Quercus > Quercus glauca. The sequence goes on from CM043318.1 coordinate 103,261,044, forward strand.
GGTTAATGAGAGCAGGGTAAGCCTTTCTTTCTTTTCTCTCCTAAGAACAATTTATATATATAGAGAGTTGTATAACGATTGATGTTTTGGAGTGAAGATAAATAGCAATAAATCATTGTAGAGAGCTTATGATAAAATATAGTTCAAAATAAAAATGAATGATTAATAATTGTGTGGTGAATCTGCATTGCAGGGTTTTGATGTGGAAGACTTTTCCCACACCGTGTGTCTTGACGATGGCAGCAGAATTGAGCCCTTAGATCTTTCTGATGACTCAAACGGGCAATTAGTTGTTGATCTTTCTATGGAAGCACTTGACAAGTACAACACTAAATAGGTCTATTTCTTTTTTTCTTTTTCTTTTTTAATTTTTAATTTTTTAGTTAAGTAAGAGATCTGGATTCAATCCCGTCTTTATCAAAAATTGATTGGTTTAGCCGCGTTTTTTAGAAACACGGCTATATGTTAGCTATAGCCGCATTTTTGTAAACGTGGCTAAAAAAAACGCAGCTATAGCCCTCGTTTTTTGTAGTATTCATATGTGCCTTGATTTTTTTTTAAAGAGTATATATATAGCATCCAATTTTTATTCTTCTATTTTGTAAGTATTCAAATTTTAGATTTATAATAAAACCGTAGAAGTGTGAAAGAATATTAGGCTTACATAATAATAATAATAAATAACAACTTAGAGTGCACGGGGAGTTATATAATTTTCATATATTAAGCTTTAACTAAATAGTAAAAAAAAAATGTCAATGAATCAATAATTCAATACATATGTAATAACCCATTTTATTCGAAGATTAAGTATATGAAACATTATCAAAAAAAAAAAAAAAAAAGTTTTTACAAAAATCATGTATCGTTCAAATTAAGAATCCATATTAAGATCGAGCTTGGTCTACTAGATAAAATGTTTTAGAGTGTTACTGATTTCTTTTTCTTTTCTTTATATGCTTATTACAACATAATTATGAAACTGGAACTTGGTACCTCCATCCCCAAACCACTTGAAAGTAAGCCAAGCCCAATGATTACAAGACTTCAACCGAGATATATGATTACATTATTTATGATTACATTATTTATGTATTTTCTTAGTTTTATTTTTTAAGCATTCATTTGACTTTACGCTTTAGCTGTAGAGTATGTTGCTCTAGGATAATAATTGAGAAGGCACTGGTCAAAGGTGAATAATAGCCTATAAACTCAGCCAAAAAAATATATATATATATAATAATAATAAAAGAAGAAAGAAGAAGAAAATGATAGCCTGCAAAATCAATCGCAGGATGCAAAATGTGGACAAAATATGGAATTTTTGTCCATTCACAATGAAAAAGTAGAAAAGATTGTTTTTTTTAATAATAATAATAATAATAATTCGTCATAATCAGAGAGAGAGAATTTAATTTAAACATTAAATATCTCTCTTGAAAACACCAAGAAATGCCAATCTATCAAGCTAAAATAATTTTGATGGATGAAAAGTGAAAACATTGTTATTTATACACAAAAATTCACAAATGTTTGGGACTCCCATCATTTAAAATCATAGCAATTACGATTTTGTTTGAATGTAAAATACATAGAAAATAAATGTAAAGACTAAAAACAGGTATTTAGTCAATTCTGTAACTTATATGTCATTAGACTGCTAAATCCCTGTATATAAAACACTATTGAACCATCTACTCATCAATTATCCATAAAGAAGTCATTATTTAAACAGTATTTAAACAAGTCATTATTTTTCTTCCTCCAATTTACTTTCCTCTCTTTCTCTATATATACTACATTATAATGGTAGTCACAATCATGATAATAGAATCTAGACATGAATACAATTTTAAAAATTGGATAACTCGTAACGAGGAAAAAAGAAATCAGACATGATATTGTACAAACAAGTTAAAATATCATCCATAACAAAGTTACCAACTCCACATCAACAATTCCTATTTAAATGTATAATCAGGATCATGTAGTGTAATTACCACATTTACTTCCATTTAAAGCTTATGAATGCACATAAAAAAGACTTTTCATCAACTACTTAGGATCAAAGGCTCTAGATTGCATCAGATAAAACCTTTATAAAGAGATGGCCAAGAAACTAATGCCAGTACAAGAAAACCATTACACAAAGGTCATTGGACAATGATTGAACTATGGTATACTCAAGTTATATTTACTGTCATTTTTCCTTGTGCAGGGAGGCCGGTTCACAGTACCCGAATACAAGCCTTTAATTCATCTTATGAATTCCAAGTGTCCATTCCCAAGCTATTAGATTAGGCTAATGCTGCATTCAGAAAAAAAAAATTAGGCTAATGCTGCAAATAATGAAAGAGATAATTATTAGAATTTCTGCTGCCTCTAGTGATAACATCATTTACTTGAATACAGATTCTGATGTTTGACAATTCCAATACCTGTAAACCATTAGCAACAAATAATCTGGAAAATGTCCCCTAGGAAAGACTTCACAATTGATGGTTTGCTTATAATTTTCTATAGCACACTACTCGTACTAGTAAACTGCATGGATGAACATTAACTTTCAGAAGTTTATCGAAGTGTTACTGCTAAACATAGAACCATTAATAAAACTATTTATGCATTTCCTTCCCACTCAAGATTAGAACCATATTTCATCCTAAAAGGTGAGAACCAAATATAAATTACACTAGCGAAAGAGATTAATTACAAGACTATAAGCTTTTCCCAGAAAATGTAGTGAGAAGAGTAAAACCTAAAAGCAACGGACAGTTGATATGATTGTTTGGATAAGTTCTCTTTTTTTTTTTCTTTTTTTCTTTTTTTTTGTATTTTGAGAATCGATTGTTAGGACAAGCTTGATGAATGGAGTTAAAAATTTAAAGCTATTTTCGTTAACTTAGACTGATCAGGGAGACAGTTGACTCATCTAGCAAGTATCCATAAAGTAAACTGGATAATCTATCAAATACAGCATAGACCAAAAAGCTTATTTGTTGGCTACTTAGATGAGCTCAATCTGGACCAAAGTCTGCTAGTTTTCCTGTTTGCAAAACAACTAATCACTGATGTGTTTACTTGTACTACCTTCATTTGCAACCACTTTTTTTCCCCCAATCTAATCTTGCATTTTAGTGGTGAAACATAAGGTTCTTGCACCTTTATAACTAACAGTAACGCAGCCATGCTAAAATTGAACTTCTCCAACATGGGAGGCACAGGCCTGATCCATTAGAATGGGCAGACACTACATTGTCAGACAGACAGAATCCAAAGCAAACCTGGAAACTAAGTCCAGCATAGATGAGGTGAATCCATATACTTAGAAAACTAGCCTTTAGAAAAATTAACAGCAAGCATAAAGCCAGGGCACCTTATACCAGCTCAAAGATAATGTGTAGCCAAAAAATAAAAAAGCTTGAGGCTACTATATAAAAGCTATAGTTTTTGAATGCACAGATAAAAAAACCCACCACCTGTTCTTTCACTCCAACCAAATGAAGCACAGATATATACATCAGATTCAATCAATTTCCCAAACCAAACAAAATAATTACACACATAAAAGCAGAAAAAATTTACTTAACATCCAATTGCTTCAAAACATGCGGAAGTCACATAAGTACCAATTCACAATGTCAAAGCAAAAATTACAACCATGTTTAAGCTAGCAGAAAGCAAAAATTACAATGAACCAAAAGCAAATAAAAAGGATGACCTGTTTATTCTCTTCCACTCTCTTCATCTGGGCCTGCTGCTTCTTTGATATCAACACTGAAGCTATACTCCTGGTCACAGCCCAAATATGAATCACACATGAAATAGAGGGTGTATGGCTCATTTCCAGCATCTGCAGGAGCAGCAAATTCAAGCTTAACCTTTGCCTTCCTTTGCAGGGAAACTCTCTTGATGGCAAACAACTGGTTACTTTTGGTATCACCAACAACAAGCCACCACCCTTCTTCTTTGGCCTTGGGATACCTGGGAGCATCAACAGGTCCCACCTCTGTCCTTCCCTCAAGATCTCGCTCAAGGGTGACTTGCAGAGTGATATCCTCCCCAGCCCTCACATTGTCATTCTCAAGCACTTCATATGTCATATCAATATTGGGAAAACGGTTGCAAAATCGTGCAATATCAAGCAACTGCTCATCTGACATCTGCAGCAACTCACGCCTCTCATCATCCTCCATCTCCACCAAATCAAAAACGGTCTCAATATTCTTTCCAGGGTTTTCTTGGCATTTCTTGGCCAACTCCTTTGTGAAGTGGGGAAGCTGTATAAGCATGGAATCACGCTCCCACATGCCCTGTGTCACCATTTGGCTGACTTCCATTGCAAGAAGAGCAAGGCTCAGCCAGCCATTGCTTGAAATAACATCAACCATTGCCTGAAGCAATCTACTAGCAGAAAGAAGCACCTCTCGCTGGTCTGATGCTAGGTTCCCACCAACATTTTGCCTTGAAAAGTGGGCCTGAAGAAGTGCATTAGCTTTCACATGTGGATCTGTACATTTGGGATTTTCAAATGAAAACCTCTGGTGATTAATCAGCCTCCTAACCACCTCTTCCTCCCCAGGTCGTATAGGAAGAAGTGCATACTCTGTAGCCGAAGCCAGGATCTCCAGAAGACCCTTCATCTTTGTTTTGGAAGTCAAAGAAGAACTGAAACGCTCTATAGTAGTGTAAGTGATGTAATAATATGATGCTACCATGCCCAGATTCAAAGGAGAAAGGTCCATGTCATCCTCAATAGCAACACACTTACTCGATTCCAAATCACTCAATGTGTTCTCTACAAGCTCTGACAGATGATCAGAGAGATGCCTGTGACTAACTCCCTGAAGATTGTAATAGTTGGGATTTTGTGTGAGCCTCCTGTACATAAATGTCCATGTAAGATAATCCACAGCATCTTGCTTGTTCTCAATAATTCCAGCAACAATTTCAGCATTTAGATTAGCATGTAGAAAGTGGTGCAAATGGCTCTCAACCGGGAATGCTTCATACAAGAACTTCTTGTAGTACTCTTTACGAGGTGCATGGCAAAGGATGACACATTTCCTAGAATTATCTAACAAAGGTCGACTGGCATGACCCATCATTTGCAACAGATCAGTAACAGGGTAATCAGTGTGCGCATTTTCCCGACCGTCATAGTTTTGCATTCCCATCACCACCACCAAATGGGCTGACAATGAAACTCCCCAACACATTGAACTGCTCATGACACAAACCTGAATCCACCCAGCCTCAAACAGCTGTGACACAACTTCTTGATACAACTTACTTAAGCCCTCATGCAAGTAGCCCACTCCATGACGTAAAGTGGCTTTCAACATTTCATCATTAATTTTGTCAATGAAAGGCTTGAGTTCTTCAGGAGTCTGCAATAAAAATGACTTACTGCCATCACCAGCCACATATGTCATCAGATCCACAGCAGTGAGTCGGACATGCTTCCTTGTTGGAACAAAAACAAGAGCAGGCTTCCCATTTTTGGCATGTTGAACAATCGCAGTGTATGTTGGTTTCGTCATTGCTTGCATCCTGGCTTCAAAATTAGCTATATCCACCCCTTGAATGTGTATTTCCAATGGCACTGGTCGGACACCAGGAGGAAAGTTGAAAAGGCCATGAGCAGTAGCACCAATCCATTCCCCAAGATCCTTTGCATTTGCAAGAGAAGTTGACAGAGCCACAATTCGTATCTTGTTCTCGACTTGGCTTGCAATATATCTCATCCGCGAAACACCCACCTCCAAGATGGGACCACCTTGACCCCCAATCAAGTGGAGTGCATCCACAATGCTCTTTACTTTCAATAAATTATCTTCTGCATGGATGCGCGAAACCAAATTTTTACTCTAGTTTGTAAATTATAATCATTTATTAGTTTTTTTTTTTTTTTTTTTTATAAAATATCATTTTCGTTTCTAAATTTTTTACAAAAGTTCATTTTTTGTCCAAAAACTTTGCAAAACATTTTACTTTTTGTCATTTCATCTATGTCTATTAGTTTATGTCATACATGGCTTAACGAAGTAGTGACATGGTATCTAACTTGGACTAAATCATCTATATTTTTTTTAAAAAAAAGACACATGACAAAGAGTTACTAATACCCTTAATAACAATTATTTAAAATAATGAAATTGCCCCCACACCTTTAATGATCCTTCATACCTCAATCCCAGCCTACACTGCCCTCTCTCAAGTCAACACATTAACTCTCTTTCCAACACAGCCAAATAAACTCACGCATTTGGGTATTTAGATTTATGTTTTGTTATATATACGACAATGGTCATATGGTTTTGTTATTTATTTATTATAATATGAATCTTGCCATATGAGTTTTTGGCTTTCTAATTAGTTTAATGAATATGTTTTGTTTATCAAGATTTTGTTGTTCAATTTTTGTATTGCTATATTATAATATATTTTATCTCTTTATGTCATCATTTTTTTAAGTTGATTTTTTTTGTTTGAAATTAGGAGCTAGATAATTCATTGAAAAAAAAAATTAAAATATAGGAAATTTTCAATATTACGAATAATAATGATGGGTTGATAGTTTTAAAATAACAGTGAAAATTTTTGTATATATCAATAGTGAACTAAATAATTGTTGAGAATATGATAATATATCAAAGTTGATAATTTTGTATTCAATAGATTTTTGAATTATGATTATTGTATTAATACTACAATTTTTTTTTTTTTTTTGGGTGGAGATTCTATAAGGGAAAATTACAACAAATTGGCTCCCCAAGTATAAATTCCTGGCTACACCCCTACCTCCAGTGACGCTTTCTCTCTCCTCTACCACCCCACTTTCTCTTTCTAAACCCCATCACATTCCTCCAAAAGCTTAGCTAAGCTCATCCTAAACTTGGGTTCCACTATCCCACTCTTAACTTTGCCATAACTATCAAAACCCAAATCAAAATTATAATTTGATAAAGACCGACTATTGTTGTTCGCAAATATACTAATCTCATCTTTACCAAACCTCTCAAACCTATCAGTTGTTAAGGAAGTCTTGCTCTTGAAGCTTGCGGGTTTTAGAGGCTTGGCGATAGATTATATGCAATAATTCAGAGATTCCGTGAGTTGAACCTTTGGGACTTTGGGTGGGTTGTCGTCTGGCGAGTTTAGGTAGAACTTGCTGTCGGGTCGGATAGCGTTTTGGACTCAAAGAGTAAGTAAAGGTAAAGAACTAAAGAAGACATTGAAGGAGGAATGTGATGGAGTTTTAGAGAGAGAAATTGGGTGGTAGAGGAGAGAAAGTGTGGCTGGGAGGGATGAAGGGGAGGCCTAAAGGATCATTAAAGGTGTGGGGGGTAATTTTGTCCTTTTAAATAATTGCTATTAGGGTACGAATAACTCTTTGCCACGTGTCTATTTTATATATAATAATAATAATAATAATAATAATAATAATAATAATTTAGTTCAAGTTAGATACCACGTCAGCACTTCATTAATTCACGTATGACATAAATTAACAAACATAGATAAAAGGACAAAAAATAAAACGGTTTGCAAAGTCTAAGGATGAAAAACAAAATTTTAAATAGTTTAGGAATGAAAAATATACTTTTGTGAAAGTTTAGAAACGAAAATGATATTTTACCCAAAAATACAATAGCAAAATATGACATATTATACTATATTTTAACTTATTACTTGATTATTTGATTTATTTTCTTATATTCTTTGATGGGTGTGTGATGTTATTTGAAATCGTTGGATTTCTTAAAATTGTTTGCATTTGGATTTGGGCTAGATCCAATAGTTAATACATAGTAAATAGAAATTGAAATTCGTACCATACAATCAAATCGAAATTGAAATCAAATTTAACAATTACCAAGTTAAAAAAAATTAAAATAGAAAGATAAATATTGAAAAATTAAAAAGAGATTGTCTATCATTCAAATTCTAATACATCCAAGAGTTAACTATAAATACTACTAAGTTTCGGCCCAAGAAGAGCACAGCACACCCATAACTCCACAACACAACAATTTTATGATTTATCTTCCAATCTCCTTTCATTCTCACTCTCACGCTTTTGCACACAGAAGAAATCAAGAAACCCAAAAACCGACCTCCAATTCAACCTAGACTACGATTGCAGGAATGGGCTTTGAAAAAACAGTCATAATTGATGGCAAAGTATATGAATATATGGCAAAGCGTGAAATGACCGATGAAGAAATCATGCGTTATTATGATCAGGTTAATAAGAGTGGGGTAAGTCTTTTTTTCTTTTCTCTCTTAAGAACAATTCATATATATATATATATATATATATATAAACGCTACAACTCCACTTATACCCGATTCATGTTTTGGACTAACGATAAAGAGTAATAAATCATGGTAGAGCTTATGATAAAATATTATTATAAAAATAAATGATTAATAATTGTGTGGTGACTCTGCATTGTAGGGTTTTGACGTGGAAGACTTTTCCCACACCGTGTTTGTAGATGGCGGTGGCAGAATTGAGCCCTTAGATCTTTCTGATGACTCAAACAGGCAACTAGTTGTTGATCTTTCTATGGAAGCACTTGACAAGTACAACACTGAACAGGTCTATTTCTTTCTTTTATTTTATTGATAGTTGAATAAGAGATCTGGTTCAATCTCGTCTTTATCAAAAGTTGATTAGTATCTTAATTTGATATTAAAGATATTATCTTGGTGTTCTTGATTTAATGACCGGACGTGATAGTTGAGTATAGAATTTGGGTTCAATCCTGTCTGCACCAAAAATTGATGGGTGTTTTTTTTTTTTTTTGAGTAAATAGTAATACTTATTGGTGTCTTAATTTGATGATAAAGCTATCATCTTGGTGTCTTGATTTGACAATAAAGCTCCCTTTAATTAAACTAACTTTTTGTTTGGTCTTATAGAATAAGAACTTCAAGTTTAAGGAGGTAGAGAAGGCAAACTCTGAAGGCTATTATTGTGCTGTAACTTTGAACTGCGATTTCGACTATTATATCACCTTCAAGGCCGAGGATGCTTCTACTGCTGCTATTGAAACCTTTCAAGCTTTGGTCTACGATGGAGAACCAGTTCGAGAGGTCAAATCTATTCGGGTCAAGCCCACATCTTATATTGAGTGATGTTTTGTATCTGTTGTAGTTTCGTTTTGTATCTGTTACTTGTAGTTTTGTACATATAGAAGTGAACTACAAGTAGTTTAGCAGTAGCATAGCAATGTTAGTTTATGAAACGACTGTCGTTTATAGTAAGATAGATTAATGAGTTAGTTATCAGTTAGTTATTTTTCTATTTTCATTTCCCGCCTCTATTCTCACTATATAAAGAACAGAGTATGCTAAGCTTAAGTAATGAATTCATTTTCACAAGACTCGTGTTGTTCTATCTCTCTCTCTCTCAGTGTGTTTAATTTCCTCCATTGATGAATCTTCGGAGCTTGTATGAATTCAATACGGTATCAGAGCAGAACTAGTTTCAGAGATCATTCACCTCTAGTATTCTCTGATTCTTCCTAGTTCAATTACGTTCTTTCTTGATTCTTTAATGCTTCATTGAAATCAACTAGAAATTTACCTTATTGTGTTTCTGTTCATTCTTGCATTAAGATCATCATCTTCTAGGTCTTGATTTCTTTTATGTGTTGAAATCTTGATCTTGATTCTCCTGTTCATAATTGAAATTAGAACCTTCAATCTCAAGGTTTCAATTTCTCTTCTTCGATTTTAGGGTTTCCAATCCAAAATTTCTGTTCTAATTTGATCAAGATTGTGAGCTGAATCTTGATTTCCTATCTCTTGAAAGATTTTCGAGAAAATTGATTCTTGACTTTCTTTACTAAGGTTTTTTTTTACCTTCATCATTTTCTTTGATAATACTGCTTCAAGCCATGACTGAGAGTACCTCTAGTGCTACTCATCCCACTGTCCAGCCTTGGGAAAATACATCCAGTCCTTATTTCCTATCTAGTGGAGACAATCCAGGAGTTTCTTTGGTGGTTCAACATCTCACTGAAGAAAACTATAACACCTGGAGTAGAGCCATTCTCATCTCTTTGGATGTCAAAACCAAATTGGGATTCATTGATGGCTCTATCCCCAAGCCACAATCTATTGATCACCCACATTACACAGCATGGAGTAAATGCAATAGCACTGTCCTAGCTTGGTTGTTTAATTCTGTCTCTAAGGATTTACAATCAAGCATAGTTTACTTCAAGACTGCCAGAGATGTATGGATTGATCTACAAAATAGATTTGGGCAAGGAAATGGACCTATAATCTTTAACTTAAGAAAGGAGATTAGTTCTTTGACTCAAGAGGACTTAACTATCAATGCATACTATGCCAAATTTAAAGGCCTTTGGGATGAATTTTCCAATTATAGGACATGCACATGTGGTCATCAAATTGAGGAATGTACTATGTCTTTTCTAATGGGGCTGAATGAGACATATGCAGCTGTTCGGAGTCAAATTCTACTGATGGAGCCTGTGCCTCCTTTAAGCAAAGTGTTCTCTCTTCTACTGCAAGATGAGAAACAAAGAAAAGTAGGTGTTGGGAAGAAGGCCTTGATTGACACATCAGCAGCTTTGGCAACTTTTGGGTCTATACCTGGTTACACCAACACCAAGACCTTTGTTAAATCTAAGAATGGCAGACCACAGTGCACTCATTGTGGAGCCATGGGGCATGTTGTTGACAAGTGCTTCAAACTGCACGGATATCCTCTTGGGTATAGGTTCAAAAACAAAGGTAGTCAACCTTTTGCAAGCAATGTTGTTGTTGCTGAAGATCTCAGTGAACCTGTTGCTCTCACCAAGGCTCAATATCAGCAATTGGTTGGTTTATTGAACTCTCAATGTCACTTTGGCACCCAAGCACCAACAGAGGTATGTTTGGATACTACTCATCAAGTTGCCACCATCATTGCTCAGCCCTCAATGGATGTTCAAGCCTAAACCCTTTCAGGTATCTGTTTTTCCCCTTCTCTTGAGCATTCAGTCTTTTCTTCCAGTGCAAATCCCTCTCACATCAATTCATTTAACTGGATTCTGGATAGTGGTGCAATAGACCACATGATTCACTCTATTTATTTCTTTACTTCTATTACCTCTTCTGTTCAAATTTCAATTCAACTTCCTAATGGTGAAATGGTTAAGGTAACTCACATTGGAACTATTAAAGTTTCAGCAACCCTGACTTTAGAGCATGTCCTTTGCATTCCTAGTTTTTCTTTCAATCTTATTTCTATAAGTAAGCTGACCCAAAACCCCTCTTGTTGTTGTGTTTTCCTTTCTCATTATTGTTTTCTTCAGGACTTACAGCATTGGAAGATGATTGGGTTAGGTAAGAGACATGGAGGTCTGTACATCTTGCAATGCACTGATTCCTTCACCTTACCACATTCTGTTTCCAAGGTTCTGTCCAGATTGCCTTCTTTTCTTTGTAATAAAAGTGTCAATGTCTGTTCTACTGTTGTTGATAATTCAAATAGTGTTGTTAGATTGTGGCATTATAGATTGGGTCATCCATCTGCACAAAGAATAGCTTTGTTGAAACATATTGTACCTATTCTAACTTCTTGCAATAACAACAATTCCTTTGATTGCTTTGTCTGCCCTTTAGCTAAGCAACATAAATTGCCTTTCCCTAAGTCCACAAGTGTATCCTTATCTTGTTTTGACTTGATCCATGCTGATATTTGGGGCCCTTTCTCTACTCCTTCATTGAATGGCTCAAGATATTTTCTTACTTTAGTTGATGATCATAGTAGATGTACTTGGGTTTATTTAATGAAATTTAAATCTAATGCTTCTTCCTTGATTCAAACCTTTTTTCAAATGATACTTAATCAATTCAAGGTGTCCATTAAAGTAATTCGGAGCGACAATGGTCCTGAATTTGCCCTTTCTTCATTTTATGCTTCCAATGGTATTTTACATCAGCTGTCTTGTGTTGAAACACCACAACAAAATGCTATTGTTGAAAGGAAACATCAGCATTTGTTGAATGTTGCTAGGGCCTTGAGATTTCATGCAAATTTACCTTTAAAATTCTGGGGGGATTGTGTTCTTACAGCCACATACCATATCAATAGGCTTCTTAGCCCTTTTCTAGGCAATCTGACTCCTTATCAGAAACTTTTGGGTCATTCTCCATCATACCAGCATCTTAGATCCTTTGGTTGCTTATGTTATGCTTCTACTTTAGCTAGAAACAGATCCAAGTTTGATCCTAAAGCAAAGGCATGCATCTTTCTTGGATATGCTTTTGGAACCAAAGGGTACAAGTTGTATGATTTGTCCACTAAAACTATTTTCCTTTCTAGAGATGTCATCTTCAAAGAATCTATCTTTCCTTTTAAACATTGGTTGTCTAAACCTGTTCCTAGTTCTTCTTCCCCTTCTCACAATATGTTTTCCTCTCAGCCTTCCCTTTCAGAATCCATTTCTCCTATTTCTGCTGAATTTTCTTTGCCTTTCAGTCCTGTTGACACTATTGTCCCTCCTGATGAGTTTCCAGATCTTGTTCATCCTGATCTGGACACTTCTTCACCTGTTTCTATTGCTCCACTTGAACCTTCTGCTCTTCCCACTCCCTTACCTATTTTACCTGCTGTTAGAAAATCCAATAGGCCTCATAAACCTCCTTCATACCTTCATGATTATCACTGCAATTTGGCTTCAGCTTCTTTCATGCCTTCCCATGATTCCATTGACAATCCAGGTATTTTCTATCCACTTTCCTCTACTCTTTCTTATTCTAAACTGTCTACTGCACATAAAGCCTTTTCTGTTGCCTTGTCCACTACCAAAGAACCCTCTTCCTATGCTGAAGCTTCCCTTGATCCCTTGTGGCAAGCTGCCATGAAGACTGAGATTGATGCTCTTCAGGTTAATCAAACTTGGGTGCTGACCAACCTGCCTCCTGGTAAGGTGCCTATTGGGTGCAAGTGGGTTTACAAAATTAAGCTTAAAGCTAATGGTTCCATAGAAAGGTACAAGGCTAGACTAGTTGCTAAAGGCTTTACCCAAACTGAAGGAGTTGATTACTATGAAACCTTCTCTCCTGTTGTGAAGTTTGTGACAGTTAGAACTCTTTTGGCTGTGGCTACTACGTTTGGTTGGCATTTGTCCCAGCTAGATGTCAATAATGCCTTTTTGCATGGGGAGTTGAAGGAGGAAGTGTATATGGTTCCTCCTCTTGGATTTGGCAACAAGGGGGAGGTGTGCAGGCTCACTAAATCACTTTATGGTTTGAAGCAGGCAAGTAGGCAGTGGTTTGCCAAGCTCTCATTCACTCTTCTTGATCATGGTTTTATCCAATCTAAGTCAGACTATTCTATCTTCACTAAGGTCAGCAAGGGTTCAATTCTCATATTGCTAGTCTATGTAGATGGCATTCTAATAGCTAGCAATAATGTAGAGGCAGTCAATAGCTTCAAGGTTTTTCTGGATAACAAGTTCAAGCTCAAAGATCTTGGTACCTTGAAGTATTTCTTAGGTCTTGAGGTTGCAAGGACTGAAAAAGGCATCAACTTATGTCAAAGAAAATTCATTTTAGAGTTACTTTCTGATACAGGTCTGCTAGCAAGTAAGCCTGCAAATGTACCCATGGATCAATCAGCAAAATTTAGAAGCTCTATGGGAGAAGATGTTCCAGATCCATCTCTGTATAGAAGAATTATAGGCAAGCTCCTTTATCTGACCTTGACCAGGCCTGATATCTGCTACTCAGTGCATAAACTGAGTCAGTTTATGAGTTCTCCTAAAATGCCACATCTACAGGCAGCCTATAAGGTACTTAAGTATCTTAAGAGGACATTAGGACAGGGCTTATTTTTATCAGCAACTTCTGAATTGAAACTAAAAGCCTATTGTGATGCTGACTGGGCAGCTTGTCTAGATACCAGAAGTCAGTTTCAGGCTTCTGTGTCTTTCTTGGTGACTCTCTTATATCCTAGAAATGCAAGAAGCAGTAGGTGGTATCTAGATCATCCGCAGAATTAGAGTATCGAGCAATGGCTACTGTCAACAGTGAGATTGTTTGGCTGTTGGCCTTGCTACAAACGTTTGGTTTAGATCATAATCAGCCAGCCTCTCTGTATTGTGATAGCAAGGTAGCCCTATATATTGCTGCCAATCCAGTATTTCATGAATGTACGAAGCACATAGAGGTTGACTACCATTTTATTCGAAGTAAGCTTCAAGATGGAGTGATTAAAACATTCCATATTCCTACTAGACACCAGATTGCTGACTGCTTCACAAAGGCGCTTGGATACAAGCAATTTTACTTCCTATTATCCAAGATGAACCTTATCAACATTTATGGTTCATCTTAAGGGGGAGTATTGAGTGATGTTTTGTATCTGTTGTAGATTCGTTTTGTATCTGTTACTTGTAGTTTTGTACATATAGAAGTGAACTACAAGTAGTTTAGCAGTAGCATAGCAATGTTAGTTTATGAAACGACTGTCGTTTATAGTAAGATAGATTAATGAGTTAGTTATCAGTTAGTTATTTTTCTGTTTTCATTTCCCGCCTCTGTTCTCACTATATAAAGAACAGAGTATGCTAAGCTTAAGTAATGAATTCATTTTCACAAGACTCGTGTTGTTCTATCTCTCTCTCTCTCTCTCAGTGTGTTTAATTTCCTCCATTGATGAATCTTCGGAGCTTGTATGAATTCAATATCTTACTCTAACCAAGGTACGTAACTAATTAATTTAACTCTTTAGTTGTTTATTTTCCTTTCAATTGTTTCACGCATGGTATCCAGTTAGTTATTGATGATGAATTCATAAATATTGCCTTTTGGTACTATTGTACTCATCCTTTGAAGAATGTTAGCAGTGCAATGAAAATTAACTTTGCTTTTGTTGCTGCCATAGTCAGTCATTGCTTTCTATTCCACACTAACATTGCTATTTGCCATGAATTTAAGGTCAGATTTCTTGTTAGGATGAACTGAAATTGGAATAGTGGGTCACAATTTCCACGAACTGGTAGGCTTTAAGAATACTGTGTGCCTTTTTTTTCAAGGCGCATAGCAGGGGAAAAGAATGTTTGTTTGGTAATGTTTGATATTTACACTTTATTTTCTTTTTGTGTTTAATTTGCTTGATGGGTCCATGAGAGGTTAAAATGTGGATAACTTAGTTTTAAGAGGAATGTTTGGAAAGTTTCCTCTGTCTCTCTCTCATAATGAATAACACCCTTTTTCTGATGCTTTTCCATTTCTTTGTTTTTTTTTTTTTTTTTTTTGGAGAAGTGTCACGTCTATAACATTTTTACAACATTTTCACAACAAATTATAAATGGTTAGTTGTTATTGGTTCAAATTTAAACCTAATACTAAAATTACTTTTTTGCCCTAACAATAACAACCAGTAACAATCTGCCACTTAGTATTTGTTGTAAAAATGTTGTAAAAATATTGTGGACATATCATTTCTCTTTTTTTAAATGGTGTATATTTTATCATTAGAAACCATAATTATTTATGGAAAAGATCTTTATGTTTTCTTTATTAGAACAATTTTTATATGCTACAGCATTTCATATTCCTAAGATTCCTACAAGTTCCTATTGGAATGTTCATTGATCTTCCGTTGATTTACTTCTTTGAACATGGAATTTAATGCATCTTGGCATCAGGTGTGTTTTAATTGTTTACTATTTTTATGTTCCACACAATTGTGTGGCGCGAGGAAATAAAAGGAAACAAAAAGAGAGTTATCTAGAAAAGAAAAGTGATTTTTTTTTTAAGAGAGAGAAAAGTGGTATTTTTATACTTTTTTTTTTTTTTTTCCAATATCATTTCAAGGGAGAAGGCATATACACAGTACAAGTTACAAAACATCAGCACCGACTGGAGAAAACCGGCAAAAATGAATTGGCACACAAGTTGCCAATTTAGCTACAGACCATGACTCTTTAACAACCACAAATCACATCACAATGAAAACCAGATTGAGACAAAAAATAAGATCAGCTAGTCTAGTACTATCAAGCCAATCAGATGTTGTTTTCATCTTGAAAGTCTGCATAAGATTCTTGCTGTCAGTGAGAACCAAAACATGGCGAAAACCTTGGTCCTGTGCTGCCTGGCCAGCTACAAACACAGCCTCCGACAGTGCCCCAATTGATGTTCTAGCATTGCTACTATTCACTCCAAAAAACACCCTATCTCCCTGAATTGTTAGAGCTTCATAAGCAGTGCCATATCTATATGGTCTCCTGCTTCTAGCTCCTGCAAGTTTGATAATTAGTTGCCAGTCCCCTGCTGCAGATTGCCCCTCTGATCTGGTGCATCTGCCTTCTCTGTCTGCTGAGGTGCTGCATCTTGAGAGTGTCCCTGTACCTGCAAGAGAAGGTTTGAGCTGTTAATATAACTTCCACTGGATTCGGGTTCAGTCCTTGATGAACCACTCTGTTCCTGTATGTCCAGATTGTCCAAAGAATGACAAATACGTCCTGCAAAAAGTTCATAGAATCTGAATCACTCTGAATATTTCTTGAAAGGAGTTGTTTCAACCAATGTTGCACAGATATATTGGTGAATTCAGATGTGTGTATAGCCAGAATAGACCCGTGCCAACAAGCTCTTGCAAAAGCGCAATGAAGAAAAAGGTGAGTGTGACTCTCTTCCCCCTCATTGCACAATGGACACAATTTTGTAGATGAGATACCCCTGGCATGAAGATTGAGGAGAGTAGGGAGGCAATTATGAAGTAATTTTCAGATGAATGTTCTAATTTTCAGAGGCACTTTTATTTTCCAAAAGGTTCTCCAAACCCATGAGTGATGAGGCTTAGACCTATAATCATGAATAGAACAACCAATTTTTATACTTAAATTGGTTGGATTTGTTACTTACTGTTTGCGATGTTAATTACTCTTAAGTAAAATTAGTAAGTCTGAGATTAATGGAGGAGAGTTGTATCAATTAAGTCAACACATGTGAGGAGTGTAGCTGGAAAGAAAACAAAGCAATGGCACTAGTGTCAGTAGATGGCAGTCATTTGGGTTCCTTGATGAGATTTCCGTTGTCAAGTTCAACAGGGTCTATCCTTAGAGCAGTTAAGGCAATCACGGCTGTTAAATAATGTTTAGAATACAAACCAAGCTCCAAAAGAGTAGATAAAAGATAAATAGATAAGTGTACAATATTGAAACCAAAAATAAATAAAAGATAACTGTTATAGGCGACCCAACAACAATGAATATAATATATCAATAGATGCCTGGACATGAGTTCGGGTACGATATGACAAATAAGACACCATTACGATACTAATACGACATGAATATGTCACGGGTATAGCACCCCGAATAAAGTATACATGCTTCTAGAGGCGGAGCCAAGGGGGGCGAGAGGGGACAACTGCCCCCTGACTCCTCTTGAAAAGCCCCCTAGGTTATAGCATTTATGTTCCTTTCTTAAATGCTTCACCCAGCATAGGAAAAAAAAATTCAAAAAGACAAAATGTCTTATTATAGAAAAACAATCCTGACACATAAAAATAAAAAGGGGAAAAGCTGAATGGATCATCCCACTTACAATAGTAATACATATTTTCCTATGCTTCGCCCAGCATAGGAAAAAAAAATTCAAAAAGACAAAATGTCTTATTATAAAAAAACAATCCTGACACATAAAAATAAAAAGGGGAAAAGCTGAATGGATCATCCCACTTACAATAGTAATACATATTTTCTCTTTTAAGCTTTTATATTGTCCAAATTTATAACTTATCACCATATATGACACTTTACTGTTTAACTCAGTTTTCTTCTTCTTATTTTTTATTATTATTTTTGGGTTTTTTTTCACCGCAATGATGGTGGTAATTTTACACTCTCTTCTTATTATTTTTTTATATAAAAAGGGTAAACTACCTAATGTCCCAGAATGGCATTGAAATTCTCACACCTCCACTATCCATCATTTTTTCTCCTTCTTGACTTTTTAGTTTCCAATTTTATAGGTTATTGCTATACTTTTTTTACTTTGATTGTTAGTAACTATGCAACAGTTTCAAAATATAAATCGTCAAATACTGTTGAGCAAATTAAATTTGTTATGAAAATATAAACTATAGTTTACACTTGCATTAAATTTTGTATAACAATTATAGTTATTTACAATTGTTTATTTATTAGGTTATTAATATTTATTAGTTGCCAAAAGCCTTGTAGCTGAGTTGGTACCTCACCATGTACAAAGTACTTGAGGATTTAGGAGGAAAAGGGTTCGGGCTATGTGATTAGCAGCATGTTGTAATTATCTCTAAAAAAAAAATATTGATTAGTTTTTCTAAGGTTATTTTAGTTTAATATTGTCTTTAAACCTTGCCCCCCTAAACTGAAATCCTAACTCCGCCACTGCATGCTTCCTAATATATTGTATTTTAAGTTACTTGATTATTTGATCTATTCTCTTTTCTATATCTTCTAAGCTTATTATTCCAGAACTTGTCTAGTCATATGCTTACTTGTCTTTGTTTTTTTTTTTTTTTTTTTTTAAACTAAAATAATAATAATAATAATAATAAGAACATCAACTTTTTTGTTACATTTACTTAGAGGTTCAGAAACTTCAAATTGCATCCAATGATGGGAAATAAATTGTAATGGAGCATATACATAACTAATTATTTGTGCAAGTGGGGAAATAGGTTTCATTTGAGGATGTTGCAGGACAAGACCAAGCTGGAATCTTGATCTAAGCTCATATATCCATTCCCTGGCTTATGAGCCTCTAGGTAGATGGTCATAGATAGAATTGATTGTTTAGGGCTGTAGACTAGTAAATCTATATACTGAAAAGACGCTAAGAGTCTTGTAACTCAATTGGTACCTCTTAGTGTTTTTAACATGAACATTCAAAATTAAAAACCTTCCGTACCCATTGCTGTAACTATCTTTTTTAAAGAAGGAAAAATAAGGCAAATAAGGTTTTTGACATAGTTTTATTGTTCCATGTTGCTGACATTATTTTTTGTTATTTGCAGATAATGAAGCTGATGAAGACCAAACAGCCTGCTGTCCAGAGCAAAGCTAGGAATTTGTTCAAGAAAATTGATTAATGAAATATTCTCATATCAGTCACATAATTCACGATCATGTACAGAGGAAGTAATATCTATTTGCTTAGGTTAACATTTTTATTTTATTTTATGAGAAGTTAAACATTTTTTAGCCTTTCTAGTTTCTAGGGGATTTAAAATTTATAACTTCAGCATTTGGGACAAAGTATTAAGTATTAACTATTAAAGTAGTTTGGAGGTTAATCAGTTAATGTGTTTAGTGTTACGTGCGAATAAAGTCAACTCTTTTTTACTATTAAAATTTGAAACTTACAAAAGGTTGTTGATTGCATGACTTCTCCCACTATTTTTAATGAATAATTTTATAATAACAAAATTTCTAAATGTTAATATTAAAGAATATTATTAATGCATGAGTCTAGATCAAATAACACTGTAATTTTTTTTATTAATGTTACGGCACTTATTTACTTCTTATTGGATAGTATTTTGAAATTTTCACATTTGAATTATATGTTTTAATTCCTCTTTATCTCGTGAAATTTTATAAAAATTGGATGCTATATAATTTAAAAATAAAAAGAGTTTGAAGTTTAAATCATCTATATTTTATATATACTATAAATTTATAAAACCAAAACTTTTTACTCTTTGTTGCCCTCACGAAAACAAGTCACATAAGTTTTGAAGATCTCACATTTTTTCACATTATTATTATTTGTTTAATTAAGTCTATTATTTGGGTTTTAAAATATGCTCCACAAATCCTAAACATAGTGCCTCTAAAAATCATAAATGTGCGCAACACTGGAGAGGAGCTAGACCATAATTGTTAATGCACACACTCTTTTGCAAAATTGTTATTGCATATTCTTTATTGGAGACACCGTACATACTTTTCAATTCAAAAACTAAAATATGTGTAAAATATGTATAACAGCCATTGTGTAATAAACACTGCATAAGTCTCATCAATGTACTTGAACTTAAATGATTGACTCACAAGCCATACACATTACCCTAAAAAGTAAAAACCTTACAATGTGCAATACAAGTCTTCCTAGACTCCACCCTTTTAATCCCAACAATATTTGCTTTACATGTATCATCATGAAAACCCTTGTCAACTGGAATCTCAATTTAATTAATCTTGGTGGCACTTTCTAAGCCATTAACTTCGTTTGAATAAATCCCAACCATGAAATGGACCCTTTCCAAATATACAACCTCAGATGTGTTTTCGAATAATATTTTTTTAAGGGATAATTTAACCGTATCTCCCCTTCTTTTTTTCTTTTGAAGGGTACGGTATCGACTACACATTACCAACATTATATATGATCATGCTTTTGTCATATTTGATGATTCTATTATTTTTTTACTCACATTTGATGATTCTATAGTCACATTGGACAATACCAACATCACATATTAACCATATTTTATCATATTTGGTGGTTTCTTTTTTTCCCCCCTCATATTTGATGGTTTTAGTGTCATATTAGTCAATACTAATATTACATTTGACCATACTTTTGTTAAATTCAATAGTTCTCTTATTTTTTTACTCACATTTGATGGTTTCACCATTAGATTGAGTTGTAACAACATCATATGTGACTGTATTTTTTTTACATTCAGTAGTTTTCATATTTTTTCATATATGACAGTAATTTTGTCACATTCGGTGGTTCTATTATTTTTTAATAACGTTTGATAATTTCATCGTCATACACAACAATGAAAAGTTTAGAGACTAAATTGACATAATTGAAAAATTAAAGATCAAATTGAAACATAGTTCAAAGAATATAGTGCATAGGGGTGTGCAGAAAACTCGCCAAACCAGACCCAACTGACCCAATCTAACCTGCCGGATTGGGTTGGTTTTTAGGGCTTGGTGTGTTGGGTTGAGTTACAATTTTTTTTTTTTTATAGCGGGTCGGGTTGGGTTTGGGTCATAAAATTACATACCTGACAAACCCGACCCGAGCCACCCATATTTTAATATATATTGAAAATATATTATATAATTAATATATTTAAAAAAAAAAAAAAAACCAGTTGAGCACTTTCTCGGTTCCTACTACATATATATAATATAAAATCTTATTAGTCTTTTAATATATACTAGCCTCGTCGCACGCGCTCTGCGCATGCGATAAGACTCTTTTTTTTTTGGATTAGCATTATAATTTTTTACTTATTTTAATTTGAGATTTACACTTATTTTTCTACAAAAATTTTAGGTTTAGAACCACTAACATGGCCAAAAAATAAGGCTAGCTCTAAAAAATGAACACAAAATAACATTGAAATATGTTTAGTTTTTTTTTTTTTTTTTTTTTTTTGATGTGATATGCGGCAGTTTTTATTTTTTATTTTTTATTATTTTAATAGGAAACCGTGGGTGGGATTTTTTTTAAAGAAGGTGGGGTAGGTTTTTTTTTTTTTTTTAACAGAACTTAGGATATGTGTTTTTGTAATAGAAAACTGTAGGGTGGTTTGTTTTAGAAGGTGGGATGGTTTTTTTTAGGAGAAAGTGAGGATTGTGGAGAGTTTTTATTTTTTCACTTTTCTGTTATTAATTTTTGTTGATTTACGGTTTTAACCCTATTTCTTGTTTTTTTAGGAATTTATATCAACGTAGAAATAGGAATTTTTTTTTGTCAATTTACTATTTTAACCCTATTTTTAAGTTGTTGGTTAACTAATTTAAGGGTATTTTTGACCAAAAAAAAAACAATAACTAACTTTCTGAATCCTCTTAATATATATAGATTAATACATACAAACTAGCCTCACATGCGTGCTCAGAGGCTCTTCTATTTTTTGGGTAAAAAAAAAATGAATACGTAAAGTTAGTTTTGTAGATTAGGGGAGTTTTAAAACTAACAAAAGTGTGATTCTATTTTGTAGGGAGTTAGTAAGTAGAAGTAGGAATTTAAATTAAAGTAAAAGTAGGAGATTATTAGATGCAGGAAGGCATTTCAACGTAGAAGTATGAATTTATTATTTTTGTCAATTTACTATTTTAACCCCATTTTTAAGTTTCAGGTAGGGGTATTTTTTACAATAAAAAAAGCAATTACAAACTTTCTTTTGCCAATTTACTATTTTAACCTCATTTTTAAGTTGTTGGTTAATTAATTTAGGGGTATTTTTTACAGAAAAAAAGCAATAACTAACTTTCTGAATTCTCTTAATATATACAAATAATATATATATATATATATATATATATATATATATATATATTATATTTAATAAATTTTTTTAAAAACCAGTTGTAGAGCACGTTCCTACTATCATATATAATATAAAATCCTATTAGTTTTATTAACATATATTTAAATATATTATATAATTAATAAAAAAAATTTAAAACCAGCTGTCCAACACTTCCTTAGTTTCCTCCTATCAGATATAAAATCTTGTTAGTTCACAATCACTTCACACAAACCTAATGTGCTGCCTCCCTCTTCCCCTCCCCTCTCAGTTTCCCACACAATCACACTTCACTCACTTTTGAACTCTAACACTCTCTCCCTCTGCTAAGCCACTGTCGTCCATCAGCTATCATCACTGCCTCAGCAATGGTTCTGTCTTTCTAGTGGTAACTCTTTCTTCCGGTGTTAGGTAAAGTTTCTCAATGTTTTTTCTCTCTCACTGACTCTATCTATTTATCTCTCTTGCTGTGGTGGATCAATGTTTAGCTTTTGCTTTGTTGATTTCTTAGTTTTCTTTTGGCTGATTTTTAAATGTTTTTGCTTTGTCTCAACCTATAGGTGTATTTCTTACTCGATAATATTTTCTCTTGCCAACTTACTGTGCCCCTTTCTCTCAATCTTGCTTTGCAAGTTTGTCTGGCCCTCTCCCTATTGTTTTTACTATTGTTGTTTAGTCATTAATGTTGCCTTTAAGGAGTTACATTAAACTAATCTTTGGGTTTTTAAAAAAAAAATATATATTTATATTTATAGATGACATCTGAAACTCAATGTGGCACAAATGAGATTCTTGTGGCACCCACTCCCACAAATGAGACTCCTCAAATGGCGACAACGGACACTAGTAATAATAGTAATAAAATTTTTTTACCAATCCATGGGTTCAACCCGACCCATGTGGGTTGGGTTGAATTTATGTCATGGGTTAGGTTGGGTTGAATTTTTTTTAACCCACCTTAGTGGGTTGGGTAAAAAAATCCATTCAACCTAATCCAATCCTGACTCATGCACACCCATAATAATGCAAAGAATAGGAACAGAAGTTAAAATTAAAATAATGTTTTTTTTTTTTTTTTTGTTGCTGTTGTTATTGTTGGTTTTTAAATTTTTATTTTTATTTTTTGGAAAATTAAAAACCATTTCAGACAACCTAGGCCTTCGGTTGTCATATATAGAAAACTTTGATGGGTTGCTCAACCCTCAGGCCTCAACGTCCACGTGATGAGGCCACCACTCACAGTAACACCAGCAATACCCACCTTCTCAGCTTGCTTCTGCCACAGATCCCATGGGCATTCCTATCTCTACGCACCAAAAGGTCTGAGCTTTTTTGTTTTCTTGGGTTTTTTTGGTTTTGGGTTTTGACCGTTTGTTAAGAATATGTAGAGAGCTTTGATGGGTTGGTTCTGGCTTTCTTGTATTTCGCTGTACAATTGAGGTTTATGCGTGATGGGTTTGCTTATTTATCAAAAATATATTGAAAACTTTTGATGGGTTGCTTTGGATTCCTCGTATTTTGTTTGTTTTCTGTAATCAATTCAGGCTTATGCTTGATTGGTAGGGTGTATCGTCAAAATTATAACACCAAATTCTGTTTGCTTTGCTTTTTCATAGTTTGTTTGTTTTCTAGGTTCATTGGGGAATTGTCGTGATGGGATGATGTCTGTAAAAAAAAAATGTATGAGCTTTAATGGGTTGCTTTTGGTTCCTAGTATTTTGTTTGATTTTTGTGTTCAATTGAGGCTTACGAGTGATGGGTAGGGTGTAATTATCATAATTAATCTGCAAATTATGTGATTTTCTTTTGGTTTATCATTTTTTTGTTTGTTTTCTATGTTCAATTGGGATTTTTCAAGATGGGTTGCTTTGAATTCCTTGTATTTTGTTTGCTTTCAATGTCCAATTGTGGTTTTTGCGTGATGGGCACCCGTTAGAAATTTTCATGCGCTTTCATGAGCTCCGTAAGTGTTAGATAAGGTTGATTTTTATGCTGACATTGGCATGGTTAGACATTAAATTTCAGGTGGTAATGGATAAAAACAATACTGCAGATATTGATTGTCTTCTCTTTGTTTTAGGTTGCTCCTCAGAATTGTTCCTCTGACTATAATGGCTATAAGGATCCCAAGTAGCTCTTTATAAGATAGCATCATTTTTCTTTCATTAATGCATATATGTGCAGTTTAATGTATCTCTTATGGTGGCTTTATATTGGGACAAAAGTATGGATGCTTTCTCTAGAGGCAGAACTGTGGATGAGTCTATGTGCAATGATCAGAGATTGACAAGTAAGCATATGTTTTTGTATGTTGATTGAATGTATATATACATTATGTATGTGCGCAGAACAGCATGCATGATTTGATTCTCTATCACTGAGGATAGCTACCTGAGATGGTGGTTTTCAATTGTTCAAAAAATTTGGTTATGTTGTTCAAAGAAGGCATGGTATTTACTAATTCTGGTATGCAAGATGCATGTGCAATGGGTTGCTACAAAATGTACCTTGTGTAATTTGAAGTACATTTGGTCCCTACCCCTTTTCCCAAGAGGAAGCGAAACAAAAACCCTGTAAGAACTTATCTCTTTGCTTCACTTGTTTCTCTGGCCACCAAAGGTGAGCCAAGTAGATTTGTTCAAAATTGATATAAAATTTTAAATCTCACAGTTCTAAACTTAAAAAGAGATATAGAGGCTTAAGCAACTGCAAGTAATAGCCAGAGGGGGGAAGGATTTTGTTTACAGAATTTCTAGTTTCATTATTTAGATTAGATGGAATTGTTGGAGTGTTTGGATTTTGTATGGAAGGAAATCTGATCTACTCTATTCTGCTAATATTATTTGGAATTGGCTGGAACTAGAATTAGCAAAAGTGGAGTATTCATCTTGTACCCTTGTTTGATTTGATTTTGAAAAAAAAAAAAAAAAAAAAAAACATCAATATTAATATAAATCTCTCATTTTTTCAAATATCATTCATAGTGAAGCAGGAGATGGAAATACATTTAATGCTGTCCTATTGCCATCCATTTCACACTTGATTTCCTCCCCATCCAAAACTATAAAGTAGAGAATAAGAGAGATAAACAAATCTTATGTTAGTGTATATTATATTTTTTTATATCTTTGTTCATTTGGGGCATTAATCTTGGCCTTTACGTCACAATACATTTGTTACTTGTATTTGTAGGAATATAACACCAGATGCTTCTCTTTATGCACTTGTCAATCATGGTTGTGAAATGGTATCTCTGAAGAATATCAGGTTTGCATAATTGTGGATGGGAAGTTTTCTTACTGTGCATTTGGAGTATGCTGTCCTTTTCATTTGCTTTATGCCATATTTACATATTATTCGTAAGAAATCCTGTATTTTTAGACTCTTAATGTAGTTATTAAATGTTAACCTTACATATCATAACAAATTCTGCAGGTGTAGATTCTCTATGTACACACATTTTACTTTTTTTGCTTTTATGTTGATGCCAGTTTCTTATTAATTAATATCTATCAAAAGACATGTGCATGTATATCATTAACTAAGCGAAGGTCATGTAATGTCAATTTATTGCATATTTGATTCAGATAGCTTATACAGAAATATGAAGATAATGTCACTTTATTGCATATTTTCTACAAGTCCAATGGAAGTTCACTAAGTTTGTTAACAGTATTTTCTATAACTGCCCAGCAAGGGAACAAAATAAAGAGAAGAAAAGAAAGGAAACTGCCTCACAGTGGATTTTCTATGTTAGGATAGCAGATTTCTACGTTAGGATAGGAGACGTTTCGTATCAAAGGGCGCCACTTTCCTTCCTTGTCCTGAACCTGGCTGGAACACGATATCTTACCATACCCATTAAGACCCCACTGCTTCCCATAAGAATTCTGTATTAAATAATAGTCTTCAC
Organism: Quercus glauca; assembly: GCA_023736055.1. Classification (NCBI taxonomy): domain Eukaryota; kingdom Viridiplantae; phylum Streptophyta; class Magnoliopsida; order Fagales; family Fagaceae; genus Quercus; species Quercus glauca. The sequence continues at coordinate 103,287,263 of CM043318.1, forward strand.
CGTCTTCCATATCGTAGCCTACAATTAAAATGGCGTGTCCACCAATAGATTTCTCATCTGAATTGTCCCGGGGGGTTTTATAAATTCCCTACCATAAAGTAAAATCCTTATTAAATTATGCAGTAACAAAAATATACTGTGAAACATTGTTAAACCAAAATTCTACCTCTTTGTAAGTCATGAAACTTTTAAACAAGTCCATCGAAGCAGCTACAGGGTGGTGTTTAAGTGTTCTTACTACTTCATCCTTGTCGCCATCTTCAATCGTCTTGTATGGCATGCCATTTTCTTTTCTTATCCATACTATTGCCTGAATTAAATAAAATTAAAAAAATTTATAAGAATCAAATAATAAATAAACATGTAGAAACATTTAACTAAAATAAATTACCTTCGACCTATAGGGGTTATCTTCTTTTTTTCCTTTACATCCTTTGAAAGGGTAACCTTCTTCGTAGCAGATCCCGTTTTCTGCTATCCATTTAAAAGCACTTTTAGTGCTATATCTATAGCACCCTTCTTTATCAGTTTTTAATCCGGCAGCCTTTGGGTCTTCCACGCAGCAATCTAACAGTTCTTGGGCTGATAGTTGAATCTTGTGTTTTAGAAGGTGCTTGATGGTCCATAGCGCCTCTACAGCCGTAGTTGCAGTAATTGCCCAGCAGCATCCTATAGAGAATTAAATATTTAGTGCATTACCTATAAAATGTATTTTAGCACCAGAAGAAAATGAGATTTATAAAAACTTACCACAATATCTTTGGTTTCTAACGGGATTTAGAATGTCCCTCCAATCCGATGGTTCAAAACGTTCACCCTGTTAAACCATATATTAAAATATTATTTTAAAAAATTAATTAAATAATAACTTGGCAATGAGGCATGAAAAATTAGTGCATCTACTTGTCTTGTAACACTTCAATGTTATTATAATTATTATTTTTTATTAACTACAATTCACTTGTTATTGTTAGCCTGTATGTAATGATTTAATAAAGCATGAAAAATCTAAAGCTTAACTCACTGGGCCCAACTCAGTCCAACGTAATCCACATGGCCTAGGTTGGTTTCTACACACATGACGGGTTGGGAATATCTCAACCCGACAAACTTTGGCAGGATTGAGAAAACCTTCCAACCAAGCCAATTCAACTCAAGCACAAGCTAATTCAATTCATGCACACCCCTACAACCAGTAGCTAAATTCCCTAACACTTCTATAGAAATTTAATAGGGAGAAAATTTTATATAGACTTATGTGAATGCCCTTAGTATGTAATTCTTGTGCGCTTTTAAATTGCTTTCCCAATGTTTGAAATTTATGAGAATTGATGTTGCAATTATCTTACTAAACTGAAATTTTTAACATGGAATAGATAGATATATGAACAGCATAAAATATAGATCATTGTTTTAAGTAACTTACCCACATATGAATAGAAATATAAAAAAAAAAATGCCTGCATCAAAACAAGAGGACTATGTAAAACATTTATAATTAGAAAGGGGAAAAAAACTGTAACATAAAGCATATTGATGAAGAAACAGCACAAAATACCTAACTAAGCAAAAAATATGCAATAAAAAAATAATTTTATTATTATTATTTTCTTTCGATCGTGAACAAAGATATGCAATAAAAAAATATGTACAATAATTTTATTCATGTAATTCAATTTTATTTTTTAAATACTTAAAATATGTTGACAATCTATGAATGAGCATTTGCAACTAGCATGGTATTCGGAAAATAAGATTATTTATTATTATTATTTTTTTTTCAGATTTGTCTTACAAAAGCAAATTAGCATGGTATTGCACTTATTCAGATTATGCTTACCTGAACTTTTGTGTGTGTAAAAAATTACATTGCTAAGATTTTCCTTTTGTGTAGTTGTTTTTAATAACTGTTATTCTTATATTTTCATTATTTTTTAAAATCCAATTTTAGATGCGACCGCATAAATGTACCAGTCATAGGACTGGACCTAGACTTCCAACTCCCCTTTAGAAAAAGGCCTTTTAGGTTTGAACGTATGTGGACATCCCACCCGTCATGTAAGGAAATGATTCAGTTGGCATGGAGGTCACAAAATGCTGGATCAAGGGCTGCTCAATTATATAGTAAACTGCAGAAAGTTAGGCCTGATTCTTCTAGCTGGAACGAGACAGTTTTTGGTAAGGTGGAAACTGAGATCATGAACAAATTAGCCCTTCTGCAAGATATTCAAAACACTATTGTGAATGAAGATGATGTGAGGAGAGAAAAGTGCATCAGAGAGGAGGTGGAAGATTTGTCGAATAAGGACGAACAAATGTGGGCCCAAAAGGCTAGATGTGACTGGATTTTGAAGGGTGATAGTAATAAAAGATTTTTCCAAACAATAGTGAAGTAGAGAAGAGCCAAGAGTAGCATTCTACAACTTAAGGACAGGAATGAGAATCTTACTGATACACCAGAGGAGATTGAGGGTATTTTAGTGGAACACTTCAAGAGTTCTTATGAAGATCAGAATGCTTTAAGTGTAGATGACATTTTACAAGAACTCCAGGGTATTAATATTCCACAGCTAACAGCCCAGCAATGCTTGGAGCTGAGTAAACCCATTACCAATTTTGAGATTGAGTGTACTGTATTTCAGCTTGGCCCTCACAAAACACCAGTGCCTGATGGGATTCCAGCTTATTTCTTTCAGGAATACTGGGATATTGTTAGACCAGACATCATTAACACTGTCCAAGCCTTCTTCCACTCAGGGTCTCTATTCAAACCCCTCAACCAAACACTCATTGTCCTTATCCCAAAGAACAATTACCCTGATGAGGTCTCCCACTTTAGGCCTATAAGTCTATGTAATGTTGTGTATAAAATTATATCAAAGTTGTTAGTCAATTCTTATCCAAAAAAAAAAAAAAGTTGTTAGTCAATAGGCTTAAGCCTATTGTGGATTGTCTCATAACTCCATATCAAAATGCCTTCATAAAAGGGAGAAATATCACTGACAGTTATTCTTATTGCCCATGTGTTAGTGGATGCTCTTAGGAAAAAAAAGGGTAAAAACAGTTTTGGGGTCCTTAAGATTGACATGAGTAAGGCTTATGACAGGGTTAGATGGAATTACTTAAAGGCATAAAGCAGTGCTCATTGCCATGAATTTTGATGCCAAATGGGTTAAATGGCTAATGGAGTGTGTCACTTCTGTTCATTACACTCTTCTCTTTAATGGAAACATATCCAATTCCTTTAAACCTGGGACAGGACTTAGGCAAGGAGACCCCATCTGTCCATACCTTTTTCTAATATGTGCCACCATCTTGTCATTAGCTCTTCTTAAATCAGAATCCTCAAACCTAATCTCTGGGGACAAAGTGGGTAGAAATGGAGATACTTTCACTCATTTTTTATATGCTGATGACTCCCTGTTGTTTTTTAAGAAAGATGAGAAGTCTTTAGCAAATTTGCAAAGAACTTTGGATTGGTATTGCACCCTTTTTGGGCAGAGCATAAACTTGGCTAAGTCTGATCTGTATTGTTCTCCAAACATGCCTTTAGAGGAACAGGAAGTGCTAGCTAGGTCCTTAAGGGTAAATCTGGTCTCTAATCCTAGCAAATATTTAGGATTGAATTTCAAACTAAGAGCAACTGCATCAGTTGATGCAAAATTTTTGTAAATTTTGCAAAAAAAACCTACTTTTTCTATTTTACACACCTATTTTTACAAAACACCCACATTAATTTGTCTATTCTACACATTTATTCAATAAAATATTCATTCTTTTACAATTTTTTGTTATTTCCTTCACCCTTCACACTTCTCTCTTCTCTTGAAATCCTCTCACACACAACCCAAGCCACCATCAATGATCAATCCACCATCATCAAGCACAACCACTGCAGACCGTGCACCATCATCAGCCACTAATCAAAACCCAGATCATCAAGCACCATCATCAAGCTCTCCGTTCACCCACTGATCAAACAAAGAATAAAAACCATCAAAACCTTCAAAAATCAACACCATCAAAGCCTTCAAAAATCATCAACAACCCAGATCAAGAACTTGAATTTTTAAGTCTATTTAGAAACCCAAGAGACTATAACAATTGGGAAAAAGAAAAGACTCAATCTTGCATTGAGAGCCATTGTTTTGATTTTTAGTGAGAGAAAACAAAATCAAGAAGGAAACACAGCAGGGATACAGAAGGTAATAGTGAGAGAGAGAGTTTTTGAGGTGTGGATTTTAGTGAATGGGTATTTATTGTGAAGTAGTGTGGAAACCAGAACCAGGCAGAGCGGGAATCTCCTCTCAGAATATGCTTTCTTCCTTTGTTATATGCTTAAGAACTTGAATTTTTAAGTCTATTTAGAAGCCCAAGATACTATAACAAGTGGGAAAAAGAAAAGACTCAATCTTGCTTTGTTTCTGTTAATTTTCCCACATTCTCTCGGCAACCAAACAGAAAACACAGAACCAGGCAGAGCGGGAATCTCCTCTCAGAATATGCTTTCTTCCTTTGTTATATGCTTAAGAGCTTGAATTTTTAAGTCTATTTAGAAACCCAGGAGACTATAACAAGTGGGAAAAAGAAAAGACTCAATCTTGCATTGTTTCTGTTAATTTTCCCACATTCTCTTGGCAACCAAACAGAAAACACAGCAAAAAAGAAAAAAAATCAAGAACTAGGAAATAAGAAAAAAAAAATACTTGATCTGGAGGAGAATTTTCTGGGACTCAGGATGGAGATCCGACCACTTGAAAAGACTGAGTTTGAGGTTGAAACAGCAATTGTTGTTGTGGTTGCTGTGGAGTAGAAAACAGTGAAAACGATTGTGTTTTTGGGTTTTGAATGAGAAATTTTTTTTCAGGGTTTTGATTTGGGAATTGAGGGATGGAATTGAAAGAAAAAAAAAATACTAAACCCCAAGTTTTGTCCGGTGGTGGGTGGTGCTGTTGCGGTTCAGAGGAAGAGGGAGAGGGTGAGGGAGAGAGAGAAGTCAGATGGAGAAAGAAGCGAGTTGAGAGAAGAAAAAATATAAAATAATGATATGCACAACTACTGTAACCGTGCATATAGAATGGGCAACTTTATATGCACCCACTAATGGGAGTGTTTTTTTGCTCAAAATGTGTAAAATAAGCAACTTTTTCTATTTTGCAAGATTTTGTATCAACTGATGCAGTTGCTCTGAGGGGTAATAGAGTAAATGATTTCCAATTCCTAGTGGCAAAATTAAACTCAAAACTTCAAGGTTGGAAAGCTAAGTTACTTTCCCAGGCAGGTAGATCCACCCTTATCTCTTCAACTCTTCAGTCCATTCCTCTGTACATATTCTCATGTTTTAAGGTTCCTGAAACTACATGTAAGAAGATGGACTCTATAGTGAGAGATTTTTGGTGGGGTCATAATCAAGGGGAAAGAAAAATGCACTTTCTGAATTGGGGTAAGATTTGTCAGCCAAAACAGAATGGTGGATTGGGTTTAAAAGGTTCAGCCTTATGAATCAGGCTATGTTGGCCAAACAATATTAGAAACTCATCCAAAATCCTGATTCCCTAGCAAGAATCAGGCTATGTTGGCCAAACAATATTAGAAACTCATCCAAAATCCTGATTCCCTGCTTGCTAGGACCTTAAAGAGTAAATTCTATCCCAACTGCTCTTTACAGGAAATTACTACCAAACCCTATCACCCTTGGTTTTGGAGAAGCATTCTTAATCCGGGTAATGTGTTGCTTAAGGATGGTAAATGGTTGATTGGGAGGGGCCAAAACATTTCATTAACAGATCAGTATTGGTTCAAAAGCAATTCTGATTCATTAAGCAGATTTGGTTTGCAAAATGGCACTGTGGCTGATCTCTTAGATTAAAGTTCTTATTCATGGAATTTTGACCTTATTAGAGCCATTTATTCTCATGCTCAATGGTCAGACATTATGGCCATTCCTATATCTAAAACTGCTTCTGATAGTGACAAGCTGGTATGGAAATATTCAGCTGATGGTGAGTATAAAGTTAAGACAGCCTATAGTTTGGTACTACATGGCCTATAACCTGGAGTATAGTGTGAAAATTAAAGTGCCTCTAAGGATTTCTACCTTCATTTGGAGACTACTGCATGATAGTCTCCCAACAATGCTCATCCTCAAAAACAGAGGGATTCAAACCCGTAACAAATGTCCTTTGTGTGAAGCTGAGGAAGAATCTTCCACACATGTTTTTACATTGCAATTTTTGCAGGAGCTTGTTGGCATGGCACTACACTTGATGTTCATACCACTGATTTTTGTAACGTTACTGTTTAACTGTGGATTGATAGACTGCTAAACAGGTTCAATTTTAAGGAGCAATCAATGGAATATCCGCAGGCAATCTTTACCACTCTTTGGACAATATGGAAACACAGAATCTGGTGATCCATGAAGGTAAAAACCCAAACCCTTTAGAGGTGGTTCTAATTGCTCAAACTCTATCATGCAGGTACAAAGAATCCTTGTCTAGCAGGTCAGAGGAGAACAGACAGCCAAGAATCCCAGTTCCAGAGCCAAATGCAGCAGCAGGATAGTGGTAGTTGATCATCAGAGTTGCAAGTGTTAGGAGCAAGAGGTATAGAAGATGTTCATATGCTTATGAAGCTAGGGGTATCCAGGGAGAGGTAGTACTTTGGGGAGCAGCTAACAGCACAGCAAAAACAAAGTATGGAGCTTTGCAGGAGGCTATGGTAGAGTCAGTTATCAAAGCCATGCAACATGGATTCCATACACTTTTGTTTCTCACTACTAGTAGAAGGAAGTTTTGGGACAAGTCACTAAGCCTGACCTGTTTGAGATGACTATGTTGGCTGATATATCTCATCTTCAGCAGAATGGTTTAATTTTCAAAATGTACTTAGTTCCTAGGATAGTTTTGGCTCATGTTTTTTTCTGTTGCTAACCTGGCTGTCTCAATGCCGGTTCATTTTGCCTACAATAACCCCAATATTTTGTAGAATTGTTCTCCCTTTAATGGTATCAAAAAAAAAAAAAAAAAAAAGGCGGAGTATCTCCTATTCACTCCCTCATTGATCGCATATGATTTACTATTGGTCCTCTTTTTTATATTTATTTTTATTTTTTTAATGAATCTTTTCTTTTCCTTTGATCATGAACAAAGAACACGAGCAACCATAACTAGTGATACATAAAACATTTGAGTCGACGGAGGCACAAAAATCAGAGCCTCATCATTCAAGAAGTGGCAATGCTAGAATTCTGTTGTACATTAAAATCGTATCAAAATCAGTTCAGAGCCACTTATTCTGTTTTTTTTTTTTTTTTAGTACTAATATTCTTTTTTACATCAAAATCGTGTCTATCGGACCGTGGGTTGTGTCATTCCACCTCAAAACGAATTGGTGATGAAGAAGACACTCAATTCTTTTATAGCATTCGACATTACACCATACGAGCTTGTTTTTAGAGTGGTTGTAGGGAGTTAAATTGTGATTCTCCCAACAATCTCTCTCTCACAATGACACTCCCGTGACTCGAACCCATGACCTTGGCTCTTATATTATTTGTCAAACCGTGAACTGTGCCATTCCACCTCAAAACTAATTGGTGATGAGAAAGACACACTCAAATCTTTTATGACATTCGACATCACATCACGCGGGCCTATTTTTAAAATGGTTGTAAGAAGTTAAATTGTGGTCCTCCTAACAGTGTCGATGAAGCATAATCTAAAAATAATCAATCAATATATATATATATATATATATATATATATATATATATATATATATATATATATATAAATAGAGACCTCATGTTGGAGAGTATTGGGTTGTGCCAAGTGGCGCATTCCTTGAAATTCTTTTTATTTAGGCTTCTACTTCAAAGAGATTGCATAAACTTTATTTAAGAAATAATTTTTAGTTGGAATAAGAATATTAGATTTACAATATGACAATTTTTTTTTTTTTTTTTTGAGAAAGTGCTTTGACAAAAATTGACACAAAAATTTTAAAAAATAAATAAATATTTGTGAATTCATTAAAAATTAATCTTTTAATCTTAACTTTGTAAATTTCCTAATTCATTTTAGTGACATGTGATATGTGTGTGTGTGTGTGTGTGTGTGTGAGACTAACATTGTAGTATTTATTCTTTGTAATTAGAAAGATAACATTGATTTTTTTTTTTTAATATGTGAGGAACAATTGATTTGAAATATGTTATTCTTACTAAAATTTTAGTTGTCTTTGCAATTATTAAAACAATGTCCAACAAAAAGGGAAAAAAATAAATAACTTTTGTAGGGGCTTTTTTTTGTGTTTTGGGTTGAGCTGGGTTGCCTCCTGCGGTGATGGGCTCGAGTATCTTTTTAAGTAGGAGAGTTGAGACCGGCTCAACTGTAACTCACTTTGGGCCGGCTTGTGCACAAACTGAGCCTTGTCTGCCAGGAACGTTCTTACAGCAAGCAGAGCTATTACAAAAAGGTTACGGCAGGCAGATATAATAACAATAAAGGAGAACAGAGTACAGCGGCTTTTTCTTAATAACAAAGACCGAATATTTCTATGGTAATCACAGTAATAACAATGGTAATAATAATAACGACTTTTATAGAAAAGAATAACTAGTTAAACGATGATGGAAGTTTAATAAAAAAATAAACGTCAAGTCAAGTTTGAGTTTGCAGTGGCAAAGAATCAAGGAGGAAGAACGCTTCCTCTCAATGAAACTAATCTCCCAAGAGAATATCCTGCCGTGGGGATTAATGACTTTGAGGGAACCGGACCTAAGTGATAAATGCCTGAAGGAATTTCTATTACTTAATTGTTTCTTAGAGAGTGGGATTTTGAGGGGGAGAGAAGAGAACCGATCTATTGGTGCATGCCCGTTACCCTTGCTCTTTGTTTTCTTATCTTTTCTTCTTTCCTTTCTTTTTCTCTTAGTTTTTCTTCTATTTTTTCCCTCCTCTGTTTTTCGGTCCCCTGTACAGGGCATGGCAAGGATCCTTTTATAGGGCCTGCCATGATTGATTTTTACTACTTTACCCTTCAACGGCCTTTGTCTGGTCTGGGCGTACTTGCCGACCACCGTCTGTGTACTACTTACCCTCGCTAGACAAAAACAGGTTTATGTTGTTTCTTAGTCCGCCGTGGCACTTTCTCCTGCCGCGGCGTAAATGCTCTCTCTCTTTCCCTATGGCATGCACCCAACGTTTCCCCCCCCCCCCCAACCTTGCCTCTTTTGGGCGGTCTGTCATCCCAGCAGGACATACCTCCCAAAAGGGCTTGGACAGGGAACGTAAAATAGATCTTTTCCCCTCTCCCTACCACCAAACCACACTCCCCCTTACCTCTTACCACTGACCCATGGCCCCACCACGTCCCATATTGGCTGGGTACAGGCTGGTGGCGCCTGGGCCTTACGCGTGCTTTCCTGTTATGTACGTTCAAAATCTGCCTGTGGCTCATGTGTTTGTTGTGATCTGAAGTTTTGTTTGCATCGTCTGCCATGCTTCTTTGTTCTTTCATGTGGGCCGTTCTGTACATTTCATTGCTTCCCTTTAGGATTGGGCTTCTCTTAATACTGGGTTTCACATTTCTCTTGGCCCATTTCTTTATTATACTCATGTCCAGTTTTATTACTTGGCATTTCCTGCAATGACGATATGTTCCTGTTAGGCCTCTTTTCAAGCCTGCCGCTTCATTCCTTCCTCTAGTGACTTAACAAAGCCACTGGTGTTCTCACTCATGGGCTCTATTGTCCCTTTCTTTTTCCCTTGGGCCTGCAGCCCATTTACTTCCTTTGGGCTTCCTCGGCTTATTCACTAACTTTGCATTCCCATGGGCTTTTGCTAACTTGATTGGGCTTCTCCGGCCCAATCTCCTCATTCTCATCCTTAGGGTTTATGGGTTTGCCATCAACCCCTATTTTCTTTGCTTACATTGCTTTGGGCCTGCCGCGGCCCATTCTCACTTTTCCATACCACATACTGCCCATGGGTGCCATTTTTCTCTTTCCAGGCCCTTTGGGCCCATTTGCTTCCTCAATACCCATTTATTCATGTTATAGGCCTGTGCTCTATTACTCCTGCCGCCTGGGCTTAATAGTCTTATTTCTATGCTTGCCACTCTTATTACCTGCTTTGCTGAGTTGAGCCTGCTTTACAAAAATGACCCTCAACATTTAGCCCTCTGAACATATGGAGTGTTCTTGCGGTTCATATGTGAATGAAGGACTTTTTTGTCGTTTTCACTTTTTCCTTTTTCTTTTCCTTCGTGGGCTTTTTGAAACCATGAACTCCTTCCTGCATATATATTTCTTTTCTTGCCGTGAACAATGGCGACTCTTTGAATTTTCCAAAATGGCAATTGCTTTAAAACATAACTACCGCCTCATTAATTTCATCCTTTTCTCAATGGCTGACCAGTCGCCTCCCTTCACGCTGGCCTTAATAACTCAAGTATTTAAGAAAAGAGCCCCTTCCCAACGCAAACACAAATTCCTTTTATTTCAAAATATTTTCCTTTCCTCATCATTATCTTCTTCTCGAACACCCATCTCTCTCTTGCTCCGTTCAAATCCTCACGCCATGACACCTGTGAAAACTCAAGCTTCTTCCCGCCGTAAAGGGAAAAACGTTGCTGTGGACCTTCCGGTGGAACAAGAAGTAGAAGAAGAGGACTTGCACTCCGATTCGGACCATTCCGACGAGGAGGAGGCACGGCGTGACCCAGACAGCGAGTGCGCCCCTCTGATCGATCTTTGGTACAATCTTAGTCCCCACTTTCCCAAGGCTCCTGGAGATTATGCGTCGCCGTCGCCGGGCTGTGTGTGGCTTGCTCTTTGCTGGCAAAACCCTGATGTTTCTTGGGCTTCGGTGTCTTCCTCCATTTTCGATTTGGTCATTTGTCAAGGTGTCGCCCTTCTCGTACCCATTCATTTCGAGTTTGGGTCTGGCACTGCCTTGGGTTGGAAAGAGTGGGTTGACAGTGAGTTATCGGATACAAACTTCATGGGTTTGCTTTAGAGGGCCGGTGTTCTAAAGGCCGTCGTTCTTTCCCGAATCCTATCCAACTTTCGAGACCTCTACAATCTTCGCCATTTAGTTCGTCGATGGTGTGCCACCACTCACACATTTTTCTTTTCTTGCGACGAACTTATTGTTACTCTCGAGGACGTGGCCAATCAGTTTCTTTTGTCTATTCTTAGAGATGTTGATCCTGCCACCATTGAGCTTTCCCCAGAAGAAGAAGACATCGAAGCAGAGTTAAAGAAGAGGATGGCCGGAAATGCTAAGTTGTCTTATTGGGTTAGTTCTTCTTCCAAGTTTTCTGCTATTGCTCGTCGTGCTGCCTTTATTGCTTTTTGGCTTTCTAAGTTTGTCTTTGGGTCCCATCCCCATTATGCCATAAAGCCTTTGTATTTTCGTTTGGTCATTAAAATATCTGCTGGGGTGAGTCTGCTGCTAGCCCCCATGTTTTTGGGGCATTTATATGTTCAACTGGATATCCTGCGGAGTGACGAGAGTCAGGCTGGCTCCTGCCACATAGTTGCTTCTTCTATACACAGCACCATTCTGTAGCAGTTGTTGTTTGAGCATTGTGCGAAATACTTGGCGAAGTGTAGGCCTGTCAGATTTGCTAAAGAGAAGTACCAATCCTGTCCGCGGGTCATTACTGAATTTTGTGGCAGATTTGAGCTTGATTTTCCTTTGGCTTTTTGTTGGTCCGGTTTGAAGCCCATCGATTATTCTGTTGTTGAGTCCTTTGATGAAGGTGTTGGTTTTTCCTGGAGAACTTATAGACATTTGCATCCTAGTTACACTTGTGCTGATTCTGTAATGGGTTTGTTTGTTGATACTGTTGGTACTACTACTCCGCTGGCTGGCTTTGATGAGACGGATATCACTTATTTGGCTGCCACTAATCCTGGATGGTTGCCCTATTTAGCAGATGAAGATGTCAGGTTTGTCCATTACCTTGCCAACCGAGTGAGGAGACAGTTTGGCCTAGATCAGGATATTCCTGATGACCTCTCCTTCCTCGCAGAGTCTCCTACTTCAGCTAGACCCTTTCTGCGGCACACTACTTTTGACTTTTGGAGACAGCGCTTTAGTGCGGTCACAGTTGCTGGTTCTTCGAGGGAAGGCCTTTGCACCCCTGCTATGCACCTCTATTGGCAGCTTGTTATGAACTCGTTTGATACAGAGTTGGCTGACAGTCGCAGTTTCTCTCTTATACCTCCTGAAGGATTTAGTATGGTTATCTCTCCCAATCCTCAGTTGCTCCTTCCTTCTAAGTCCGTGTTGGCCTATGCCAGGAAATAGAATTGATCTGCCATATTTGAGTGGGACGAGTAGAAGAGAGGATGGTATTGGCACATAGGTGATTACCCCTCAGGTTGGGAAAAGAAAGTTAAAGTAGTAAACATTCCTGCGCCAGTCAAGAAAGGTCCTACCAAGCTTAAATCTGCAAGCAAGTCTAAGTCTGCCACTCCTCATCCTCCTATAGGTGCTACTCCTGCCAGCAGAACACGAGGCAGTAAAAGGAAGACAACTCCTCATCCTGCGTCTGCCGTTCAACGAAGAGTAAGTTTCTAAAAACTTTTTCTTACTTTGTCTTCCAAGTACATATATATATATATATATATATATATATATATATATATATATATATATACTTCTTCCCTTTTGACTTTTTTTGAATCCTGACATGCTCGCTGACTCTTTTCCTTGACTCCTTTTCTTATCCCATTTGCTTTTGCAGTCTAAGCACAAGGAGGATACGTCAGCCGTCCGTCCTATTATGCTTGAGGAACTTGAATCAGAGGTATATTTCTTCTTGCTCCTGCATGTGTCCAGTCTGCTACATGTTTTTGGTTTCTTCATTCGCCCAAAGAGTTAATTCGGTTTTCATACCTCTTCTTTGTTTTGTCTTTTAGGATGAGCCTGAGCCTCTCTCCATATACCGCCTTACTGTCGAGGAGCTTTCTGCCCCCATGAGCACTTCTACTGAGGGCACTTTTGGTCGGGCCGAATTTGCAACATCTGCTCCTTCTGCAGCCACTACCTCTTCTACTAGACCAGTACCCATGGATGAGGGTACTCATATTGGGGAGGTTAGTGAGGCCACCCCTACTCCTGCCATGACACCTTCTGTTCAAAGGGGAACCACCCCTCCTACTGTTACCCAGATCGAGGTTACTCCTGCTGCACCTCTCGTCATTTCTACTGGTGACCCTTTTGCTGCTCTTTCTCAGACAGTGTAGGGCGTTTCCTCTTTGGTAGTTACTCCCTTTTCTATTCCTGTTTTTGCCACACGTGGGCCTCATGCTGAATTGTCCTCAGAGGAGTCTGAGGAGATCTTTGAGGATCCTGAGGATGAGCTTGGCCTGGGGAGGAAGATTTCTGAATCTGAGGAAGATGAGAATGTTCCACTCGAGATAATGGGTATGTGCTTTCTTCCTTCCTTTTTCTTCTTTTTCCGTTAAGTTCACTCTTCTCCCTTTTTATTTGCATGTCTATTTCTCTATTTGCAGAGACTTTTGGGGAGTTAGGCATTTCAGCAGACGTGGGGGTGTTTGCGGCAGCTTCTCCTGCCATGCCCACAACACCTATTTCTGCCACATCTCTTATACCAATTTTCGCCGTATTTACAGCGTCTGTTTCTGCAGTTCCTTCTGTTCCTGCCTCTGTTTTCCCTACAGCCCTTATTACTGCTAGCTTTGGTAAGTTTTTTTTATCTCATTTCTTTACTTCTTCTCCGTGGGCTTTTCTTTTTTTTATTCTTACCAAGGTTTCTTATTTCAACCTTTGTGTTCTTCGATAGGTCCACCTCTTACAGTGCCTTCTCAATTTGAGGTGGGCAGTAGCTTTGCCACCCTTCCAGATCCTGCGAGTAAGGTTGCGACATTCTTTGTGCGTTTTGACCAGTCCGAAGTTACCTACCTTGATCCTGCTTCTTTCTGGGGCTCCGGACCCCCTTACATAGATTTTCATGGCTTCAGAGTCCCTGCGGACTGTGCTGCTCATTTGGTGATGATTTATAACAGTCGTGGGGACTTCATGGAAGGATTTCGACTTGGCTGATCAGTCAGAGAGCATTTCTTGAGGATGTTAGGGAGTGTGCTGAATGACATTGAGCACAACTTTGTTGATACCGTCTCCACCAAGAGGATCTGCAGTGGAGGGCTACAGTACAGGAGCTTATCAGCGTTGGCTTTGCCGTGGAGTTCATCTTGGATCACCTTCGAGAGATTGCTCGAGCAGTTTTCATAAGGAGAGTCTAGTCTACTGTTGATGCTATTGACTCACGTCTTGCGGTTTTGAGAAAGGAAGTGGCAGATTTGGAGGGCCGCCGCTAGCGTCTTCTTTCCGGTGTTGGAGGACTTGGTTGTTTTGGGGATCAATCACTCATTTCTGGACTCTATTGATGATGATGCAGTTTCTCCCTTATTTTGTTGTTTTCTTTTACCTTATTGCTCTATTCAGTACATTATGCTTCCTATAGCACCTATTTGGGCTTGTTTGCCACAGTTTGGGTTTTGTAATTTAACTTTATGATGCTACACTTATGATGCTACTCTTATGATGTTACTCTTTGCTACTATTTTTCTTTTGCTATGATATATGATAACAAATACTTCGTGCTTTTCATTGCAAGAAAGCAAGTTACAAAAGTTTTGATTTGTGACATAGTCATTTGAAAGATAAAGAACAGAGTAAAAGAAAAACATGACAGCTTTTGACAAAAAAAAAGAAGGAAGGGATAATCACATTGCTTTTCTCCTTAGGCATAGTAGTGTTTTAACCATTTCCCATTGATGAGATCCTTTAAGTCCCTTCCATCCATCTGAGTCAAGCAGTAATATCCACTTGGATGTGCCTCTTTTATCACAAAGGGTCCTTCCCACTTCGGTGCAAACTTCGATGGTCCTACCAGGCCTCTCCTAACGTAATCTGCCACTTTTATGACCAGTTGTCCTTCCGCAAATACTCTTTCTTTCGTCATCCTGCCGTAGGCCTCAATCATTTTTTGCCTGTATCGGCGGCTGTGTTCTTGAGCCTTTTCTCTTCTTTCATCAAGTCCTTCGAAGTCTTCACACCTTTCTGCCACAAAGACTTATTCATCATTCTCCTTTTTTTGCATTTGCATGACTCTTAGGGATGGGGTCATTTTTTCTGCTGGACTCACTACTTCAGTTCCGTAGACCAAGGAAAAAGGTGAAAAACCTGTGGTTGACTTAGGTGAACTCCTGTAAGCTCAAAGAGCGTCTGGTAGATGCGTTGCCCATCCTCCCGTATATTCTTGGCTCATTTTACTGATGATTTTTATAAGAGTTTTGTTCGTTGCCTCTGCTTACCCATTTCCTTGAGGGTAATATGGTGATGACCGGTGATGCTTGACTTGATAGAACTCTAGCATTTTCCTCACCTCACTATTGACAAAAGGCGTGCCGTTGTTACTGATGATCCTGTGGGGAACTCCAAACCTTACAATTATGTTTTCCTTGATAAAATTTGCCACTACTCCTCCTATGACTTTACGAAGTGGTACTGCCTCTGCCCACTTAGTAAAGTATTCTGTAGCTACTAGTATCCATATGTACCTTCGCGACAGCAGATTCACCGGTCCAACTAAGTCAAGCTCCCAAGTATGGAATGGCCATAATGTGACCATGCTATGCAAATTCTGTGGATGAGTGTGAATCAAATTGACTTGTACTTGGCAACTGTGGCACCTTTTCACGAACTCTGCCATATCCTTTTTCATGGTAGGCCAATAATAGCCCATTTGCAGCAGGCATCTGTAAAGCCTTTTCTTTCCCTGGTGTTCCCCACACTCTCTTGAGTGTATTTCTTTTATCATTTCTCCCACCTCCTTAGGGCCCAAACACCTCAAGGGGTCTCCATTATACCCTTTTTTGAAAAGGGTCATATTGTGTAAAAAATAGCGCGTTGCTAACCTCCTGAACTTATATTTTTTGCTGTGCTTTTGCGGCAGGATGCTTCTGTCAGGTACTGTATAAATGGGCTTCTCCAGTCCTTGTTGACGAATGCAGTGTAACTTTCTTCTCTGTCTGCCGCAAGTTGGCAGTTCCCACACTGGGTTTGGACTTGGTCTGCATCTTTGCTCATGGTTGGCCAATAAAAGCCCGCCCTTTGAAGTCTGCGGTAATGGCTGACTTCTCTGCAGGATCCGCAAGTCTTTTCATGCACTTCTTTCAACTTTCTCCAGGCCTCCTTTTGCCCCACACATCTGGACAAGACTCCGCCTGACATCTTGCAGTACAGTTCTCCTTCATTAGGGCGTAGTCTTTGAGTACTTTTAGTTCCATGGCTTCTTCTTCTCCCGTCAAAACTTCCTTCATTGGTATCTGCCAATCTCCTTCGCAGTGTTCCTCTTGGAACCTTTCTTTTAACACTTCAATTATGGATTCTTCTCTCTTGCTGACCTCTACTCTGGTGCTCTCCCCTTCAAACATTATTTGCGAACCTAGTGCAGCCAATGCATTGGCAAACCGATCCTCGTTCCTCAGGGCATGTTCTATTTCAAAAGTTAAGAACTTTTCTTCCATCTTCTAGGCCATTGCTCTGTACGGGGCAAGACTGAGTTCTTTTAGGGAAAAGCTCCCTTTGGTCTGGCAGACTACCAAGTTGGAATCACCCAGTACTTTCAAATGCTTAACTCCCATCTCAAGAGTTGTGGCCAGCCCAGTTAAGTAAGCTTCATATTCTGCTGTATTGTTTGAACAGGGGAACTCTAACTTGAATGATAGTGCTACTGCTTTATCTTCTTCATGATACAAAACTATCCCAACCCCTCCAGACTGGGCGGTGGAAGACCCGTCAAATTTCATTACCCACTGTTTTCTGAGTTCCTCTGCCATGGCCACTTCCCCTGAAACTTCGTCGTCCAGCGAAATTCTTCCTCCCCTAGAAACTGTGCCAACAAATCTACTATAGCCTGGCTTTTCACTACTCTAGGTGCCCCCATTCTCAAGTCATACTGCGACAGTTGTAATAACCATTGTGATATCCTGCCGGAGAGGATTGGCTGCTGTAGTAAAGCTTTGATGGCATGAGACTTGGTTATCAGCCATACTTCATAGGTCAAGAAGTAATGGCGTAATCTCTGTGAGGCATACACGATAGCCAAACATGCCCTTTCCACCCTTGGATAACGAGTTTCTGCATCTTTCAGGGCGCGGCTGATGTAATATATTAGCAGCTCGACGCCACCTCCATCCTCTTGGGCGATTAAGGCACTAATGGCATATGAATTGGTAGCCATATAAAGTAACAACGGCTTCTTGTGGATGGGGGCTTATACTGTAGGGAGGTTCATCATGATCTGCTGCAGCCTTTTGAAGGCCGCCTGCTGCGCTTCCCCCATACAAAACTTTGCCCTTTCCTCAGTAGCTTAGTAAAGGCCGAAGTGATTGATGCCAACTCAGGGATGAATCTTCGGATATACGAGACTTTTCCTAAAAAACTTTTTAGTTCTTTTACCGTGGTTGGAGGTTTCATAGTTGCAATGGCCGTGGCCTTTGCTAGGTCTACATCTATTCCCCTGCTGTGAACTAGGAAACCCAAGAATTTCCCTGAGGATACACCAAACGCACATTTGAGAGGATTCATTCTCAACTTAAAGGTTTCTGCATCTTTCGAACACTCTTTTTAGCATATGAAAATGTTCTTCTCTCTTCCTTAACTTAACTACTATGTCATCCACATAGTCTTCTAACTCCTGATGCATCATATCATAAAATATAGCCGTCATTGCCCGTTGATAAGTTGCACTTGCATTTTTTAACCCGAAGGGCATTACGATGTAATGGAAGTTTCCCATGGGTGTTCTGAAAGCAGTTTTCTCCGCATCTTTTAGTGTCATCCTGATTGGTTGTATCCACTAAAACCATCCATGAATGAAAACATGGCGCTTCCTGCCGCGAAATCTATCAATAAATCCATATTGGGCAATGGGAATTCATCTTTCGAGCATGCTTTGTTGAGATCTTTGAAATCTATGCAACACCTAATCTGGCCATTCTTCTTCTTTACTGGTACTATGTTGGATAGCCAGCGAGGATGTTGAATAGGCTTAACGAATCCTGCGGCTAGCAACTTCTGTACTTCTTTGACTATCTGTCCTTCTATTTTTGTATGGACTATCCTGGCAAGTTGAGCTACTGGCCTGGCCTGCGGGTCCACATTCAACGTATGTGCCACTAACCCAGGGTCTAGCCCTGGCATTTCACTGTAGTCCCATGCGAACACGTCTCTGAATTCTTTTAGCAACAGTACCAACTCCTTTTTCTCATCTTTTGTCAAGCTTGCACTAATTGAGATGGGTCTCGGCCTTTGTGAAGCAGATCCCAGGTCAACCTCTTCCATTTCATCTTCTGCCATGACCTGTATCTCCTTTTTGGCTACAACTCCTTCGTATTCTTCATTGTTACTTTCTTTCTCTAAACTTTCTTGGGCTCTGCAGCACGTCAAACCCTCGTGCTGCTCTTCCTGGGTGGGGCCCGTCTGAGTTTCAATTGCTAGCCCCGCGCACCTTCATAATTTGTAAATGATTCTGCTATCAGAGCCTCTGACTCTAATGCATTGGGGCGTGTCCTCAAATCCTGCGGCGGGAGCCTCTTTCCTCTTTCTCTTTCTTGCCAATAACTCCCTTAGATCAGGTTCTGGGTCATTCTGAACATCTTCCCATCTAGGCATGAAAGTACCTAGCGGCCTTGATATTGAACTCTCTCCAGAAGGAGCCCATTGATCGCAGAACATAGTTTTTACTAAGTGAGCTTCTACCTGCTCGAATGGTGAAGGGTTCGCGGCTATGCATATCATCCTGCCGTTCAGTCTTCCTTTCACACATTAGTGATAGGTGGATGGGACTAGTCGGTGTTTATGCAACCAAGGCCTCCCCAGAAGCACGTGGTAGGATACTTCTATTTTTACCACATGAAACCATGCTAAAAAGGCTATGGGGCCTACTTTCAACCACAGTTGGATGTGGCCTGCTGTGTACTTGCCCCTTCCTCCGAACCCTGTCACTTTCATTGGGCATTCCCGAATCTTCCTTTCTGAGATTCCTGCTACTTGCAGAGTGCTTAATGGGATGAGATTCACGGAAGCACCTGTATCTACCAAAGCTCTCTTTATGGGGATTTGATTTATGGATGCTGCCAAGTATAAGGGTCTCTTGTGGTTCGGGTGCCCTACTTCCATATATTCCTCACTAAAAGTGATTTCAGTTGACTCCTGTAAGAGAGCCCTACCATCTGATATTTCTGCTGATAGACATTCTACTCCTATACCAGAGGCAATGCTCACCAAAACTTCTGTGGCTACCTTTCTTTCCTTTGTTGAGAGTCCCAGCTAATCGAACAAATTTTTGAACTTAGAACTCTGTTGTAGAGTGGTAATAGCCGCCGTAGGCAAAGCCATGTTTTCTTCTTCATCTTCTCCTGGTTCAGCGCAAATTACCACTGCTGCTACACCCTTCCCTTTGTGGTTTGGGAGTGGGTTTCTTTGGACTTCCTGCTGGGACAGTTCCAAAGTCCCTTCCTTTATCCTGCGGTGCACTAGTCTGCGGAGCGCCTAACACTCTACGGTAGAATGTTGGACATAATTGTGTAAACAACAAAAACGTGGGTACCTTCGCTCTTCCTCTGTGGGCTCCCTAGCAACCTGGTTAGGTTTGAAAATTTCGTCTACTTTCCATTTGTTTAGGAGTACGTCTAGTTCCTTTGAGGTGCATGGTATTGGTGGGGGAGTATCGTACTCCCTCCCTTCGGTCTTCCTTCTCCGTTCGCCAGTGGATACCGCCATTGCCTGCGGGGCGTTTCTCTTGTCCGAACTTGGTTTCACAGATTGGGCCGTCTTTCTGGCCTTCTGCAACAGCTGGGCAAATTGAGAGATTTCCAAATTTTCTAGGACTGCCCTATATTCTCTGATCATATTCGTCATGCACATCTCCACCAGCGTCCTTTCCTTACAATGGTCATAGTAGTCGAGTGCTATGTTCGTAAATCTCTTGATGTACTCCATCAAGTCTTCACCATTCCTTTGTTTGGTTGCCTACAGTGTTGCAAGTGTAACCGTTTCTTCTTCATGAAAGTATTTGGTACAAAATATATCCACCATATCATCCCATGTTGGGATCGTTCTTGGTTTTAACCTAATGTACCAGGTATAAGCTCGATCACATAGTGATTTGGAAAATTCTCAGAGACATAAGTCTTCGTCTGCGGCATAAGGGCCAAGCGTATCAATGAACTTGCTTACGTGCTCAACATCACTCCCCTTTCTGCCATCATATTGTGCGAATGCTTTTGGCTCATACCTCTCAAGGTATGGTTTGCTGAGTACCCTCAGTGAGTAAGGAGGCCTTCGTGCATAGAACCTCTCCTTAGATGCCCTAGTCCTTTCCTGCTCCAAGAGGGCGGCCACCTCAGCCATAGTGATGAAAGTGTTGCTCTGCATTGTGGGGGGCACCTCCTGCCGGTGTCTCTTCTTTGTCTGTCGCATGCTCTGGGTCATGTTGGCTTCCTTTTTCTTTCGTCTTGTCAGCTTTCAGCTGGCGGATTTCTTCCATCATTTGCTACTGCGAGTGTTATAGCGACTACAAGAGTTCGATGAAAATGTTGGCATTGTCGGTAGGGATTCTTGGTGGCGGTTGGGGGTTAGCCCCCGTTCCGTTGGCACCTTCTGCCTGGTTAGGCTGTGGTTGGCGAGGCGTTGTGGGCCTTGACTCTGCTTGTGAGGGTACAGCACTCATATTCCATGTTATCCTGGATTTCGGCGGCATTCATTTGTGTGGGCTTTCGTCCCTGTCTGTTTCTCAACTCCCCAGCGGAGTTGCCAATTTAATGTAGGGGCCTTTTTTTGTGTTTTCGGTTGGGCTGGGCTGCCTCCTGCGGTGATGGGCCCGAGTATCTTTCTAAATAGGAGAGTTGAGACCGGCCCAACTGTAACTCACTTTGGACCGGCTTGTGCACAAACTGAGCCTTGTCTGCCAGGAACGTTTTTACAGCAAGCATAGCTATTACAAAAAGGTTACGGCAAGCAGATATAATAACAATAAAGGAGAACAGAGTACAGCGGCTTTTTCTTAATAACAAAGACCGAATATTTCTATGGTAATCACAGTAATAACAATGGTAATAATAATAACGGCTTTTATAGAAAAGAATAACTAGTTGAACGATGATGGAAGTTTAATCAAAAAATAAACGTCAAGTCAAGTTTGAGTCTGCAGTGGCAAAGAATCAAGGAGGAAGAACACTTCCTCTCAATGAAACTAATCTCCCAGGAGAATATCCTGCCGTGGGGATTAATGACTTTGAGGGAATCGGACTTAAGTGATAAATGCCTGAAGGAATTTCTATTACTTAATTGTTTTTTAGAGAGTGGGATTTTGTGGGGGAGAGAAGAGAACCGATCTATTGGTGCATGCCCGTTACCCTTACTCTTTGTTTTCTTATCTTTTCTTCTTTCCTTTCTTTATCTCTTAGTTTTTCTTCTATTTTTTCCCTCCTCTGTTTTTCGGTCCCCTGTACAGGGCATGGCAAGGATCCTTTTATAGGGCCTGCTGTGATTGATTTTTACTACTTTACCCTTCAACGGCCTTTGTCTGGTCTGTGAGTACTTACCGACCACTGTCTGTGTACTACTTACTCTTGCCAAATAAAGACAGGTTTATGTTGTTTCTTAGTCTGCCGTGGCACTTTCTCCTGCCACGGCGTAAATGCTCTCTCTCTCTCTCCCTATGGAATGCACCCAACGTTCCCCTCCCCAACCTTGCCTCTTTTGGGAGGTCTATCATCCCAGCAGGACATACCTCCCAAAAGGGCTTAGACAGGGAATGTAAAATAGATCTTTTCCCCTCTCCCCACCACCAAATCACACCCCCCCTTACCTCTTACCACTGACCCATGGCCCCACCACGTCCCATATTGGCTGGGTACAGGCTGGTGGCGCCTGGGCCTTCCGCGTGCTTTCCTGTTATGTACGTTCAAAATCTGCCTGCGGCTCATGTGTTTGTTGTGATCTGAAGCTTTGTTTGCATCGTCTGCCATGCTTCTTTGTTCTTTCATGTGGGCCGTTCTGTACATTTCACTGCTTCCCTTTGGGATTGGGTTTCTTTTAATACTGGGTTTCACATTTCTCTTGGCCCATTTCTTGGTTATACTCATGTCTTGTTTCATTACTTGGCATTTCCTGCCATGACGATATGTTCCTACTAGGCCTTTTTTCAAACCTGCCGCTTCATTCCTTCCCCCAGTGACTTAACAGAGCCACTGGTGTTCTCACTCATGGGCTCTATTGTCCCTTTCTTTTTCCCTTGGGCCTGCGGCCCATTTACTTCCTTTGGGCTTCCTCAGCCCATTCACTAACTTTGCATTCCCATGGGCTTTTGCTAACTTGATTGGGTTTCCCCGGCCCAATCTCCTCATTCTCATCCTTGGGGTTTATGGGCTTTCCATCAACCCCTACTTTCTTTGTTTACATTGCTTTGGGCCTGCCGCGGCCCATTCTCACTTTTCCATACCACATACTGCCCATGGGTGCCATTTCTCTCTTTCCGGGCCCTTTGGGCCCATTTGCTTCCTCAAAACCCATTTATTCATGTTATAGGCTTGTGCTTTATTACTCTTGTCGCCTGGGCTTAATAGTCTTATTTCTATGCCTGCCATTCTTATTACTTGCTTTGCTAAGTTGGGTCTGCTTTACAAAAATGACCCTCAACAACTTTACTAACACAAAATCCAAAATGTAAAAAACATAATTGAAGGATATTTGCATTTTTTGTAGGCATGAAACATGCCTATTTATATGACCCAATATATCATGCATTTTAAATTTAAAAACACATATATATGCTATGATCAAATCACTACACCATTCTTAGTGTCTTTCTATTTTGTTTATAAAAAAAACTAAAGATTACCTTTTTTTTTTTTTTACAAGGAAAGTTCCTGAATTTTTTTTTCTTT
Source organism: Quercus glauca (assembly GCA_023736055.1). Lineage (NCBI taxonomy): Eukaryota > Viridiplantae > Streptophyta > Magnoliopsida > Fagales > Fagaceae > Quercus > Quercus glauca. The sequence goes on from CM043318.1 coordinate 103,310,259, forward strand.
TTTTTTATACATCGATAGTTGAGAGTGAGGGATTTGAATCTGAATTTCTTTATTAGAAATTGAGATACCAACCAATTAAACTAAATCTTATTGAAATATTGGAGAAAACTAATAATGAGTTGCACTGCACATCGTGCGAACTCAACTAGTTCTATTAGAAAAGATGAATTTGTCAATACATTAGTTGCTTTCTCATTAATAATCATATCTTTTTTACAAAGAAGACACACTGCAACGGTAGGAGAAATTTGCATTCAAAATCAAATTTCACCTTCACATTTTCTTTGTAATCAAACAAGCAATCAATGAATGGGAACCCCCATTGAACCTAGTCTATGATACTTAAACAAAGATATTTAGAATCAAATGGTTCAACCAAATAAAACAGACAGAGGGAGAGAAAGAAGGAAAAGAATTTGATATTAGATCAATCTATAAGATAATATTCAAGAACAATCAAGCAAAGAGAAAGGGGGAGATAAAGAAGTGAGAAAAGAACACCAAGAACACCAAGAATAGTTATGGTTTTAGATGCCAAACTTGTCAGCTACGTTCTTGAGGTGTTGTAAACCCAAAATTTGGAAAAAGAAAAGGAGCAATGTGATTAATGCCATTGACTTGATGTGTTGTGAACCCAAATTTTGGAAAAAGAAAGGAGCAATGTGATTGATTAATGGATTACGGCTTTGAAGGAGTAATTTGATAAATGGATTACGGCTTTGTTCCAATTTATAACTCATAGAGAGTAAGCAGGAAATAAATATCAAATTCTGTTGCAAGTTGCAACGGTTGCCTGCTTTTTTTTATTTATTTATAATAATAATAATAATTATTTTTTGAATAAAATACAAAATTTACCCTCATTTCAGTTTTCTAACTTTCAATTTTAGTCAATTAAGGCTTTTTTTTTAATCAATTTTGTTATATGTTGTGATTAATTTTCCAATTTTTTAAAATTTTCTTCAATTTTGGTAAATAAAAAAAAATTCAATTAATGATTGAAAAATATTTTTTAGAATTTTTTTTTTCCAAAAAATTTTAACAAAAGTTAACGGAAATGCCTTAATTGAATAAATCTGAAACTCAGCGGATTGAAATAAATTCTAAAGAAACTTAGAAGGTGGGTTTTGCATTTTAGCCTAATTTTTTTATAGGATGCTATTATTTTATTGAACGGAATTTCGTCAAATTTATATAAAATCATGTATAAGAGATAAGTTCATAGATCTTATAAAAACATAGAAAAAAATGTAATCCAACAATTGAATTTTTAAAATATTAATTTTATAAAAATTTATTAAGTGGTTTAATATTACTTTAAGTTACAAGACTACTAATGCCTGGAGGAACAGGCTTCATTTAGGCTAAAAGCAGAGAATAAAACTTAACTTTCTTGAGGGTCATTTTTGTAAAACAGGCCCAACTCAGCAAAGCAGGCAGCAAATAGAAGTAGCAAGTATAGAATAAAACTATTAAGCCTAAGCAGCAGGAATAATAGATCACAGGCTCATAACATGAACAAATGGGTCTTGAGGAAGCAAATGGGCCCAAAGGGCCCGGAAATAGAGAAATGGCACCCATGGGCAGTATATGGTATGGAAAAGTGAGAATAGACCACGACAGACCCAAGGCAATGTAAACAAAGAAAGTAGGGGTTGATGGCAAACCCATGAACCACAAGGATGAGAATAAGGAGATTGAGCCGGGGAAGCCCAATCAAATTAGTAAAAGCCCATGGGAATGCAGAGTTAGTAAATGAGTCAAGGAAGTTCAAAGGAAGTAAATGGACCGCAGGCCCAAGGGAAAAAGAAAGGGACACTAGAGCCCATAAGTAAGAACACCAGTGGCCATATTAAGCCACTGGGGGAAGGAATAAAATGGCAGGTTTGAAAAGAGGTCTAGCAGGAACAAATCGCCACGGCAGGAAATGCCAAGTGGCAGGACATGAGGGCAACCAAGAAATGGGCCAAAAGAAATATAAAACTTAGTATTAAAAGAAGCCCAGTCCCAAAGGGAAATAGTGAATTATACAAACAGCCCACGTAAAAGAACAAAAAAGCACGACAGACTGTGCAAACAAAGCTCCAGATCGCGGCAAACGCATGAGCCGCAGGCAGATTTTGAACGTACATAACAGGAAAGCACGCACAAAGCCCAAGCACCACCAACATGTACCTAGCCAATATGAGACGTGGTAAGGCTATGAGTCAGAGGTAAGAGGTAAGGGGGGGTGTGGTTTGGTGGTGGGAAGAGGGGAAAAGATCTATTTTGCGGTTCCTGTCCAAGCCCTTTTGGGAGGTACATCCTGTTGGGATGACAGACAGCCCAAAAGAGGCAAGGTTAAGGGGGGAAATGTTGGGTGCATGCCATGGAGAGAGAGAGAGAGAGAGAGAGAGAGCATTTACGCCATGGTAGGAGAAAGTGCCACAGCGGACTAACAAAAAACACAAACCTACCTTTGTCTGGCGAGGGTAAGTGGTACACAGACGAGCTCGTGGGTGGTCGGCAAGTACGCCCAGACCAGACAAAGGCGGTTAAAGGATAAAGTAGTAAAATTCGGTTACAACAGGCCCTATAAAAGGACCCTTGCCGTGCCCTATAAATGGAGGAAGACAGAGGTACTAGGAAGTAAAAGGAAAAACAAAAGAAAAAGAAAAGAAATAAGAAAAGATAAGAGAGAAAACAGGAAACAGAGAGAGAGTGTAATGGGCATGCACCAGTAAATCGGTTCCCTTCTCTCCCCTTCAAAATCCCACTCTATGGGAGACGATTAAGTAATAGGAATTCCTTTGGGCACTAATCATTTAGGTCCGATTCCCTCAAAGTCATTAATCCCCACGGTAGGATATTTTCCTGAGAGATTAATTTCATTGAGAGGAAGCATTCTTCCTCTTTGTTTTTTTGCCACTGTGGACCCAAACTTGACTTGATATTTATTTTCGATTAACTTCCATTATCGCTTAATCAATTACTCCTTTTTGTAAAAGCTGTTATTATCATTACTATTGTTATTACTGTGATTGTCATAGAAAATAGAGATCACTCGGTCATTTTTCCATTAAGAAAAGGTCACTGTACTCTATTTTCTTTGTTGTTATTATATTTGCCTGCCGTAAACTATTTGTAATAGCTCTGCTTGCCGTAAGAACATTCCTGGCAGACAAGGCTTAGTTTGTGCACAAGCCGGTCCAAAGTGAGTTACAGTTGGGTCGGTCTCGACTCTCCTACTCAGAAATACTCGGGCCCATCACCGTAGGAGGCAACCTAGCCCAACCCAAAACACAAAAAAGGCCCCTACATTAAATTGGCAACTTCACTGGGGAGTTGAGAAACAGACAGGGACGAAAGTCCACGCAAACAAATGCCTCCAAAATCTAGGACAACATGGAATATAAGTGTTGTACCCTCACAAGCAGAGTCCAGGCCTACAACGCCTCACCAACCGCAGCCTAACCAGGTAGAAGGTGCCAATGGAACGGGGGCTGACCCTCAACCGCCACCAAGAATCCCTACCGACAATGCCAACGTTTTCATCGAAGTCTTGCAATCACTACAACACTCGCAGCAGCAAATGATGGAAGAAATCTGCCAGCTAAAAGCCGATAAGACAAAAGAAAAAGGAAGCCAGCATGACCCAGAGCATGCGACAGACAAAGAAGAGATACCAGCATGAGGTGTCCTACACAATGCAGAACAACATTTCATCACTATGGCTGAGGTGGCCGCCCTTTTGGAGCAGGAAAGGGCCAGGGAATCTAAGGAGAGGTTCTATGCACGAAAGCCTCCTTACCCACTGGGGTGCTTAGCAAACCATACCCTGAGAGGTATGAGCCAAGGGCATTCGCACAGTATGATGGCAGAAAGGGAAGTGCTGTTGAGCACGTGAGCAAGTTCATTGATACGCTTGGCCCTTATGCCGCAGACGAGGACTTATGTCTTCGAGAATTTTCTAAATCACTGTGTGACCGGGCTTATACCTGGTACATTGGCCTAAAGCCAGGATCGATCCAAATATGGGATAATATGGTGGATGTACTTTGTACCAAGTACTTCCACGGAGAAGAAACGGTGATACTTGCAACACTGCAAGCGACCAAATAAAGGAATGGTGAAGACTTGATGGAGTACATCAAGAGATTTAGGGACATAGCACTCAACTGTAATGACCATTGTGAAGAAAGGACGCTGGTGGAGATGTGTATGACGAATATGATCAGGGAGTACAGAGCAGCCCTCGAAAATTTGGAAATTCCTTAATTCACCCAACTATTGTAGAAGGCCAGAAAGATGGCCCAGTCTGTGAAACCGAGCTCGGACAAGAGAAACGCCCCTTAGGCAATGGCGATATCCTTGGCGAACGGAGAAGGAAGACTGAGGGGAGGGAATACGATACTCCCCCACCAATACCATACACCCCAAAGGAACTAGACGTACTACTAGACAAATGGATAGTAGATGGAGTTTTCAAACCTAATCAAGTTGCTAGAGAACCCACAGAGGAAGAGCGGAGGGACCCATGCTTCTGTCGTTTGCACAACTACGTGCAACATCCTACCGCAGAATGTTGGGCGCTCCGCAGGCTAGTGCACCGAAGGATAAAGGAAGGGACTTTAGAACTATTCCAGCAGGAAGTCCAAAGAAACCCACTCCCAAACCACAAAGGGAAGGGTGTAGCAGCAGTGGTAATTTGCGCAGACCCAAGAGAGGACAAAGAAGAAAACACGGCTTTGCCTGCGGTGGCCATTACCACTCTACAACAGAGTTCCAAGTTCAAAAATTTGTTCGATTAGCTGGGACTCTCAGCAAAGGAAAGAAAGGTAGCCACGGAAGTTTTGGTGAGCATTGCCTCCAGTGCAGGAGTAGAATGTCTATTGGCAGAAATACCAAATGATAGGGCTCTTTTACAGGAGTCAACTGAAATCACTTTTAATGAGGAAGATATGGAAGTGGGACACCCGGATCACAGGAGGCCCTTATACTTAGCGGCATCCATAAATCAAATCCCCATAAAGAGGGCTTTGGTAGATACAGATGCTTCTGTGAATCTCATTCCATTAAGCACTCTGCAAGCAGCAGGAATTTCAGAAAAGAAGATTCAGGGATGCCCAATGGAAGTGACAGGGTTCGGTGGAAGGAGCGAGTACACAACAGGCCACATTCAGCTGTGGTTGAAAGTAGGCCCCATAACTTGTTTAGCATGGTTTCATGTGGTAAAGACAAAAGTATCCTACCACGTGCTTTTGGGGAGGCTATGGTTACACAAACACCGACTGGTCCCATCCACCTATCACCAATGTGTGAAAGGAAGATTGAATGGCAGGATGATACGCATAGCCGCGAACCCCTCACCATTCGAGCAGGCAGAAGCCCATTTAGTAGAAACTATATTCTATGACCAATGGGCTCCATCTAGAGAAAGTTCAGTATCAAAGCCACTAGGTACCTTCGTGCCTAAATAGGAAGATGTCCAGAATGACCCAGAACCCGATCTAAGGGAGTATTGGCAAGAAAGAGGTGCCCGCCGTAGAATCTGATGACATGCCCCAATGCATTAGAGTCCGAGGCTCTGATGGCAAAATCGTCTATAAATTATGAAGGCGCGCGGGGTCCGCGATTAAAACCCAGACGGGCCCCACCCATAAAAGGCAGCACCAGAGTTTGACGTGCTACAGAGTCCAAGAAAGTTCAGAGGAAGGAAGTAACGAGGAGGAGAATGAAGGAGTTGTAGCCGAAAAGGAAGTGCAGGTTATGACAGAAGAAGAAATGGAAGAAGTTGACCTGGGGTCTGCTTCGCAAAGGCCAAGATCCATCTCAATTAGTGTAAGTTTGAAGAAAAAAGAGAAAAAGGAGCTGGTACTATTGTTAAAAGAATTCAGAGACATGTTCGCATGGAACTACAGTGAAATGCTAGGGCTAGACCTTGGGTTAGTGGCACATACATTGAATGTGGACCTACAGGCCAGGCCAGTAGTTCAGCCTGCCAGGATATTTCACACAGAAATAGAAGGGCAGATAGTTAAAGAAGTGCAGAAGTTGCTAGCCGCAAGATTCATTAAGCCTATTCAACATCCCCGCTAGCTATCCAACATAGTACCAGTAAAGAAGAAGAATGGCTAGATAAGGTGTTGCATAGATTTCAGGGAACTCAACAAAGTATGCCCGAAAGATGAATTCCCATTGCCAAATATGGATTTATTGATAGATTCTGCAGCAGGAAGCGCTATGTTCTCATTCATTGATGGTTTCAGTGGATATAACCAGATCAGGATGGCACCAAAAGATGTGGAGAAAACTGCTTTCAGAACGCCCATGGGGAACTTCCACTACACCGTGATGCCCTTCGGGTTGAAAAATGCAGGTGCGACTTATCAACGGGCAATGACGACTATATTTCACGATATGATGCATCAGGAGTTAGAAGACTATGTGGACAACATAGTAGTTAAGTCAAAGAGGAGAGAAGAACATTTCCGTGTGCTGAGGAGAGTATTCGAAAGATGCAGAGCCTTTACGTTGAGAATGAATCCCCTCAAATGTGCGTTTGGTGTATCCTCAGGGAAATTCCTGGGTTTCTTGGTTCACAGCAGAGGAATAGATGTAGACCCAGCAAAAGCCACGTCCATGACAACTATGAGACCTCCAGCCATGGTGAGAGAACTAAAAAGCTTCTTAGGGAAAGTCTCGTATATCCAAAGATTCATCCTTGGTTTGACATCAATCACTTCGACTTTTACCAAGTTACTGAGGAAATGACAAAGTTTTGTGTGGGGAGAAGCGCAGCAGGCGGCCTTCAAAAGGCTGCAGCAGATTATGATGAACCTCCCTACAGTGCAAGCCCCAATCCACAAGAAGCCATTGCTACTTTATATGGCCACCAATTCATATGCCATTGGTGCCTTAATCGCCCAAGAAGATGGAGATGACGTCGAGCAACTAGTCTATTACATTAGCCGTGCCTTAAAAGATGCAGAAACTTGTTACCCGAGGGCAGAAAGGGCATGTTTGGCTATTGTGTATGCTTCACAGAGATTACGCCACTATTTCTTAGCCTACAAAGTATGGCTGATGACTAAGTCCCATGCCATCAAAGCTTTACTACAGCAGCCAATTCTCTCTAGCAGGATATCCCAGTGGTTATTACAATTGTCGCAATATAACTTGAGAATAGGGGCGCTCAGAGCAGTAAAAAGCCAGGCTATAGTAGCAAGGAAGTCAATTCCGTTCCGTTCCGGCCGTACCGGCCGGAATATTTCGTACCGGCAAGCATACCGGTACATAAACCCCCCTGTTTCGTACCGGAAAAAATATCGGCCGTACCGGCCACGTACCGGGCGTACCGGCCAATTTCGGGCAATACCGGCCGGTACCGGGCGTACCGGCCCGTACCGGAAAAAAGTTTTTTTTTTTTTTTTTAATTTTAATTTTAATTTTTTTATAAATTTTGTAATTTTTAAATTTTTGTTAGGGCAGAATGGTAACTTATTTACATTAACTTATTAGTATTATTTGTTTTCTTAGTATGCAATGGTAACTTTTAAGCTTTCTATATTTTATATTGTGTTTTTTTTTTTCTTCTTTTAATTGATACTAAAGTCTAAAACCATGAATAATTAGTTCTGAATTGAGGAAATGTTTTATGGTAAACTTTTATATTTATTATAATACACACACACATACATACATACATATATATATAAAAATATAAAAAATAGCGGTAAATCCGAAACGGTACACCGGTATTGACCGGTATCCGAAATATACCGTACCGCTGGCCAAACCGGTACAGCCTCCGGTACGGTATTGACTCCCTTGTATAGTAGATTTATTAGCACAAATTTCAAGGGAGGAAGAATTTTCGCTGGATGACAAAGTTCCAAGGGAAGTAGCCATGGCAGAAGAACACAGAGAATAGTGGGTAATGAAATTTGACGGGTCTTCTACTGCCCAGTCTGGAGGGGTTGGAGTAGTTTTGTATCATGAAGAAGATAATGTAGTAGCACTATCATTCAAGTTGGAGTTCCCCTGCTCAAACAATACGGCAGAATATGAAGCCTACTTAACTGGGCTAACCATAACTCTTGAAATGAGAGTTAAGCATTTGAGAGTACTGGTTGATTCCAACTTGGTAGTCTGCCAGACCAAAGGGAGTTTTTCCCTAAAAGAACCCAACCTAGCCCCGTACAGAGCAATGGCCTAGAAAATGGAAGAAAAGTTCTTAATTTTTAAAATAGAACATGCTCTAAGGAACAAGAATCGATTTGCCGATACGTTGGCAGCACTAGGTTCGCAAATAATGTTTGAAGGGGAGAGCACCAGAGTAAAGGTCAGCAAAAGAGAAGAATCCATAATTGAAATATTGAAAGAAAGGTTCCAAGAGGAACACTGCGAAGGAGATTGGCAGATACCCATGAGGGAAGCTTTGACGGGAGAAGAAGAAGCCATGGAACTAAAAATACTTAAAGACTACGCCCTGGTGAAGGGAGAACTGTACCGCAAGATGCCAAGCGGAGTCTTGTCCAGATGTGTGGGGCAAAAGAAGGTTTAGAAAAAGTTGAAAGAAGTACATGAGAAGACTTGCAGATCCTACAGAGAGGTCAGCCTTTACCGCAGACTTCAAAGGGCAGGCTTTTATTGGCCAACCATGAGTAAAGATGCAGACCAAGTCCAAACCTAGTGTGGAAACTGCCAACTTGCGGCAGACAGAGAAGAAAGTTACACTGCATTCGCCAACGAAGACTGGAGAAGCTCATTTATACAGTACTTGACAGAAGGCATCCTGCTGCAAAAGCACAGTGAAAAATATAAGCTTAGGAGGTTAGCAACGCGTTATTTTTTGTATAATATGATCCTTTTCAAAAAAGGGTATGATGGAGACCCCTTGAGGTGTTTGGGCCCTGAGGAGGCTAGAAAAATGGTAAAAGAGGCACACTCAGGAGAGTGTGGGGAACACCAGGGAAAGAAAAGACTTTACAGATGCCTGCTGTAAATAGGCTACTACTGGCCTACCATGAAAAAGGATACGGCAGAATTTATGAAAATGTGCCACAGTTGCCAAGTACAAGCCTATTTGATTCACACTCATCCGTAGAATTTGCATAGCATGGTCACACCATGGCCCTTCCACACTTGGGGGCTTGAGTTGGTTGGACCGGTATATTCGCCGTCGCGATGGTACATATGGATACTAGTAGCTACGGAATATTTTACTAAGTGAGCAGAGGCAGTACCACTTTGTAAAGCCACAAGAGGAGCAGTGACAAACTTTATCAAGGAAAACATAATTGTAAGGTTTGGAGTTCCTCACAGGATCATCAGTGACAATGGCACACTTTTTGTCAATAATGAGGTGAGGAAAATGCTAGAGTTCTACCAAGTCAAGCATCACCGGTCAACGCCGTATTACCCTCAAGGAAACAAGCAAGCAGAGACAATGAACAAAACTCTCATAAAAATCATCAGTAAAATGAGCCAAAAGTATACAGGAGGATGGGCAATGCACCTGCCAGACGCTCTTTGGGCTTAAAGGAGTTCACCTAAGTCAGCCACATGTTTTTCACCATTTTTCTTGGTCTACGGAATTGAAGTAGTGAGCCCAGCAGAGAAAATGACCCCATCCCTGAAAGTGATGCAGATACAAGAAAAGGATAATGATGAAGAAGTCTTTGCGGCAGAAAGGTGCAAAGACTTGGAAGGACTTGATGAAAGAAGAGAAAAAGCCCAAGAACACAGTCGCAGATACAGGCAAAAAATGACTGAGGCCTACGACAGGATGACTAAAGAGAGAGTGTTTGCGAAAGGACAATTGGTCATAAAAGTGGCAGATTATGTTAGGAGAGGTCTGGCAGGACCATCGAAGTTTGCACCGAAGTGGGAAGGACCCCTTGTGATAAGAGAGGCACATCCAAGTGGATATTACTACTTGACTCAGATGGATGGCAGGGACTTAATGGATCCCATCAATGGGAAATGGTTGAAACGCTACTATGCCTGAGAGGAAAAGCCATGTGATTATCCCTTCCTTTTGTTTTGTTGAAAAAGTTGTTATGTTTCCTTTTACTATGTTTTTCATCTTTCAAATTACTCAGTCACAAGTCAAAATTTTGTAACTTGCTTTCATAAGGATGCAATGAAAAGCACAAAGTATTTATTATCGTATGTTATAGCAAAAGCAAAAAACAGTAGTAAAGTGTAGCATCATAAAGTTAAGTTACAAAACCCAAACTGTGGCAAACTAGCCAAATAGGTACTATAGGAAGCATAATATACCAGACAGAGTAATAGGGCAAAAGAAACAACAAAATAAGAAAGAAACTGCATCATCATCAGTAGAGTCCAGAAATGAGTGATTGATCCCCAAAATGACCAAGTCTACCGATACTGGAAAGAAGACGCTCGCGACGGCCCTCCAAATCTGCCACTTCCTTTCTCAGAGCCTCAAGGCGTGAGTCAATAACATCAACAGTAGGCTGGACTCTCCTTATAAAAACAACTCGAGCAATCTCTCGAAGGTGATCCAAGACAAACTCCACGACAAAACCAATGTTAATAAGCTCCTGCACCGAAGCCTTCCACTGCAGGATCCTCTCAGTGGAGACGGTATCAACAAAGTTGTGCTCAATGTCATTTAGCACACTCCCCAACACCTTCAAAAAATGCTCTCTGGCTGATCGGCCAAGTCGGAATCCCTGTATAAAGTCCCCACGATTGTTATGAATCATCACCAAATGAGAAGCACAGTCCTCGAGGATTCTGAAGCCATGAAAATCTATGTAAGGAGGTCCGAAGCCCCAGAAATCTGCAGGTCCAAAATCATTGACTTCAGGTTGGTCAAAGCGCACAAAGAAGGCTGCAGCCTCGCTCGCAGGGTCTGGAATGGTGGCGGAGCTACTGCCTACCTCAAACTGAGAAGGCATCGTAGGAGGTGGACCTGTCAAAAGGGCACAAAGTTTGAAATGAGAAACATTGGTAAAAAAAAAAAAGGAAGAAAGACCCACAGAGAAGAAGTAAAAAAATAAATAAATAATAAAATAAAATAAAAAATTTTACCAGAACCAGTAGTAATGGGGGCTATAGGGAAGACAGAGACAGGAATAGAAGGAATAGCAGAAACGGACGCTGTAAATACGGCAGAAACTGGTACAAAAGATGTGGCAGGAATAGGTGTTGTGGGCATGGCAGGAGTAGCTACCGCAAACACCCCTACGTCTGTTGCAATTCCTAGCCCCTCAAAAGTCTCTACAAACAGAGAGACAGATATGCAAATAAAGAGGAAGAGTGAACTTATCAAAAAAAAGAGGAGAAGAGTGAACTTAACGAAGAAAGAAGAGAAAGGAAGGAAGAAAGCACATAACCATTGTCTCGGGTGGAACACTCCCCTCTTCCTCAGATTCAGAAATCCTCCTCCCCAAGACGGGCTTATCCTTAGGATCCTCAAAGATCTCATCAGACTCCTCTGAGGACAAGTCAGCATGAGGCCCATGTGTGGCAGAAACAGGAATAGAAGAGGGAGTAACTACCAGAGAAGAACCGTCCTTCACGGCCTGAGAAAGTGCAGCAAAGGGGTCACCGGTGGAAATGACAAGAGGTGTAGCAGGAGTAGCCTCGATCTGAGTAACAATAGGAGGGGTGGCTCCCCTTTGAACAGACGATGTCACGACAAGAGTAGGGGTGACCTCACTAACCTCCCCAGTATGAATACTCTCATCCATAGGTACCGGTCCAGTGGGAGAGGTAGTAGCCTCAGTAGGAACTCCACAAATAGCTGCAGGAGGGGCAGATGTTGCAAACTCAGCCCCACCAAAAGAGCTCTCCGTAGGTGTGCCCATGGGGGTAGAAAACTCCTCAGCAGTAGGGTGGTATATAGAAAGAGGCTCAGGCTCATCCTAAAAGACAAAAAAAAAAAAAAAAAAAAAAAGAGGGAGGTATGAAGATCAAAGTAACTCTTTGGGCAAATGAGGTAACCAAAAACATGTAGCAGATTGAAATGTGCAAATAAAAAAAAAAAAAAAGAGAAGGAGCAAGAAGAAATATACCTCCGATTCAGGTTCCTTGAGCATAATGGGACGGGCAACTAACGTATCCTCCTTGTGCTTAGACTGCAAAAAGAAAAAAGGATAAGAGAAGAAGTCAAAGAAAGGAGTCAGCAAGCATGTCAGAATTCAGGAAAAATCAGAAAAAAAGAAAAAAAAAAGAAAAAAGAAAAAAAAAAGTATATATATATATATATATATGTGTGTGTGTGTGTGTGTGTGTGTACTTGGAAGACAAAGCAAGAAAAGGGTTTTTTTTTTTTTTTTTTTAAGTGACGTACTTTTCGCTGAACGGTAGCCGCAGGATGGGGAGTTGTTTTCCTCTTACTGCCTCGTGTTCTGCTAGCAGAAGTAACACCTATGAGAAGCTGAGGAGTGGTAGACTTAGGCTTACTGACAGATTTAAGCTCGGCAGGAACTTTCTTGGCTGGCGCAGGAATGTTTACTACTTTAACTTTCTTCTCCCAACCTGAGGGGTAATCACCTGTATGCTAATACCATCATTTCTTCTCCTCGTCCCATTCAAAGATGGCGGATCGGCTCTGTTTCCTGGTATAGGCCAATACGGACCTAAAAGGAAGAAGCAACCGAGGATTGGGAGAGATAACCATGCTAAGTCCCTTAGGAGGTATGAGAGAGAAACCATGACTGCCAGCCAACTCTATATCAAATAAGGTCATTACAGCCTGTCAATAGCTGTGCATAGCAGGAGTGCAAAGGCCTTCCTTCAGAGAACCAGGAACTATGACTGCACTGAAGCACTTTCTCCAAAAATCAAAAGCAGTGTGCCGCAGAAAGGATCTAACTAAAGTAGGAGACTCTGCGAGAAAGGAGAGGTCATCAGGAATATCCTGATCCAGCCCAAATTGTCTCCTTACTCAGTTGGCAGGATAATGGACGAACCTGACACCTTCGTTTGCTAAATAGGTCAACCATCTAGCATTAGTGGCAACCAAATAGGTGATACCCGTCTCATCAAAACCAGCTAGTGGAGTGGTAGTACCAACAGTATCAACAAATGAACCCATTGTAGAATCAACGAAAGTATAACTAGAACGCAAATGTCTATAAGCTTTCCAGGAAAAATCAATACCTTCATCAAAGGACTCAACAACAGAATAATCGATGGGCTTCAAACCGGACCAACGAAAAGCTAGAGGAAAATCAAACTCAAATCTGCCGCAGAAATCAGTAATTGCCTGCGGACAGAATTAGTATTTTTCTTTAGCAAATCTGACAGGCCTACACTTCGCCAAATATTGGGCACAGCGCTCAAACAACAACTGCTGCAAAATGGTGCTGTGTACAGAGGAAGCGACTATGTGGCAGGAGCCAGCCTGACTCTCGTCACTCTGCAGGATATCCAGTTAAACATATAGATGCCCCAAAAACATAGGGGCTAGCGGCAGACTCACTTCGACAGATATTTTTATGGCCAAACGAAAATACAAAGGCTTTATGACATAATGAGGATAGGACCCAAAGACAAACTTACAAAGCCAAAAAGCAATAAAAGCAGCACAGCGGGCAACAGCAGAAAACTTGGAAGAAGAACTAACCCAGTAAGATAACTTAGCATTTCCGGCCATCTTTTTCTTCAACTCTGTTTCGATGGCTTCTTCTTCCGGGGAAAGCTCAATGGTGGCAGGATCAACATCACCAAGAATCGGCAAAAGTAACTGGTTAGCCACGTCCTCAAGAGTAACAGTGAGTTCGCTGCAAGAAAAGAAGAATGTGTGAGTGGTGGCACACCACCGGTGAACCAAATGACGAAGGTTGTAGAGGTCTCGAAAATTGGATAGATTTCGGGAAAGAACGACGGCCTTTAGAACACTGGCCCTTTAAAGCAAACCCATAAAACCTGTGTCAGATAACTCACTGTCAACCCACTCCTTCCAACCCAAGGCAGTGCCTGACCCAAACTCGAAATGAATGGGTACAGGGAGGGCGATGCCTTTACGAATAACCAAATCGGAGATGGAGGAAGACATCGGAGCCAAAGAAACATCAGGGTTTCGCCGGCAAAGAGCGAGCCACACGCGGCCCGGCGGCGGCGACACATAATCTCCAGGAGCTTGGGGGAAGTAGGGACTAATATTGTACCAAGGGTCGATCAGAGGGGCGCATTCGCTATCTGGGTCACGCCGTGCCTCCTCCTCATCGGAATGGTCTGAATCGGAGCACACAGCCTCTTCTTCTACTTCTTGTTCTACCGGAGGATCCAAAGCGACTCATTTCCATTTACGGAGAGAAGAAGCTTGAGTTTTCACCGGTGCCATGGCGTAAGGATTTGATTGGAGTAAGAGGGGGATGGGTGTTCGAAAAGAAGAAAATGGTGAGGGAAGGAAAGCAAGTAGGATATTTTGGAATAGAAAGAGTTTGTGTCTGCGTTGGGAAGGGATTCTCTTCTTAAGTACCTAAGTTATTAATGCCGATGTGAAGGGAGGCGACTGGTTAGCCATTGAGAAAAGAATGAAATTAATGAGGCAGTGGTTATGTTTTAAAGCAACTGCCATTTTGGGAAATTCGAAGAGTTACCACTATTCACGGCAGGAAAAGAAATATATATGCAGGAAGGAGTCCATGGTTTAAAAAAGTCCGCAAAGGAAAAGAAAGAAGGAAAGTGAAAAAGACAAAAAAGTCCTTCATTCACATATGAACCGCAAGAACGCTCCATATGTTCAAGGGGCTAAATGTTGAGGGTCATTTTTGTAAAACAGGCCCAACTCAGCAAAGCAGGCAGCAAATAGAAGTGGCAAGCATAGAATAAAACTATTAAGCCTAAGTGGTAGGAATAATGGATCACAGGCCCATAACATGAACAAATGGATCTTGAGGAAGCAAATGGGCCCAAAGGGCCCGGAAAGAGAGAAATGACACTCATGGGCAGTATATGGAATGGAAAAGTAAGAATGGGCCGCGGCAGGCCTAAGGCAATGTAAACAAAGAAAGTAGGGGTTGATGGCAAACCCATGAACCCCAAGGATGAGAATAAGGAGATTGGGTCGGGAAAGCCCAATCAAGTTAGTAAAAACCCATGGGAATGCAGAGTTAGTAAATGAGCCGAGGAAGTCCAAAAGAAGTAAATAGGCTGCAGGCCCAAGGGAAAAAGAAAGGGACACTAGAGCTCATAAGTAAGAACACTAGTGGCCATATTAAGCCACTGGGGGAAGGAATAAAACGGCAGGCTTGAAAACAGGCCTAGCAGGAGCAAATCGCCAGGGCAAGAAATGCCAAGTAATGTGGCAGGACATGAGGGCAACCAAGAAATGGGTCAAGAGAAATGTAAAGCCTAGTATTAAAAAAAGCCCAGTCCTAAGGGGAAACAGTGAATTATACAAACAGCCCATGTAAAAGAACAAAGAAGCACGGCAGACTGTGCAAACAAAGCTCTAGATCGCGGCAAACGCATGAGTCGCAGGCAGATTTTAAATGTACATAACAGGAAAGCATGCACAAGGCCCAAGCACCACCAGCCTGTACCTAACCAATATGGGACGTGGTACGACCATGGGTTAGAGGTAAGAGGTAAGGGGGGTGCGGTTTGGTGGTGGGGAGAGGGGAAAAGATCTATTTTGCAGTTCCTATCCAAGCCCTTTTGGGAGGTACGTCTTGCTGGGATGACAAACTGCCCAAAAGAGGCAAGGTTGAGGGGGGAAATGTTGGGTGCATGCCATGGAGAGAGAGAGAGAACATTTACGCCATGGCAGGAGAAAGTGCCACGGCGGACTAACAAACAACACAAACCTGCCTTTTTTGACGAGGGTAAGTGGTACACAGACGAGCTCGTGGGTGGTCGGCAAGTACGCCCAGACTAGACAAAAGCAGTTAAAGGGTAAAGTGGTAAAATCCGGTCACGGCAGGCCCTATAAAAAGACCCTTGCCGTGCCCTGTAAATGGAGGAAGGACAGAGGTACTAGGAAGTAAAAGGAAAAACAAAAGAAAAAGAAAAGAAAGAAGAAAAGATAAGAGAGAAAACAGGAAACAGAGAGAAAGAGTGTAATGGGCATGCACCAGTGGATCGATTCCCATATCTCTCCCTCAAAATCCCACTCTCTGCGAGACGATTAAGTAATAAGAATTCCTTTAGGCACTAATCATTTAGGTCCGATTCCCTTAAAGTCATTAATCCCCACGGCAGGATATTTTCCTGGAAGATTAGTTTCATTGAGAGGAAGCGTTCTTCCTCTTTGTTTTTTTGCCACAGTAGACCCAAACTTGACTTGATATTTATTTTCGATTAACTTCTATTATCGCTTAATCAATTAATCCTTTTTGTAAAAGCTTTATTATCATTACTATTGTTATTACTGTGATTGTTATAGAAAATAGAGATCACTCGGTCATTTTTCCATTAAGAAAAGGTCATTGTACTCTATTTTCTTTGTTGTTATTATATTTGCCTGCCATAAACTATTTGTAACAGCTCTGCTTGCTGTAAGAACATTCCTGGCAGACAATGCTTAGTTTGTGCACAAGCCGGTCCAAAGTGAGTTATAGTTGGGCCGGTCTCGACTCTCCTACTCAGAAATACTCGGACCCATCACCGCATGAAGCAACCCAGCCTAACCCAAAACACAAAAAAGGCCCCTACAAACTCTCTTCTCAAAATCAATCGTAACAAAATTGTCCTGTCTATAGGTACGAGAGAAACAATAACTTTGTAAAGAGTTTACATAAGGCATCTTTAACTAAATGACCAAATGCAAATGAAACATATCACTCTTCCAAAGAGAATTGATGACAATTTCTGAGTCTCCTCCATAATGGAACCTTTGAGATTAACTTCATGGACAAAAACGATAGCTTGCCGTGCTGAAATATTTCAAGAACTGTAAGGGGGTCGGGGGATTTTTTTAGACAAGGCTGTCATAGCTTCCCCTTTATTCTTTCTTATCACAACACCTATACCAGCTTCTCCTAAATCATGGAACATAGCCCCATCAAAATTTGTCTTGAACCCATCTTTATCCGGAGGCTTCCAATAACCACTGCAGGCCGTGGTTTCCTCATTGGGTTACCTTTAGTTTTTCTCTACAGGGATAAGAACCTTTTTGCTTCAGTAACAACCCAATTCAACGGAATAACATTGTCATGCACCTGAATTTTATTTCTTCGAGGCCGTGTCAAAGTATATATGTATACACACACACTAACTCTCTCACGCATGACTTTTCAATTTTTTAATTTTTGAACGTAATTATGTATGTGGACAAAGAATTTGCTGAGTTTAAGTATTCTAATCATGGTTTTAAAAATCAAACTATACCATCCAGTTTAACCGGGAACCAAACACCAATCTAGGTTAGTTATTGTTAAAACTTAAAAAAACCGAAAATAGGATAAAAAGAGAAATTAACCAGAACCAGAGAATCTATCAAATCCAACATAAATCAGATAACTCATTTGTGGGATAGTGATGAACTCAATCCAGACCAAAGTCTGCTATAGTTTTCTAGTTACTAATCAATGATGTATTTACCTGTACTTCCTTCATTTGTAACCACTTCTTCTTTCTTTCTTTCTTCTTCTTCTTCTTCTTCTTCTTTTTTTTTTTTTTTTTTTTTTTTTAAATTTTTTATATAATTTTCTTTGTTGGGAGTTGTAGTCACATAATTTGTTATTTTTTTTTAATATTAAAAAATGTACTTCCTCTTCATATAAATTAAAAATACATATAAAGTTAGTAACAAATTAATTTCGGTTATCAATTTAAGTATAAAAATATTTAAACATGAAATTTGAATATGTAAAAATTTTATTGAGAAACCAATGAAAAAGTTCATATATGCCATGATTTTTTTTTAAAGAGTATATATATAGCATCCAATTTTTGTTCTTCTATTTTGATAAGTATTCAAAATTTAGATTTATAATAAAACCGTAGAAGTGTGAAAGAATATTAGGCTTACATAATAATAATAATAAATAAATAAACAAATAACAACTTAGAGTGCACGGCGAGTTATATAATTTTCATATATTAAGCTTTAACTAAATAGTTAAAAAAAATGTCAATGAATCAATAATTCAATAAATATGTAATAACCCATTCTATTCGAAGATAAAGTATATCAAATACTATCAAAAAAAAAGTTTTTACAAAAATCATGTACCGTTCAAATTGAGAATCCATATTAAGATCGAGCTTGGTCTACTGGATAAAATGTTTTATAGTGTTACTGATTTCTTTTTCTTTTATTTATATGCTTGTTACAACATAATTATGATACAAGACTTTGCTCAATAACTTGTGCAATCAGAGATATAAAATTATTCAAAGACCAAAAAAAAAAAAAAAAAAGAGAAGAAGTAATTTTTTTTAAATAAGCAAAAAAATGGTAAACGTGGGCAAGAGTAGGCTTTTCTACCTAGTTGTTATCGTAGTAAAATCATTCTTGATAAGTATGGGCCTGTAAACAAAGGCTCTAATTGGTCAGCTATTATCCCAATCCCACAAGAGCATTAGTGGGCATTGAACTGGGAGTGCAAGGTTTTTCCTATGCGTTTTTCATTGTAAAACTGGAACTTAGTTTTATTTTTGTGGTATCCATTTCGCTTCTTTAGCTGTAGAATATGTTGCCCTAGGATAATAAGTTGAGAAGGCACTGGTCAAAGGTGAATAATAGCCTATAAACTCAGCCAAATAATAATAATAATAATAATAAAAGAAGAAAGAGGAAGAAAATGATAGCCTGTAAAATCAATCGCAGGATGCAAAATGTGGACAAAATATAGAATTTTTGTCCATTCACAATGAAAAAGTAGAAAAGATTGTTTTTTCTAATAGTAATAATAATAATAATTCTTCATAAGCTGGGAGAAAGGATTTAATTTAAACACTAAATATCCCTCTTAAAAACACCAAGAAATGCCAATCTATTTTGTTTGGGATTCCCATCATCTAAAATCATGGCAATTACGATTTTGTTTGAATGTAAAATACATTGAAAATAAATATAAAAACATGTATTTAGTAAATTCTGTAACTTTTATGTCATTAGACTGCTAAATCCCTGTATATAAAACACTATTGAACCATCAACTCATCAATTATCCATAAAAAAGAATAGTATTTAAACAAGTCATAATTTTTCTTCCTCCAATTTACTTCCCTCTCATTCTCTATATATACTACATTATAATGGTAGTCACAATCATAATAATAGAATCTAGACATGAATCAATTTTAAAAATTGGTAATTCCTAACAAGAAAAAACGAAATCAGACATGATATTGTATAAACAAGTTAAAATATCATCCATAACAAAGTTACCAACTCCACATCAACCATTCCTATTTAAATGTATAATCAGGATCATGTAGTCTAATTACCACATTTGATTCCATTTAAAGCTCATGAATGCACATAAAAAAAATACTTTTCATCCACCATTTAGGATCAAAGGCTCTACATTGCATCAGATAAAACCTTTATAAAGAGATGGCCAAGAAACTAATGCCAGTACAAGAAAACCATTACACAAAGGTCATTGTACAATGATTGAACTCAAGTTATATATACTGTCATTTTTCCTTGTGCAGGGAGGCCCGTTCACAGTACCCGAACACAAGCCATTAATTCATCTTATGAATTCCAAGTGTCCATTCCCAAACCGTCAAATTAGGCTAATGCTGCATTCAGCCAAAAAAAAAAAAAAACAGATTAGGCTAATGCTGCAAATAATGAAAGAGATAATTATTAGAATTTCTGCTGCCTCTAGTGATAACATCATTTACTTGAATACAGATTTTGACGCTTGAGAATTCCAATACCTGTAAACCATTAGCAACAAATAATCTGGAAAATGTCCCCTAGGAAAGACTTCACAATTGATGGTTTGCTTATAACCTTCTATAGCACACTACTTGTACTAGTAAACTGCATAGATGAACATTAACTTTCAGCAGTTTATCCAAGGTGTTACTGCTAAACATAGAACCATTAATAGAACTATTTATGCATTTCCTTCCCACCCAAGATTAGAACCATATTTCATCCTAAAAGGTGAGAACCAAATATAAATTACACTAGTGAAAGAGATTACAAGACTATAAGCTTTTCCCAGAAAATGTAGTGAGAAGAGTAAAACCCAAAAGCAATGGACAGTTGATATGATTGTTTGGATAAGTTTTTTTTTTGAGAGTCGATTGTTAGGAAAAGCTTTGATGAATGGGGTTAAAAATTTAAAGCTATTTTCTTTAAGTTACACTGATCAGGGAGACAGTTGACTCATCTAGCAAGTATCCATAAAGTAAACTGGATAATCTATCAAATCCAGCATAGACCAAAAAGCTTATTTGTTGGCTACTTAGATGAGCTCAATCTGGACCAAAGTCTGCTAGTTTTCCTGTTTGCAAAACAACTAATCACAGATGTGTTTACTTTGTACTACCTTCATTTGCAACCGCTTTTTTTCCCCAATCTAATCTTGCATTTTAGTGGTGAAACATATGTCATCAGATCCACAGCAGTGAGTCGGACATGCTTCCTTGTTGGAACAAAAACAAGAGCTGGCTTCCCATTTTTGGCATGTTGAACAATCGCAGTGTATGTTGGTTTCGTCATTGCTTGCATCCTGGCTTCAAAATTAGCTATATCCACCCGTTGAATGTATATTTCCAATGGCACTGGTCGGACACCAGGAGGAAAGTTGAAAAGGCCATGAGCAGTAGCACCAATCCATTCCCCAAGATCCTTTGCATTTGAAAGAGAAGTTGACAGAGCCACAATTCGTATCTTGTTCTCGACTTGGCTTGCAATATATCTCATCCGGGAAACACCCACCTCCAAGATGGGACCACCTTGACCCCCAATCAAGTGGAGTGCATCCACAATGCTCTTTACTTTCAATAAATTATCTTCTGCATGGATGCGTGAAACCAAATTTTTAATCTAGTTTGTAAATTATAATCATTTATTAGTTTTTTTTTTTTTTTTGATAAAATATTATTTTCGTTTTTAAACTTTTACAAAAGTTCATTTTTTGTCCATAAACTTTGCAAAACATTCTACTTTTTGTCATTTCATCTATGTATATTAGTTTATGTCATACATAGCCTAACGAAGTACTGACGTGGTATCTAACTTGGACTAAATCGTCTATATTTTTTTTTTTCAAAAAAGACACATGACAAAGAGTTACTAATACCCTTAATAACAATTATTTAAAATAATGAAATTGCCCCCACACCTTTAATGATCCTTCATACCTCAACCCCAGCCTACACTGCCCTCTCTCAAGTCAACACATTAACTCTCTTTCCAACACAACCAAATAAACTCACGCATTTGGGTATTTAGATTTATGTTTTGTTATATATACGATAATGGTCATATGGTTTTGTTATTTATTTATTTATTTATTTATTATAATAAGAATCTTGCCATATGAGTTTTTGGCTTTCTAATTAGTTTAACTAGTCGCTAACCCGTACAATGCATGGGATAGTTAAATAAAAGGACAATTAACTAACATCACGTTAAAGTAAAAGAATTAGTGAGAGATTGATTTGCCCACCAAGAATTTAAAAGAAAAAAAGATTGATATAATAAAATCTAAGAAATTTAGAAATAGAAAATTGGGTTAATAATATACATATTATAGACATTTTTCTAGTTAACGTTTTAAAAAAAATGGATTTGTCATAATTAAATAAAATACAGTGGGAATAAATATTTAACTTCTATGCTTTTCTATAGTTTAGAAGTGTTGTCTAACGTAGAATGTTATTGGGTTGTAAGAAAGATTTTTATAAAATGTTAATACCATATATATATATATATATATATATATATATATATGCTTTGTGGGGACTCAAAATGTAATGGACCCTTAACAATAAAATTTGTAGAGAACGTGGGTGCAAGGGCTTGGCATCACCGAAGTAAACAATGGCCGATCTAAAGTTTATAACAAAATAATTTATGGTATGAAATTCATAGGAGTCTAATGATGGAAATTTGGCTAAGTGTTTGCGAAGTGTATTGGTCATCGGCTCAGGCCGAGGATCTATTTTTCTTTCCACTTATCCTCCCCCAAAATCCCCATTTTTGTTGGGAAGTCCCTTAGTTATATATTGTTTCCTTCCGTTAATCTTAGCCGTCCATCTGGCAGGTAATAATCTGAGCCTCTAGGCATAGGGAATTGTCCCATCATCTGTATTCGCAGGCTTTATGTTATTTCCAGCCGCCTTTGCAGGTTTTACAATAGTTGAAGTGACTGATGCTTTAGGGTCTTCAGGTCACCTTGCCATTAAAGCGGTCAGAATGTAGGTGAGATGTATTCAACGGACGTGAGATATTTTCCCTTTAGGGAAGTCCGAGCGCCGAGGACGTTTCATCCTCGGCGCGGCCTTTGGACGGCCTGGGTTTTTCCATTGTCCTCGGCGCGGGCTTTGGGCCGCATGTAGTGGGCCAACGTGGTTAGTGTAATAGGGCCCCACAATAGCCCCTCAAAATTCTGCTGCACGTCCCCTTGGGCGGGGAGGAGGATTTTGACTTCCTCGGCGCGCTTTCTTGGCCTGTTCGCTCTACCTCGTCGTCAGTGTTATTGCCGTTTTAACGGTTTTCTTTTCGTGCACGGGGGTTTGTCCGAGGATGGGTCGGTCTAGGCCGTTTATACTATAGCGCCCAATTTCCCATGATTTCCGTCCCCGATGGGGTTCATCATTTAGCGTCTAAGGGGTTTGGTTTTGCCTTAGTTTTGGACTCGTGGCCCATACATGCACCTTGGCTCCGATCAGCGTTTGTATAGTCTCATATATAGCAACTGATTCCCATAGAGGTTTGGGTTTGGAGATTATGCAAGACCTTGATTTTCTTTAGCGTTTAGTTTTCACGAGGAAATGTTCTTCCTGTTGTCCTGAGGTCTTTAATTATGCAATGCTTTATCTGCGTTGTAGTTTTACCATTTAATCATCTGAAGTATCTGGTTTCCCCATGGGGCTTGGGTCCGAGGACCATGCAATGCCTTGATTCTGTCCAGTACCTAGTTTTCCGTTTTAATCATCTGAAGTATCTGGTTTCCCCGTGAGGCTTGGGTCCGAGGACCATGCAATGCCTTGGTTCTGTCCAGTACCTAGTTTTCCGTTTTAATCATCTAAAGTATCTGGTTTCCCCATGAGGCTTGGGTCCGAGGACCATGCAATGCCTTGGTTCTGTCCAGTACCTAGTTTTCCGTTTTAATCATCTGAAGTATCTGGTTTCCCCATGAGGCTTGGGTCCGAGGACCATGCAATGCCTTGGTTCTGTCCAGTACCTAGTTTTCCGTTTTAATCATCTGAAGTATCTGGTTTCCCCATGAGGCTTGTGTCCGAGGACCATGCAATGCCTTGGTTCTGTCCAGTACCTAGTTTTCTCGTTTTAATCATCTGAAGTATCTGGTTTCCCCATGAGGCTTGTGTCCGAGGACCATGCAATGCCTTGGTTCTGTCCAGTACCTAGTTTTCTCGTTTTAATCATCTGAAGTATCTGGTTTCCCCATGAGGCTTGGGTCCGAGGACCATGCAATGCCTTGGTTCTGTCCAGTACCTAGTTTTCCGTTTTAATCATCTGAAGTATCTGGTTTCCCCATGAGGCTTGGGTCCGAGGACTATGCAATGCCTTGGTTCTGTCCAGTACCTAGTTTTCCGTTTTAATCATCTGAAGTATCTGGTTTCCCCATGAGGCTTGGGTCCGAGGACCATGCAATGCCTTGGTTCTGTCCAGTACCTAGTTTTCCGTTTTAATCATCTGAAGTATCTGGTTTCCCCATGAGGCTTGGGTCCGAGGACCATGCAATGCCTTGGTTCTGTCCAGTACCTAGTTTTTCGTTTTAATCATCTGAAGTATCTGGTTTCCCCATGAGGCTTGTGTCCGAGGACCATGCAATGCCTTGGTTCTGTCCAGTACCTAGTTTTCTCGTTTTAATCATCTGAAGTATCTGGTTTCCCCATGAGGCTTGTGTCCGAGGACCATGCAATGCCTTGGTTCTGTCCAGTACCTAGTTTTCTCGTTTTAATCATCTGAAGTATCTGGTTTCCCCATGAGGCTTGGGTCCGAGGACCATGCAATGCCTTGGTTCTGTCCAGTACCTAGTTTTCCGTTTTATCTATCTTATCTGTCTATCCGTAACCGTTTAGTTCTACGTTGCTATAATTTACAATAGACATTAAATAATCACATTCTTCAAGCAGAATAATAATAATAAATGTAAGCTGGGGTTGGTGGAGGATAAGACCTTGCCGTCTCTCGCCTCTTCGTTTGGTGGGACTCTTCAGATAACGAGGCGTCTCCTGGGTTGTCCGAGTGACGCGTTCTGACGCTTCGAAGCCCCCTTGTTTAATGAGGCGTCTCCTCATTAATATCGACCATGGATCTACGAGGATCTAACGGTTGGCAAGCCCCTTGGAAATTGAGGCGGCATCATTGCCTCCGGAAATCTCTCCCTGAGATTTATTGTGGATTGGCCTTCATCAATATTCCTCCCACTATAAAAGGCGCTCCTAGGGCAACCTTCCCCTTCACACCTGACAAACACTCGTTCTGAATTCCTCCCAAAAACACACCGCCAAAAGTTCTTCAAGGCGCAATCATCTGAGCCCCTTCGAATGAACCGGCCCTGGGAAAGGGCGCTCCAGAGAATGCACAGCCCCTATCAGGAGCCGAGGATGGCACTCCAACTCTGGCCGCCACGTTGGTGTGGAGGTAGGGGAGATCCGAAGATTCTCCTTCTTTTCAACCTAACCGGAGACACAGCCCTCCTCAACGCCTGGAGGAGGATCCAGAGAAAACGTAACCTCCCTCTCTTGGGTTTGGGTTTTTGACCCCCCAAGTCAGCTACAATGGGGGTGGGAGGGGAACCAGGCGGAACCCAAGAGCGAAACCGTATGGTGCCTCTGCCTCTTCCGCCCCTAATGTAGCTTTCCTGTCTTCTCATCCTTCTTCTCTCTTCTCTCTCTTGCTCTTCAACGAGCTTTCCCTTTTTCTTTCCTTCTCTCCTCCTTCACTTCTTTTTTAATATTTGTTCTTCATCTCTTCTTTTCTTCATCTCTTCCTTTACTTTTTTTCTTTTCTACCTTTCGTTCTTCTGCCATCGTTGCTTTCTATCACTTTGTTCCTCTGCCGGCTTTATCAAGCGTCTGCCTTTGTAGTTAGCTTTAGAACAAGCCCCCTGGGCATTACTTGTAAGAGATGTAATTTTTACTTCATATATGAATAAGAGAAGTAGGCTTGTTTCACTTGTTGTCTTTCTTTTTTTTTCTTTTTTTTTTGCATATTCTTGTTCTTGTGATTGTTGACTTCTGAATCATTGTCGTTGCAGTAGATTGTATTGCTTTTGTATATTATTTCTGAAAGTGCTGCTCTTAATTTCTTTACACCGACCACCGTACTTGCCAGCGCACAAATCCTTCCCACAGACGGCGCCAATTGTGGGGACTCAAAATGTAATGGACCCTTAATAATAAAATTTGTAGAGAACGTGGGTGCAAGGGCTTGGCATCACCGAAGTAAACAATGGCCGATCTAAAGTTTATAACAAAATAATTTATGGTATGAAATTCATAGGAGTCTAATGATGGAAATTTGGCTAAGTGTTTGCGAAGTGTATTGGTCATCGGCTCAAGCCGAGGATCTATTTTTCTTTCCACTTATCCTCCCCCAAAATCCCCATTTTTGTTGGGAAGTCCCTTAGTTATATATTGTTTCCTTCCGTTAATCTTAGCCGTCCATCTGGCAGGTAATAATCTGAGCCTCTAGGCATAGGGAATTGTCCCATCATCTGTATTCGCAGGCTTTATGTTATTTCCAGCCGCCTTTGCAGGTTTTACAATAGTTGAAGTGACTGATGCTTTAGGGTTTTCAGGTCACCTTGCCATTAAAGCGGTCAGAATGTAGGTGAGATGTATTCAACGGACGTGAGATATTTTCCCTTTAGGGAAGTCCGAGCGCCGAGGACGTTTCATCCTCGGCGCGGCCTTTGGACGGCCTGGGTTTTTCCATTGTCCTCGGCGCGGGCTTTGGGCCGCATGTAGTGGGCCAACGTGGTTAGTGTAATAGGGCCCCACATGCTTATATTGTCAATGTCTCACTGCAGGTGCATAGTTACTGAAACCTACAAAGTAATTTACAATTCTTAAATTAATAAAGCAAAATTCCCAAAATTTATATATATACACATACTCAAAACTGATATAAACTACAAAGATAAAAACTAATCTTATTTAGTCGTATTAATAACAATATAAACAATTCAAAATACGGAACATTATCAAATTTATACCACATAATTCCATTATCTTTTACATTAAATCCAAACAAATAATTAATTGAAATTAATCCTGTAGGGTCCCGATTTGTTGGGCCTGACACCAACTATGCGTTGTAAGCCCGACAAAGTCCCAACAATAAATTTGTAGAGCATGGGTTGAACAACAGGGCTGAACTTGGACTTAACAACGGTTCATACAAACATAAACTCTGGGAAAATAATCGAAGCTAAAGTTTAATGAAAAGTCCCTTCGGTCCGAAGGGGCTTAATATTTGTAAGTTTAATGAATACCCCTTTTTCTCCTCCCTTTTCTCCTCTCCTTCGTAAGGCCTGCTTCTCTTATATATACACTCTCTTCCCATCTCCACCGCACACTTGTCCCTTATCTAGGCGCCCACTTGAGTACCAGTCACATCAGCCGTTTGCTTTATCCTGCAGTGAGTGGTGATGGGTGTGGACGCACTGTTCAGGTGTCTTCTCCACATAAATGCGGCCAGGGAAGTTGCTGCAGTGCATTAAATGCGGTGGTGGCAGCTTTATCAGCAGGAGATTTCATGATAGCCACGCGATTGGACATGCCCAGAGCTCAATCCCTGCAGGGAGATCCTCAGCATATCCACTTGATCAAATTCTGGGTTGATCAGAGGGATATGGTCTCTTCGGCCCAACTAGGTTGTCTTCGGACGGAGCATTTGTCCCTCAGGTTGCTCTCTCACCATGATGGCAAAGCACTGATACTTTTAGCCTCTTCGGACGAATAGTCGTATCTGGACTGGGCCTCGGGCCCAACATACGGCTTTGGGCTTTCTCACCCACAAATCCAAACAAATAATTAATTAACCAAAAATCAAAACTTTAATTAAGAAAACAAAAAATCATATGAACCCAAAATAAAAATTCTCAATAAAGAAAAAACATATAAGGTAAAGAATTAAAATCAACCTACTAAGACGCAAATACCAAAAACTCCAAAACTTAAACCTTCCAAATTTTATAAAATCCACAAATTCTACTTCAAAACCAAACAAAACCCTTCAAATTAAAAAAATTCATATATAATATACCAAATAAAAATTTACCACACCTTGGGTTGGAAGACATAGGTTGCAATTTTGATTTTTCACCAAAAAATAGAGATACTTCATCTGTCATATACAATATAAAATAATTATTATAAATTTCAACCCAAAAACCAAACCCACAAAAACACTATCAAAATATAGAGATTAACCCAAACACTTAGAAGAAAATAAATTCTAAACATAACAAAACAATAAGATAGAATGAAAATTTTAGGCACATATGAAAGTAAATAAGAAAGACAAAACCTACGTTTTTTTTTTTTTTTTTAGTTGAGTCTCTCTCCTTCTTATTTTTTTAATTTTAAAGTGAAGTTAAGTTTAGGGTTTTGAGATGGTAATTACTAAGATTTTAAGGAGAGAAAAGAGAGTTCTACCAAGAGTCTAAATAATATAAACAATTCAAAACATGGAACATTATCAAATTTATAACACCTAATTCCATTATTTTTTACGTTAAATCCAAACAAATAATTAATTCAAATTAATCCAAACAAATAATTAATCAACCCAAAAATCAATGCTTTAATAAAAAAACAAAAAATTACATGAACCCAAATAAAAATTCTCAATAAAGCAAGAATATATAAAAATTTACCACACCTTGGGCTGGAAGACATAGGTTGCAGTTTTGATTTTTCTCCAAAAAATAAAGATGCTTCATCTGCCATATACAATATAAAATAATTATTAGAATTTCAACCCAAAAACCAAACCCATAAAAACACTATCAAAATATAGAAATTAACCAAAATACTTAGAAGAAAATTAATTCTAAACATAATAAAACAATAAGATAGAATGAAAATTTTAGGCACATGAAAGCAAATAAAAAAGACAAAACTTACGTTTTTTTTTTTTTTTTACGTGAGTCTCTCTCCTTCTTATTTTTTTAATCTTAAAGTGAAGTTGAGTTTAGGGTTTAGAGATGGTAATTACTAGGGTTTTAAGGAGAGAAGAGAGAGTCCTACCAGGAGTCTCTTTCTTTTTTTCTTAATCCTAAAGTTTTTTTTTTGGATATTATTATTTTGGTATTTTTATGCAAAAAACGTTATTTTAGATCTATGTGATTTATTTCCTTATTTTTAGGTTCTTTTAATGTTTTTTTAGGTCAAATTTGGTTCCTATTATGGTTAGGTATTAATTAGGACTTATTTTATAATATATTTTCTTGTCCATCAAGTTTTATGGAGCCCTTAAATAGGCCTCCAAGTTTGTATACGTTTTTCAATATTATTGATATTAATAAAAATTCAAACTTTTGTATATTGTTTTTCTGGTGGATTCTATATAAGATATAAAACCTAAAATAAAAAGAATCTAAAATAAAAAGAAAAAGAAAATAGTGATGATGTGGAAAATTGTGAGAGTTTCAAAAGTTTTGGTTTTATATATATATATATAGATGAATATGTTTTGTTTATCAAGATTTTGTTGTTCAATTTTTGTATTGCTATATTATAATATATTTTAGGCAAAAATGCAAAACTGACCCTCTAACTTTCACCATTTTTCATTTCAGTCCTCTAACTTTCAGTTTTGTCAATTCAGTCCTCTAACTTTCAATTTTTGTCAATTCAGGATTCCGTTACAATTTAGTTAGTGGCTGCCGTTAGAAATCCTAAAACGACGCCGTTTTGTAGAGTTTTTTTTTTTTTTTTTTAAATAATTCGGAATTAAAAGAAAATAAGAAAAATCTGAAAAAAAAAAAAAAAAAAAAATAAGGGGAACGACGAACAAAGAACTCCAAACCCTTAATGCTTAGTGTAGGAAGGAGCAATGAATGAATGAAAAAGAAAACACAAACACACAAACCTGTGTTGGCGTTCCTAAGACATTAGCAAAATTGGCACGCAAGGCGGCCATAGCACTGTACTGGACCAAATTGGCAGTGGAAAACTTTGTGACAAAAAGGTGGGCCAACAAAGAATCTGCAGATCAAGTGAGGAGGGAAAGGGTAACCCATTTCATCTTCTTTGATTTTATGGTCATCTTCTTCTTCTGCCTCTTCTTCTTTTTCTTCTTCTGAGCTCCCTCATTTATTAAGCCCAGACCCAGAAACAAACAAATAGCTATGATATCATATGATACATATTTCTTCTATCTAACATCAATGAGCTAGCTAGGGACCATTCCTAGTAGGAAGAAAGTTTGGATTTGGGTTTGGAGTTCTTTGTTTTGTTTTGATTCAGGGGAAGGGTCGTCGTTCACCTTAACGTTGTTTTTTTTTTTTTCTTCAGATTTTTCTTATTTTCTTTTAATTCTGAATATTAAAAAAAAAAAAATCTACAAAACGGCGTCGTTTCAGGGTTTTAACGGCGGCCACTAACTGAGCTATAACAGAACTCTGAATTGACAAAAATTAAAAGTTAGAGGACTGAATTGACAAAACTGAAAGATAGAGGACTGAAATGAAAAACGGTGAAAGTTAGAGGGTCAGTTTTGCATTTTAGCCTATATTTTATCTCTCTATGTCATTATTTTTTTAAACAGATTTTTTTTTTCGTTTGAAATTAGGTGCTAGATAATTCATTGAAAAAAAAAATTAAAATATAGGAAATTTTCAATATTATGAATGATGATGGGTTGATAGTTTTAAAATAACAATGAAAATTTTTGTATATATCAATAGTGAACTAAATAATTGTTGAGAATATGATGATATAACAAAGTTGATAATTCTGTATTCAATAGATTTTTGGATTATGATTATTTTATTAATACTACATTTTTTTTTTTTTTGGTGGAGATTCTATAAGGGAAAATTACAACAAATTGGCCCCCCAAGTAGAAATTCCTGGCTACGCCCCTACCTCCAACCAGCTTTCTCTCTCCTCTACCACCCCACTTTCTCTTTCTAAACCCCATAACATTCCTCCAAAAGCTTAGCTAAGCTCATCCTAAACTTGGGTTCCACTATCTCTCTCTTAACTTTGCCATAACTATCAAAACCCAAATCAAAATTATAATTTGACAAAGACCCACTATTGTTGTTCGCAAATATACTAATCTCATCTTTACCAAACCTCTCAAACCTATCAATTGTTAAGGAAGTCTTGCTCTTGAAGCTTGTGGGTTCTAGAGGCTTGGCGGTAGATTATATGCCATAATTCAGAGACTCCGTGAGTTGAACCTTGGGGGCTTTGGGTGGGTTGTCGTCTGGTGGGTTCAGTTAGAACTTGCTATTGAGTCGAATAGTGTTTTGGACTCAAAGAGTAAGTAAAGGTAAAGAACTAAAGAAGACATTGAAGGAGGAATGTGATGGGGTTTTAGAGAGAGAAATTGGGTGGTGGATGAGAGAAAGTGTGGCTGGGAGGGATGAAGTGGAAGCCTAAAGGACCATTAAAGGTGTGGGGGGTAATTTTGTCCTTTTAAATAATTGCTATTAGAATACCAATAACTCTTTGCCACGTGTCTATTATATATATATATATATATATATATATATAAAATAATTTAGTTCAAGTCAGATACCACGTCAGCACTTCATTAATCCACGTATGACATAAATTGACAGGCATAGATAGAAGGACGAAAAATAAAACAGTTTGCAAAATTTAAGGATAAAAAACATACTTTTAATAGTATAAGAATGAAAAACAAACTTTTGTGAAAGTTTAGAGACAAAAATGATATTTTACCCAAAAATAGAACAACGAAATATGATATATAATATATTATACTATATTTTAAATTATTACTGGATTATTTGATTTATTTTCTTGCATTCTTTGATGGGTGTGTGATGTTATTTGAAATCGTTGGATTTCTTAAAATTGTTTGCATTTGGATTTGGGCTAGATCCAATAGTTAATACATAGTAAATAGAAATTGAAATTCGTACCATACAATCAAATCAAAATTGAAATCAAATTTAACAATTACCAAGTTAAAAAAAATTAAAATAGAAAGATAAATATTGAAAAATAAAAAAGAGATTGTCTATCATTCAAATTCTAATACATTCAGGAAAGATAAATATTGAAAAATTAAAAAGAGATTGTCTATCATTCAAAGTCTAATACATCCAAGAATTAACTATAAATACTACTAATTTTCGGCCCAGGAAGAGGACAGCACACCCACAACTCCACAACACAACAGTTTTATGATTTATCAAGCAATCTCCTTTCATTCTCACTCTCACGCTTTTGCGCACAAAAGAAATCAAGAAACCCAGAAACCGATCTCCAATTCAGCCTAGACTACGACTGCAGGAATGGGCTTTGAAAAAACGGTCATAATTGATGGCAAAGTATATGAATATATGGCAAAGCGTGAAATGACCGATGAAGAAATCAAGCGTTATTATGATCAGGTTAATAAGAGCGGGGTATGTTTTTTTTTCTTTTCTCTCTTAAGAACAATTCATATATATATATATATATATATATAGATATATATTATAAAAGCTACAACTCCACTTATACCCGATTCGCATAAAGAGTAATAAATCATGGTAGAGCTTATGATAAAATATTACTATAAAAATGAATGATTAATAATTGTGTGGTGACTCTGCATTGCAGGGTTTTGATGTGGAAGACTTTTCCCACACCGTGTTTCTTGACGGTGGAGGCAGAATTGAGCCCTTAGATCTTTCTGATGACTCAAACTGGCAATTAGTTGTTGATCTTTCTATGGAAGCACTTGACAAGTACAACATTGAACAGGTCTATTTTTTTTTTTTTTTTTTTCATTGATAGTTGAATAACTGCTCTGGTTAATTCTCGTCTTTACCAAAAATTGATTAGTATCTTGATGAGCGGATGTGATTGTTGAGTACAAGATCTGGGCTTAATCCTGTCTACGCCAAAAATTGTTGGTGTTTTTTTTTTGGAGTAATAGTAATCCTTATTGGTATCTTGATTTGATAATAAAGCTATCATCTTGGTGTCTTTATTTGACAATAAAGCTCCCTTTAATTAAACAAACTTTTTGTATTCTATTTTGTTTGGTCTTATAGAATAAGAATTTCAAGTTTAAGGAGGTAGAGAAGGCAAACTCTGAAGGCTGTTATTGTGCTGTAACTTTGAACTGTGGTTTCGACTATTATATCACCTTCAAGGCCGAGGATGCTTCTACTGCTGCTATTGAAACCTTTCAAGCTTTGGTCTACGATGGAGAACCAGTTCGAGAGGTCAAAGCTATTCAGGTCAAGCCCACATCTTACTCTAACCAAGGTACGTAACTAATTAATTTAACTCTTTAGTTGTTTATTTTCCTTTCAATTGTTTCATGCATGGTATCCAAGTAGTTATTGATGATGAATTCATAAATATTGCCTTTTGGTACTATTGTACTCATCCTTTGAAGAATGTTAGCAGTGCAATGAAACCGCGACATTAACTTTGCTTTTATTGCTGCCATAGCCAGTCATTGCTTTCTATTCCACACTAACATTGCTATTTGCCATGAATTTAAGGTCAGATTTCTTGTTAGGATGAACTGAAATGGAATAGTGGGTCACAATTTCCACGAATTGGTAGGCTTTAGGAATACTGTATGCCTTTTTTTTTCTCAAGGCGCATAGCAGGGGAAAAGAATGTTTGTTTGGTAATGTTTGATATTTACACTTTATTTTCTTTTTGTGTTTAATTTGCTTGATGGGTCCATGAGAGGTTAAAATGTTTTTTTTTTTTTTTTTTTTGAGAAAGTGAGAGGTTAAAATGTTGATAACTTTTTTTTTTTTTTTTTTTTTTTGAGAAACAAAATGTTGATAACTTAGTTTAAGAGGAATGTTTGGAAAGTTTCCTCTGTCTCTCCCTCAAAATGAATAACTCCCATTTTCTGATGCTTTTCTTTTTCTTTGTTTTTTATTTTTATTTTTAAATGGCTGTATATTTTATCATTAGAAACCATAATTATTTATGGAAAAGATCTTTATGTTTTCTTTATCAGAACAATTCTTATATGCTACAGCATTTCATATTCCTAAGATTCCTACAAGTTCCTATTGGAACGTTCATTGATCTTCCGTTGATTTACTTCTGTGAACATGGAATTTAATGCATCTTGGCATCAGGTGTGTTTTAATTGTTTACTATTTTTATGTTCCACACAATTGTGTGGCACGAGGAAATAAAAGGAAACAAAAAGAGAGCTATCTAGAAAAGTGATTTTTTTTTTTAAAGATTGAGAAAAGTGGTATTTTAATACTTTTTTTTTCCATACCATTTCGAGGGAGAAGACATATACACAGTACAAGTTACAAAACATCAGCACCAACTGGATAAAACCAGCAAAAATGAATTGGCACACAGGTTGCCAATTTAGCTATAGACCATGACTCTTTAACAACCACATGGGGTACACAAATCACATCAAAATGAAAACCAGATTGAGACAAAAAACTAAGATCAGCTAGTCTAGTACTATCAAGCCAATCAGATGTTGTTTTCATCTTTAAAGTCTGCATAAGGTTCTTGCTGTCAGTGAGAACCAAAACATGGTGAAAACCTTGGTCCTGTGCTGCCAGACCAGCTTCAACCACAGCCTCCAACAGTGCCCCAATTGATGTTCTAGCATTGCTACTATTCACTCCAAAAAACACCCTATCTCCCTGAATTGTTAGAGCTTCATAAGCAGTGCCATATCTATATGGTCTCCTGCTTCTGATAATTAGTTGCCAGTCCCCTGCTGCAGATTGCCCCTCTGATCTGGTGTATCTGCCTTCTTTGTCTGCTGAGGTGCTGCATCTTGAGAGAGTTTCCATGTACCTGCAAGGGAAGGTTTGAGCTGTTAGTATAACTTCCACTGGATTCAGGTTCAGTCCTTGATGAACCACTCTGTTCCTGTATGTCCAGATTGTCCAAAGAATGACAAATACGTCCTGCAAAAAGTTCATAGAATCTAAATCACTCTGAATATTTCTTGAAAGGAGTTGTTTCAACCAATGTTGCATAGATATATTGGCGAATTCAGATGTGTGTATAGCCAGAATAGACTTGTGCCAACAAGCTCTCGCAAAAGGGCAATGAAGAAAAAGGTGAGTATGACTCTCTTCCTCCTCATTGCACAATGGACACAATTTTGTAGATGAGATACCCCTGGCATGAAGATTGAGGAGAGGAGGGAGGCAATTATGAAGTAATTTCCAGATGAATGTACTAATTTTCAAAGGCACTTTTATTTTCCAAAAGGTTCTTCACCAACCCATATTAGCTTGAAGATATCTTGAATGGATTGATGCATCTCTAGTTAAAAGCTCATAAGCTTTCTTCACTTGGTAATCCCCATTATTAGAGAACCTCCAAAGAAGCTTATCCTGCACAGAATTTGTCTTAGAAATTGGAATTTGAAGAATTTTCGAGGCTTGAGGAAACGGGTACAGACTTCTAACCAAATCCACCTTCCAACTTCTAGTATTGTGGTCAATCAAATCCCCCACAGTACTTGTAGGGAGATGATGTTGTGATAAATTCAGATTTGAATGAGGAAACCAGTACCTATGATTGAGAGGAATATTGTACCCATCACCAACTCTCCACTTTCCTTCCCTTAAAACATGATTTTCCCGTTTGATGATATTTCTCCAAACCCATGAGTGATGAGGCTTAGACCTATAATCATGAATAGAACAACCAATTTTTATCCTTAAATTGGTTGGATTTGTTACTTACTATTTGCGGTGTTAATTACTCTTAAGTAGAATTAGACTTAATTACGCCAGTAAGTCTGAGATTAATGGAGGAGAGTTGTATCAATTAAGTCAACACATGTGAGGAATGTAGCTGGAAAGAAAACAAAGCAATGGCACTAGCGTCAGTAGATGGCAGTCATTTGGGTTCCTTGATGAGATTTCCGTTGTCAAGTTCAACAGGGTCTATCCTTAGAGCAGTTAAGGCAATCGCGGCCATTAAATAATGTTTAGAATACAAACCAAGCTCCAAAAGAGTAGATAAAAGATAAATAGATAAGTGTTCAATATTGAAACCAAAAATAAATAAAAGATAACTGTTCTAGGCGACCCAACAACAATAAATATAATATATCAATAGATGCATGGACATGAGTTTGGGAACGATATGACAAATAAGACACCGTTATGATACTAGTACGACATGAATATGACTCGGGTATAGCACCCCAAATAAAGTATACATGCTTCCAGGGGCAGAGCCAAGGGGGGGGGGGGGGGGGGGCGAGAGGGGGCAACTGCCCCCTGACTCCTCCTGAAAAGCCCCCTAGGTTATAGCATTTATGTTCCTTTCTTAAATGCTTCGCCCAACATAGGAAAAAATTCAAAAAGACAAAATGTCTTATTATAGAAAAACAATCCTGACACATAAAAATAAAAAGGGAAAAAGCTTTTTTTTTTTTTTGAGAATCGGGAAAAAGCTTTATAGATCATCCCACTTACAATAGTAATACATATTTTCTCTTTTAAGCTTTTATATTGTCCAAATTTATAGCTTATCACCATATCTGACACTTTACTGTTTAACTCAATTTTCTTCTGTTATTCTATTTCTTATTTTTTATTATTACTTTTGGGTTTTTTTCACCGCAATGATGGTGGTCTTAAATTTTACACTTTTTTTTATTATTATTTTATATAGAAAAGGTAAACTACCTAATGTCCCAGTATGGTATTGAAATTCTCACACCTCCACTATCCATTTTTTCTACTTCTTGATTAGTTTCCAATTTTATAGGTTATTGCTATACTTTTTTTTTACTTTGATTGTTAGTGACTATGCAACTGTTCCAAAATATAAAACGTCAAATACTTTTGAGCAAATTAAATTTGTTATGAAAAAATAAACTATAGTTTATACTTACATTAAATTTTGTATAACAATTATAGTTATTTACAATTGTTTATTTATAAGGTTATTAATATTGATTAGTTTTTTTAAGGTTATTTTAGTTTAATATTGTCTTTAAACCTTGTCCCTCTAAACTGAAATCCTAACTCCGGCACCGCATGCTTCCTAATATATTGTATTTTAAGTTACTTGATTATTTGATCTATTCTCTTTTCTATATCTTCTAAGCTTATTACTCCAGAGCTTGTCTAGTCATATGCTCACTTGTCTTTGTTTTTTTTAAAACTAAAATAATAATAATAAGAAGATCATCAACTTTTTTGTTACATTTACTTAGAGGTTCAGAAACTTCAAATTGCATCCAATGATGGGAAATAAATTGTAATGGAGCATATACATAACTAATTATTTGTGCAAGTGGGGAAATAGGTTTCATTTGAGGATGTAGCAGGACAAGAAGAAGCTGGAATCTTGATCTAAGCTCATATATCCATTCCCTGGCTAATGAGCCTCTAGGTAGATGGTCATAGATAGAATTCATTGTTTAGGACTGTAGAGTAGTAAATCTATATACTGAAAAGACGCCAAGAGTCTTGTAACTCAATTGGTACCTCTTAGTGTTTTTAACATAAACATTCAAAGTTAAAAACCTTCCGTACCCATTGCTGTAACTATCTTTTTTAAAGAAGGAAAAATAAGGCAAATAAGGTTTTTGACATAGTTTTAGACATAGTTTTATTGTTCCATGTTGCTGACATTATTTTTTGTTATTTGCAGATAATGAAGCTAATGAAGACCAAACAGCCTGTTGTCCAGAGCAAAGCTAGGAATTTGTTCTAGAAGATTGATTAATGAAATATTCTCATATCAGTCACATAATTCACGATCATGTACTGAGGAAGTAATATCTATTTGCTTAGGTTAACATTTTTATTTTATTTTATTTTATGAGAGGTTAACATTTTTTAGCCTTTCTAGTTTCTAGGGGATTTAAAATTTATAACTTCAGCATTTGGGGCAAAGTATTAAGTATTAACTATTAAGTAGTTTGGAGGTTAATCAGTTAATGTGTTTAGTGTTACGTGCGAAAAAAGTCAACTCTTTTTTACTATTAAAATTTGGAACTTACAAAAGGTTGTTGATTGCATGACTTCTCCCACTATTTTTAATGAATAATTTTATAACAAAATTTCTAAATGTTAATATTAAAGAATATTATTAATGTATGAGTCAATATCAGATAACACTGTAATTCTTTTTTATTAATGTTACGGCACTTATTAACTTCTTATTGGATAGTATTTTGAAATTTTCACATTTGAATTATATGTTTTAATTCCTCTTTATCTCGTGAAATTTTATGAAAAATTGGATGCTATATAATTTAAAAATAAAAAGAGTTTGAAGTTTAAATCATCTATATTTATATATACTATAAAACCAAAACTATTTACTCTTTGTTGCCCTCATGAAAACACGTCACTTAAGTTTTTGAAGATCTCACATATTTTTCACATTATTTCACATTATTATTATTTGTTTAATTTAGTCTATTATTTGGGTTTTAAAATATGCTCCACAACTCCTAAACATAGTGCCTCTAAAAATCATAAATGTGCGCAACACTGGAGAGGAGCTAGACCATAATTATTAATGCACACTCCCTATTGCATAATTGTTATTGCATATTTCTTATTGCACACACTGTACATACATTTCAATTCAAAAACTAAAATATGTGTACAATATGTATAATAGCCATTGTGTAATAAACACTGCATAAGTCTCATCAATGTACTTGAACTTAAATGATTGACTCACAAGCCATACACATTACCCTAAAAAGTAAAAACCTTACAAAGTGCAATACAAGTCTTCCTAGACTCCACCCTTTTAACCCCAACAATATTTGCTTTACATGTATCATCATGAAAACCCTTGTCAACTGGAACTTCAATTTGATTAATCTTGGTGGCACTTTCTAAGCCATTAACTTCGTTTGAATAAATCCCAACCATTAAATGGACCCTCTCCAAATATACAACCTCAAATGCGTTTTCGAATAATATTTTTTTAAGGGATAATTCTACTGTATCTCCCATTTTTTTATTTATTTTTGGTAAGGTATGGTATTGACTACACATTACCAACAACATGTATGATCGTACTTTTGTCATATTTAATAGTTCTATTATTTTTTACTCACATTTGATGATTCCATCATCACATTGAACAATACCAACATTACATATTAACCGTATTTTATCATATTTGGTAGTTTCCTTTTCTTCTTCTTTTTTCCCCTCATATTTGATGGTTTTAGTGTCATATTAGTCAATACTAATATTAAATCTGACCATACTTTTGTCAAATTTAGTGGTTCTCTTTTTTTTTTTTTACTCACATTTGATAGTTTCACCACCAGATTGAGTTGTAGCATTGTCACGTGTGACTATATTTTTGTTATATTCAGTAGTTTTCTTATTTTTTACATATATGACAGTAATTTTGTAACATTAAGTGGTTCTATTATTTTTTAATAACATTTGATAATTTCATCGTCATACACAACAATGAAAAATTTAGAGATCAAATTGACACAATTGAAAAATTAAAGATTAAATTGAAATATGGTTTAAAGAATATAGTGCAAAAAATAGGAACCGAATTTATTTTTTTATTTTTTTTGTTTTTGTTGTTATTGTTGGTTTTTAAATTTTTATTTTTATTTTTATTTTTATTTTTTGGAAAATTAAAAACCATTTCAGGCAACCTAGGCCTTCGGTTGTCATATATAGAAAACTTTGATGGGTTGCTCAACCCTCAGGCCTCAGAGTCCACGTGATGAGGCCACCACTCACAGTCACACCAGCGATACCCACCTTCTCAGCTTGCTTCTGCCACAGATCCCATGGGCATTCCTATCTCTACGCACCAAAAGGTCTGAGCTTTTTTGTTCTCTTGGGTTTTTTCGGTTTTGGGTTTGACCGTTTGTTAAGAATATGTAAAGAGCTTTGATGGGTTGGTTTTGGCTTTCTTGCATTTCGCTGTACAATTGAGGTTTATGCGTGATGGGTTTGCTTATTTATGAAAAATATATTGAAAACTTTTGATGGGTTGCTTTGGATTCCTCGTATTTTGTTTGTTTTCTGTAATCAATTCAGGCTTATGCTTGATTGGTAGGGTGTATCGTCAAAATTATAACACCAAATTCTGTTTGCTTTGCTTTTTTCATAGTTGTTTGTTTTCTAGGTTCATTGGGGAATTGTCGTGATGGGATGATGTTTGTAAAAAAAAAATGTATGAGCTTTAATGGGTTGCTTTTGGTTCCTAGTATTTTGATTGATTTTTGTGTTCAATTGAGGCTTACGAGTGATGGGTAGGGTGTAATTATCATAATTAATCTGCAAATTATGTGATTTTCTTTTGGTTTATCATTTTTTGTTTGTTTTTCTATGTTCAATTGGGATTTTTCAAGATGGGTTGCTTTGAATTCCTTGTATTTTGTTTGCTTTCAATGTCCAATTGTGGTTTTTGCGTGATGGGCACCCGTTAGAAATTTTCATTAGCTTTCATGAGCTCCATTAGTGTTAGATAAGGTTGATTTTTATGCTGACATTGGCATGGTTAGACATTATATTTCAGGTGGTAATGGATAAAAACAATACTGCAGATATTGATTGTCTTCTCTTTGTTTTAGGTTGCTCCTCTGAATTGCTCCTCTGACTTCAGTTTCTGACTATAATGGCTATAAGGATCCCAAGTAACTCTTTATAAGATAGCATCATTTTTCTTTCATTAATGCATATATGCGCAGTTTAATGGATCTCTTATGGTGGCTTTATATAGGGACAAAAGTATGGATGCTTTCTCTAGAGGCAGAACTGTAGACGAGTCTATGTACAATGATCAGAGATCGAAAAGTAAGCATGTGTTTTAGTACTTTGATTGAATGTATATATAATATATATTATGTATGTGCGCAGAGCAATATGCATGATTTGATTCTCTATCACTGAGGATAGCTACCTGAGATGGTGGTTTTTCAATTGTTCAAAAAATTTGGTTATGTTGTTCAAAGAAGGCATGGTATTTACTAATTCTGGTACGCAAGATGCATGTGCAATGGGTTGATACAAAATGTACCTTGTGTAATTTGAAGTACATTTTGTCCCTACCCCTTTTCCCAAAAGAAAGCGAAACAAAAACCCTGTAAGAATTTATCTCATTGCTCCACTTGTTTCTCTGGCCACCAAAGGTGAGCCAAGTAGATTTGTTCAAAATTGATATAAAATTTTAAATCTCACAGTTCTAAACTTAAAAAAGAAAAAGAGGGAAAAAACACACATGCTGATAAACAGAGAGAAACATGTGATGCTTCCTCAAAGAGGAGAATCAATACAAGGGAATTAAAGGAAAGGAAAAGAATTTTGGACATTAGTGAGACATGAGATATAGAGGCTTAAGCAACTGCCTGTAATAGCCAGAGGGGGGAAGGATTTTGTTTAAAGAATTTCTAGTTTCATTATTTAGATTAGATGGAATTGTTGGAGTGTTTGGATTTTGTATGGAAGGAAATCTGATCTACTCTATTCTGCTAAAATTGTTTGGAATTGGCTGGAACTAGAATTAGCAAAAGCGGGGTGTTCATCTTGTACCCTTGTTTGATTTGATTTTGAAAAAAAAAAAAAAAATCAATATTAATATAAATCTGTCATTTTTTCAAATATCATTCATAGTGAAGCAGGAGATGGAAATACATTTAATGCTGTCCTATTGCCATCCAGTTCGCACTTGATTTCCTCACCATCCAAAACTATAAAGTAGAGAATAAGAGAGATAAACAAATCTTATGTTAGTGTATATTATATGTTATTATATCTTTGTTAATTTGGAGCATTAATCTTGGCCTTTACATCACGATACATTTGTTACTTGTATTTGTAGGAATATAACACCAGATGCTTCTCTTTATGCACTTGTCAATCATGGTTGTTAAATTGTATCTCTGAAGAATATCAGGTTTGCATAATTGTGGATGGGAAGTTTTCTTACTGTGCATTTGGAGTATGCTGCCCTTTTCATTTGCTTTATGTCATATTTACATATTATTCGTAAGAAATCTCTGTATTTTTAGACTTTTAATGTAGTTATTAAATGTTAACTTTACATATTATAACAAATTCTGCAGGTGTAGATTCTCTATGTACACACATTTTACTTTGTTTGCTTTTATGTTGATGCCAGTTTCTTATTAATTAATATCTATCAAAAGACATGCATGCATATCATTAACTAAGCAAAGGTCATGTAATGTCAATTTATTGCATATTTGATTTCAGAGAGCTTATACAGAAATATGAAGATAATGTCACTTTATTGCATATTTTCTACAAGTCCAATGGAAGTTCACTAAATTTGTTAACAGTATTTTCTATAACTTCCCAGCAAGGGAACAAAATAAAGAAAAGAAAAGAAAGAAAACTGCCTCACGGTGGATTTTCTACGTTAGGATAGCAGACGTTTCGTATCAAAGGGCGCCACTTTCCTTCCTTGTCCTGAACCTGGCTGGAACACGATATCTTACCATACCCATTAAGACCCCACTGCTTCCCATAAGAATTCTATATTAAATAATAGACTTCTCCGTCTTCCATATCGTAGCCTACAATTAAAATGGCGTGTCCACCAATAGATTTCTCATCTAAATTGTCCCGGGGGGTTTTATAAATTCCCTACCATAAAGTAAAATCCTTATTAAATTATGCAGTAACAAAAATATACTGTGAAACATTGTTAAACCAAAATTCTACCTCTTTGTAAGTCATGAAACTTCTAAACAAGTCCATCGAAGCAGCTACAGGGTGGTGTTTAAGCATTCTTACTACTTCATCCTTGTTGCCATCTTCAATCGTCTTGTATGGCATACCATTTTCTTTTCTTATCCATACTATTGCCTGAAATAAATAAAATTAAAAAAATTTATAAGAATCAAATAATAAATAAACCTGTAGAAACATTTAACTAAAATAAATTACCTTCGATCTATAGGGTTTATCTTCTTTTTTTCCTTTGCATCCTTTGAAAGGGTAACCTTCTTCGTAGCAGATCCTGTTTTCTGCTATCCATTTAAAAGCACTTTTAGTGCTATATCTATAACACCCTTCTTTATCAGTATTTAATCCAGCATTCTTTGGGTCTTCCACGCAGCAATCTAACAGTTCTTGGGCTGACAGTTGAATCTTGTGTTTTAGACTAAGAAGCACGGGTGCGTTTCGGGATTCGGGTGCGGGTGTGGGTGCGGGTGCGGGACTCGGCAATTTTTGAAAAAGGTATGTGCGGGTGCGGCGGGACTCGGCGATTAAAAAATTATTAAAAATATTTTTATTTATATTTTTAATATATTGCTAAGCATACTTTTTCATATTATATAAACATATACCATACTTTTTCACATTATATAAACATATACCAAATTTAATAACTAAAACATGATGTTTATAAATTAAATACAACCCACAAGATTGAAATTAAAAGTCTAAAACTTAGCAGCTGGTTCAGCGAAGGCAGCCAGACAGCACAGAGAAGAGAGAAAGAGGCGATGGAGTTGGAGGGTGCGTTCTGCACTTTTTTTTTTTTTTTTTTTTTTTTAAATTTCGGCCTGAACCGGCCGTATCGGCCGATACGGCCGATACGGGGCCGAATCGCGCCGCGTCGGCTTTGCCACATGTCCCAACGCGGCCCAATGCGCGTCAGACGCGCGGTCAGCGGCGTCCGACGCGCGTCGGCGCATCGGGACGCGTCCAGGCGCCGCACCCGTGCTTTCTAGGTTTTAGAGGGTGCTTGATGGTCCATGGCGCCTCTACAGTTGTAGTTGCAGTAATTGCCCAGCAGCATCCTATAGAGAATTAAATATTTAGTGCATTACCTATAAAGTGTATTTTAACACCAGAAGAAAATGAGATTTATAAAAACTTACCACAATACCGTTGGTTTCTAACGGGATTTAGAATGTCCCTCCAATCCGATGGTTCAAAACGTTCACCCTGTTAAACCATATATTAAAATATAATTTTGAAAAATTAATTAAATAATAACTTGGCAATGAGGCATGAAAAATTAGTGCATCTATTTGTCTTGTAACACTTCAATGTTATTATAATTATTATTTTTTATTAACTACAATTTACTTGTTATTGTTAGCCTGTATGTAATGATTTAATAAAGCATGAAAAATCTAAAGCTTAACTCACTGGGCCCAACTCAATCCAGCCTAATCCACGTGGGTTAGGTTGGTTTCTACACACGTGACAGGTTGGGAATATCAACCTGACATACTTTGGCCGGATTGAGAAAACCTTCCAACCAAGCCAATTCAACTCATGCACAAGCTAATTTTCATGCACACCCCTACAACCAATAGCTAAATTCCCTAACACTTCTATAGAAATTTAATAGGGAGAAAATTTTATATAAACTTATGTGAATGCCCTTAGCATGTAATTCTTGTGCGCTTTTAAATTGCTTTCCCAATGTTTGAAATTTTTGAGAATTGATGTTGCAATTATCTTACTAAACTATGAAATTTTTAACATGGAATAGATAGATATATGAACAGCATAAAATATAGATCATTGTTTTAAGTAACTTACCCCCATATGAATAGAAATATAAAAAAAATGCCTGCATCAAAACAAGAGGACTGTGTAAAACATTTATAATTAGAAAGGGGAAAAAAACTGTAACATAAAACATATTGATGAAGAAACAGCACAAAAAACCTAACTAAGCAAAAAATATGCAATAAAAAAATAATTTTATTATTATTATTTTCTTTTGATCATGAACAAAGATATGCAATAAAAAAATATGTACAATAATTTTATTCATGTAATTCAATTTTATTTTTTAAATACTTAATATATGTTGACAATCTATGAATGAGCATTTGCAACTAGCAATGGTATTCAAAAAATAAGATTATTTATTATTATTATGATTTTTTTCAGATTTGTCTTACAAAAGCAAATTAGCATGGTATTGCATCTATTCAGATTATGCTTACCTGAACTTTTGTGTTTGTAAAAAATTATATTGCTAAGATTTTCCTTTTGTGTAGTTGTTTTTAATAACTGTTATTCTTATATTTTCATTATTTTTTAAAATCCAATTTTAGATGCGACCACATAAATGTACCAGTCATAGGACTGGACCTAGACTTCCAACTCCCCTTTAGAAAAAGGTCTTT
This sequence comes from Quercus glauca, assembly GCA_023736055.1. NCBI lineage: Eukaryota > Viridiplantae > Streptophyta > Magnoliopsida > Fagales > Fagaceae > Quercus > Quercus glauca. The sequence goes on from CM043318.1 coordinate 103,354,639, forward strand.
TAGGTTTGAACGTATGTGGACATCCCACCCCTCATGTAAGGAAATGATTCAGTTGGCATGGAGGTCACAAAATGCTGGATCAAGGGCTGCTCAATTATGTAGTAAACTGCAGAAAGTTAGGCCTGATTCTTCAAGCTGGAATAAGACAGTTTTTGGTAAGGTGGAAACTTAGATCAAGAACAAATTAGCCCTTCTGCAAGATATTCAAAACACTATTGTGAATGAAGATGATGTGAGGAGAGAAAAGTGCATCAGAGAGGAGGTGGAAGATTTGTTGAATAAGGACGAACAAATGTGGGCCCAAAAGGCTAGATGTGACTGGATTTTGAAGGGTGATAGGAATAAAAGATTTTTCCAAACAATAGTGAAGCAGAGAAGAGCCAAGAGTAGCATTCTACAGCTTAAGGACAGGAATGAGAATCGTACTGATAAACCAGAGGAGATTGAGGGTATTTGTGGAACACTTAAAGAGTTCTTATGAAGATCAGAATGCTTTAAGTGTAGATGACATTTTACAAGAACTCCAGGGTATTAATATTCCACAGCTAACAGCCCAGTAATACTTGGAGCTGAGTAAACCCATTACCAATTTTGAGATTGAGTGTACTGTATTTCAGCTTGGCCCTCACAAAGCACCAGGGCTTGATGGGATTCCAGCTTATTTCTTTCGGGAATACTGGGATATTGTAAGACTAGACATCATTAACACTGTCCAAGCCTTCTTCCACTCAGGGTCTCTATTCAAACCCCTCAACCAAACACTCATTATCCTTATCCCAAAGAACAATACCCTGATGAGGTCTCCCACTTTAGGCCCATAAGTCTATGTAATGTTGTGTATAAAATTATATCAAAGTTGTTAGTCAATAGACTTAAGCCTATCATGGATTGTCTCATAACTCCATATCAAAATGCCTTCATAAAAGGGAGGAATATTACTGACAATATTCTTATTGCCTATGTGATAGTGGATGCTCTTAGGAAAAAAAAAGGGTAAAAACTGTTTTGGGGTCCTTAAGATTGACATGAGTAAGGCTTATGACAGGGTTAGGTGGAATTTTCTTAAAGCAGTGCTCATTGCCATGAATTTTGATGCCAAATGGGTTAAATGGCTAATGGGTTATGTCACTTCTGTTCATTACACTCTCCTCTTTAATGGCAACATATCCAATTCCTTTAAACCTGGGACAGGACTTAGGCAAGGAGACCCCATCTCTCCATACCTTTTTCTAATATGTGCCAACATCTTATCATTAGCTCTTCTTAAGGCAGAATCCTCAAACCTAATCTCTGGGGTCAAAGTGGGTAGAAATGGAGATACTTTCTCTCATCTTTTATATGCTGATGACTCCCTGTTGTTTTTTAAGAAAGATGAGAAGTCTTTAGCAAATTTGCAAAGAACTTTGGATTGGTATTGCACCCTTTTTGGGCAGAGCATAAACTTGGCTAAGCCTGATCTATATTGTTCTCCAAACATGCCTTTAGAGGAACAGGAAGTGCTAGCTAGGTCCTTAAGGGTAAATCTGATCTCTAATCCTAGCAAATATTTAGGATTGAATTTCAAAGAAGAGCAATTGCATCAGTTGATGCAAAAATTTTGTAAATTTTGCAATAAAAAAACCTACTTTTTTTATTTTACACACCTATTTTTACAAAAGACCCACATCAGTCTGTCTATTCTACACATTTATTCAATAAAATATTCATTCTTTTACAATTTTTTATTATTTCCTTCACCCTTCACACTTCTCTCTTCTCTTGAAATCCTCTCACACAACCCAAGCCACCATCAACAATCAATCCACTGTCATCAAGCACAACCATTGCAAACTGTGCACCATCATCAGCTACTAATCAAAACCTTCAAAAATCATCAACACCATCAAAACCTTCAAAAATCATTAACAACCCAGATCAAGAACTTGAATTTTTAAGTCTATTTAGAAACCCAAGAGACCATAACAAGTGGGAAAAAGAAAAGACTCAATCTTGCATTGAGAGCCATTGTTTTGATTTTCAGAGAGAAAACAAAATCAACAAGAAACACAGCAGGGATACAGAAGGTAATAGAGAGAGAGAGAGAGTTTTTGAGGTGTGGATTTTAGTGAATGGGTATTTATTGTGAAGTAGTGTGGAAACCAGAACCAGGCAGAGCGGGATCTCCTCTCAGAATATGCTTTCTTCCCTTGTTATATGCTTAAGAACTTGAATTTTTAAGTCTATTTAGAAACCCAAGAGACTATAACAAGTGGGAAAAAGAAAAGACTCAATCTTGCATTGTTTCTGTTAATTTTCCCACATTCTCTCGGCAACCAAACAGAAAACACAGCAAAAGAGAAAAAACAAAATCAAGAACTAGGAAATAAGAAGAAAAAAAATACTCGATCTGGAGGAGAATTTTCTGGGACTTAGGATGGAGATCCAACCACTTGAAAAGACTGAGTTTGAGGTTGAAACAGTGATTGTTGTTGTGGTTGCTGTGGAGTAGAAAACAGTGAAAACGTTTGTGTTTTTGGGTTTTGAATGAGAAAATTGTTTCAGGGTTTTTGATTTGGGAATTGGGTTTGGAATTGAAAGAAAAAAAATACTAAACCCCAAGTTTTGTCCGGTGGGGGATGGTGCTGTTGCGGTTTAGAGGGAGAGGGAGAGGGAGAAGTCAGATGGAAAAAGAAAAGGGGTGAGAGAAAAAAATATAAAATAATGATATGCACAACTACTGTAACCGTGCATATAAAATGAGCAACTTTATATGCACCCACTAATGTGAGTGTTTTTTTGCTCAAAATGTGTGAAATGAGCAACTTTTTCTATTTTGCATCAACTGATGCAGTTGCTCTAAGGGGTAATAGAGTAAATGACTTCCAATTCCTAGTGGAGAAATTACACTCAAAACTTCAAGGTTGGAAAGCTAAGTTACTTTCCCAGGCAGGTAGATCCACCCTTATCTCTTCAACTCTTCAGTCTATTCCTCTGTACATATTCTCATGTTTTAAGGTTCCTGAAACTACATGTAAGAAGATAGACTCTATAGTGAGTGATTTTTTGTGGAGTCATAATCAAGGGGAAAGAAAAATGCACTTTCTGAATTGGGGTAAGATTTGTCAGCCAAAAAAGAATGGTGGATTAGGTTTAAAAGGTTCAGTCTTGTGAATCAGGCTATGTTGGCCAAACAATATTGGAAACTCGTCCAAAATCCTAATTCCCTACTTGCTAGGACCTTAAAGAGTAAATTCTATCCCAACTGCTCTTTACAGGAAATTACTACCAAACCCCATCACCCTTGGTTTTGGAGAAGCATTCTTAATCCGGGTAATGTGTTGCTTAAGGATGGTAAATGGTTGATTGGGAGGGGCCAAAACATTTCATTAACAGATAAGTTTTGGTTCAAAAGCAATTCTGATTCATTAAGCAGATTTGGTTTGCAAAATGGCACTGTGGCTAGTCTCTTAGATCAAAGTTCTTATTCATGAAATTTTGACCTCATTAGAGCCATTTATTCTCACGCTCAATGGTCAGACATTATGGCTATTCCTATATCTAAAACTGCTTCTGTTAGTGACAAGCTGGTATGGAAATATTCAGCTGATGGTGAGCATAAAGTTAGGACAGCCTATAGTTTGGTACTACCTGTCCTAGAACCTGGAGTATAGTGTGAAAATTAAAGTGCCTCTAAGGATTTCTACCTTCATTTGGAGACTACTGCATGATAGTCTCCCAACAATGCTCATCCTCAAAAACAGAGGGATTCAAACCCGTAACAAATGTCCTATGTGTAGGAAGAATCTTCCACACCTGTTTTTGCATTGCAATTTTGCAGGAGCTTGTTGACATGGCACTACACTTGCTGTTCATACCACTGATTTTTTTAACATTACTGTTTAACAGTGGATTGATAGACTGCTAAACAGGTTCAATTTTAAGGAGGAGCAATCACTGGAATTTCTTCAGGCAATCTTTACCACTCTTTGGACAATATGGAAACACAGAATCTGGTGATCATGTAGGTAAAAACCCAAACCCTTTAGAGGTGGTTCTAATTGCTCAAACTCTATCATGCAGGTACAAAGAATCCTTGTCTAGCAGGTCAGAGGAGAACAGACAGCCAAGAATCCCAGTTCCAGAGCCAAATGCAGCAGCAGGATAGTGGCAGTTGATCATCAGAGTTGCAAGTGTTAGGAGCGAGAGGTATAGAAGATGTTCATATGCTTATGAAGCTAGGGGTTATCCAGGGAGAGGTAGTACTTTGGGGAGCAGCTAACAGCACAGCAAAAACAAAGTATGGAGGTTTGCAGGAGGCTATGGTAGAGTCAGTTATCAAAGCCATGCAACATGGATTCCATACACTTTTGTTTCTCACTACTAGTAGAAGACTAAGCCAAGTTTTGGGACAAGTCACTAAGCCTGACCTGTTTGAGATGACTATGTTGGCTGATATATCTCATCTTCAGCAGAATGGTTTAATTTTCAAAATGTACTTAGTTCCTAGGATAGTTTTGGCTCATGTTTTTTTCTGTTGCTAACCTCGCTGTCTCAATGCCGGTTCATTTTGTCTACTGTAACCCCAATATTTTGTAGAATTGTTCTCCCTTTAATGGTATAAAAAAAAAAGGGGGATTATCTCCTATTCAATCCCTCATTGATTGCATATGATTTACTATTGGTCCTCTTTTTTTATATTTATTTTTATTTTTTTAATGAATCTTTTCTTTTCTTTTGATCATGAACAAAGAACACGAGCAACCATAACCAGTGATACTTAAAACATTTGAGTCGACGGAGGCACAAAAATCAGAGCCTCATCATTCAAGAAGTGCCAATGCTAGAATTCTTTTGTACATCAAAATCGTATCAAAATCAGTTCAGAGCCTCTTTTTCTGGTTTTTTTTTTTTTTTTTTTTTTTTTTTCAGTACTAGTATTCTTTTTTACATCAAACTATCAGACCGTGAGCAGGCCTGTTTTTAGAGTGGTTGTAGGGAGTTAAATTGTGATCCTCCTAATAATCCTTTCCTCACAATGACACTCCCGTGACTTGAACCCAAGACCTTGGTTCTGATACCATTTGTCGGACCGTGAGCTGTGTCATTTCACCTTAAAACCAATTGGTGATGAGGAAAACATACTTAAATCTTTTATGACGTTCGACATCACATCACGCGGATCTATTTTTAGAGTAGTTATAGAGAGTCAAATTGTGATCCCCCAACAGTGTTGATGAAGCATAATCTAAAAGTAATCAATTAATATCAATATATATATATATATATATATATATATATATATATATATATATAAGTAGAGAAAGACCTCATGTTGGAGAGCATTGAGTTGTGCCAAGTGGCGCATTCCTTGAAATTCTTTTTATTTAGGCTTCTACTTCAAAGAGATTGCATTTATATCAAATTATTAGTTCATTGAATTAGCTAATAGATTAAATGTATTTACTAATTATCTATAGTTGTGCATTAATTATTTATTTTAAATGAATTTATAAGATTAATTTTATAAACTTTATTTAAGAAATAATTTTTAGTTGGAATAAGAATTAGATTTACAATATGACAATTTTTTTTTTTTTTTTTTTGAGAAAGTGCTTTGACACAAATTGACACAAATTAAAAAAAAAATTGTGAATTCACTAAAAATTAATCTTTTAATCTTAACCATTTAAATTTCTTGATTCCTTTCAGTGACATGTGATATATATATATGGGTGTGTGTGTGTGTGAGACTAACATTGGAGTATTTATTCTTTGTAATTAGAAAGATAACATTGATTTTTTTTTTTTTATTATATGTGAGGAACAATTGATTTGAAATATGGTATTCTTACTAAAATTTTAGTTGTCTTTGCAACTATTGAAACAATGTCCAACAAAAAGGAAAATAAATAAATAACTTTACTAACACAAAATCCATAATGTAAAAAACATAATTGAAGGATATTTGCATTTTTTGTAGGCATGAAACATGCCTATTTATATGACCCAATATATCATGCAATTTTAAATTTAAAAACACACATATATACTATGATCAAATCATTACACTATTCTTATTATCTTTCTATTTTGTTTATAAAAAAAACTAAAGATTACCCTTTTTTTTTACAAGGAAAGTTATTGAATTTTTTTTTTATACATTGATAGTTGAGAGTGAGGGATCTGAATCTAAATGTCTCTATTAGAAATTGAGATGCCAACCAATTAAACTAGATCTTATTGAAATATTGGAGAAAACTAATAATGAGTTGCATTGCACATCGTGCGGACTCAGCTAGTTCTGTCAAAGAAGATGAATTTGTCAATACAATAGTTGCTTTCTCATTAATAATCATGTCTTTTTTACAAAGAAGACACAGTGCAATGGTAGGAGAAATTTGTATTCAAAATCAAATTTCACCTTCACATTTTCTTTGTAATCACACAACCAATCAATGAATGGGAACCCCCATTGAACCTAGACTATGATACTTAAACAAAGATATTTAGAATCAAATGGTTCAACCAAATAAAACAGACAGAGGAAGATAAAGAAGGAAAAGAATTTGATATTAGATCAATCTATAAGATAATATTCAAGAACAATCAAGCAAAGAGAGAGGGGGAGATAAAGAAGTGAGAAAAGAAGACCAAGAACACCAAGAATAGCTATGGTTTTAGATTCCAAACTTGTCAGCTATGTTCTTGATGTGTTGTAAACCCAAAATTTGGAAAAAGAAAAGGAGCAATGTGATTAATGCCACTGACTTGATGTGTTGTGAACCCGAATTTTGGAAAAAGAAAGGACCAATGTGATTGATTAATGGATTACGGCTTTGTTCCAATTTATAACTTGATGGTGTATAAAAAATGCTAAGCTGACTTCTCGTCCATATGGCCGTCCATAACAATGTACACGGAGTACAGAAACAAATCCATTCGTTATAAGCTCGTCCATTCATCTGTACAGATGGACGAGCTCATCCAAGGACTCACTCGTCCAAGGATTTACTCGTCCGTCAAATAAATGAGACGGACGAATGTTCTTAAAGTCTCCTTCACATACCACTTTTCTATTAAAACTATAACCGTTCTTTCTTTGAAAACGGTTATGATCAACAGGACTCAAATACAATAACCTCCAAGACAGTTATGGAGGTTACCTCATAATTCTTCAAACTATACAACGCTTGGAGAAATAACTACCTCAGAAAAGACTATAAAAAGGCTCCTCTGTAGCGACGAAGAAGGTAACTGGAGAAATTTTGAATAAAGAATTTTTTCCCATTAAAGAGAATGACAAATCCACTAACTTTGCCATCGGAGGACTTTTGGCCGGTCTCCACCGGTCTCCTCTGACTTTTTGTTTGTTACTTTCAGGATTTCGCTTGTAGATCGTTAATGCTCGGAAATTTTAGCCCACTGATCCTTTGACATCATCAGTTGGCGCTGTCTGCGGGAAAAGATTCAGAATTTTTTACGTTTGAATTTCATCGTTGAATTCTGTAATTTCTCTCCGACAAAGGGTTGAAATGGTCCGGACAAGATCAAGGGTCACCAGTCCAGGCCCTTAACCGAGTAGAAATGCCTCTAGTAATCCTCATCATGACCGTCAATCGGCTCCTGCCATGCAGCCTTCATCAGCCCAACACATGCAATCCATGGCCGCTGCCATGGTAGAATTGACTCGCCAAAATCAAGACTTACGGAGGGAGATTAATCTCAGAAGGCAACGCCATGAGGCCCGTGGAGAGGAGCGAGAACAAAGTCAGGAAGATGAAAGAAATGTTGAACCAGAAAGTCAATCAAAAGACACCACTTCACGGAGGGTACCATATTTAGAGAGGGAGGTGGACCAGATGAGGAAGGTAATGGATGAGATGAGGGAGAATATGAGAAGGACTAATCCTGTGGAAGATTTGGTTCACAGAACTGATTCACCCTTCACGGCACCCATCAATGGCCATCCTTTACCACCAAAGTTCAAGATGCCTTCCTTGGACTCGTATGACGGCACGTGTGATCCCTTTGACCATATCGCTACCTTTAAGACTACCATGCATCTTCAAGGAGTTCCGGATGAGATAATGTGTAGAGCATTTCCGACTACCCTCAAGGGGCCTGCGAGAGTTTGGTTCAGTAAAATACCCCCAAATTCAGTAAGTTCTTTCGAGGAGTTGAGCAAATTATTTGTTAATAATTTCATTGGGGGACAGAGACATAAACGTTCTTCATCTAGCTTACTAACCATCGAGCAAGGAGAGAATGAAAGCTTGCGTTCCTTCATCACGCGCTTCAATAGGGAAGCACTGACCGTGGACGAGGTAGATGACAAGCTGCTGTTGGCCGCCTTCCATAACAGGGTCAATTCTGATTTGTTTATACACAAGCTTTATGAAAAAGAACCTCAGTCCATGGCCGAACTCGTCCATTCAGCCCAAAACTTTATGAACGCAGAAGACGCGATCATAGCTAAGAAGAGGAAAAGAATTGAAAGAATGGAAGCGAATCCCGCCCGTCACTCTGAACAAGCCCCTCGTCCAAAGAAGGGGCGAATAGAAGATAAGAGAGACCGAGATAGCAAGAAATCAGGTTCTTCAACGCGGAATCAACAATACACCCCTTTGAACATGCCACTTGAGCAAGTCCTTATGCAAATTAAGGACGAGCCTACTTTGAAGTGGCCAGAGAAGATGAAGGGAGACCCCAACAAGCGAAATAGGAACAAGTATTGTCGCTTCCATAGAGATCATGGGCATGATACGGACGAATGCTTTGATTTGAAGCAGCAGATTGAAAACCTTATTAAACAAGGGAGGCTGAGAAATTTCCTTGGACGAGACCAGAAGGACGAGAAGCTGAAAGGAAAGATAGAAGAATCGTCACGACCACCGCTTGGAGAGATAAGAGTCATCGTAGGGGGAGGTTTAACAGGACAGTCGTCCAAAGCAAAGAAGGCATACTTAAAAGCAGTGCAGAGCGTCCAACTCTCTGGACGATCACTAAGAGCGACCATGGACGAACATGCAGTCCTTTTCACGGACGAGGATGCCGAGAGAATCCATCACCCTCATGACGATGCCATTGCCATCACCCTCCTTATTGCTGATTACAAGACTAGAAGAGTGCTAGTAGACAATGGAAGCTCGGCTGATATTTTATACTACCCAGCTTTTCAGCAGATGAGGTTGGGACGAGATCAGCTTTGTCCATCAAGCTCTCCCCTAGTGGGATTTGGCGGGATGAAGGTACAACCTGTAGGCACTATCTCTTTACCGGTGACAGTGGGGGCATACCCGCAGCAAATCACAAAGGATGTAAGCTTCCTTGTGGTAGATTGCACATCCTCCTACAATGTCATAGTTGGAAGGCCGACTTTAAACAGTTGGAAGGCAGTCACATCTACCTACCAATTATCGGTGAAGTTCCCAACTGAACATGGGGTGGGGCAAGTACAAGGAGACCAATTGGCAGCAAGAAAATGTTATCTGGCCATGTTGGCCATAGACGAGCAAATCCAAACCATGAATATTGAAGAAAAGAGAGTTATTGCAGAACCCGTTAAAGTCTTGGAAGATATTTCCCTAGACGATTGTTACCCTGAACGGTGTACCAAGGTTGGAGCAGACCTTAGAGATGAAGTAAAGAAGGATCTCGTCCATTTTTTGAAGAAAAATGTTGATTTGTTTGCTTGGAGTAGCGAAGACATGCCGGGTATAGACCCCAATGTTATTACTCACTGTTTGAATGTAGATCCTTCCTTTAAGCCAGTACGACAGAAGAAAAGGGTGTTCGCCCCTAAGAGAGATGCTGCTATTAAAGAGGAAGTACAAAAGCTGCTGGCCGCAAAATTCATACGAGAAGTATACTATCCTCAATGGTTGGCCAATGTAGTAATGGTGAAAAAGGCAAACGGCAAGTGGAGGATGTGCGTGGATTTTACTGATTTAAATAAAGCTTGCCCCAAGGACAGTTATCCACTGCCACGTATTGACCAACTAGTGGATTCTACTGCAGGCCACAAGCTGCTAAGTTTTATGGATGCTTTCTCAGGATACAACCAAATAAGGATGGACGAAGCAGACCAGGAAAAGACGTCCTTTGTTACCAGTCAAGGATTATTCTGTTATGAAGTAATGCCCTTCGGCTTGAAAAATGCTGGAGCAACATACCAACGGCTAGTTAACCACATGTTTCGTCCACAGATTGGGCGGAATGTGGAGGTCTATGTTGACGACATACTGGTGAAGAGTCAGACTATGGAAGGACATCTAGATGACCTGAAAGAGACTTTTGACACGTTGAGGCAGTACCACATGAAGTTAAATCCCAACAAATGTGCTTTTGGAGTGTCATCAGGGAAATTCCTTGGATTTATGGTCTCCCATAGAGGAATTGAGGCGAACCCGGATAAAATTCGAGCAATACTGGACATGAAGCCACCATGCAATGTCAAGGAAGTCCAGTCCCTCACCAGACGAGTTGCCGCCCTCAACAGATTTGAAGATGTACCTCACCAAAGCCCCGTTGTTGAGCCCGTCCATACAAGGAGAGGAGCTGTACTTGTACTTGGCAGTTACCCCACATGCAGTGAGTTCAGCACTAGTGAGGGAAGAGGGTAAGATACAAAGACCTGTATACTATACCAGCAAAGCATTGAGGGGAGCAAAAGGACGATACCTGTTAATGGAGAAATTGGCGTTTGCATTGGTAACAGCCTCTAGAAAACTAAGGCATTATTTTCAAGCTCATGTCATTAACGTCATGATAGATCACCCACTTAAGAAGGCGATGAACAAGTTAGAAGCTGCAGGACGTTTGATCCAATGGGCTGTTGAGCTCAGTGAGTTTGACATAAAATACCAACCAAGGCATGCCATAAAAGCTCAAGCTCTAGCAGATTTTATTGCTGAGTTTACCTTAAGTTGTAATGATGAAGGTGAAGTGAAAAACAGTAAGTGGGTTATCCATGTGGATGGCTCGTCTACACAATGCGCGGGAGGAAAGGTGTGGTTCTGCAATCTCCGGAGGGGGATAAACTAAAGCACAAAGTCCACCTGCACTACCTAGCGACTAATAATGAAGTTGAGTATGAAGCTCTTCTCAAAGGGCTGCAATTGGCAAAGTTGGTAGAAGCAAAGTCAGTCCTCGTCTTGGGAGATTCTCAACTGATTATGGGCCAAGTGAATGGAATGTATGAGGCCAAAGAAGAACGAATGAAGAAGTATCTTAACAGGGTAATGCGCATTATAAAAAAAGTTTGAGGAAGTTAGTTTCGTTCAAATCCCAAGGGAGGAGAACATGGAAGCTGATACCTTAGCAAAAGAGGCCTCCGCAAATGAAGCCGTGGACGAGTATGTTGAGATTCAATACATCCCAAACATAGACATCCCAGAAGTACAATAGGTGGAAAGCAAAGAAAATTGGATGGCTCCAATTATGTCATACCTAAGAGATGGACGACTTCCAGAAGAAAAAGTTGAGGCTAAAAAGATAAAGGTTAAAGCTGCCAGGTACATTCTCATGGACAAGATTCTCTACAAAAGAGGATTTTCCCAGCCTTATCTCAGATGTTTGGCCCCAGATGAAGCGAACTACATGCTAAGAGAAATTCATGAAGGAGCATGTGGCAATCATTCAGGAGCCAAGTCGCTCGTACACAAAGTCGTCCATGCAGGATACTATTGGCCAAACATGTAAGCTGATGCTAAAGCTTACGTCAAGGTCTGTGATCGATGCCAAAGGTTTAGCAACATCCCCAGGCAACCATCAGAGTATTTGACTCCAATGATGGCCCCGTGGCCTTTTGCACAATGAGGACTAGACATTTTGGGTCCATTTCCACTAGGTGTAAGGCAAATGAAATTCCTCGTGGTTGGTATTAACTATTTTACTAAATGGGTAGAAGCTGAATCCTTGGCTAACATCACACAGCAAAATGTCAAGAACTTCGTGTGGAAGAACATTGTGTGCAGATTTGGAGTACCCAGGGTGCTGGTATCGGACAACGGACGACAATTTGACAATGCACTTTTCAGAGATTTTTGCATACACTTTGGAATTCAAAATCACTACTCCTCACCAGCCCACCCACAAGCTAACAGCCAGACAGAAGTTGCAAACCGATCCTTATTAAAAATAATCAAGACTTGGCTTGAAGGGACAAAGGGAGTATGGCTAGATGAGTTACCAGGTGTTCTGTGGGCATATAGAACGACAGTAAGAACTCCAACAGGAGAAACTTCTTTCAAGCTAGCATATGGAACTGAAGCAGTTATACTCGCGAAAGTGCACATGGCCAGTCATAGGGTGACAACCTACCAGGACGAAGCCAATAAGGAACAACTCCGTCTGAACCTCGATTTAATAGACGAGGTAAGGACTGATGCTGAGCAAAGGATGGCAAGGTATAAAAATCTTATGGCTAGACGGTATGATGCAATGGTAAAGCCAAGGCGGTTCAACATAGGAGACCTCGTCCTAAAAAGGATGTCCTTAGCAACAAAGGACCCAGCCCATGGGAAGTTGGGACCAAATTGGGAAGGCCCCTATAGAGTCATCAACTGCAAAAGACAAGGATCCTATTACTTAGAAGCCCTTGATGGGAGGAAGTTGGAGCATCCTTGGAATGTGGAGCACTTGAGAAAGTACTATCAGTAGAATGCCAGCCTAGAGAAGCATGGCTCAGGACGAACTCAGGGTTTTGAAACTTTATTATTATTTTTTGTGTGGCTTTGTTATTATGTTAAAATTATAGACAACGTCATGGTTTGTGTTGTTTAAATAAAGGCATTAGCCCCTAAGGTGCATGCCTCGTCTATGAACAATACTTATGTTTTGAATAATATGTGGAATGTACATAATGTTGTGTGAAACAATGATTTCCATAGCACTTTTGTTCATGTTAACTCTTGAAGAATGCTGAAAAGCTCAAGACGGGAAAATTCTCTCGATGCGGAGATATAATCTCAACTTTCCTAGAAAATCCAGGCATACTCGTCCATCCAAGAAAAGGACGAAGTGAATCCCATGCCTAAGGGCAAATTACAAATGCCTGAGGCATGCTCGTCCATCCAAGAAAAGGACAAAGTAAATTCTATGCTTTAAGAGCAAATTACGAATAGATCAAGGCATGCTCGTCCATGGGATGAGTCAGGTAAAGAATAATACCCAACCATACCCTGAGCAAGAAAAATGCAATGACGAGTCCAAAGGACGAATTAATACTTGCATTCTACATTAGCATCTCACAGTTGGAATTTTAGAAAAAATGGTTTATATATATGAAATGTAGACGAATAAAACAAAGAATCCTGTATATAAATAAACACTCGTCCATGCATATATAAGTCAAATGAAATTCATATGATTGTTTCAAGGGCGGACGAGAAAAGTCCTAAACACCCTTGTAAATTACTATTTTATCAAAACTCGTCCTTAAACGTGGACGAGCTAAAAGTACTAGAATTACATATAAAAATAAAAAAATAAAAAAAAAAGAAGAAAAGTTATCAAGATATTTCTTAAATTGAGGCATCGGGGTTAGGATCGTCCTGAGGCTTGGTCGAGGCGTCGTCCTCTATGTTGACGTCTTCAGAGTCAAGGTTTAGGAGAGAGCTAGTGGTGGCAGTGTTCAAATTAAGCACGATGGAGCTGAAGTCCACATCAAGAAATTTCTCAACAGCGTCCATCCTAAAGTCTTCAAATCCTGCTGCATAGTTGGAATCCAAAGCATCAGTGTATTGTTTAGATGCTTTGAATTCAGCCACTGCATCTTCCTTAGCCTTAGAGAGGAGAGTGCTGAGCTCGTCGCTTCTTTTCTGCAAGCCCTCAAGACGGGCATCTTTTTTAGCAGCATTAGCCTTCAAATCATCAACTAAAGCTTTTAAGTCCTTCACCTCCTCCGTCGTCTTAGCAGCCTCAGCCCATTGTTTAGCTTCATCCTTTAACTCCTGTATCCTCATCTCCAACAGAATCCTCGTCCTGTCCAACCCAGTAGCCTTTCTGGACGCTGCTATAAACTTGGACATGCCCTATAAAAGTCAACAGCAAATACAAGTTAAAAAAAAAAAAAAAAGAAGAGAGGAGGAAATGAAAATTTGGCCAAGACGAAGGAAAATATTACCTTAAAAAGGTCGTGAACACCAGAGTGTTCAAAGTCCTTGAGGGACATGTCGTAGCAAACATTTATATCCTCGGCCAAAACGGCGTTCTTAAAACGTTCCCAGGCCAGATCCTCGTTTTCAATGATGTTTGAAGGGGCCCTTTGAGGCGTTTGAGACGGGGTGGGCATGGTTTTGGAAGGTGGAGTCTTGGACGGGGTGGACTCAACAGGAGTGGACGAATCAACGTCGTAGACTTTGGCAGGCTCTTGGGACGACGGAGTAGGTTTAATTGCTTGAGACGAGCCATGCTTGACCTTTTTGCTGCGCCTACTTGGGAGGTTTTCCAAATCCAAGTTTTTGGATATGAATTTCCTTTTATCTCCAGCCACAGGACGAGCTTGACGATCAGGTTCAGGACGGGTCCCCTCAGCAACTACCTCCTTTCCCTTGCTGCTTCTCATGGTTGCCATTCCTATAAAAGGACGAAGAAAATTTACTTCAAAAGACAAAGGAAAATAGAAAATACTAAGAATGGAGAAATCCAACACTTACTTTTTCTTACTGTTATCTCGTGTGCAAGCACGACCTCAGATGGATTAGGACCTAACCCCCACTTGGCTAGTCGTCTGAGATCAACCAAGGAATGGAAATCCCTCTCTGGGTGCAGACGAGCCCTGTGGACGCGATCGCGATGCAACTTGCTTAAAACAGGTTGTCCAACGGCTGCAACAAAACAACTTGAAGTTAAATGATATAATGATGAATAAGAAGAAAGAAACGCAAAAAGGAAAAAGGGACTTACCCTCAGGACGAAGGTTCCATAGGTCCCCGGTAAAACGACCAAATGTATCCCGGCCAACGTCTGTAGGATTTCCAGCCCAGAGTACAGAGACGAAGAAAAACTCTGTCTTCCATTTTCTGTCAGACGAGGCCAAGGATTTCACCAATCTACAATCTTTACTTCTGGCTGTGAATTGATAAAAGCCAGGAGATTGATGAATCTCTGAGGGCTTATAGCAGTAGAGGAACTCGTCCACAGTAATAGGACGATCCCCTCCAAACACTTCCCTCCACAAAATTTGCATAGAGATAATCAATCTCCATGCATTGGGGTTGAATTGACACACTCCTAAACCTAACCTAAATAACAGTTTTCTAGTAAAGGCATTTAAAGGAAACCTAAGACCTCCAAGAAGATAAGCTTCATATACACCTATCCCAAAATGGGGATTACAACACCATTCTCCACGGACGGGTAATCTAGGATTAAACTCATCTGGGATTTGGTACCATTCCCTAAGAATATTCAACCTTTCCTCGTCCGTCCTGGAAGGAATATCTACAGCACAACTATACACAGTAACCTCCATCTCGTCCAAAGGACTAGACGGAGGGATGGAAGACGAGGTACCTACCTGGGACCCTGAAGCTTTTCTAAGTTATTTCTGTATTTCTTCTAAAGGAAGCCCAGGGACCCCTGAGACATACTCCTCGTCGGTGGTGTTTCCCCTACTACTACTACTGGTATCACTAGAATCATAACTACTCTCGTCATAATACTCGTCTATAGCTTTTTCTGTACTATCGCTAGACGAGGAGATGGTTATTTCTGACATTTTTGGAAAGGAAATTTTGAAAACCTAAAGACGAGGAAAGAAGGAGTACCTGGCTCTAGGACGAACTGAGGCTATGGACGCAAGGAAACTCTTAGACGAGGCTCTAGACGATGAAGGTCAAAAGAGAAATCTCAGAAGTGAGGAGGGTAATGAAGGCATCCCACTATTTATAGGTGGCTGACCTAAGCACACGAAACGACACGACCAGTCAGATGATGACACGTGGTCTTCGTCTCGAAAAAATGAATCGACGAAATGAACCACCAATCAGATTAGAACACGTGGCATCTCCAATTGCTGAAAAAAGCTCGTCCGCCCAGAGGAGTAGATTACTTGGACGACCCATGGACGAGGGGGCAACTGATGGTGTATAAAAAATGCTAAGCTGACTTCTCGTCCATATGGCTGTCCATAACAACGTACACGGAGTACAGAAACGAATCCATTCGTTATAAGCTCGTCCATTCATCTGTACAGATGGACTCACTCGTCCAAGGACTCACTCGTCCAAGGATTTACTCGTCCGTCAAATAAATGAGACGGACGAATGTTCTTAAAGTCTCCTTCACATACCACTTTTCTATTAAAACTATAACCGTTCTTTCTTTGAAAACGGTTATGATCAACAGGACTCAAATACAATAACCTCCAAGACAGTTATGGAGGTTACCTCATACTTCTTCAAACTATACAACGCTTGGAGAAATAACTACCTCAGAAAAGACTATAAAAAGGCTCCTTTGTAGCGACGAAGAAGGTAACTAGAGAAATTTTGAATAAAGAATTTTTTCCCATTAAAGAGAATGACAAATCCACTAACTTTGCCATCGGAGGACTTTTGGCCGGTCTCCTCTGACTTTTTGTTTGTTACTTTCAGGATTTCGCTTGTAGATCGTTAACGCCCGGAAATTTTAGCCCACTGATCCTTTGACATCATCATAACTCACAGAGAGTAAGTGGAAATAAATATCAAATTTTATTGTAAGTTGCAAAGGCCTGCTTTTTTATATAATAATTATTATTAATTTTTGAATAAAATACAAAATTTACCCTCATTTCAGTTTTCTAACTTTCAATTTTATTCAATTAAGGCTTTTTTTTTATCAATTTTGTTATATGTTGTGATCAATTTTCTAATTTTTTTAAAAAAATTTAAATAAAAAAATTCAATTAATGATTGAAAAACATTTTTCAGAATTTTTTTTTTCAAAAAATTTTAACAAAAGTTGACGGAAATGCCTTAATTGAATAAATTTAAAACTCAGAGGATTGAAATAAATTCTAAAGAAACTTAGAGGGTGAGTTTTGCATTTTAGCCTAATTTTTTTTATAGGATGCTATTATTTTATTGAACAGAATTTCGTCAAATTTATATAAAATCATGTATAAGAGATAAGTTCATAGATCTTATAAAAACATAGAAAACATATAATCTAACAATTGAATTTTTAAAATATTAATCTTATAAAAATTTATTAAGTGGTTTAATATTACTTAAAGTTACAAGACTACTAATGTCTAGAGAAACAGACTCCATCTAGGCTAAAGGCGGAGAATAAAACCTAACTCTCTTAGTAAAATCATTCGTAACAGAATTGTCATGTCTATAGGTATGAGAGAAACAATAACTTTGTAAAGAGTTTACATAAGGCGTCTTTAACTAAATGACCAAAAGCAAAATAAAACATATCACTCTTCCAAAGAGAATTGATGACAATTTCCGAGTCTCCTCCATAATGGAACCTTTGAGACCAACTTCATGGACAAAAAGGATAGCTTGCGGTGCTGAAATATTTCAAGAACTGTAAGGGGGTCAGGGGATTTTTTCAGACAAGGCTGTCATAACTTCCCCTTTATTCTTTCTTATCACAACACCTATACCAGCTTCTCCTAAATCATGGAACATAGCCCCATCAAAATTTGTCTTGAACCCATCTTGATCCGGAGGCTTCCAATAACCACCGCAGGCCGTGATTTCCTCATTGTGCTACCTTTAGTTTTTCTATACAGGGATAAGAACCTTTTTGCTTCAATAACAACCCGATTTAATGGACTAACATTGTCATTCACCTTAATTTTATTTCTTCGGGACCGTGTCAAAATATATATGTATACACAGTCACACACACACTTAACTCTCTCAGGCATGACTTTTTCAATTTTTTAATTTTTGAACGTAATTATGTATGTGGACAAAGCATTTGCAGAGTCTAAGTATTCTAATCATGGTTTTAAAAATCGACCATACCATCCGGTTTAACCAAAAATAGAACCAAACACCAATCTAGTTTAGTTATTGTTAAAACTTAAAAAAACCAAAAATAGGATAAAAAGAGAAATTAACCAAAACCAGATAATCTATCAAATCCAACATAAATCAGATAACTCCAGACCAAAGTCTGCTATAGTTTTCTAGTTACTAATCATTGCAACCACTTCTTCTTTCTTTCTTTCTTTTTTATTTTTTTTATTTTTAATTTTTATAATAACACGCAGTGATCAGACTAAGCAGAGAGAGATGCAAAATCCTTTTTCCCGCCTTTTGTTGGGAGTTGCAGTCACATCATTTGTTTTTTGTTTTTTTTATATATAATAGAAAATGTACTTCCTCTTCATATAAATTAAAAATCCATATAAAGTTAGTAACAAATTAATTTCGGTTATCAATTTAAGTATAAAAATATTTAAACATGAAATTTGAATATGTAAAAATTTTATTGAGAAACCAATGAAAAAGTTCATATGTGCCTTGATTTTTTTTTAAAGAGTATATATATAGCATCCAATTTTTGTTCTTCTATTTTGATAAGTATTCAAAATTTAGATTTATAATAAAGCCGTAGAAGTGTGAAAGAATATTAGGCTTACATAATAATAATAATAAATAACAACTTAGAGTGCACGGGGAGTTGTATAATTTTCATATATTAAGCTTTAACTAAATAGTAAAAAAAATGTCAATGAATCAATAATTCAATACATATGTAATAACCCATTTTATTCGAAGATTAAGTATATGAAATATTATAAATAAAAAAAAAAAGTTTTTACAAAAAACATGTATCGTTCAAATTGAGAATCCATATTAAGATCGAGCTTGGTCTACTAGATAAAATGTTTTAGAGTGTTACTGATTTCTTTTTCTTTTCTTTATATGCTTATTACAACATAATTATGAAACTGGAACTTGGTACCTCCATCCCCAAACCCCTTGAAAGTAAGCCAAGCCCAATGATTACAAGACTTCAACCGAGATATATGTTACATTATTTATGTATTTTCTTTGTTTTATTTTTTAAGCATTCATTTGACTTTACGCTTTAGCTGTAGAGCATGTTGCTCTAGGATAATAATTGAGAAGGTACTGGTCAAAGGTGAATAATAGCCTATAAACTCAGCCAATAATAATAATAATAATAATAAAAGAAGAAAGAAGAAGAAAATGATAGCCTGCAAAATCAATCGCAGGATGCAAAACTTCAAAAAATGTGCTACATGGCTCAACCTCATACTCTCCAACATGAGATTTCTGATTTTATATATATACTAGTTGATGTCCCGTGCGATGCACAGGTACCATATAAATTTATTTTAAAATATTTTATAAAAAACTAAATATTTTTTATATGAAATTATCTTTATGACCATGCATAATACTAATTATTAATATTGCTACCTCTACCATGGAAAAATCTCTCATGCATGAGGCACATGAGATAATAGCTCCCTCTACCATTGCTCCCAACCAAGAATTACCTTCCTCAAATTGAAGCTTCTAAATCCAAATTTCTCTCCCTTTGGTACTCAATGATGCAATGAGCAACTTATTATCATCATAAATCAAAACTCCTGTTTTTACTTTATTCTTTAAAAATAGCTCTATCAAAGTTTATTTTGAAGGACAACTTTTAAGGAGGTTGTTATTTATATTTGATTGGTTAAATGTGTAGAGATAAATAATTATATTACCCAATCCATTGAATAATAATAATAATAATAATAATAATAATAATAATTATTATTATTATTATTATTATTATTATTGTGGGGTCCAAATTTTGTGGCCCAGACCCAAAAGGTTAGGTTTATGAGCCCAACGAACCCAGAACAATGAATTTGTAGAGAGTGGGTGAAAAAGCTAGACTATTTGTGAATCTAGCAACAATTTGTTGACATAAGAACACGCTTAAGAGTCAAAAACAACCCAAGTCCAAAGAGGGTTCATCTCTCATTTACAGATAATTACAACTCTTAGTCTTTTTTTTTACAGATTTTTCTTCCTCTCTTTCTTCAAAGGCCTATTACATTTATATAGTTCCCTTCTGCTTCATCATCATCGTCCACCTGTACGTCATCTAAGCCTTCACTTGAGTACATGTCATGTCTAATATCTGCTTTAGTTCTCCGTGAGTGGTGGTAGCTGAGATTGCACTATTCAGGAGTCTTCTCCACATAAATGCGGCCAGGAGAGTTGCTGCAGTGCATTAAATGCGGTGGTAGCAGCTTTTCCTTTCAGATATTTCTCTGTTCTTCTCATCTCTAGGCATGCCCAAAGCTTGTCCTTGTCGTGGAAGTAGTTGGGAAGATCCTTCGGACCCTCAGTGTATTTGTTTAATCAAGTTCCTTGGGATCCGAGGAGAATAGTCTCTTCAGACCAATAGGGCTCTCTTCGGACTGCCCCTTTCACTCAATTCCAAGTACATTTCTCCACCAGGATTCCTTCCTAACTCCTTTCTTCTCCTCGAATGCATAGTGGTATTCGGATTGGGCCTAGGGCCCAACACCTGACGTTGGGCTTTCATACCCGCAATTATTATTATTATTTTGGATAAAATACAAAATCTACCCTCATTTCAATTTTCTAACTTTCAGTTTTATTCAATTAAAGCTTTTTTATCAATTTTGTTATATGTTGTGATTAATTTTCCAATTTTTTAAAATTTTCTTCAATTTTTTTAAATAAAAAAATTCAATTAATGATTGAAAAATATTTTTCAGAATTTTTTTTTTCAAAAATTTTAAACAAAAGTTGATAGAAATACCTTAATTGAATAAATTTGAAACTCAAAGGATTGAAATAAATTCTAAAGAAACTTAGAGGGTGGATTTTGCATTTTAGCCTAATTTTTTTTTTATAGGATGCTATTATTTTATTGAACAAAATTTCGTCAAATTTATATAAAATCATGTATAAGAGATAAGTTCATAGATCTTAAAAAAACATAAAAAACATGTAATCCAACAATTGAATTTTTAAAATATTAATCTTATAAAAATTCATTAAGTAGTTTAATATTACTTAAAATTACAAGACTACTAATGTCTGGAGGAACAGACTCCATCTAGGCTAAAAGCGGAGAATAAAATCTAACTCTCTTAGCAAAATCAATCGTAACAAAATTGTCATGTCTATAGGTATGAGAGAAACAATAACTTTGTAAAGAGTTTACATAAGGCGTCTTTAACTAAATGACCAAATGCAAAATGAAACATATCACTCTTCCAAAGAGAATTGATGACAATTTCCGAGTCTCCTCCATAATGGAACCTCTGAGACCAACTTCATGGACAAAAAGGATAGCTTGCCATGCTGAAATATTTCAAGAACTGTAAGGGGGTCGGGGGATTTTTTCAGACAAGGCTGTCATAACTTCCCCTTTATGCTTTCTTATCACAACACCTATACCTGCTACTCCTAAATCATGGAACATAGCGGGTCCTGAAAGTATCAAACATGCGTTAATTCATTGTAGTAAGGCCTGGGAGGTGTGGTGGAGTTGGCAGACTTGTCCAATAAATTTGGGAGATAGAAATTAGGATATCACAGATATAGCTATGAGGATCATGGAAAAGGGGACAGCTCTAGATATGGAGATTTTCTTTGTCACAGCAAGGTCAATCTGGTACAATAAAAACCAGGTGGTACACGAGTAGCCTTGCCTCGCACCCTTTCAAGTTTGGGATTATGCTCAAACGCTTCGGAGTGACTATAAAGGTGCCATAACTGCAAACCTTCTCAGGCAGCAGCCCCCTGGTGTTGGCTGGGCAACTCCACCTCCAAACACTATCAAGATAAATGTAGATGGAGCTACGGCTGAGGATGGCAGACTATCTAGTGTCGGGGTAGTGAATTAAAGCTCTTGCTCTTGAGTTCGGGATTCTTTTGGCTAGTGAATTAAAGCTTCCTCGGATAATTATAGAATCAGATTCCCTTCTTGTTGTCCAAGTGGTGAATTCAAGATCATTCCATGGAACTATGGGCCTTATTATCCAAGGTGCTCTCAGTTTGCTTAATCAGTTTAGAAGCTGGAAAGTTCTCCATCTGAAAAGGGACTACAACAAAGTGGCACACGAGCTAGCTCAGCATGCCAGAAAGTCTGTGATGACTCAGACCTGGATAGGGACCGAGCCCCCTATGTTCCATAGTCTGCTAATGTTAGATAGATCAAAATGCTAGAGTTGGTCCTTGTTTATTGCCTTTGTTGTATTTCAATCTCAGATATTAATGAAAAGTTTGAGTTTCATTTCAAAAAAAAATCATGGAACATAGCCCCATCAAAATTTGTCTTGAACCCATCTTGATCCGGAGACTTCCAATAACCACCGCAGGCCGTGGTTTCCTCATTGGGCTACCTTTAGTTTTTCTATACAGGGATAAGAACCTTTTTGCTTCAATAACAACCCGATTTAATGGACTAACATTATCATTCACCTTAATTTTATTTCTTCGAGACCGTGTCAAAATATATATGTATACACAAACACTAACTCTCTCACGCATGACTTTTCAATTTTTTAATTTTTGAACGTAATTATGTATGTGGACAAAGCATTTGCAGAGTCTAAGTATTCGAATCATGGTTTTAAAAATCGACCATACCATCCGGTTTAACCAAAAATAGAACCAAACACCAATTTAGTTATTGTTAAAACTTAAAAAAACCAAAAATAGGATAAAAAGAGAAATTAACCAAAGCCAGATAATCTATCAAATCCAACATAAATTAGATTACTCCAGACCAAAGTCTGCTATAGTTTTCTAGTTACTAATCATTGCAACCACTTCTTCTTTCTTTCTTTCTTTTTTATTTTTTTATTTTTTAATTTTTTATAATAACACGCAGTGATCAGACTAAGCAGAGAGAGATGCAAAATCCTTTTTCCCGCCTTTTGTTGGGAGTTGTAGTCACATCATTTGTTATGTTTTTTTTTTGTTTTTTTTGTTTTTATTTTTTTTTATTTTTTATATATATATAATAAAAAATGTACTTCCTCTTCATATAAATTAAAAATCCATATAAAGTTAGTAACAAATTAATTTCGGTTATCAATTTAAGTATAAAAATATTTAAACATGAAATTTGAATATGTAAAAATTTTATTGAGAAACCAATGAAAAAGTTCATATGTGCCTTGATTTTTTTTTTAACGAGTATATATATAGCATCCCATTTTTGTTCTTCTATTTTGATAAGTATTCAAAATTTAGATTTATAATAAAACCGTAGAAGTGTGAAAGAATATTAGGCTTACATAATAATAATAATAAATAACAACTTTGAGTGCACGGGGAGTTATATAATTTTTATATATTAAGCTTTAACTAAATAGTAAAAAAAAAAATGTCAATGAATCAATAATTCAATACATATGTAATAACCCATTTTATTTGAAGATTAAGTATATGAAATATTATCAAAAAAAAAAAAAAAAGTTTTTACAACAATCATGTATCGTTCAAATTGAGAATCCATATTAAGATCGAGCTTGGTCTACTAGATAAAATGTTTTAGAGTGTTACTGATTTCTTTTTCTTTTCTTTATATTCTTATTACAACATAATTATGAAACTGGAACTTAGTACCTCCATCCCCAAACCACTTGAAAGTAAGCCAAGCCCAATGATTACAAGACTTCAACCGAGATATATGATTACATTATTTATGTATTTTCTTAGTTTTATTTTTTAAGCATTCATTTGACTTTACGCTTTAGCTGTAGAGTATGTTGCTCTAGGATAAAAATTGAGAAGGCACTGGTCAAAGGTGACTAATAGCCTATAAACTCAGCCAAAAAATAAATAAATAAAAAATAATAACAATAAAAGAAGAAAGATGAAGAAAATGATAGCCTGCAAAATCAATCGCAGGATGCAAAATGTGGACAAAATATGGAATTTTTGTCCATTCACAAATCACAATGAAAAAGTAGAAAAGATTGTTTTTTTTAATAATAATAATAATAATAATAATTCGTCATAAGCAGAGAGAGAATTTAATTTAAACATTAAATATCTCTCTTGAAAACACCAAGAAATGCCAATCTATCAAGCTAAAATAATTTTGATGGATGAAAAGTGAAAACATTGTTATTTATACACAAAAATTCACAAATGTTTGGGATTCCCATCATTTAAAATCATAGCAATTACGATTTTTTTTTAATGTCAAATACATAGAAAATAAATGTAAAAACTAAAAACAAGTATTTAGTAAATTCTGTAACTTATATGTCATTAGACTGCTAAATACCCGTATATAAAACACTATTGAACCATCTACTCATCAATTATCCATAAACAAGTCATTATTTAAACAGTATTTAAACAAGTCATTATTTTTCTTCCTCCAATTTACTTTCCTCTCATTCTCTATATATACTACATTAGAGCATTCACAGCAGTGTAGCTATAATACTATATTGCTAAAATTTAGCTCCAAAAACACAAAAAACGCGCTGCAGCAGTGGAGGCAAAACTTAAAATTTTAGATGATTTGCTACAGTGCACATCTATCTTTAGATGTGCACTGTAGCACACAGGTAAAAAAAAAATATTTTTTTATTATCTTCTCTCTCTTCTCACATTAATAAAACATTTCCTTCTCTCTCTCTCTGTCTCTCCGACTTCTCCTTTCTTCTTTCTTCCTCAAAAAAATTTTTTTTTCCCTCTGGTATGCTCAGGCCAAAATCCAGTCAATGGAGCTTGAAGAGCTCATCGCTAATCTCTGTCTGATCTTTGTCTGGTCTCTTGTCCTCACTCTTCATTTCTTCCCGTTGCAAGCTTCAATTCCTACACTCGCCGCCGACCTAAGCCCCTGCCCAGCGCCGACCCAACGCCGACCCAAGCCTCTACCCAGTGCTGACAACGCCAACCCAAGCCCCTGCCCAACGTCGGCCCAAACCCCTTCCCAGCGCCGACCCAACGCCAACCCAAGCCCCTGCCCAGCGCCGACCTAAGCCGATTGATCTCTGCTATCTCATTTTTCTTCTACTCTGTCTCTCAATCTTTCTCCGTCTCAAACACCAAGACCCATGATCACCGGTGCTGGGTTTTGATTTTGATGGGTTCTATTTTTATTTTGATGAATGGGTTTTGATTTTGTTGATGGTTGATGAATGGTGGTTGCGTTTCTCTGGTTGATGAATGGCGGTGGCAATGGTGGTGGTGGTGGTTGTGGGTGTGGTTAAGGCCATGGCTGACGGTAGAGGTGGATTGTGCTGCTAATGTTTTTTTTTTTTTTTTTTTAGTGAGATATATTATTTTATTATAGTAGTTGCATTATTTTATTGTAGTATTTATATTATTTTATTGTGTTAAAAGTTAAAATAAATTCACTGCTGTAGCATCTGTATAGCTAAAATAGATAAAGTGGCTTTTTGTATAGCTAAATAGTTAAAATTTTAGATTCACTGCTGTGAATGCTCTTATAATACTCTTATAATGGTAGTCACAATCATAATAATAGAATCTAGACATGAATACAATTTTAAAAATTGGATAACTCCTAACGAGGAAAAAAGAAATCAGACATGATATTGTACAAACAAGTTAAAATGTCATCCATAACAAAGTTACCAACTCCACATCAACCATTCCTATTTAAATGTATAATCAGGATCATGTAGTGTAATTACCACATTTGATTCCATTTAAAGCTTATGAATGCACATAAAAAAGACTTTTCATCAACTACTTAGGATCAAAGGCTCTAGATTGCATCAGATAAAACCTTTATAAAGAGATGGCCAAGAAACTAGTGACAGTACAAGAAAACCATTACACAAAGGTCATTGTACAATGATTGAACTATGGTATACTCAAGTTATATATACTGTCATTTTTCCTTGTGCAGGGAGGCCGGTTCACAGTACCCGAATACAAGCCTTTAATTCATCTTATGAATTCCAAGTGTCCATTCCCAAGCCGTTAGATTAGGCTAATGCTGCATTCACACAAAAAAAAAAGAAAAAAAAAAAAAGATTAGGCCAATGCTGCAAATAATGAAAGATAATTATTAGAATTTCTGCTGCCTCTAGTGATAACATCATTTACTTGAATACAGATTTTGATGCTTGAGAATTCCAATACCTGTAAACCATTTGCAACAAATAATCTGGAAAATGTCCCCTAGGAAAGACTTCACAATTGATGGTTTGCTTATAAACCTTCTATAGCACACTACTTACTAGTAAACTGCATAGATGAACATTAACTTTCAGCAGTTTATCCAAGGTGTGTTACTGCTAAACATAGAACCATTAATAGAAACTATTTATGCATTTCCTTTCCACCCAAGATTAGAACCACATTTCATCCCAAAAGGTTAGAACCAAATATAAATTACACTCGTGAAAGAGATCACAAGACTATAAGCTTTTCCCAGAAAATGTAGTGAGAAGAGTAAAACCCAAAAGTGATGGACAGTTGATATGATTGTTTGGATAAGTTTTTTTTTTTTTTTTTTTTTTTTTGAGAATCGGTTGTTAGGAAAAGCTTGATGAATGGGGTTAAAATTTAAAGCTATTTTCTTTAGGTTACACTGATCAGGGAGACAGTTGACTCATCTAGCAAGTATCCATAAACTAAACTGGATAATCTATCAAATCCAGCATAGACCAAAAAACTTATTTGTTGGCTACTTAGATGAGCTCAATCTGGACCAAAGTCTGCTAGTTTTCCTGTTTGCAAAACAACTAATCACTGATGTGTTTACTTGTACTACCTTCATTTGCAACCACTTTTTTTCCCCAATCTAATCTTGCATTTTAGAGGTGGAACATAAGGTTCTTGCACCTTTATAACTAACAGTAACGCAGCCATGCTAAAATTGAACTTTGCTAACATGGAAGGCACAGGCCTGATCCATTAGAATGGGCAGACACTACATTGTCAGACAGGCAGAATCCAAAGCAAACCTGGAAACTAAGACCAGCATAGATGAGGAGAATCCATATACTTAGAAAACTAGCCTTCAGAAAAATTAACAGCAAGCATAAAGCCAGGGCACCTTATACCAGCTCAAAGATAAAGTGTAGCCAAAAAATAAAAAAGCTTGAGGCTGCTATATAAAAGCTATAGTTTTTTAATGCACAGATAAAAAACCCACAAACTGTTCTTTCACAACAACCAAATGAAGCACAGATAAACACATCACATTCAATCAATTTCCCAATCCAAACAAAATAATTAGACACATAAAAGCAGAAAACATTTAGTTAACATCCAATTGCTTCAAAACATGCAGAAGTCACATAAGTACCGATTCACAATGTCAAAGCAAAAATTACAACCATGTTTAAGATAGCAGAAAGCAAAAATTACAATGAACCAAAAGCAAGTAAAAAGGATGACCTGTTTATTCTCTCCCACTGTCTTCATCCGCGCCTGCTTCTTTGATATCAACACTGAAGCTATACTCCTGGTCACAACCCAAATACGAATCACACATGAAATAGAGGGTGTATGGCTTCTTTCCAGCATCTGCAGGAGCAGCAAATTCAAGCTTAACCTTTGCCTTCCTTTGCAGGGAAACTCTCTTGATGGCAAGCAACTGGTTACTTTTGGTATCACCAACAACAAGCCACCACCCTTCTTCTTTGGCCTTGGGATACCTGGGAGCATCAACAGATCCCACCTCCGTCCTTCCCTCAAGATCTCGCTCAAGGGTGACTTGCAGAGTGATATCCTCCCCAGCCCTCACATTGTCATTCTCAAGCACTTCATATGTCATATCAATATTGGGAAAACGGTTGCAAAATCGTGCAATATCAAGCAACTGCTCATCTGACATCTGCAGCAACTCACGCCTCTCATCATCCTCCATCTCCACCAAATCAAAAACGGTCTCAATATTCTTTCCAGGGTTTTCTTGGCATTTCTTGGCCAACTCCTTGGTGAAGTGGGGAAGCTGTAAAAGCATGGAATCACGCTCCCACATGCCCTGTGTCACCATTTGGCTGACTTCCATTGCAAGAAGAGCAAGGCTCAGCCAGCCATTGCTTGAAATAACATCAACCATTGCCTGAAGCAATCTACTAGCAGAAAGAAGCACCTCTCGCTGGTCTGATGCTAGGTTCCCACCAACATTTTGCCTTGAAAAGTGGGCCTGAAGAAGTGCATTAGCTTTCACATGTGGATCTGTACATTTGGGATTTTCAAATGAAAACCTCTGGTGATTAATCAGCCTCCTAACCACCTCTTCCTCCCCAGGTCGTATAGGAAGAAGTGCATACTCTGTAGCCGAAGCCAGGATCTCCAGAAGACCCTTCATCTTTGTTTTGGAAGTCAAAGAAGAACTGAAACGCTCTATAGTAGTGTAACTGATGTAATAATATGATGCTATCATGCCCAGATTCAAAGGAGAAAGGTCCATGTCATCCTCAATAGCAACACACTTACTCGATTCCAAATCACTCAATGTGTTCTCTACAAGCTCTGACAGATGATCAGAGAGATGCCTGTGACTAACTCCCTGAAGATTGTAATAGTTGGGATTTTGTGTGAGCCTCCTGTACATAAATGTCCATGTAAGATAATCCACAGCATCTTGCTTGTTCTCAATAATTCCAGCAACAATTTCAGCATTCAGATTATCATGTAGAAAGTGGTGCAAATGGCTCTCAACCGGAAATGCTTCATACAAGAACTTCTTGTAGTACTCTTTACGAGGTGCATGGCAAAGGATGACACATTTCCCAGAATTATCTAACAAAGGTCGACTGGCATGACCCATCATTTGCAACAGATCAGTAACAGGGTAATCAGTGTGCGCATTTTCCCGACCATCATAATATTGCGTTCCCATCACCACCACCAAATGGGCTGACAATGAAACTCCCCAACACATTGAACTGCTCATGACACAAACCTGAATCCACCCAGCCTCAAACAGCTGTGACACAACTTCTTGATCCAACTTAGTTAAGCCCTCATGCAAGTAGCCCACTCCATGACGTAAAGTGGCTTTCAACATTTCATCATTAATTTTGTCAATGAAAGGCTTGAGTTCTTCAGGAGTCTGCAACAAAAATGACTTACTGCCATCACCAGCCACATATGTCATCAGATCCACAGCAGTGAGTCGGACATGCTTCCTTGTTGGAACAAAAACAAGAGCAGGCTTCCCATTTTTGGCATGTTGAACAATTGCAGTGTATGTTGGTTTTGTCATTGCTTGCATCCTGGCTTCAAAATTAGCTATATCTACCCCTTGAATGTGTATTTCCAATGGCACTGGACGGACACCAGGAGGAAAGTTGAAAAGGCCATGAGCAGTAGCACCAATCCATTCCCCAAGATCCTTTGCATTTGCAAGAGAAGTTGACAGAGCCACAATTCGTATCTTGTTCTCAACTTGGCTTGCAATATACCTCATCCGAGAAACACCCACCTCCAAGATGGGACCACCTTGACCCCCAATCAAGTGGAGTTCATCAACGATGAAAAGGCTAACCTGTTGAACATGTTTTCTCTGTTTCCAGCGGCGCGACAAAGCATCCCATTTCTCAGGAGTACTGATTATTATCTGACCCTTCTCAAGAAGTTTCAAATCTGTAGCAGTCTCCCCCGTTAATTCAACCACCCGCATTTTAAGACCACCCTTACCAAACTTCCTCTCCCAATCGCGATACCGTTCCTTGGCCAGTGCTTCAAGAGGTGCAATATATACAACACGCATAACACTCTCAGGTCCTTTTTGATAGTTCCTCAGGATAGCAAACTCTGCACATATGGTCTTCCCACTTCCTGTTGGTGCAGCAACCAAGACATTGTCATCAGTATTATACAAAACAGTGAATACCTGCGTCTGAACAGGATTAAAATGCTTAAAATCCTTATAAAGAGCTTCATATGCTGGATTCCTTAAGGCTGTTACAGGCAGCGGTTGCAAGTCCAATAGCTCTGTCGGTGGAGGATACTTTTCTGGCAAGATGAGGTGCCTGAAAGAAACAGGTAAAACAGTTTGTGACCCAAGCCATCTATCTGACACGACACGGATGAAGTACTGAGGTGGCAATGGTTCATAAATTGGCACTGTGAAATTCAAAGTGTGATCTTCATCAATATACTGCTTCTTCAGCATAAAATATTCATGATGAAGAATGTATTCACCATCATTATCCTCTACAATCACCCAAAATGGCTCCACATATCCATGAACTTTGTCCTCCCACTGGAAGTCCGGTGTTATTGTGAGCTCGACCCTCAAAACAGTGCGAGTAATTGGCTGAACATGCGCTGCAAGGTTAAGCTTAGGGAATTGGTGGATGAACTTGTGAAGTGTTCTTCCCATCTTTGGGATGCGAATAAGCTCCCCTATCTCCTGTGATGAAAGGTCATAATACCTATCCCAGGCCAAATCCTTCTTCTCCAACTTCATCAAAATATCATTTGGGATTCCATGGAATTGGCGAAGAGGTGTTTGGACACTCCACATCCTCCTGTTAACCATTTTGCATAAGTTTAAAGCCTTCTCAGCCAATTGAGCCCAACCACGTTTCAAGACAATCTCAAAAAGAGCTCGCATAAGACGTCCCGCACTCTGAACAAGAAGACGGAAACAAATAAGCAAACACAGACAAAGAAGCTCAACCAAAGAACAAACAGAAGTCAAAAGAAACAAAGGAAACACTAGAGCTAACTATAAACAAAAGGGAAAATATGAAAAATAAGTAAACAATATATAAACAAACCTGAGTTATGAACACCATGTCAGATGTTAATGAAAGGCCTTCAAGCTTCAACTGTGAAATATATGCTTGCAGCAAAACATTAATCTTGGCACTAGGCTCTTCCAAGCTTTCCTTGATAGGAATAGGAACACGATCTAAAAGCTTTGCAAGTTCCATCTTCTCATCTTGTCTCACTGTAACATATTTGAATTCTTCACTGAGTGAGAACAACCGACAAAGCTCAATATCCCCCATAGTGGGCTTCAAATGCTCATTATACGTGGATATCGTCCCATGAGTAATATAGTAGTAGCTGGCAATGCGACCCAAGTCCGTTACCTGGAAATAGCCACTTTTTCTATCATACTTCACCAAATTATTCTTGTCCAATATGGTTGCAGCAGAATGGATCTGTACCCAAAAAAAAAAAAATGAGACAACTGTGATGGATACAATCACAAGCGGTATATGAAGAGGTAAACTGATATATTACAAAAGTGAAAAGTACAGCAAAGCACTAATATGACCTATAAACAAAATTTCCATAAGAGCTAAACTGGGCAAGAATGCCATCATAACAGAACAACCAGATCTAAAATATAATGTGGACATAGCAGAATGCCTCGCATACCCACAGAAAAGATGTGGAACACAACATATCAACTTACACAACATATACTTTAACCTTATCCCAGTTAAATCATTAAACATAAATATTTGTATAACAGTAATTAGTCTCAGATTTGTGCACACTTGTTATACCAAGCATAAAAGGAAGAAAGTTTACCAGTATCACATAACTGGAACATGAATCAAACAAAATGCAAGCCAATGCTAAAAGGAAATATTCTTCATCCACACCCAGCTCAACAGCATACATTGCACTATGTGTTTGCAGGCATTATAATTTATATATAACAAAGTACCTACTGTTCTTTAACTTCAACCAACTTAGATAATAAAAAATTAAAGGGTGGAAATTTTCTAACATTTAGTGAAATATCACAGCATCCATGTAACCAACAAAACTGCATTTTTTTTTTTTTTCTCTGGGTATTGGGGACCCCACAACCACTCCACAACCCCCTCCACCCCCCCCCCCCCCCAAACCCTCCCTTTTCTGTGGGGTGGGTGGGTGTTTGAACTTTGAAAGTCACAGCCAAAGAAATTAAAGGCGCCAGAGACAGCAGCAGAAATCAGATAAAATGAGAAAGACAACAAAAGATGCAATGAAATGCAAAAGAAGAGAAAATGATGCTTACCAAATCAGCCCTCCTCTCTTCCAAAAACTTATCTCTATCAATAATATCATGCGGTAAACCATATAGCGTAGGGTTCCGCACCATTCGGACAAACAAGTACGTGTACCCAATCCAATTACAGGCTTCTCTAGCATTTTGAACAGTTCCGAGAACAATTTCTGCATTCAATTGATCAGCCAATTTTGACACAAACTGACTTTCAATGGGGAGCTGTTGATTCATTAGAGAAAGATAATATTGAAGTTCACTATGACCAGTAATGATTATGCCCTCCCCATAAGAATCATACTGGGGCCTTCCTGCACGACCCAGCATCTGCATAACATCCAGAGGACTAAGTTCAGTCCATGCTCCCTTTTCTGGATTATAAATCTGGGTCCCTTTAATAATCACTGAGTGAGCAGGCAAATTCACACCCCAAGCAAGTGTCGCAGTAGAAACCAAAACTTGCACATGCCCATCAGAAAACAACTCCTCAACAAGCTGGCGGTCAGCCCTTGCCAACCCAGCATGATGAATTGCAAAACCATATGGCAATAGATCTTTAAGTTCATTGCTCTTGACCAGATCTGTTTGAGAGTGGAGAATCTCACGACTTGCACTGTCCTCTTTCAAAAATCTACCAAGAGTATCATTAGCAAGAGCAGTATCTCGTATGGCACGGGCTGTTTTGGCTGTTTCCTTCCTTGAGTGGACAAAAATTAGTATTTGATGCTTCCCTGCCACTGCCATTACCTTTTCATAACAGACATCATTCATCAACTGGAACCTCTGCAGTGGCTTCTTCACTGTGATTCCAATATACTGCTGAGAAAGAGGGACAGGTCTGTAACTATTGTCAAAGTGGAACAATCCTCCTTTCTTGGTATCAACCCGTAAGAACAACGCCACATCTTCATAATTAGGTAGTGTAGCAGATAGCCCGACCAACCGAATATGCTCATTTGTAGTTTCAATCTGTCTAACAGTTCTAGCAACAACACTTTCAAGCACAGGTCCTCTGTTATCATGAAGAAGATGAATCTCATCAATGATAAGAAGTTTCACAAGTTGTGTATAAGTTCGATCACCTGACTTCCTGGTAATGATATCCCACTTCTCAGGAGTTGTGACAATAATTTGAGTTTCTTCAATTTGTTGGCGAGTCAATGACTGGTCTCCACTTAGCTCCCTGACTTTAACATCATAATACTGCAAACGATTAGATAAATTGCCAACAACTTCAGCAACAAGAGCTTTCATAGGTGCAACATATACAATCTTATAATCACTATGGTTAAATGAACCATCTGAATTCCTGTTCAATGCTATCTGCTGAAGTATGGTGAGCACTGCAACATTAGTTTTCCCTGCCCCAGTGGGAGCACATAAGAGAATATTGTCAGCTTTAAAAAGGGCAGTCTCATAGACTTTACTCTGTACCCTGTTCAACTCCTTCATTCCTTTGAAAGCTGGTTGTGCCCAGTCTGGCATGTCAGATATTTTTATAAGTTTCTCATTTGGATCAAATGGCTTTGGCTTCAATGCAGGCACATGAATTTCTTCATATCCCTTGCTAGAATGCCTATAAGATCCATCCGGAAGCTCAGTCTTTTTTGAAGCCACCAAACGACCACCTTGTTCAAAAGCAATACTGTCCAGATCAAGCAACTGGCGCTGGCCCCAAACACTGTCCGCATCTCTATCAACAATCCCTATCCTACCTTTGTCACCATCTCCACCGCTCTCATCCTTCAAACGACGAGCCTCTTCTCTAATACTCTTCTCCAAGTTCTTTTGCCTTTCTTTTGCAGTAGCCCTTGTGGCATGCAACTGATCCACAATTGCCACCAATTCCGGCCCCAAACCCATCATTTCCTCCTCAATCTTCTTCTTTTGTTCTTCATCTTCAGCCCTTGCCAAACGGGTACACCACACAATCTTAAGCCGGTTCCTCAACAGAATCTTAATAAGGCTAAATTTATCAAACTGAAGAAGCAGCAACAGCTTCGACTCAACTTCCCTGTCATCGCCTTCAGCTAGTATCTTAAGCACATCTTCTGCAAGAATTTGGCATTGTTGCGGATCAATCTGTTTTTGAAATGCTTCAGAAATCTTCCCTTGAAGCCAATAAGCACCAATGCTTAGAACATTAAGGTTCATTCCCCCATTTGCTTCCTGCATATCATCATCATCATCAATCCCACCCCCCATTTGCATAGCCCCAGAATTACTGGCTTCCACCACATCATCTTCCTCCTCTTCATCTTCTTGCACCATATCAAGATCACTCTCCTCATCCTCCTCCTCATTCTCTTCAAACTCAACTGCAACACCCACATCATCATCAAGAGCATCATCACCATTAGCAGCAGCTGCAGCAGTCCCAGCCACATCACCACCCCCATCTTGGTAATCAGTAATAAGCCTTCCAATCGATACCAACTGATCAAAAACAGCATTCGGTACAGAATTCAAAAGCTTCTCAATCTCCTTCTTCTTGTCAGGGTTCTTAAGTGTCTCATTCTTAAGTACAGCCAATATCTCATCAGCAGCACCACTAACAATACTAAGTGGCTGCCCACCCAACTGTTGCTGAATTACGCTAAGCATAGCCTCATAGGCAGCCCTCGTTTCCTTCGTCTTGGGCTGGTAAACACCTTCCTCTGATGAATTCAATACACTCTCTTCTTGAAGGCGGCGACGCTTGCTCTGGCGACTAGGTGGAGGCTCAGCAAGCGGGTCACGCTCCTTCTTCTTCTTTGATTTCTTAAGCTTCTCATCCAATTCTGGGGGTTTCCCCCGGTATGCTCTGTCACCAAAGCTCCTGGGGTCAATCTTTCCCCATAGAGATTCAGGCTCTCCCGTGGGCTCATGAGTGTCACGTGGGCGAGAGTCAGTAGTCAAGACCAGACTTGAGTTGGCTCGATACTCATACTGCTTATGCCTGGCGTGTGCTTCAGCACCACCACCCAAATGTGCCATTTCCAAACCTACTCTTCTATCCAAAACAACAAGTGTATTAGCCCCTAGGCTTTTCGGGTCTAAACAAATCTCAACAAAGTAACAGCAATGGAATACAACATCATTAGAGTAATGGGTCTAACAAATTAATCACTAAACCCTAATTAGAAATTGGGTTTTTATTAGAAGGTTCAAATTTTTACCGTTAAACCCTAAACCTTAGACTAAAACAAAAACAGTGATATTGAAATTAAGAAAGACCCAGAAGTTAAAAATCAGAGCAGAATGTGAAAAAGGGGTTGATTCTAACACTAAGGCTCAAATAGAGAGAAACCCTAGGTTGCAGGAACAGATTTGAAAAAAAAAACCCTAATTTGATAGATAAACATAAACCCAAATCAAGTATGTATGTAAACAAAACAGAGAGAGAGAGAGAGAGAGCACTTACAATGCACAGCTTGTTCTTCCTCTTTGTTACGATGAGGAGTACCAGGCTGAGACTGTGTGTCTGTGAGAGACAGAGAGAGGACACTATTAAAATGTGAATGATGTTTGTTTTTGTGGCTGAGTCTAGAAATGTTAACATAGTCAATAGGCGGTTTTCGTTATTCTTAGCTAAACCGACCTTTTACCTAGGTTCGGCCTTATGGGCTTTATTGGGGTTTAGGACTATCGGGAGCATAAGGCCCAAAAATCTCAGATTACAAACTCAGATTCTTGATCATACATATACAAAAACTAAACAAACAAACAAAAAAAAAAAACACTATATTAGACCAATTTTGATACAAATTTAAATCAGATAATACCCACAAATTCACAAATGATCATACCCAAAACCCCACATTTGAAAAACCCAAATAAAAAATCAGCAAATCCTCATCACTATTAGAAAACCGAGTCCTAAATTCACCAAAACCCAAACCCAAACAGAAACCTAAACCGAAACAAAAGCAAAAATACAAAATTTTTTCTTACATTGCCGACAAGGGCGGCCCAATAAATTTGGAAACCTAAGGTGATATATTTAAATGAGATCTTTTTTGATGAAGGGGCATTTTTGTTATCACTTAAATAATATTTAACTAATGTTTAATATCATAGTTTTTTATAATAAAAATTCATTATTTTTATTTTGTAATATGCTTTTTTTTTTTTTAATGCTAAAGCTATAACAAATTTTACTAAAAAAAAATTACAAATGATGTAGTAATGAATGTGATTAGTGAAACTTAAAGAAAATAATAAATAAGTATTTGAATGAATGATGTTAGGGATATTATAAATTTTACAACATAAAGCTTACAAAGATGTATTGTGGGTGCATTTTTAGCTCCAAGCCAAGGGTGTCCCTTGTAGCCTTTGGCTTTATTATTGTTGTCCCACATCGAAAGTAACTCCCTCCCCCCCAGGCCTTATAAGCGCAAGCTTGAGACGAGAGGGTATCATCAGTTGTTTAGGAAGCTTCCTTTTATTGTGGGTGCATTTTTAAACAACTGATGGTACCCTCTCGTCTCAAGCTTGCTCTTATAAGGCCTGGGGGGAGGGAGTTACTTTTGATGTGGAACAGCAATAATAAAGCCAAAGGCTACAAGGGACACCATTGGCCTGGAGCTAAAAATGCACCCACATGTATCTACAATAAAAATAAAAAAAAGATTTTATAGGTTGTTGACATTCATAATCATTTTAAATTATTAATTGTCACATTAATTTGTAAAGGTTTTCAAGTAAAATTAATAATATTTCTAACATTTTCCTACCTGAATTATTTCTTGTGATTAATACGCATATATTTGTAAGATTCATATATTTAAAGTTGTATTATCTCTAGCATTACTCAGTTCTTTCATACTTCTTAAAAGTAGAGGAAAAATGTAAAACTATTTTTTTTTCCTAATATCTCCAAAAATTTATTTTTTAAAATATATATAAATTAATTTTTGCCCTAAAATTTGGGACCTTTCTCTAGTAGGGGGCCCTAGGCGATGGCCTAAGTGGCCTAGGCCTAGGGCTGGCCCTGATTGCTGAGGAACACCAAAGCTAGTGTGGGTAGCTCTCAATCGAAGCCTTCAATGAGGAACAACGGCAACAGTGATGAGGAGAAGCTCGAAAATCCTTAGCCAACTGTCTTCATGGCACTGATTCAAGAGAGAGAGAGTGCAAGATCTTAATGGGGGAAGTAAATAACAATGATAGGAGTTCCAGATGATTTTTTTGACTTCTTGGAAATCAGTGAGATAGGTGCTTGATCTTGTTAACTAAACCCCTTGAAAGTTGAAACTTGAAAGGTGAAGTATCTAAAGCGAATAGTTAAGCTAAGCAAATGAGCTAATGGGTTGGTGATTGATGGAATTTGAGATGAAAGTATATAGTTGTGCTCTCTCTCTCTCTCTCTCTCTCATATATATATATATATATATATATATATAGAGAGGCGGAGCTAAATGTACGGCCCCCCCAAATTTTTTTAATACTATATATAAATATTTAACATTTTAATTATTAGTCTACAAAAATAAGACTTGGCCCTCCTAAATATTTGATCTAGCCTAGTGATGCTCTTAAAAAAATTGTCCAATTGATCTAGTAGTTATAGAGAATTTTTTTTTTTTCACAATAATTTTTTATTGAAAAATGCATTCTTGTGTCCGTCAAAGTATTAAATCATTTATGTCTTTGAATATTTCATTAGTTCAATTGAATTTTTTTTTACTCACTTTGGTAGACAATTTGGTAACTTATATTAGAAATAAAAATTTTAAGGATTCACTATGAAATGAAAGTTTGTATGAGCTAATAAATTAGTATCATAAGTTGGCCTCCCAGACAAAAAATTTTGGCTACACTCCTGTGTATATATATATACTAGCTTGTAACACTCATGCATATTCATGGATATACTTAAAAGATATACATCGAGATGCATACTCTAATTCTTACATATATAATTTCAATATTATTAATAGTCATTCTTTTTTTTTTTTTTTTTTTTTTTGATAAGCATTCTTTTTCTTTTCTTTTTTTCTTTTTTTAACTCTTTAAAAAGTCTTGTAAGAACATTATTAGGTAGAAAATGTAAATTGTCCATTTTTGAAATTTTTTTTATGTTCATTAATTTTAGACTCTTTGGTTTTTTTTTTCGCAATAACTCACTTAGATTGATATTTATGATGTGGTCTTAGACTTGTTACCATTGGCCCAATATCAATAAGCCTAAACAATATGAACGACAATTGTACTTAAAGGGCAGTCCACTTTGCTCGGTGGATTAGGCTTGTAGTCACACCAACCTTAAGTCTAGTCTTATTCAAACTCGGTCCTAGGTACCTCGGTAGTGCCTTGGGTAATATCGCTGCCGAGCAATGTTCGGCGTCTAGCGTAAGTTCCAAAACTCCCATTTCCAAAGTGGGGCCCTCTTTTGTCAAGAATAATCTAAATGGACCCCTTCCACACGAGTTATGAAAAAGGCAATTATTAGTTATCCACTAAAGCAAGGTTATAAATAGGAGAACGACATGAGAGAAAGGGGTTAGACTCTAGGGAGAACTAGAGAAGAAGGAGGGAAGAAGAAAAATAGGGGGAAGAGTGTTCGGTTAGTGAGATTAACCATTTTTGTGAGCCTTAATCTACCTAGTTAGGAACTTCCCATTGTAGGATACCCATAAACCCACAATAACAAGTAAATTGTGAGTTCAATTATAAGGAAGGCCCAATAGCAAGGAATTGGGTGCACACAACACGCTTGGCCCATTACTCAGGAATTGGGCTCGCACAAAAACTCTCTCTAAAAATAAATAATTTATGAAACATAGTGCAAAATAAATAACAAGATAAATTTTTAGCAAAAAAAAAAAAAAAAAATGTATGTTTTGGTTTATTAGCTTTGAAAGAGTCGTGCTCTTCTCTAAGAATCCAGTAGGATTATTTATCGACTTGTTTATTTTAGACAAAATATATATTCATAGTCTAAAAGTAAGGTCATACTTAAAAATAGAGTATTAAAAAAGTTGTAGCTAAGAAAAAAGCTTGCCTTTTTAAAAAAGGATATTATTATTAGTAAGTGCACCAAAGACACGCTAAGTAGTAATAAAAATTCTTCTAACAAAAATAGAGAATACTACTAAAGAAAGTGTGTTTTATGTAGTATAACTTGCCCCATCGTCCCTTAAAAGTTACCATGGCTTTTGAGTGGAGTTATGGTGTACCTTTGTGTTAAAACCTCTTTCCCTTTCTCTTGTGTGTGTGTTTGTTTCTAAAAAAAAAAAAAAAATAGAGCATACTAAATATAAAAGAAAAGGTTAACAGAAGCTCTAAACGTTTTTTAAAAAAAAGTTAACAGTTGAAATTTTGAACCCTAAACATTTTTGTTGTAAATATCAAGAAGTGCCAGCTTTTTATGGAGAAATATCCGGAAGTGCCAGTTGAGCTACAATGCCGAATGGATTTCTATATGTATCTTTCAAAATCCATCGAGTTTGATGAAAATATTATCCCGTCTTAAAAAAAAAAAATTGTA
The DNA here is from genome assembly GCA_023736055.1 of Quercus glauca. Classification (NCBI taxonomy): domain Eukaryota; kingdom Viridiplantae; phylum Streptophyta; class Magnoliopsida; order Fagales; family Fagaceae; genus Quercus; species Quercus glauca. The sequence goes on from CM043318.1 coordinate 103,394,015, forward strand.
AAAGGCGAGTGAAATTTTATAGAGCATGTAGATATGTAGATATTACCCTCTTATTAAATGAGTTTTGCATTCGGCATTCCTTGAACATACAAATTATAGATATTTTGTATACGTGGATCTAGTTTTATTTATTTTTATTTTTGCATAAACCAAGGATGGAGGTATCATTGGACTAAGGGGGCAATGCGCCCCCCCCCCCCCCCCCCCCCCCTCCAAAAAAAAAAATTATTATATATGTGTGAGCCCGAGGATCAAGGAAGAGGTCATTGAGTTGTTGTCATTATTATTAAGACATTATAATTCCAAAGAGGGAATCCACTTGAGGAGGGGAAGAGACAAAGGACCTTTGGAAGATTCAGTTGGGAAGGACAGGGTGTGGAGAGAAAGTCTTGGAAAGTAAGGGAAGTTTCCAATGAGAAGTAGCATATTGCCTTCGCGTTAAATGGCTGGTAGCAGCTTTATAAGCTGCATTAATGAGAAAGTGACCTAAACAGTAGAGTTCACAGCTAAGCAACTCATTCTACCACATTCATCAGAAGTTTAAAGAGACAGGTGTCATGATGAGAATTTAGATAGGTGGAAATGAAGGGCCAAGATGTGAAACATTGAGAAGTATATAAGGGAAGGGAAATTCCAAATAAAGGGGAACCAAAAAAAAGTATCAAGAGGATTGGAATTAGAATAAGAGCATTGAGAGAAGAACGTGAATAGTGTATTATTTTATGTATCATTTGGCTCCTCGGGCAGGCATGTAACCAGCAAGATATATAGATAATTTGTGATCCCTAATCTTTCCTTCCTTATTTTTGTCTTCGAGCTATGCCCTTCCTTCTGTTTGACCCACTCCCTTACAAATATCTATTAACTTGGGCCTAGTTAAACTGCACAAACCTTACTGTTTTAAGTGGGCCTGGGCTGTTTGATTTTTGAGTCCTTACAATATATATGTGTATTAATTTTAGCAATTTTGAATTATAAAATTACATTTTGTTTCTCTTAAATGATATTATTGATTCTTTTAAACTTAATGTTACACTCACAAACTTTTTTACAACATTTTTATACATTGTTTTGTAGCAAATTCTAATTGGTTTGCATAATGAGCCCTCTATTTACATAATTTTTTTCCCTACCCATAACCACTTATCATATCATTAATTTATAAAAAAGCTAGTAAAACTAAAAAATAGCTCAAGAACAAAAAATACCAATAGTAAAACTATAAAAAATAAAAATAAAAATAAAAAATTAAGCTCAACTAACCAATTTTATCCAAAATAAATAACTCCACCCTTTAAAAAATTCTAAACAAAAATAATTTTGTTCTTACCCACAAAAATAATAAAAATTCAATAGCTAAGCCTAAGTAGTAGCAAAGCCGCCTTCCCCTAACTCAAAGTTTTGGCTCCATTCCTGGCATAATCCTAGGTCCAAACTAGGTTTATATATGAAACTAGTTTTATTGAAACATTCTTATACAAAAAATCAAATTGTTCTAGCAGGAATCGCAAAACACATGAAACCTGGGTAATAAACTTTTCTTAATTCAAAATCTTCTTGAACCACTTGGCTGAATTTTTAGGATATCTTTTCAGCCTATCCTTGTAATCTACATAGACTAACCCAAAGCGAATAATGTATCCATCGGCCCATTCAAAGTTGTCCAATAGTGACCAAGCAAAGTTTCCCTTCACATTGACTCCATTCCTACCAAAATCCAAAGTCCAAACATTCAAATCTGCCATTTATATTGTACACAAATAATAGAATCGTTTGGAAGGATTAATTATGTTAAAAGACTCACATTATAGCACTTCGTACAAAAGAAAGATGACTACTGTGGTAGTCAATTCTGCTGTAGTCCTCAAGTGATATAGAACCATTATTAAACTCACTGACTCCTGAAAAACCAAAACAAAAGAAGAAGAAGAAGAAGAAGAAGAAGAAGAGATTACATATAGTGATTAAATGTATCACTATGGATGACATGTAGAGTAGATGATCTCATGTAGTTAAATATACCATTCTCAGTGATATAGATGATTGGGTTGTTGTACTTATTCTTTGTGTAGAGTAATAGATCTTGAATTCCTTGTGGATAGATATTAATCCAGTCAGAAGCACCCTGCAGAGTCAATTACAATGCAAATCATTATACTCTAATTCAATACATTGACACTAATGTATTTCTCTCTTTGTGCAGGTGCAGAATCATGATTGAAATTGACTTTAGAAAAAGAATGATTTTTTTTTTTTTTTTGGAGGTGAAGGAGGAAGAATGACAGGTCTTTTGATATCAACATTGAAGGGAGAGATAGTCCATGCTTGCTTGTAGTTGTAGGATATAGTATTCTAGATGTAGATGCTCAATGTAGATGTAGATATATACATCAAGGAAAACAAAAATGCACAAGAAAAAAAACTACTTATAATAAGACATAGCCCTATGGCTAGGGGGAAAGTTATTTGATTTTATTTTTTAAGAGAGTTTCAACCTATAGCATCCGCTCCCGATAATAGCTCTTTTATCATCAAACCAAGACATCAGTCGGTTTTTGGTATAGGCAATGATTGAACTCCAGATCTCTTATTCAACTATTGGGACTTTACCAGTTAAGCTAACTAGAACTCACTTTATTTTTTTTATGATAGGTAAGAGGAAAGTTACTAGTAAAAGTATTAGTTACTGTCATTGTCATTGTCTGATTCTTTGTATTTTTCATAAAAAAAACTTGTGTATAAGAAACGAGCTGTAAAAGAATTCATACCTTTGGACCAATGGGAATCCCATTTCGCTCATCTATCAAAAACATATTATATTTCAACTTAATTAACATAGTATAATTTTTTGTCCCAAAAATCTAGAAAAAGAGAGTAAACTAATTCAAATACAACGAACTTCATAAGTAAAACGAACCTGTGTTGTTAATGCAAGAGTCCTTGAAGTAGCTAGGTGGTTGGTTTTCACAGGGAACATCTTTAGCATAATTGGTACTATAATAGTTTATACCAATGAAATCAAAAGACCCTTTAACCATAGAAGATTGCTCTCTAGAAAACTGTGGCAATCTTTCATGGACATGGGCAACCATTTCAGCAGGGTAATGACCAGAATTTAGTGGTTCCATAAACCTAGAAAAGTTATAAAAGATCTACAATTAGCTGCGTTCTCAAAATTTTGAACAATAATATTAATTTATTTTCTGGTTTGCGTTCATATGTAGTTTCTTAAACACCAAAGACAAATTAAGCATAACCCTCTTTCTGAAAAAATTAAATTTTAAAAGAACCAATTAATTAGAAGGGTAAAAATTGTCAATGTGCATTTGGATTAACTGTTTTTTTGTTATTATTAGATAATTTGAATTTCAAGTTTGTATTTCAAAATTGTAGTTTGGTTGTATATCCTATTATGTACCTACAAAAAAAAAGATAAAAAATAAAATTCCTCTCAATCTAAAAGTCAGTTGAGAGATGACATCAAATTATTTTCCTGTTCTGATTTTTATTAGCTTATTGTTTATGTATAATTATTAAAGCCTCATTTCTTTTGAAAACATAAAAAATAAATTTACTAATTTTCAGGGGAAAAAATTATTCCAAAACACAAATTTTAAATAATCTCAGAAAACTACTTACCAATCATACGCAAAAGCAAGGGCTCGAGATGCTGCATCAGTATCTGCATTTGACTGGGAATATGGCAATACCCATGGTGAATTTAGCGTAATCCCAATTTGACCCTTCTGAGATTTCTACATAAATCATCATTTGTAGTTTAGATCAGTCCATTAGACTAACTGATTGAAAATCATACTGATTTTAATCTGAGTGTCATTTTTAGTACATTATTCATCAAATAAAAAGATGAGCACATTAGTACTATCCAAAAAAAATCATGATACTATCATGAAAAATCAATGATTATTTGGTATAATCAATCATGCACTCAACCTGGTACTTGCGTCGATAAACTTCGACTGCAGCCGCATGAGCAAGAAGTTGGTGGTGAGCAACTAAGTAGGGTTCAGTAGCTGAATCACCATAATTACAATTTGAGAACAAACTCTTTGAACATCTACCTGGCGCAAATGCACCATTTCCATATCCCAGGGCAGCAAAGGTTAGAGGTTCATTTAGGGTGATCCAATGCTTCACCCTATCTCCAAACTCTTTATAGCAAAGCTCAGCATAGTCCCTAAAGTCATTCCTGTTTATATAACCGATTGAGATCGATGTACATTTAATTAAACTATATTTGGAAACACGATCTTATTCATATTTTCAAAACTTGTTAAGATGATAATTAGTTATTGATTTTCAAATTCGCTCACTTGATTGTCTATTATTTGACAACTTACTGACTCAATAGTTGTGAATTTAGTTGGAAGTATGTAATTATAATCACTGCTTACTCAATTTGGGGATTTAAAAAACCACCATAGTTGTCTTCAAGGGCTTGTGGAAGGTCCCAGTGGAATAGAGTCACAAATGGCTTCAGTCCATGGGATAGGAGTTCATTGATGAGATTATTGTAATATTTAATGCCCTCTCGGTTCACTCCCCCACTTATATTTCCACCTGATTAATATAGAATTCAATAAAAATTTAATTAATTTATGTACTCCAATTGGGAACCAGGTTGAGCATCTCAAAATTTATGATTTTAATTGATTATAGTTTAATTGAACATAGAAAATAGAATATTAAACAAAGCATAAATTCAAATCTAAGGATTAAGTATAAAACTTCTTGAGTACTTATTAACGAAAAAACAAGTTGGGTTTTAGTAATTTTACGCGGTAATAATCTGGACCATGAGATCGAAAATCTGTATGCATCAAAACCAATGTATTTCATTATTGCCACGTCTTCCTGCCAAGTTATTCAATGCATACCAATTAGTCCAAATAATACACTTGGTCATATGAAATGTAAAAGAAAATTCAAATTATAACAAACAAGCTTTAATTCGAAAATATTTGGAACAGATATAGATCTCAACAAACTAATCATGGAATTAATATATAAAAAAAGTCTCACTAACAATTAATTAATTCATGATAAAGGCATGATCTTCTTTTAAAAAATTGTAATAAAACATTGCATTATGTCAAGTTGTCAACAATATATACCTTGTAACGATAATAGGAATCATCAGCAGGCTTTCCATTTTTACCATCCTTTATCTTATCTGCAACACCAAAAGATTAATCGAAATCAAGTTCTAAAGTAATATGTTTACGCAACTATGGATGGTTGGCTTCAAAAGCTTATTCTAGTGAAAGCATTTTAACATATTCCGGGTCTGTTTGAATATTGCTTATTTTGCTGAAACTGAAAACTTATTGCTAAAAATACTATAAATAAAGGTAAAAGTTAGTTGAAATAGTACAGTAAAGCCCGTGAATAATAGCAAAAATAATCTAAATAGTAAAATAATTTATAATTTTCATTGTTTCCCAAACGCACACTCCATATTAGTACTTTCCATATTTTTAATTCTAACAAACACATTCCATGCACTTTATTAGAGTTGTTGAGACTTGAGAGTAGTTACCAATGTTAGAAGGATAAAATCTAACAAAATTAAAGCTATTTAAACTCGATGCCAAAAAAAAAGGATTTTTGAACCTATGCAATATTCTAAGAGTAATTGTATCTTTCATTTAAAAAAAAAAAAAAAAAATCAGCAACTGTATCTTTCTTATCACATGAATAATGAATTCATCATATATTAGCGGAAGTTCTGATACTAGATTGATGAATGAAAAGAGCAACGCACCACATAGAGAAGAATAATACAAATCTTTATTTCATACAAAGACAATGAGGTTTTATATAGATACACACACCACACATAAACACACACGGCAACTTTGCCTCTTGCACTTTTCCAACACTAGACTTTTTATAAGACACACAGTTGGAGTATTTTAATATTATTTAATTAAAATGAATTTATATGACAATATAAATGTAAAAATATGGGAGTTAATATGAAAAATAAGAAATTAGTATAATGTTTAATTTCACATTGAAAATGAGAGAGTATCTTTATTCTTTTTAATTGTGATGATTAATAGGTTAATATGTATTGATTCAGGTATTGGGCTAGATACGTGCCCAAAGAGAGGTGAAGGGAGGAGGTCATCCATTAATTGTAAGTCGGTTAAATCAATTGATGTTTAATACCCTTGCCTCTTTTTTTTTTTTTTTCTAATAGTAAAGATCTTTCACCAAGCTTCTAGCTTTATTCTTCCTTTATTTGTACATTTTTAATTTTATAAGCTTCTATTTTCTAGCTTTTTTATTTTTTATTATTATAGTTTTTATTTTTTAATTTCTTGTAAATGATAGTTTCTAAAGATTTATAGTATTTGCATTAGACTATTTAAACTAGTCTGATGCTACAAATATAGCTAAACATCCACAAAATACTCATACATCAGACTCTTCAAACTATCCATATCAGATTCACAACCCACCGTCAAATCCTCGATATGCCGTTGTTGCTCTATTATCAAGAAAGAAATAATTAATAATGAATAGAATAATATTTTAAACAAAATAAAATGTAGAGTATTGAGTCTGACGTAGGAGTAAGAGAAAGAGAGTGGTGTTACGTGGGTAGCGATGAGTGAAGGTGTCCCATATACTAGCTCCTCTACCTCCTTCATTCGTTGCACCTTCATACTGTACAATGACAAAATACACCAAATCAACAGCCCCTAGTATCATGGACTTTTTGCATATAGATAAAATCCTTCTTTATGTTAATTTTGATTAGAAATACATGTGTTTGTATATATTATATTATAATTTGATAGTTGGGAGGAGGATTAATGTTTCCAAAAATGTGTTAATTAAGTTACAAAATTTTTAGCAACAATACATATATTACTTCAAAATTTTAAACACAAACCTGGTAAGCAGATGATGCTGTGCCAAATATGAAACCCTTAGGAAAACTTCTACGATCAACAGAACTTGAATCATAATTTTGAATTACACCTTCACCCCGAGCAAGTGAGCCAACCAGGACAATTAGAAATACGATGAAATGACCTCTAATCCCCATAATTGGTTAATAGCTTTTGATACTCTAATATGTCGGCCTCAAGTCTACATTTATAAATATAGGAAAACATAACCATGGATTAATTTTTTCCATAATAGTATTTTATATACTAATACAGTTATAATAAAGAGTTATTATCAGGAATAGACGCCAAATGTTGAAACTCTCTAAAAAAAAAAAAATAGTCTATTAATAACAATCATAATAATCAAGTTTTATACGTAAAATGTTTCATATATAAATACAATTCTAAAAATGTCTATTAATAGCTATCACAGTATCAAATTTCATATTTATATATACAAAACGAGATGAATTCAAGTTACACTGGTGTAACTTGACAAGATTTACACTATTTTTAAACCATAAATTTATAATTGATCTAATGATTAAAAAATACAGCATTAAATGTTAATTGATACACACCTTATTCACTTATCACTTAATTAATAAATTTCTAATTGATCTAATGATTAAAAATATAGCATTAAATGTTAATTAATATACACCTTATTCACTTATCACTTAATTAATAGCAGTTTTGTTTCTTTCCCCTTATTTATTATTTAAAATCATTTTTAGAGAATTATTATTTAAAACCTTGTTAAACAGTACCTAGCAAATTTTTTATTTATTTTATTTTATAAGAAGGCAAAGAAAATATTCACAATTAATAGAGAGAATTACCGGCTTAAAGAAGAAAAGAAACTGACATGAGTATTACCGACTCAGCACCACCCCCAAAAAAAAGGGAGAATTGCAAATATAATTGTAAATTCATTCAACAAAAAAAAAGTATGTGTGTTATTTATTTTTTGAGAAACTTATTTAAAACCTCATTAAACAACACTTAGCTAGACAGATATATATATATATATATATATATATATATATATATATATATATATATATATATATATATATATATATATTCACAATTGATAAGACTATAAGAATATATGACCGGCTTAAAAGAAGAGAAAAAAAAAAAAAAAAGTAGTACGAACTCAACAACAACAAAAAAGAAAAGAGTATTGCAAATATATTTGTAAAGTCATTCCGCCAAAAAAAAATGAAATATCAGTAAAATGTTTTAAATAATAAATAAGGAGAGAGAAAAAATACAGTAGAGCTACGTTACCACCCACTATTTTATATCTTCTCAGGTTTGTTTCTTGTTTCAGCTGGATACCAGCTTCTCCTTCTTCTTGTTCTTCTTGTTCTTTCAGCTTCTAGCTTCTAGAGCCGTTTCTGACTTCTTCTCTCGCCCTTTAATTTCATCTGCTTTTGTTTGTGTTACCTTTTTATCTCTTCCTTTTAGTTTCATTCACCTTTGTGGTGCTTTTTTGGGTTAGTGAGCTATTCACGTGGCATTGGAAAATGGAAATTGGAAAGACAGTGTGACTTTGGCTGTGTTTGGTTGCGTAAAATATTTTCCGTAAAATACTTATTTTCCGGAAATGCTATTTTCCGAAAAAGGAAAATATTTTCACGTGTTTGGTTGTATTATGAAAATTATTGTGGAAAATATTTTTATGTGTTTGGTTCTATTAGGAAAATGCTATTTTCCTACCATTTTTTCACATTTTCCGGCAACAATAACAACAAATTCCGGCGGCAACAACAACAACAACAACAACAACAAATTCCGGCAACAACAAAAAATTCCGGCAACAACAACAACACTGTCGTCGACGAGATCGAGGGCAATGGTTCGAAGTTGAGGTCGAAGGCGATGGTTCGAAGTCGAAGGTTGACGAGATCGAGGGCGATGGTTCGAAGTCGAAGGTTGAACGCGATGGTTCGTCGGTCGAGGGTCGAAGGCGATGGGTCGTCGGTCGAAGGTCTGGGTCGACGGTCTCGGTCTCGGTCTCGGTCTGGGTCGAAGATCGGTGGGTCGTGGGTCTTCGTGGGTCGACGCCGAGTGGCGGTGGATCGCCGGAGCTGGGCTCTGGGTTCGTGGCTCTCTCTTCTTCTTCGTGGGTCTCTCTGGGTTCGTGGCTCTCTCTTAATTTTCCGGAAAATTTTATTTGAAGTGAAAATAGGTACTGAAACCATTTTCACCCATCAGACCCCTTATTTTCAGTCAATCCGGAAAAGCCAATCCGTTGACCAAATTTTCCATGCTAGCCAAACACACCAATTTTCCGGAAATGCTTTTCCGGAAGTGGTTTGAAGCCAAACCAAACACACCCTTTGTTTCTTACAAAACTTTGACTTTAGAGCTCCACATGATATGATGATACATTGTATCATTCTCTTTTGTCTACTTGTGCCTGTATAAATTGATGCTTTTAACTTTCTCTTTTTTATATAAAAAACTGGTTATTATTTTAAGATCGGGTTAACCTATGTCTTTAAAATATATATTAATTATTTATTTTGAAAAAAAATTTATGGAGAATTAAAAAAATTGCCAAACAGTTAATTATTTTTTTATTTTTTTATAAAATATTTTTTAAAATAGTTTACTAATGTATGTTCTAAGGGCACACATTAGTAAAATTCTTATTATTATTGTATGGATATTTTATATTTGGACTTGAGATGGATATATTAGACATAGTTAAAATATGGATTTATAATTTTAATTGGATTATTTTAGCTAATTTTTATATTTTGTACTAATTTAATATATTTATTTATATTTTAAATAATTATTAAACTAATTATGATGTCATTATGGTTCGATCTCAGTCTAACCTCAAAACCTTAAACTTCTATCTTTTAGAGTACATTAAACGGTTCGAATTTGAAAACCATAGTAACGCCTGTTATAACTTTATAAGAATTACACCTCTTTTAAAAAAACACTTAATATAATATCATTATTTTTTCCAAGAAATTAGTGATCTAAGCCATTAATTGTTCTTATTAAATGACATTTTTTGCTTAGACCAAGTGTTGCACTTGTAATCATTTTTGGCTTAGAGTCTCACATTGGAAAGATCTCTTCCCTCTTTTCACCTTATAAGGGATGAGCCAATGGTGATAGAGTACCACTAGTTTGGTTAAAAAATGTCCCCACAATAAAAGGATCTCTTCCATTTTTTCACCTTATAAGGGATGAGCCAATAGACCAAGTGTTGCACTTGTAATCATTTTTCCTTATAAGGTGGAAAGAGGAAAGAGATCTTTCCAATGTGGGACTCTAAGCCAAAAATGATTACAAGTGTAACACTTGGTCTAGGCAAAAAATGTCCCCACAAATATAATGCATTAACTCTCTCACTTTCCAATTCCATTCTTACCGTATTCTTTATCTTTTCACTTGTCTTCATCTTCCCAAAAGCAATCTAAGTTTATTTGATTTATTTTTTTTTTCCCTTAATTATGAGAAGCAATAACTTCGTTGTGAGATTCTGGAGTACTGGAGCCTCTGTTCCATGGCCACATCCCACATGTTTTTTTTTGCATGCTGTTGTCAATTTGCGTTGCCCTTTAAATTATCAATTATGTAAAGGTAGTCCAAGAAGGAATAAGATATGGATATATGGTTGGTTATGTGGGTTGCCCTAGCTAGAGAGATTTTTAAGAAGGGAGTAAATTCTATTCTTTTGTAAAACTAGCAGCTCCTCTCATGGATGTATTCCATTTGAGAATTTAGCAAAAAGTGATAAATGAATTATTTATTTATTTTTCTTTTTGCATAAACCTAGGTCCAAACTAGGTTTATATATGGACCTAGTTTTATTGAAACACTCTTATACAAGAAATCAAATTGTTCTAGGAATCGCAAAACACATGAAACCTGGGTGATAAACTTTTCTTAATTCAAAATCTTCTTGAACCACTAGGCTGAATTTTTAGGATATCTTTTCAGCCTATCCTTGTAATCTACATAGACTAACCCAAAGTGAATAGTGTAACCATCGGCCCATTCAAAGTTGTCCAACAGCAATAGTGACCAAGCAAAGTATCCCTCCACATTGACTCCATTCCTACCAAAATCCGAAGTCCAAACATTCAAATCCGTCATTTATATTGTACACAAATAATAAAATGGTTTGGAAGGATTAATTATGTTAAAAGACTCACATTATAGCACTTCGTGCAAAAGAAAGATGACTACTGTGGTAATCAATTCTGCTGTTATTCTCAAGTGATATAGAACCATTATTAAACTCATTGATTCCTGAAAAACCAAAACAAAAAAGAAGAAGAAGAAGAATTTTGACCACGAGATCAAGGGAATGCCTAAAATAATTTAATTTACCCCGATTGAATATGGGATCATTCAATTTTACATGTCAAAGGTCAAGATGATCAAAATGTCATTTTTGACCAAGTTGACTAACAGTCCAACGAAGTTTAAATTTTAAACAAATGCTAAATTTCATCATCTTATTGGGTGGGGGTCTTTTTTGGGCTATTTGAGGGGGTGGAGGGGCAAGTTTTGGAGTCATTATTGAATGAAAGGTCAGGTTGGTAATTGTCCCCTTTTTTTTTTATCTTTTTTTTGTGAGGGTTTCAACGTATAACATTCCCTTCTAATAATAACTCTTTATCAAAGATACATGTTCCTCTTAGAACAATCTTCAACGTGGTAAAGATTCTAGACTAGGGTGCAACCAAATAGATTTATAAGTTTCTAGAAGATCTATCTATAAGAATAGACAGAAGTACTGTGGGCACAAATGCTACTAAGGGAAGAATAATCTGAGCCATTTTCAATTCCTTGTTTTCTTGGAAACATTGATCAATTGATGCCACTAATAGAAGAATCTTTTTCTAGAGCTCGGTCTTGAGGGTGAAAAAGTGCTATACTTGCATGATGGTAAAACATAATAGTCTCTAAATGACCAAAATAACCACAAAATTTCCAAAATGATCAAAATCCTTGATTTCAAAGGATATAGGATCACACTTAGTACATCATTCCAAATACTCTAACATAGCATAAGTCACCATGTCCAAATGGGAATTACTAGCCCAAATTGGAGCTCAGACTTGATCAAAAGGATTAATCCGTTTTTCTCTCCACTAATTTATCTAAGAGAAGTGTTGCATTCATAACATTTTCACAACAAATCTTATGTGATAAGTCGTTACTGATTTATAATTTGAATCATTACTTAAATTACTTTTTCCCACCGAAAACAACTAGTAACAACTTACCACTTAAAATTTGTTTTGTAAATGTTGTAAAGATATTGTGGACATAGCATTTCTCTTTATCTAACGGATATGATAAATAATGAAGTCCAAAGATTTCACTCAATACCACCAAAAGATCAAACTTCAAATGGCTCAATGCTCCAAAATCTTGCTTAAGGAGAAACACAATAGGAGAATATAATAAAAATCAAAACATAATAAAGTAATTTTTTTTGTTTGTTTTGAAACTGAAAAATTTTATTCAAATTTTATTGTCTCCTTCTAAGCCTTTTGATCTCATCATAATCATTCATTACCTATTTTCACATTGTTTAGGTTAATTTTCTAAGAATGGCTTTAAGTATTGCCAAAATAGATGAGATATTTTAAATAGGCAAACTGTTTTAGAGGAACTCTAAGGATGCCTAACACCCTTCTCATGTATAATCAAACCCTTGAACCTTTGCAAAAATTTCAACATCAACTAAGAAGAGATCAAGAAACCTTTTGTTTGAAGAAATTATCATTATTGATTCCCACAAGACTAACTATTTTTCATGGGTATAGACCATTTTACTTTTTGAATTTTTTTAGGCCAACGCTCATTTTGGAGAGGTCAAGTATACTTTTTTTTTTTTTTTCAAAAATTTAAATCATGTGTATATATATGCACACACATACAATGACATTTTGTTAAAAAGGAAATCCAAACAGAACCCAAACCCAATAGGTTTAGAGAGAGAGACCTTTGTAACTTGGCAAATGTATACAATTTTTTTTAGAGATAAATATATTATGCTGCTAATTCTACAGTTCGAACCATTTTCTCCTTAGACCTTCAAGCACTTTGTGCTTTAAAATGTGACAATTCAGCTACAAGACCTTTGGCTAGCAAGTGTATACACGAAAGCAAATGAAAGCAAGTGAAAATCAAATTACCCTTTTTTGTTAGCATAATTAGTGTATTTAATGAGTCACGTCTTCTATATGAAACACGTGTTACCATTTTGTTTTGGAAGTTTTTCTTTTGAAGGTGATCATATTCATATTGATGAGGTTCATTATGGATTTATGCAAAAATAGAAATGAAGAAATAGAAGAAATAAACACACAAAGAAGATAAGGATATACAAGGTTTAGACTTAGTCTCTTAGACCTACATCCACAAGCAGCGTCAATAGATCACCTTAACAACATGTTCTTAGCATAATTATTATAGTTAATGATTCCTGATGTGTCAAGTCAATTATTGAAACCTTAGCAGCCAGCAAAGCGCTTGAGTTTGCTAGAGAGGTGGGAATATCTGAAGCTGTCTTGGAGGGTGATTCTCTACTTGTGATGAAGGCTTTGAGCACTAAGAATACTGGTTTAGCTCCCTTTGGGTTGCTGTTACAGGACTCTGTTTCACTATCTTCAGCTTTTTCCAAATTGTCCTACTCTCATACAAAGAGAGAGGGCAACTTAGTTGCACACAGTTTGGCTCAGTTAGCAATTAATAGTTCAAATTGTGTAATATGGATGGAAGATGTTCCATCGGATGTACTGTTTTCTTACCAAGCTGATTTAGCTGGTATTTCTTAATCAAATGCATCGCATCTTGGTTTCTCAAAAAAAAAAAAAGTCAATTATTGAAACATACTCACTATTCGCGTTGCTTCCATGAAACATGAAAGCACACTATGCACTCCTTTTTTTTTTTTTTCTTTAAGGTGGTCAAATTAACAAGGCTCATAGTGTTTGGAAAATTAATCGATTTACCTTTTACTATAAGAGAAATGCTATGTTCAAAACATTTTTACAATAAATCTTAAGTGATAGTTTAGAACTAATAACAAATTATCATTTATGATTTGATGTAAAAATATTGTATACGTAGCACTTCTTCTACTATAAATAAGGGAATATCTTAATACTTAAGTTTACAATATTTGTAGTTGTGAAAAATATCACCATCTCTTAATTTATGCAAAAGATAACATCTCTTAATGATGCATTTAATTTGATACATTACAATAAAAATGTTTATTACAACAAAAATAATCGTTGCATAACATCAAAATTATTGCAATAGTTTATGCAAAGTATTGCAATAAAATCTGAGGTAATAAATTTGTGCTAAAAAAATTTTGTTGCAATAAATTTTAAATATTTTAATGGCAATTTTGATGTAATAATATATTTGCTTTTACAATAAAAAATTTACTAAATTGAATTTCATGTAGCAATAGACTATTTGTGGGGTTGAAATTTGTTGGGCCAGGCACCAATTTTTTGTATTGTAAGCCCAACAAGTTCCCAACAATAAATTTGTAGAGAGTGGGTTAAAACAACTGGGCTGGTTATGGATTTAGCAACGGTTCATGCAAGCAGACGGGTTAGGAGACATTCACACCAGTGTTTCACAAGAAATCCCTTTGGTCCGAAGAGGCTTAATATTTAAAAACTTAGTGAATTACAATTTTCTCTCCCCCCCTCCGTGAGGCATGTTTCCCTTATATATACACCTTTTGCCTCATCTTCACCGCACACTTGTCCTTCATCTAGGCGTCCACTTGAGTATTAGTCACATCAGAAGTTTGCTTTAACCTGCAGTGAGTGGTGGTGGTTGAGGACGCACTGTTCAGGTGTCTTCTCCACATAAATGCGGACGGGAAAGTTGTTGCAGTGCATTAAATGCGGTGGTGGCAGCTTTATTTGTAAGATATTTCATGATATCCACGCAGTTGGGCATGCCCAAAGCTCAACCCTTATAGGGGAATTTTCAGCGTATCTACTTGATCAAGTTCTCTGGAGATCCGTTGAATAGGATCCCTTCGGGCCGGCCAGGTTGTCTTCGGACGCAATGTTCCATGGTTGCATTTTCACTGAGGGCAAAGCATTGACCCCTTTAACCTCTTCGGACGTGAAGTTGTCTTCAAACTGGGCCTCAGGCCCAATGTATGGCGTTGGGCTTTCTCACCCACAATAGCCCCTCAAAATTCCAATTTTTCCCTCTCATCCGAAGAGAAAAAGTGGGGTTTTGAAATTCTACCAAATGAGAGAAATGAATTTCTGTCTCCGCACGTGTATGCGCGTGAATTTAGGCGCCTTCTCTATTACCGCTGCTGTTGCATCGTTTTCGAGGCTTCATTAATGGCTCCAGGCGGCGCCTTGTCCGCGAAATCTAATGACACGTCGCCAAACCAACGGACGAGATTTTTCCCCAAAATTTCGGGCGGGGTAAATCCCACTCCTTTGCCTCCCTCTATATAAAGTCCCAGAGGGGGTTATTTTCTCACTTTGCAAATTTCATTCTCCAGCGAACTCAAGCCTCCAGCGTTCCAAAGCCTTTTCTGTCATCTACCTCGATTCGTCCCAGGATCCACTACGATTCTCCTGCAAGGCTGAAGTACATCCTCCAACTCGATTCTGCGTAAGTTCATTTGAGATTTTCGCATTCTTTTCAGTTTGCTTCTTCGGCGTTTGGACATTCATTCCCACACCATCACTCCGTATCACTTCCCCCTATCTAAACTGAAAATGGGTAGGTTCGAATATCTAGTGGATAGTCATTCCCAGATAGAGAAGTTTAGGGCGATATATCGCATTCCCCAAGATGTAGGCTTAAGATATTGCTCTTCGGAAGGGATACTGTTAGACCGAAGAGAGGGTGAGGTTGCGATCCCCATCATTGCCTTCTTGGAAGGAGGGATGACCATCCCCATAGGTCGGGTCACCAGAGATTACCTACTAAACCATAGACTCTGCCCTGAACAGTGTGCGGCTAACGTATTTAGGATTTTAGGGGCAACCGATGATTTGAACCAACATATGGGGTTGGGGCTCTCCTGGCTCGATGTGGTACACATGTACGAATGTCGTTCCAAGCAAGGGTCGGGATATTATCTTAGATCCCGATCTGATGAGGTCAGACTCTTCTCTTGCCTCCCCAAATCTAACAAAGGGATGAAAGACGACTTTCTGATCGTCTCGGGCGCATGGCATGACGGGCTTCACTGCCCTACTCAGCCAGGAGACCCAGGTGGGATATCCCCCATATAGGCTTTCTTACAGTAAACTTAGGGCTTTTGTTTTTAATAATCTGTTCCCCTTTACCGTATTTCACGTTTTCTGACAATTTTATTTTGACTTTCCAGATAGGAACCACGTCGCTCCTCGGCTAAGCCTTACTAACGTCGCAGCACTTAACTTCCTTCTTCGGTTCGAGATATTTGCTAGGGAAGACGGGCAGCTTAGGGCAGTGCATCTCATCCTTGGCTATACTCCGAAGACCCAAGACTTCCAACCAGCTGGCTACGCGATAACACTTGGGGATCCTCGCCTTAATCGTATCGACGTTGCTCGGAAAGGTTTCCTGGCCCCGTTTGACCTTGCACCCGTGCCGCATCCGAATCCTCAGGGCATTCCACTGCTCGTCCCCCCTATTCAGCAGGTCCCCCTTTGGCCAAAAGCAGAGGGAGAAAAAGTAGCCTCATCGACCCCCTCACTCGACGAGCAGATCGACCAGTTTAAGTTCGAAAAGGAAACCTCGGAGGAGGTTCAAATCTTGGCTGCCGACGAGGTATTTGATAGGCACTCATCTACTCTGCTCTTAAACGTAGCCGTGCCTGACGACTCTGAAGAAGAGGATATGCAGAGTCTAAACCAGTTGATGAAGAATAGGAGGCCGAAGGCCGCGACCAAGGGTACTGGTACATCCCAGCCCACGGTCAATCTTCCACCACCCCATCCTCTTCCTCCAGCCCCTAGAGATCCCGGCCTAAAAGCGCTGCCTGATCTGAAGAAGAAAAGGGAGGTGACGGACGTGACAGACGTTGAGGAAGGGGAAATGGTCCCTCCAAAGGGTCCCAAGCAGTAGAAGACGACCCATGATACGAGAGGTAAACGGGCTTTTTCTACTGAGAGCAGAGAAGAGAACTTGGCTGCAGACGTGCGGCGAGGGACTCAAGTGTGGTCTCCGAAGCTGACCCTGGATGGCGCAGCCATCCCTTATGATGCCTCTCTCCGAAACTACGCCGGAGGGAAAGCTGGCTACATTGCAAAAGCGCTGGAGAAGCCTCTCCTCCTTCCGAAGGACATGGAGTCCTATCGGCGCTTCAGTGAACAGGAGCTCTTTCTGTCCCTCAAAAGGGATTTAGGGATGGTGAGATAAGTGGTGTTCTTTTGTAGCCCTTATGTACGTTCACAACTTTACGTAAAATTCTTTGGTTGTCATGCAGATTGCCCAACAAATTTACGTGGCTGAAGAGTGGAATAAAAAGAAAGAAATTAATGTGCAAGCTGAGGTTCGATCCAGGGAAGCCGTTGAGAAAGCCTTGGGCAAGGCAAGAGACGAGAGCGCCCGCATCTCCGAGCAGCTGAAGGAGGAGGCGAAGGCGAGAAAGAATATGGAGGCAGGCCTGAAGAATGCTGAAAAGCAAGCCGAAAACCAACGCCAGAAGCTATATACCACCGAAATCAATCTCGAGACAGAGAGGACGTTGGTGAAAGAGCTTCGGGCTGAGCTAAACAAGGCCAGGGACGCTGCTAAATTGGCCAAGGAGAACGCTCAGTTGGCCAAGGAAGCAGTTGAGGCCGAGAAGCAGGCTGCCTACCTGCTGGGGGTGTAGCCTTGGAAGCTTCCTCGGCTGATCAGAATCTTCCTGACATATGCGAGCTGTCAGATACCTTGGAAGCTTCCTTGGCTGATCAGAATCTTCCAGCCCCAGCTGAGACAAGCCAGGCACCTCTTCAGACCGGAGATGCGGGTGATCTGCCAAAGCCTAATCCAGTGCCTCAAGATAAGGCTTAGGATGTTCAGCTTGTGTAATAGCTAGGACCCTTTATTATCTATTTTGTAACGAAATTACCTTTTTAATGAATGAAATAGTTTACTTTTTGTTCCTTGTTGCTCTTGTGGTATTTGTTAGGTTGTGTCATTACGGCTAACAATGACAATTTGATAATTAAGGATAAATCAAAACCATGGTAATCTTCTATACGTGGCTAAACAAGGCCTTATGGTAATAACAGTTGACGTAATTTAGCTTGAGTCTGCATATTCCGCCAAACACCAGATTAGATTAATAACGTGAACATGCCAACTATCTCAAATCATCTGGTCCGAGGACTACATACATGATTGGATTTAAACACTTGAGAATCGTTAAGGAGTGTTAACTAACTCAAATCATCTGGTCCGAGGGCTACAGGCATGATTGGATTTAAGTTTAAACACTTATAAGAAACGCTAAGGAGTGTTAACTAACCCAAATCATCTAGTCCGAGGACTACAGGCATGATTGGATTTAAATTTAAACACTTGTAAGAAACGCTAAGGAGTGTTAACTAACCCAAATCATCTGGTCCGAGGACTACAGGCATGATTGGATTTAAGTTTAAACGCTTGTAAGAAACGCTAAGGAGTGTTAATTAACCCAAATCATCTGGTCCGAGGACTACAGGCATGATTGGATTTAAGTTTAAACACCTGGGAAATTGGCACAACAAAATGGTGTTATCACTGAAAGGAGAATCCTTTTAATAGTAGTGCCTTTTGAGGTTATTTACATTCCATGGCCGGGGCACTACACGATTATCCAGGTCTTCTAGGAAGTATGCTTCAACACCAGCCCTCGAAGTGACGCGATATGGTCCCTCCCAGTTCGGTCCCAGCTTTCCCCAGGCTGGATTCTTTGCATTACCTACTACCTTCCTCAGGACAAGATCACCAGGTTCCAGGGGTCTCAACCTTATATTGGCGTCATAGCCATGCTTCAGTTTCTACTGGTAATGCGCCAGGCGGACCATTGCGTTTTTCCTTCGTTCTTCAATTAGATCCAAACTCTTTTCCAACTGCCCGTCGTTGCTGACTGGGTCAAAAGAGCTTGTCCTGTACGTTGGGAATCTAGTCTCCAGGGGTATCACGGCTTCAGCCCCATAGGTCATTGAGAAGGGGGTCTCTCCAGTAGACCTGCGAGGTGTGGTTCTGTACGCCCACAATACGTGGGGTAATTCCTCTACCCACCTGCCTTTCGCATCGTCCAACCTCTTCTTTAGTCCGCTTACTATGACTTTGTTAACAGTTTTGGCCTGCCCATTTCCCTGAGGGTAAGCAGGGGTGGAATATCTGTTTGTGATTCCCAGCTCGCTACAATAACCCCTGAAAGCTTTACTATCAAACTGAAGCCCATTGTCCGAGATCAAGGTATGTGGGACCCCGAATCGAGTGACGATATTTTTCCAGATGAATTTCTTCACATCTACATCCCTGATATTCGCTAAAGGCTCGGCTTCGACCCATTTGGTGAAGTAGTCTGTTCCGACCAGAAGGAATTTCTTGTTTCCTGCTGCTTTAGGGAATGGGCCTACGATATCCAGCCCCCATTGAGTGAAAGGCCATGGGCTGGACAGTGGATTAAGGGCACCACCCGGCTGGTGTATGTTCGGCGCAAACCGCTGGCACTGATCGCACTTTTTAACGTATTCATGGGCCTCCCTTTGCATATTCGGCCACCAATAACCCTGAGTAATGGCTCAATGAGCTAAAGATCTCCCTCCAGTGTGGCTCCCACAGATCCCTTCATGCAATTCTTCTAACAGTGACTCAGCCGCTTCGGGGGGCATGCACAACAAATATGGGCCTGAATAGGATCGTTTGTACAGTTTCTGTTCCTCGGACAGCTAGAACCTTGTAGCTTTTCTTCGTATTTTGTCCGCTTCCCCTCTTTCTTCGGGTAACACATCGTCCTTCAAGAACTTGATGATGGGATCCATCCAGCACGGGTTGGTTCTGACGCAATGAACTTGGAATGACTTTTTTCTTACTTCCGTAGGCTCCTGCATGTCCTCAATGAGGATAACCCTCGGTAATGCCTGCGCCGAAGAGGTGGCGAGGGTGGCTAAAGAGTCGGCATGTGTGTTGCCGCTTCTGGGGATGTGCTGCAGGTTAAAATATCCAAACTCTGACTGCAGGGACTTAACCAGGTTCAAGTACCCCTGCATCCTCTCGTCCTTCGCCTCAAATTCTCCCTGCACTTGGCCGACGATTAATCTTGAGTCCGAGAATGCCTCAACCGACTTTCCTCCCATCCTTCGTACCATCTTCATCCCCATCAATAGAGCCTCATATTCTGCCTCATTATTCGTTGCTGAGAAATCCAGCCTTAAAGCCTTTTCAATGATAATTCTCTCTAGGGATATCAACACTAGCCCCACTCCAGAGCCCCTCTGATTTGATGCGCCATCAACGTACACCTCCCAGGGCAAGAGGCTCCGTGAGGAAACCATACTAACGACCCTTCTTTCAGCGCCCAGTATTGGTGTTACTTCCTCTAAAGGGGGCTCTGTGAATTCGGCGACCAAGTCCGCAAGGACCTGGCCCTTCACTGACGTGCGGGGCATGTACTTCATATCAAAAGCCCCGAGAATTGTTTCCCATTTGGCAATTCTTCCTGTGTAATCGGCGCTTCGGAGTATGGCCCTAAGCGGGAGCTGGGTGAGGACTATAATGGTGTGGGCCTGAAAATAATGGGGCAGCTTCTTCGTACCCAGCACAACTGCCAGAATGGCTTTCTCCAGTGGCAAATAACGAACTTCAGCTTCGTGCAGCGACTTGCTTACGTAATAAACGGGTTTTTGCACACCACAGTCTGTTCGGATCAGTACCAGGCTTACAGCATTTGGAGCCACAACGATGTAAGCAAACAAAACTTCGTTTGGTTCCGGACTGGACATGATGGGAGGTCTAGCCAGGTAGTCCTTAAGTTGCTGAAAAGCGACCGCACATTCCTCCGTCCATTCGAAATCCTTCCACTTATTAATCAATGAGAAAAAAGGCCTACACCTGTCTGCCGATCTGGAAATGAATCTATTAAAGGTAGCGGTCATCCCCGTCAGCTTTTGAATTTCCTTGGGGTTCCGAGGAGCTCGCAAGTTGTTGATGGCCTTTATCTGATCGGGGTTAACTTCGATTCCCCTGTGAGTGACCATATACCCCAGGAATTTGCCTGATCCTACACCGAACGAACATTTGGATGCATTCAGGCGCAACCTGTGTCCCCTCAGGATTTCGAAAACATCCCTAAGATCCCCAATGTGCTTGGCTATAACTTTGCTCTTCACCACCATGTCGTCAATATAAACCTCCATGCTTTTGCCCAATTGCGGCTCAAACATTCTGGTCATCATTCTCTGATAGGTAGCCCCGGCATTTTTCAAGCCGAACGGCATTACCTTGTAGTGGTAATTCCCTACAGGAGTTACGAAAGCCGTTTTGTTCTGATCGGCAAGGGCCAGTGGTATCTGATGATAACCTTGAAATGCGTCTAAGAAACTCATCCGAGGATGTCCAACAGTAGCATCAACTAGTTGATCTATCTTCGGCATGGGAAACGGATCCTTTGGACAAGCTCTATTGAGATCAGTGAAGTTCACGCACACCCGCCATTTTTCACTTTTCTTTTTTACCACCACTGTGTTAGCCAGCCATTCGGGGTAAAAAATTTCCTTAATGGCCCCTGCCTGCTTGAGCCTCGCTACTTCCTCCCTGACTGCATCTACGTGTTCCTTCGATGGACGTCGGAACGGTTGCTTCTTGGGGACTATGGTGGGATCTACGTTTAGATGGTGGCAAATGAAATCTGGGCTTACCCCCGGGGCTTCCGCAGGGTCCCATGCAAATACATCAACGTTTGCCCTGAGGAATTCTATTAACTCTCCCTTCTCCTGAAGAGGCAGCATGGATTCGACTTGAAAAAACTTCTCTAAATCGTTATCGACAACTATCCTTGCCAAGCTTTCGCACTCTACTTCCCCGGCTGAGGCTTCGGTGTCCAGCGCCGAAGGTTTTAATTGCTATAAACTTTCCTTGTTACAGTTTAAGGGCTCAGCATGCGGCTCGTGCTGGATGGCTGCCACTAGACATTGCCTGGACATAGCCTGATCCCCTCGGATCTCCTCGACTATCCCTTCGGACGGATACTTAATCTTCTGGTGCAGTGTGGAGGATACAGCCCCAAGGGTATGAAGCCAAGGCCTGCCTACTATAGCGGTGTAGGGTGAGTAGGCATCCACCACTATGAAATCTACTTCCACCGTCTCAAGACCGGTTTGCACAGGCAGTCTGATCTGGCCTTTCGGAATGATCACTTTGCCATCAAAACTGACTAAGGGGGAACTGTACGGAGTTAAGTCCTCGGGAGACAAGTTCAGCCCCTTATACAGGTCTGGGTACATTATCTCTGCAGCGCTACCCTGATCTACCATCACCCTCCTCACGTCGTATCCGCCTATTCTCAGAGTGACTACCAGGGCGTCATCGTGCGGCTGTATAGTTCCAATCTTGTCCTCGTCCGAAAAGCCCAGAACTGGGACGTCTGTCCTAGACCTCTTCGGCTCTCTATTAACCTTCTCCGAGGGCACCCGAGCAACTGATAATACCCTGGACGGGCAAGACCCCGTCCTTCCTGGTGCGGCGAAAATAACATTGATTGTTCCCAGGGGAGGTTTTGCAAAATCACCTCTCCTGGGCCCCGCGCTTGCGTGATTTCCTTGACCGTATGAGTGGTGCAGAAGGTGCTTTAACTTGCCTTCACTGACCAACTGATCCAGATGGTCCCACAGGCTTCTGCACTCCTCAGTGGTATGCCCGTGGTCAAGGTGATACTGACAGTAAAGATTGTGGTTGCGCCTTTCGGGGTTTCCCACCATCTTGTTCGGCCTCTTGAAAAACGGTTCATTTTTTATTTTATCCAGGACTTGGTGTACCAGTTCGCGAAAAACCGCATTGACCGTCTGGAAGTTCGCCATGCTTTGTCCAACTCAGTCATTTCTCGGCCTGTTGTGGTTCTGCCTGTCCGACCTGAAATCCCTCCCCTCCTGAGGGATAACATTCTCCTTTCCCTTACTCTGCTGCTGATCCTCTTCAACTCTTTTGTACTTATCGATCCTATCCATCAACTAGCGTATACTGGTAGCAGGCTTGCGCGTTAAGGACGTTCTCAAGGGATGTTCAGTGGGGAGGCCCAGTTTAAAAGAGCTGATAGCCACCGATTCACAATCTTCCTCTACCTCGTTATACATTTCCCAGAATTTATCTGAATACGACTTCAAAGTCTCACCTCTTCTCATACTGACTGACAATAGGGACGCCATAGACTGCGGAACCCTTCGGCACGTGACAAAACGTGAACCAAATACTTGAGTCAACTCTTGGAAAGAGCTTATAGATTTTGCTTTCAGATTGTCAAACCACCTTATGGCTATCGGTCCCAAGCTGGATGGGAAGACTTTGCACATCAGGGCTTCGTCCCTGGAGTGGACGGCCATCCTCTGGTTGAAATGGCTCACACGTTCCACTGGGTTTGTCCGGCCATTATAGATGGTGAATGCAGGCTGGTAGAAACGTCAAGGAAGTTTAGCATTCTCGATGTTACGGGTAAAGGGGGATCTGGAAATCTGATCCAGGGCTTTACTCATAGCGTCGTTCCCTGCGCCCCTAGGTAAGGGACTCTGAGGGTTCCTCTCGTCATGACGCATTTCCTCATAGGTAAAGGATTCGCTGACTGGCGTTCGATGTTTCTGTTTGTAGATAGCATCCTGTTCGTCCTCAGAATCTTCATCAGAGTACGAGGGACTGCGCTTCCTCTTCGCATGGCGCAACTCCCTCTTTAGCCTATCGATTTCCTTCTGCATGTCTTTGTTTTTCTCTGCATAGGACATGTGGCTCTCTCCTTGTGACTGGTTTTGACCGTCACGTGCGGTGTGTACACTGCCCTCACGATCCTGCCTCCGTTCCAGATGAAGAAAGGGATTGGTGTGCTTAGACGACCTGGACTCAGCTGGTTGTTGTCTTGGTTCAGCCATCTTTTAAGGTATTGCTTCCACCTTTGCTCAAGCTGTTTCCCACAGACGGCGCCAATTGTGGGGTTGAAATTTGTTGGGCCAGGCACCAATTTTTTGTATTGTAAGCCCAACAAGTTCCCAACAATAAATTTGTAGAGAGTGGGTTAAAACAACTGGGCTGGTTATGGATTTAGCAACGGTTCATGCAAGCAGACGGGTTAGGAGACATTCACACTAGTGTTTCACAAGAAATCCCTTTGGTCCGAAGAGGCTTAATATTTAAAAACTTAGTGAATTACAATTTTCTCTCCCCCCCTCCGTGAGGCCTGTTTCCCTTATATATACACCTTTTGCCTCATCTTCACCGCACACTTGTCCTTCATCTAGGCGTCCACTTGAGTATTAGTCACATCAGAAGTTTGCTTTAACCTGCAGTGAGTGGTGGTGGTTGAGGACGCACTGTTCAGGTATCTTCTCCACATAAATGCGGCCAGGAAAGTTGTTGCAGTGCATTAAATGTGGTGGTGGCAGCTTTATTTGTAAGATATTTCATGATATCCACGCAGTTGGGCATGCCCAAAGCTCAACCCTTACAGGGGAATTTTCAGCGTATCTACTTGATCAAGTTCTCTGGAGATCCGTTGAATAGGATCCCTTCGGACCGGCCAGGTTTTCTTCGGACGCAATGTTCCATGGTTGCATTTTCACTGAGGGCAAAGCGTTGACCCCTTTAACCTCTTCGGACGTGAAGTTGTCTTCAAACTGGACCTCAGGCCCAATGTATGGCGTTGGGCTTTCTCACCCACACTATTATTTTACAAATTTTATTGTAATAGATTGCAAATAATTGACAAAAATAATTTGGATCAAGTTATTGCAACATTGTCTTCATTGTAATAGATAATTGTTTCATATTTTTTGTGGGGGGTGAAAAGCCCAACCTAGTATATTGGGCCTAAAGCCGTATTTGAGAACTAATGTTTGCCCGAAGAGATGAAAGTGCTTGGGAAGAAGCCCATGTGAAAGAGACATACCTGGAGATGAACATTGGACGTAGTCTGAAGAGCTATTCAATGGTCCGAAGAGGCCATTATCCTCGGATTCGAAGAGGATCGGTCAAACAGATGCCTGGGACATTCAAGAAATCCTCCTGACAATTCTAATGATAAAGATGGACCTCAGGCGCGCATGGAGGTGATAGGAACGAAGAAATATCTAGCAGAAAAACTTCAACCACTGCATTAAATGCACTGTATCTACTTTTCTGGCCGCATTAATGTGGAGAAGACTCCTGAACAATATAATCTCAGCTACCGCATCTCACACAAGCCTAAAGAAGATACATGATGGGACATGCACTCAAATGGGTATTTAGATGATGAACAAGTGGACGATGAAGATGAAGGGGAGGGTGCTATATAAGGAGGAGAGGCCTCTAAAAGAGAGGGGAGAAAAAAAGAAGAAAACATCTTTACTGTAGCTCTGAGAATTGTAACCAACGTTCATTCAATACAACTCCTCTTCGGACGTTCATGTTTGCACCTGTCCGGGCATGATTGCATGTTAATTTACTCACAAACATCACGGTTCATTACTGTTTGATTCATCATTAGCCCAGCTCTTTCACCCACTCTCTACAAATTCATTATTCAGGGTTCATTGGGCTCATAATCCGAACTTTTTGGGCTTGGGCTACAAAAATTACAATATATTATAATATAATTGGTATTAGATTATTGTAATAATATATTCGTTGCAAATTTATGTTTGTCATTGCAATAGACAGTAAAATAATTGATATTTAGTTATTGCAATGATATATTTGTTACAATAAGCTGTCACTTTGAAATTTCTATTGTCATAGATTGCAAATAATTGATATCGAGTTATTACAATGATTTTTTTCAATTTAAGTTATTGCAAAAAAATTTCTTAGCAATTCAATGTATATATATATATAAAGTAGAAACCTCATGTTGGAGAGCATTGGGCTGTGCCAAGTGGTATATTCCTTGAAATTATTTTTATTTAGGCTTCTACTTCAAAGAGATTGCATTTATCAAATTATTAGTTCATTAAATTAGCTAATAGAGTAAATGTATATACTTATTATCTATAGTTGAGCATTAATTATTTATTTTAAATGAATTTATAAGATTATTTTTATAAACTTTATTTAAGAAATAATTTTTAGTTGGAATAAGAATATTAGATTTACAATATGACATTATTCCTCATGTTTAGTTGATTTGACAATTTTTTTTTTTTTTTTGAGAAAGTGCTTTGACAAAAATTGACACAAAATTTTTTTTAAAAAAATTAAATATTTGTGAATTCACTAAAAATTAATCTTAACCCTTTAAATTTCCTGATTCCTTTCAGTAACACGTGATATATATATATACACACACACATATGCGCACGTGTGTGTAACTGACATTATAGTATTTATTCTTTGTAATTAGAAAGATAACATTGATTTTTTTTTTTTTTGGTGAGGAACAATTGATTTTAAATATGGTATTCTTACTAAAATTTTAGTTGTCTTTGCAACAATTGAAAAAATGTCCAAAAAAAGAGAAAAAAATAAATAACTTTACTAACACAAAATCTAGAATGTAAAAAATATAATTGAAGGATATTTGCATTTTTTGTAGGCATGAAACATGCTTATTTATATGACCCAATATATCATGCAATTTTAAATTTAAAAACGCATATATATATTATGATCAAATCACTACACTATTCTTAGTGTCTTTCTATTTTGTTTATAAAAAAAAACTAAAGATTACCTTTTTTTTTTTACAAGGAAAGTTATTGTAATTTTTTTTTTATACATCGATAGTTGAGAGTGAGGGATCTGAATCTGAATGTCTCTATTAGAAATTGATATGCCAACCAATTAAGCTAAATCTTATTGAAATATTGGAGAAAATTAATAATGAGTTGCACCGTACATCGTGCGGGAACTCAACTAGTTAGTATTAAAGCTTCAATTAAACTGAAAATTATAAATTATTGCAACTAATTATTATTAGTGTAATAATTTATCACTTTTAAATTATTATTATTGCAACAAATTTTAGAGTTGGTTTCAAAATAATGGCAATTTGCCGCTCGTTTAACCCATGAGGCAAATAATATTTTATCAATCTTAAAGAATACATGAATGGCAATACCACCCAAATACAATCATTAGATCTAAAGAAACATTTGGCAGTAAGGATGTTTTTGTGTGAGATCCTCCTTGCAGCACGTAAAACACTCTCGAAATTTGAACTTGTTTTTTCAAGATGAATTATTTTGATTGCCACCTTATTATTCAAATACTTGGCCTTGTAAACAGTGGAACTAGCATTGCTAGAAATTCTACTAATCAATTCGTAGGAATGAGAAATTGATGGGTATCGGACCTCTCGATCAGCCATTGTAGAGAAGAAGAAAATATAGCAGTTCTTGAAGTTGATGGGTATTGGACCTCTCGATCAGCCATGGTAGAGAAGAAGAAAATATAGCAGTTATTGAACAAGAATCTTTTGCAATAAATAGTAAAATATCGTCATCTCTTAATTTATGTAAAAGATAACATCTCTTAATGATGCACTTAATTTGATACATTACAATAAAAAAATGTTTGTTACAACAAAAATAATCGTTGCAATAACATCAGAATTATTGCAATAATTTATGCAAAGTGTTGCAATAAAATTTGAAGGAATAAGTTTGTGCAAAAAAAATTTTGTTGCAATAAACTTTAAATATTTTAATGGCAATTTTGATGTAATAATATATTTGCTTTTGCAATAAACAATTTACTACATTGAATATCATGTAGCAATAGACTATTATTTTACAAATTTTATTGTAATAGATTGCAAAATTTTTGACAAAAATAATTTGGGTCAAGTTATTGCAACGTTATCTTCATTGTAATAGATAATTGTTTCATATTTTTCATTACAATATATTATAATATAATTGGTATTAGATTATTGTAATAATATATTCGTTGCAAATTTATGTTTGTCATTGCAATAGATAGTTAAATAATTGATATTTAGTTATTGCAATGGTATATTTGTTGCAATAAGCTATCACTTTGAAATTTCTATTGTCATATATTGCAAATAATTGGTATCGAGTTATTACAATGATTTTTTTTAATTTAAGTTATTGCAAAAAAATTTCTTAGCAATTTAGTATTAAAGCTTCAATTAAACTGAAAATTATAAGTTATTACAACTAATTATTATTAGTGTAATAATTTATTACTTTTAAGTTATTATTGCAACGACTTTTAGAGTTGGTTTCAAAATAATGGCAATCTGTCGCTCGTTTAACCCACGAGGCAAATAATATTTTATCGATTTGTTTTTGAGTGAAATCCTCCTTGTAGCACGTAAAACACTCGAAATTTGAACTCGGTTTTTCAAGATGAATTATTTTGATTGCCATCTTAGTGTTCATATACTTGGCCTTGTAAACAGTGGAACTAACACTGCTAGAAATTCTACTAATCAATTCGTTAGAACAAAAAGTTGATGGGTATCAAACCGCCATGGTAGAGAAGAAGAAAATATAGTAGTTCTTGAACAAAAATCTTTTGCAATAGATAGTAAAATATCACCATCTCTTAATTTATGCAAAAGATAACATCTCTTAATGATGCATTTAATTTGATACATTACAATAAAAAAAATGTTTATTACAACAAAAATAATCGTTGCAATAACATCAGAATTATTGCAATAGTTTATGCAAAGTGTTGCAATAAAATTTGAGGTAATAAGTTTGTGCTAAAAAAATTTTGTTGCAATAAATTTTAAATATTTTAATGGCAATTTTGATGTAATAATATATTTGCTTTTGCGATAAACAATTTACTACATTGAATATCATGTAGCAATAGACTATTATTTTACAAATTTTATTGCAATAGATTGCAAAATTTTTGACAAAAATAATTTGGGTCAAGTTATTGCAATGTTATCTTCATTGTAATAGATAATTGTTTCATATTTTTTATTACAATATATTATAATATAATTGGTATTAGATTGTTGTAATAATATATTCGTTGCAAATTTATGTTTGTCATTGCAATAGATAGTTAAATAATTGATATTTAGTTATTGCAATGGTATATTTGTTGCAATAAGCTATCACTTTGAAATTTCTATTGTCATAGATTGCAAATAATTGGTATTGAGTTATTACAATGATTTTTTTCAATTTAAGTTATTGCAAAAAAATTTCTTAGCAATTTAGTATTAAAGCTTCAATTAAACTGAAAATTATAAGTTATTACAATTAATTATTATTAGTGTAATAATTTATCACTTTTAAGTTATTATTGCAACAAAAAGAATCTAATCCAATGGCTAATCTAGTGAGTGCCTGTGGGTAGAATTTAGAAAATGGTTAGGTGTATGTTGTTTAAGTTACCGTGATAGGAAAAAATAAAAAAAAAAAGTAAAAGGAGAAAAATTCAATTGGGCCCACATTTATTTTCCGACCAATTTGAAGTGAAAATGGATGAAAATCTAAGATTAGTTTAGATGGAATGAAGAATAAGATAGTAGAATAAAATTGACCGAAAAATTAGCTATAAATCTCCACTCAGAATATGTTTTTTTTAACTTTTCATGGTTATTGAATTTATATTTTTGCCCACACATGTCTATCCTTCGCTCTACTTGATCAGGACATAAAAGTAAAACAACTTTCCCCCCTTTCCCTTTCTTTTGGAACCAAATGGAGGAATCCCCCCCACCACACCCCCCCCCCCCCCTATTTTTTTTCTTTTCCTTCTCATTTCCAAAGACAAATGTTTTATTTTCCCTTTCTTTCTAATTTCCTATCCATGCAACCAAATGGGACAAACAAAAAAGTGAATTTTGGTTTGGTCCACTTGAAAGTGTTTACCCCATTTCCATTATCTTCTTTCTCATTTCCTATCCATGCAACCAAATGGGACAAACAAAAAATTGAATTTTAGTTTGGTCCACCTGAAAGTGTTTCCCCATTTCCATTATCTTCTTTCCAACACGTAAAGCAAAGAAAAGATTATTATTAGTGAAATTTTTTTAATTTTGAAAAATCACCTGAGAAGGAACCTTAAAAAATGATTCAAAAAAGTTCAAAATTTTAATTAGAAAAAAAAAATCATAAAGAAGTAAACATTGACATCTCAACCTTAAAGATTTTAAACTAAAACCGTGCAATTTTGCACCATCCAAATTCAATGAACAACTTCAACATTTTATGGTGGAGTGAAGCAGAAGACATCTCAACCACATATGAAAAGAAAACTGCCTCAACTTAAAAAACAAAATTTCTATATCAAAACCAAAATGCTGCGATATTTCATAAATGTTTGAAATTTTTCATCACTTAATATTGATTATCTTAGTTGGTTGAAGTCGAAGAACAATTGGTATTGCATTTTGATTTCACACTGTATATTTGAGCTTTGATCTATATGCACTGTAATGACGAATGCCCACAGTCCTTATTAACTTGGTATACACACCTGCTGTAGGACAACATTTAAATTCACATGCTTTCAAAATTCAAGATCACATAGTAAACAGAATATCACAATACAACAGCTCATGCTAGCAATGTTTTATAAAACGTTTACATACCACCCAATTGCACAGCAAGGTTAAGCAAGCACTATGGACTACAAATCTATAAAGAATTGAGCATCTCTCTCGTTCTCTATCAAAGAAAGTTTAACCATAACTAGAGTACAATCTAGAGAAGAGCAAAAATTTATAACCCATTTTCCACAACAAAAGGTATCAAACTGACCAAAATATCATTCATGCTCCACAACCACAAACTAAATATTGCGATTTTATAATACAGTTCAAAGCAGAATAAAAATACAATTTCAATTTTGACCTCTCAAATCAAATTCTGCTCCCTAAAATGATGCCCATGCACAGGCAAAGAATCAAGAAAGGCGTCTAAGGCAATCCATCAAGACATCTGTGTGTTCAGACTTCCCAACAGATACACGAACATAACCCCTCAATTCTTTGTTGTTGTAGTGGCGGATCATTACACCCATTTTTGCAAGGTCCTCCTGTACCAAAATAAGGCTATCAGCATAATTCCTTTTTTATTTTTTATTTTTTTAGTGACAGGGTAACAGTTCCAAAGCAAAATAAGCAGTACGTAACCTGTAGAAAAGCTTTAAAAGGAAAGAACAGGAACAAACGAAGAAGACTGGATAGCTAGTTCAATGCTTTATGGATTCCGTTTTGGAAGCCATTTCGGTTTAGTCACTAGAACGGGATATTTTGGTACTGGAACATACCAGCTTACCGTTTTCAAGAATACCAGTAATGTGTGTATATATATATACACCCAAAAAATATTGGTCAAAACTTATTTAATTTATTAGCCATGTTTAAAAATTTAAATCAATGTTCCTACTCCAAGTCCCAACCATCTTAACTCAAACCCCATAATATCTTGGGAAATGTTAACCAATGCCCTAAGGGCATTGGTTTAGGAACTATTTTTAGAAACATTTTATTGGGAGAATGATAAAACTATAAATGTTGTTGACAGCCTTTTAGGAACAAATTCATAATCAACATTTCAGTCCTACCCAGCTCCTATGAAGTCAACTCATAATTCTGATTAGAGCACTTCATCCTAAATTAATTTGCAACCTAAATAGCAACATCAGGCACTTAAAGTGACTTCATCCTAAATTAATTGCAACCTAAATAGAGAGAAAGAGAGAGAGAGCATTATCTTGACAACTAAACCAAACAATCATATGCAAAACTATAGAGAAGAAAGACTATACACACAAATACAGTCATCTAGCAGTGTAAATTCATTTTGTAAGTGAGAAAACTGCATACCTTCAACACCTTAGCATCCATTCCAGATGCAACCTCACAAAGAATGAAGTTAGAATAGCTTGGATATGGATTGAGAAATGGCACTTCCTTAAGAAGATTATATAGCCTATACCTTTCTTGTACCAACGTATTTTTCACTTTCTGTTAAGAGATTGTTGATCCATATCAGATATGGCATTGAATGGAAGTAATACTGATTTTATCAAGCCTAAACATAAATTATTAGTATAAATATGGACAATCCCAATAGGACAAGAATTAACCTCAAGATATGTGGGATTCTGCAAAGCTGCACAAGCAGATATTTCAGCAGCAACTGAAACATTATAAGGTTGCTTTGCTCTCCAAAGATACTCGATGATACTCAAAGGAAATGCTCCATATCCCACACGAAGTCCAGCTAAACCTGCACCAGTTGTTCATTTGCAATTTAAGATTCTGAACATTTCACATCAAGAAGAGAAGGTAAAACATTTTCAAAGTAAATATAAAAAATTAAATTAAAAATAAAATAAATATGAAGAATCACAATGGTATAATAAACATTTGTAAAACGTAACCTCCCATAATGAACCCAAACCAGTAAATACAGGGAGTTAAATTGATTATCAACTAAAAAGCATAGGAATTAATATTTCAAGGACAAAACCTACTTCATAATTATGGTACCGTTAGAGATATATTAGACATATTAGCCCAATGTAATAGGCTCAAGCCCACTCTTACTTGTACTAGTAGTCTAGGGTTTAGTCGCCTATACATACACATGTTAGGGTTCATTGTAACACAGGGTATGGTACTGCACTCTTACATAATAAAGATGTAGCCCTTAAGGGATTCCTCCGTGGATGTAAGCCGACAAAGCTGAACCATGTAACCCTCGTGTTCTCAATATTCCTATTCTATGCTTCCCTTTTTGCATCCACTCTAGCATATGCAACATGGTATATAAAACATCGCATTGCTAATATATTTAACAAGTACATTACAATGTGCCTATTTGTCAATAGATAAATGAGTTTAGGACATCTAGACATCTGGGGCCATAGTAGCAAGGTAAAAGATTTGAAACGGACATTCTTGCAAATAACACATAATATTGAAAAGGGATTTTTTTTTTTAAATTTAAAAACACCCTTTCCTTTTCCATTATATAAAGAGACCAAATTAAAGATACCAGAAGTGACAGTGGCAGCACATTGGGACCCGGAAAGTTTAATCGCCAATGCATGGAGGGCTCATGAGTGACGTTTGAAGCCATAGGTGGCTTGGAACTAATTGATCAGGCAGTAGTACTAGACTGGGTAAAATGGAGGCCGTAATCTATGGATTGTGGTTGATATCAGCAGCACAATCATAAGGCCAATGGATTTGCCAGTTGACATGGAGTTTGCGACAGACTGTGGCAAGTGCTAGGGGACCCAACAGCAAAGACGGGATACTTGCATTTGATTGTGCGGTGATTGGGCCTTGTTACATTTGCAAGGATATAAGCAATGCTTGGGCAGCAGGGGTTTGTATTTGCGGCTTTTGATGGTTGTCACAAGTGGCTTGGTCTTTGTTGTGATGGGAGGTTTTCATTTTTAGGAGGGATTTTGGCAGAAGGTAAACCTCAGCGATGTTGGTTGGTAGGATTTTCGTATGAGATGAATCAAAGTTGATGCATTATATTTAGCCATTGAGAAGCATAAGTTTTAGGGAATTTGAGCTCTTTAGGGGTGGGTCAATCAACTGATTTTGAGCTTGGCTATAGGTGGTGATGGAGGGGCGATCTTGGATCATGTGTTCATGATGGTTGGATGGTGGTGTCTCAGATTATGCAATTATTGGATTCTTGTTAAGGACTAGCTTTTTTGGGGAGGGTGGCAGTTATGACAGCTTCCATGGTTTTGTTAGAAAACTAGATCAAGGTTTATTCTAATACCAAAACAGGACAATGAAGTCAGGAACATGTGTTCAGGAAATAAAAAGGGAAGGCAGATTGGGGAAAACTAACATAACCGAAAAAGAAAGGATAAACTTAGGAATCAACAAATAGGATTTGCTTAGAATAAACACAAAGTGATGAAAACAGAAAAATAAAACTAAAATAGCAATCCAATCTCTTTTATAGCATCAATCTATGTGAATCAACATCAATCACAATCAACCAAGTCCAACCAAATTAAATATCTTTAATAGGTCAATTTTGGTGTCTGCACATGTAGTCATTACAGCTAGTTTTGGTGGCTTTGGGCATTTGCAAAACAAATATATATATATATATATATATATATATATATATATTTATTCTTTGATTAAACAGAACCAGTACGTAGGCAAATTAGGGGTAAACTTCCTACTAACCACCTCTCCCAAACCCCAATGAGGCAGGAGTCTTGTGCACTATGTATGACCCTTTTTAGTTAAATAGGCAAACGGTACAACAGTATTCACGATCATAGTCTAAAACTGTATGTTTTTAAATATGCAAATATACTTTTCCATAGTGATTAGCGTACCATTTCAAGCATCTGTTATAACAACAGGTACGTTCTCTAAGAAATAAAATATCCTTCATTCTAGGTCTTGCTTTGGTTCTTAGATTCCAAGCACAACTTATTAATAACAAAGAGGGTAAATTGCAAATTACACCCCTAGAGTTTGGAGGTGTTTGGGTTTTACAACCTGAAATTTCAAAATTTGGATTTTATCCCCTGAAGTTTGGGAGTTTTTGGATTTTACACATTAATGTTATAGAATTTGAATTTTACCCCCTAAAATTTGGATGTGTTTGGATTTTACACCTCAAATTCAAACTTCGAGGTATAAAATCCAAATACTCCAAAACTTTAGGGAGTAAAATCCAAACAACCGTAAAATTTAGGAAGTAAAATCCAAATTTTGAAACATCAGGGTCTAAAATCCAAACACCTCCAAACTTCAAGAGGTAAAATCCAAATTCTGAAATTTCGGGGTGTAAAATCCAAACACACCCAAACTTTAGAGATATAATTTGCAATTTACCCTAACAAAGAAAAGGTAAAAAGCCCTCGCGGCAAGAACACAAGTTTCGATCTTAATGCTAAGAAACAGCAAAACAAGATCTCTAGCATGTCAATGAACTTGATAGAATTTTAGGGACTTCCTAATTTTATTTGATTTCTATTGGGGAACTTTGAGTTTCTCCTCTCATTCTCTCCCAACCTATTGTTGTAATCTTTCTATTCCCCCACCAATCCTCCTTTTTGTGTGTATGGGGTCTAGAACTCTTATTTTATTCTTTGAAACCAACAGCATATAACAGATAATTCAAATCAATTTAAGAAAGTCTAATAACTCACACCACAGATGGTAATAAATCTTGTATTAGCTATTCAATAACAAGATTGATGCCACCACAACAGAATAATTTGGGGTGACAAGCAAGTTCCAAAATAATTGAAATTGACTCTAAAGAAAAGGCATTAATATATATATATATACCAGCTCTTTTGCTAAATGTCCGAAGAACAATTAGATTCTCGTGTTTCTTCACCCATTTCATCTTTGATTCTATCCCTGAAAACTCAATGTATGCTTCATCTAGCACCACTAATATGGGAAGCTTAAGGATTCTCAAGAGATCTTCATCATCAATTACACTGCATATAGTAAGTAGCATGGAAACATAACATGTCACAATAAAATTACATGACTAGAAATTATGCATAAAGTTCAAACATTTTATTTTTAAATATAGTCTACAGACTCATTACAACAGAACAACATAACCACACTAAACTAAAGACTGAGTTCAAAGCCTGAAAGTCAGATCGCACAAGCAGAGGACACCTCTGTTAACATTCTTTCTCCTCATCCAGGCCCTTATGTATTCTACAATTAGATCTCCTTAGCATTTCATTCTACAAGTAATTAATAGAACACACCTTAAATTCTAGTCTAGCACCAACACAATCTGTGCATATTCAGTTAATAACCCTTGAGAGATATAAAAAAATCCTCTATTCTGTCTAAAAATGGACGTATCTGCATCATGCACCAATATTAACACACATGTTAAAGGAATAGATTGAATCTCCCAAACCATACTATGAACATCTCTTAAATGGATCAAAGCCTAAATTCAGACTAGCTAGCTTTGTAAGTCTACAATAGAAGAAAGCTTTGTGCAGATACTTCGACTTTTAATAAATGTGCCCTTCCAGAGTTTATCCTTCTCTCAAATTTGCTAGAATGTTTGTTACTGGGCAGTAAGTTAAGGACATGCTGGAGACCTCAAGTCAATCAAGTAAACTAATTATGTCAAATATACAAGAAGAAAAGAAACAATTGAGAATTACCTCCCATCTGGATTGTTAGGAGATGTTAAAAATATGCATTTGGGTTTTTCTCGTTCAATAACATCTGTTATTTGTTCAACATTCAAGCTAAAGTCTGCCTTTCTAGGAACTGCAGAAAAACATGAAATTGCAGAAGGTTATGCACGTTATGCACATATGATGCAACGGTCAAATGAAAAGAAAAGCAAGCAGAGAAATGAAGGATGTTTAGCGACCAAATATAAAGAATTTTTATTCATGAAACAAATAAAACATTAGAAAATCCAACATGGTGAAAGAGACTAAAAGAAAGTAGATATCTTATCTTTACCTTTTATAACAAGTGCCCCATTAACTGCAGCATCAAACTCATACATTGTAAAGGTCGGAGGGCAGTCCACAATCTTATCACCAGGTTCGAGCACACAACTGCAGCATTTATTCATCAACAACAGAACCCACACAAGATTAGGAACTGTTGACTGTTGAATTTTGGCAGATAATTAGATACTTAAGGGCATTATAATTTGGAAAATTATATAAATACAAAATTTCAATTTCTAACCGCATAATTAAATCAATGAGCTCATCTGCACCACATCCTGCAAGAATATAATCAGATTCAAGTCCTGAATCCTCTGCAAGGGCAGCACGCAAGCGACGGCTTTCAGGGTCTGGATAGACATATGGAAACTTCATTGAGCCTAAAGCCTCCAAAACCTACAAAAAATCTGAATTTCTACTTAAGAAGAAAGGGGTATTAACACTCAGTATAGTGCCTGCAATAAAGACAGTGACAGACTATTCTTTGACTTCAAATCTTGTAAACACTGAATAAACATATCTTTAGGATCTTCAACAAAACCAAAGTCACAAAACAAAAGTATAGTGTCACATACAACTTGCCTCTGGAGGAGGACCATAAGGGTTTTCATTTGCATCTAATTTGATGATATCTTCAGGCTTCCTTCCAAGACGGGCTGATAAAACCTGTACCAAAAAACACCATTCATTAATCTGGATATCAGATTATGAATGAACATGGATTTCCACTCAAGTGACATTGTAACTGGGGGCCTTAACCATATAAAACCAAAAGTGAAAAACATCTCATTTAACTTAAAAAATCAACCCAATCATAAAGAGAAACAAACACCGTTCTCTATGAAATTTTATTTCCTTGTTTTTAGCTTTTTGATCAGTATACAAACACCACTTATCTATTAAATAGATATTATAGCTGCCATTTTTCTTAAAGAAAATGTAGTGGACCTCTTGTGCTAAACCCTTTTCAATTAAGAAATCAACAATCATGATAATATTTCAAGCTGGTAGTGATTTTGAACAAATATATAGCCATATTGGGTCATAGTGCAAGGGCTTTTTTATTAAGGTGGACTGCCACATTCAAATTTCATTATTTGCTGAAACTAGGGGAGTGAGAATACCTGATGAGGTTGGAGTATCCAGTAAAGCCTTATGATGGTCAACCATCACTAATCATTGTGTTTAAGAAAAGCACCTTAGTTAGCATAGTCTTTATGTTGTGTGACACAATGTAGATGACCCTTAAATTGGTTTCTTTCGTAAAGGTTTCTTTAGGCTTTAGAGGTAGTCCCTAACATCACTTTTATAAGTTTGTTACTTGACCTGCTTTAGTTACACCATTAGTATAGTATAGGCAGAAGAAGATCGAAATCCCCAAACATCAATCCCCCCTGCTCGCCAACACTGCTGGGTACTAATTAACTTGGTTTTGTTATTGCCAAGAGCCTTGTAGTTCAATGGCATTGTCTAGTCTCCTTGATGAGGAGAACCAGGGTTTTAATCCCCAACTTCTTGTAACAATTGATTTATAAAAATAAAAAAACTTGATTTTGTTTTGTTATTACTCTCCTAAATAAGATTGTGCATATAAAAATACATAACAAACTACTGCCACAGCCAAAAATCATCCACAATCTCAAAAGACTTAATCTTTGTCACAAAGAATCAACTAAATGAGCAAAAGCAGACAAAAAAAACATTAAAGGGTTACTGAGAAAAATACCTCAAAAGGCAAAATGGGTTGATAAGGAGACAATTTCCTCAAATGGGGTCGAATAAAGGAGTCACCAGTCAAGCTCTGTTGAACCTCATTGACATGTTCTATCGAAGAAGGAACAGTGGAAGCCATAGCAACGACCCTCCTGCCGTTTCCTTGAATCAAGCAATTGGGTCTGTGCGATTGAGATTGAGATTGAGATTGAGGCACCACAAAATTTTGAAAACCAGTGTTGGGTTTGGTCAAGCACAGAGAGGAGGCGTTGTAGATATCAATGACACCCATGAATATCTGCAAATTTGGAAAACACACAAAAACAAAGATGGAAAAAAAAAATATCAAATAAATAAGAATGGGTTTTAGTATTGGCATACAGAGAAATGGTTTGTTTTGAGCAGAGAGGAAGTGAGTGTGAGACAGAGAGAGCAGAGCAATTTTTAGTCTCTACAGAGCTTATCAATTATCAAACCAAAAAACAATATGTAACAGAAACATCATACAATCCAACCCAGTTGGAGAATGAACCCAAGTCAGTGAGAGTGAGTTACGGTGAGTCGGTGACAGAGAGGGAGGAATGTTGGCTTGGCTTGGCTTGGCTTGACTTGCAATGCACGCACAGCTTGTTCCTCTTCGTTTTGATGAGAAAAAGTACTAGGCTGAGACTCTGTGTCTGTGAGAGTGAGACAGAGACAGAGACAGAGACCCAGAACAATATTAAAGTGTGCCGTGAATGACGTTTGTTTTGTGGCTGAGTCAATAGGCTGCTCTCGCTAGGTTAGGCCTATGGGCTTTATTGGGGTTTAGGACTATTGGGACCATAAGGCCCAACAGTTTTTTTTTTTAATTACTTTTGAATCTCTATATATAATTTATATATTTTAAATTAAACCATATGTTTACAAAAAATTAAGTTATTATAAATTAAACTTTATAGTTTTTTTTTTCATTAGTTTCAAATCGAATCCCCAACTTATAAATAATTTTAAAGTAATTTTTTGTTTTTAATGTTAAGTGCAGTAAAAAAAAATGGTTAGTCAACATATAATATTTCATGTTTAATGGAAAATTCTATAAATTTGTGATAAAGTGGTATAGAAAAGAGTAAAAAATGAGGAAGTTTATGTGGTTTGGCCTTGTGGTCTACTTCAACACATTAAGAGCCTAAATGGAATTCAGTTGCAATGGTATCCATATTCATAGTGGATATTACATACACAATTCAAAGGTAATTTGATTTGAGTTGAATATTAAATACTTTATGAAAAATAAGATAATTTTATAAAAAATACTTTTTAAAAAATGACTCATTTTAAAAAAAAAAAAATAGTTTTACTTAAACAAACATAGCATAAATATTTTTACAATTACAATTCGGATAATGCAAACTTTTATGGTTCTGATCCTATAAATTTACAATTGGGGCCCAATGCTCTAAGCCCTTAAGGGTAAAAAGGTAATTAAAATCCCCCTTATTTAGAGATTAATACAACAGGAACAGGTAAATCATTTTTTCTCACCGTCAACTCTTTCACATATCAGCAGGTTTCTAGGGTTTCTCCGATTCTCTCTGCCTCATCTCAGCTTCCATTTTCGCCGATTCAACGGTAAAAACTCATCTCTATCATCTTCTTCTTCTTCGTTTCAGTTGAACTATGGATTATTATCATTATTACCATGAATAGCAGAAAACTTTCCCCCAATTCTGTTGTTGATTCAAATTCATCCCAATTTTTTTTTTCAATGTTTTATATGTTCTATACGTAATTAATGAAAAATTCACTCTTTGCTGGTTTTGATTAGATTTAGGTAGCCCCCAAATCCAAATCCAAATCCAATAATAAATGTCTGTACAAGATTCTCCATCCGAGGCTGAAATTGTCACTCCTGCTAAGAAATCAAAACGGGGTGGCAATTTCAGCGTAGAGGAAGACAAGCTCCTTGTGTTGGCGTGGCTTAATACTAGCGTCGATGCCGTGCATCATGGTGGTAATAATGACCCAAACAACAAAGCCCCATTTTATACAAAAATCGCCAAGTACTTCCACGACCACAAGAAGGATTCTACGCGTACTGTTGTCTCCCTAACGAGTCGATGGGGTGTGATTAATAGGGAGACGAGTAAGTTTTGTGAGGTGTTTGCTAAAGTTGAAGCAAAGAATCCAAATGCTACCGCCGAACAAATGAAGGTATCAATTGTGTTATATTGCAATGGTTTGAAGAAAATGTCAATTGCTTAATACTTTTTTGTTTTTTTAGATTGACGCCAAGGACTTGTTTAAAGAAATATACAAGTGCAATTTTCAATTCGAACATTGTTGGCTTTTGTTGAAGAATTTGCCAAAGTGGACACTCAATAAGCCTAGGGAAAGTTTGAGAAAAGAATTACCTCAAACTCCGGATTCAATAGAGCAAGATCAAGCCGGGAGGGATGATGTCTTGCTTGATGACACTATGGATTTCCAGAGACCGATAGGTAGGAAAGCTGAAAAGCCCAATCGAAAGAGAAAAGATACTGACAAAGAAGTCGCGGAATATCTGAAAAAGAAAATGAAGTTTCTTGAAGAATCGTGTGCACAAGAAAAAGAGGTTCTTCGTATCAAAACGGAAAAATTTCGCTTGGAAGAGTTGAGGGAGAATGAAAGAATTAATATTGAAAAGGAAAGGCTTCGTATTGAAAGAATTAAGGAGGATGAGAGAATTATGATGGTTGATACAAGTGCCATGTCTGAATCACAAAAACTTTTTTATCATGAACTCCAAAAGGAAATCCTTGCAAGACGAACTTCGAGTAAATAGTTGGGGTGAGATGATGTCTTCTTCTGACCTTTGGTAATAACTTATTTTAGGCAGTGGTTTGTATTTTGTGACCTTATTTTGGTAGTAGTTTATTTTAGGCCTTAATTTGTATTTTGTGATTCTAGAAAAAGGTCTTCTCTCTTTTATGCACTCCACTCCTTTGTATTTTCTATTATGCAATTTTGTAATCATAATATCTTAGCTTATATAAAACGTCTTATGAATTTTCCATATTTGATGTCACATACTAGTCACATATTTAGATCAATGTACTGAATGATTTCCATATCCAGTTTGGCAACCTCAGAAAAATAGCGCACCAATTTTTTTAATCTAGTACATGATGAGAGTTCAGATTAGATTTCGTGCAACAAACAGAATTGTCACTGTATTTTGTCATCTTCAAACTGAAGACATGCAAGTTTCTCAGGTGCCTGGAAGAATCACAATGATTTCGACCCAAACTGGAAATATTCGTATGGAGTTTTTCATAAACGTTATGAGGTTCTTGGCACAACCTTTATGAACAACTTTTT
This sequence comes from Quercus glauca, assembly GCA_023736055.1. Classification (NCBI taxonomy): domain Eukaryota; kingdom Viridiplantae; phylum Streptophyta; class Magnoliopsida; order Fagales; family Fagaceae; genus Quercus; species Quercus glauca. The sequence continues at coordinate 103,435,582 of CM043318.1, forward strand.
GTGATGGTATATCTAAAAAAAAAAAAGTTGTTCATAAAGGTTGGGCCAAATAATTCATAACCATATTCGATTCGGCACCTTTTCCATTTTCAGTCCCGGCCCTCTTGAAGACTCGTTGCTGCTTTCTAGGAACGGTTTCTCTCCAATCTGGGTGTTCAATCAGATATTCCCATTGCCTGAAAAGGAAAATTTAGAAAATAAATTATAAATACAAAAACTATTTCTATTTTCTAACTAATCATTGTTTCACAAGATATAAGTGCTGCAAGTTTCCAACAAAACGGGTGTACATCTCATTTTTCACAAGATATCTTCATCGCTCTCTGCATCTCATTTTCTTTTCTATTCTTTTTTTATAAGATTTTGATTGCAGTTTGTGCTGCAAGTTTTCAACAACAATTGATTAGAAAACAAAAGTATAGGGGCTGCAAGTTTCTTAAAAATTCTTCATCCCTCTTTGCATCTCATTTTCATTTCTATTCTTTTTATTACATTTTGATTGCGGTTTGTGTGTGTAAGAAAAAAAATATTGCATTATACATGCCACTTCCCTTTTTTCCCTCTCTGTTAAGGGTGCAGGGGTTGCTATTAAACACACAAAAACCAATAGATTTATTTATTCTTAAATTATCTTGTTCTCTATCTAGTCAATGGCTATCATATATTGGCATCCAAAATGCAAATTGTGTAATGCTCATAAAGTTATTGCCTATTAAGTACTAGTTAAGACGCTTATGTAACAGACCAACTGAGGACTCCGAAGGGTAGCACAGTTGGCTGGGGACCATGCCTCCTGAAGCAGAGGTCACTAGGTCCCATTCCCTTCCCCCTCCCCTTAAGCCCAAAACGTACTAATAAAAAAACTGTAAATCCAAGATTTATTTTAATCAGACTATACCTTCTTAAATTATACGCAAAATCTGGGGCCTCAGCTGAAGGAGAAGTAGAACATCTGAAGAGAACTTCAAAATTAGAAAGGCTTTGAAGTGTCCGAGAAATATATTTTTGGCAAAAGCTCCTGTATTGAAGGAAAGAAGAGCTCAAAGCGTCAACATAAATGGAGGAAGGAGTGAGGAAATACAATTTTTTTTTTTTAAAAAAAAAACCAGAGAATTGCTTTGGAAAGCAATGAATCCTGTGCTTTCTTTGAATGCAGATAATAGAAGTTGTACTTCGTAGGTAGTTTAACAATTGTAACAGCAGAATGAAGCAATTCTGAATTGATCAGTTCGAGTATCATATGTCTCAAGCAACTTGCACTCCAACTGGGGTCCTCATAGGATGCGGTGACTCGAATTCTCCTAACAATCTCATCCGGACATCTTGAAGTTCTATCAAAACAGGCAGGGGTAACTAATCTAGTGGAAGCTTATACCTGAAAAATGTTGAAAAAATTAAAATCAATATTTTAGAACATGGCTGCAAGCTTCAACTGCATGCATTAACCAGTAAGGTCTGCACCTGCATTCATTTAATTATGTAGTCTTTTCGATCCAAGTAATAGTAATTCAGATCAACAAGAAGATGGCATTGTTGAGAAGCCAAAACTATAGAGAAATAGAGAGTACATCCAACTCAACATCCAAATTGTGACCAATAACCGGAGATAACATCTGGGAGAGTCCCATGTCCACAATATTTTGAGAATCCATATGAACAACTGAGTTCTTGTACTTAAGAAAACAGAATTAGAAGCAAAGAACCAACATTCGACCAATTCTTACATACCATTTTGCTTGTTGTGAATAACTAGGCACACACAGGTTGTTGCTTCATCAGTGCCAACAAACTTATCATATGAAAAGGAAAAAAAAAACTGACGCTACAAAGGAAGTTGGAAATGAGAACGCTAAATGGCACTATAGTAATCTGCCTAGTGACAGCTATTGTATAACAAGTTGATAATGACCAAAACAACAGAGCCCCATTTTATACAAAAATCGCCAAAGACTTCCACGATCACAAGAAGGATTCTACGCGTACTGTTGTCTCCCTAATGAGTCGATGAGGAGTGATTAATAGGGAGACGAGTAAATTTTGTGAGGTCTTTGCTAAAGTTGAAGCAAAGAATCCAAATGCTACCGCCGAACAAATGAAGGTATCAATTGTATTATATTGCAATGTTTTCAAGAAAATGTTAATTGCTTAATACTTTGTTGTTTTTTAGATTGACGCCAAGGACTTGTTTAAAGAAATATACAAGTGCAATTTTCAATTCGAACATTGTTGGCTCTTGTTGAAGAATTTACCAAAGTGGACACTCAATAAGCCTAAGGAAATTTTGAGAAAAGAATTACCTCAAACTCCGGATTCAATAGATCAAGATCAAGCCAGGAGGGATGATGTCTTGCTTGATGACACTACGGATTTCCAGAGACTGATAGGTAGGAAAGCTGAAAAGCCCAATCAAAAGAGAAAAGATACTGACAAAGAAGTCACGGAATATCTGAAAAAGAAAATGAAATTTCTTGAAGAATCGTGTGCACAAGAAAAAGAGGTTCTTCGTATCAAAACGGAAAAATTTTGCTTGGAAGAGTTGAGGGAGAATGAAAGAATTAATATTGAAAAGGAAAGGCTTCGTATTGAAAGAATTAAGGAGGACGAGAGAATTATGATGGTTGATATAAGTGCCATGTCTGAATCACAAAAACTTTTTTATCATGAACTCCAAAAGGAAATTCTTGCAAGATGACCTTTGAGTAAATAGTTGGGTTGAGATGATGTCTTCCTCTGACCTTATTTTGGTAATAACTTATTTTAGGCATTGGTTTGTATTTTGTGACCTTATTTTGGTAATAGGTTTTTTTAGGCCTTAATTTGTATTTTGTGATTCTAGAAAAAGGCCTTCTCTCTTTTATTCAGTCCACTCTTTTGTACTTTCTATTATGCAATTTTGTAATCATAATATCTTAGCTTATATAAAACGTCTTAAGAATTTTCCATATTTGATGTCACATACTAGTCACATATTATTATTATTTTTTTTTGATAAACTTTAATAGCATTAAACATCAGAAGAAACAAAAGGTGGGTAATCCGCCTTACAAACAAACTCTATAACTGGCGGAATATTACCAGAACTAAAAGAAAAGGACCGAAGGGAGGTTAAAGCAAATTTAGCAACCTCATGAACTACTGCATTACATAACCTCCTAACCCAACAAAACTTAACAAAAGGTAAACAAGCAGAAAAATGAAAGATGTTGCTGATATAGGTACAGATACTCCAGTCCGGGGTGGAAATAGGTGAAGATAGGGGGTCAAGACAGGCCTTAGCGTCTCCTTCAAAGAATACTTGAAGCCACTGCTATCGACTAGCTAGCTCAACTGCCCAAAGGAGGGCAGCAGCTTCAACTTGGAGTGAAGAGCAGATGGGAATGCACCTACCCCTGGTTCTAATCACATCTCCCTTGTGGTTCCTAGCAATGACTCCAAGAGCAGCGTGAGAATTAGAAATTTCTACGTCAACATTGACTTTAATCTAGCCCAAGGAAGGGGGAGACCAAGTTGTGGGACATGCTGGAGCAAAGTTAGGCTGCTTGCCTACGAGGAGCTTGGAACACTCAAGGAATTTGTGCTGCACAGATTGGGTAGACTTGGGTATATCGACTTGAGCTTCTTGGTATAAAACCTGGTTCCTTAGGCTCCAAATCTCATCCACTACTAAGGCCATATTTAAGGAGGCTAGCCATTGCTCACTAGCAGGAAGTGATGAGCATGGGGGCTCCAATATTAGCCGGATAAGATCTTCATCAGTTTGAAGACTACTGATGTCAGCACGATATCCCCAGCAAGCCGAAAACCATATTGCTCTGGCAATGGGGCGTTCAAAGAAGAGATGCACGCAGGACTTGCTAGAGCTCTTACATAAGGTGCATGTGGAGTCAATGTGAATTAACCTAGTGATTAAGTTTTCTTTGGTGGGGAGGTAGCCAGCTCCGATCCTCCAGAGAAGCAATTTGATTCTCTCTGGCAACCTGGCCTTCCAAAGTTTCATTCAGGGCACAGTAGACTGATTAGGACAAGATTCATGCTCAACTGCAGTCCTATAGGCAGATTTGACGGAGAACTGACCCTTGGCGTCTGGAATCCAAATAGGCTTATCTTGCCTGGGGATACGAGGAATAGGCAATGACAGGATGGCATGAGCTGAGGCTGTGTCAAACACCTCCAGAATGAGCCTAGAATTCCAGCAGTAAGATGATGCATTGAAGAGTTGTGATACTGTAAGGGGAATTCGGTTATGATGCTCATCCTTAGGCGCTGGTTTGAAGCCTTGGAGAGTAGGAACCCAGGGATCAGACCAAACATTAATGGAAGAACCATCACCAATTAGATAACAAGCTCCTTTTACAATCAGCTTTTTGGCATTTTCAATGGCTCTCCAAGTTGGGGATGCTGACTTGCAGGGGTCACCGTGCAGCCAGTCATGATTCACCTTGTATTTTGCCCTCAAGATGTCCATACATATGCTTTTCCTTTCGGATTCGACCATCCAAGCTAGCTTAGCAAGCAGTGCGGAGTTGAACTCTTTTGCTTTCTTGAAACCGAGGCCTCCTTGACACTTGGGAAGACATAATTTGTCCCAAGCTTTCCAAGCGATGAATCTACCCTCTGAGGCTTTAGGTTTCCACCAAAACCTTCTAGAAGTGGAGTCAAGGTTCTCGCAAATTTTGGAGGGGATGTTGAAGGTAGACATAGTGTTGTTTGGCAGGGCTTGAGCTTCTGAGCTGATGAATCTAGTCACATATTTAGATCAATGTACTGAATGATTTCCATATCTAGTTTGGCAACCTCAGAAAAATAGCACACCAATTTATGTGATCTAGTACAAGATGAGAGTTCAGATTAGATTTTGTGCAACAAACAGAATTGTCACTATATTTTGTCATCTTCAAACTAAAGGCATGCTAGTTTCTTAGGTGCCTGGAAGAATCACTATGATTTTGACCCAAACTGGAAATATTCATATGGAGTTTTTCATAAAGGTTATGAGGTTCTTGGCACAACCTTTATGAACAACTTTTTCCATCCCAGCCCTCTTGAAGACTCGTGGCTACTTTCTAGGAAGGGTTTCTCTCCAATCTGGGTGTTCAATCAGATATTCCTCTTGCCTGAAAAGGAAAATTTAGAAAATAAATTATAAATACAAAAACTATTTGTATTTTCTAATCAATCATTGTTTCACAAGATATATGTGCTGCAAGTTTCCAACAACACGGGTATACATCTCATTTTTCACAAGATATCCTCATCCCTCTTTGCATCTCATTTTCTTTTCTATTCTTTCTTATAAGATTTTGATTGCAGTTTGTGCTGCAAGTTTTCAACAACAATTGATTAGAAAACAAAAATATAGGTGCTGCAAGTTTCTTAAAAAGTCTTCATCCCTCTTTGCATCTCATTCTCATTTCTATTATTTATTACATTTTGATTGCAGTTTGTGTGTGTAAGAAAAAATATTGCATTATACATGCCACCCCTTTTTTTTCCCTTTCTGTTGAAGGTGCAATGGTTGTTATTAAAGACACAAAAACCAATATATTTATTTTTTCTTAAATTATCTTGTTCTCTATCTAGTCAATGGCTATCACATATTTGGCATCCAAAATGCAAATTGAGTAATGCTCATAAATATTGCCTAGTAAGTACCAGTTAAGACGCTTATGTCACAGACTAACCAAGGACCCCAAAGGGTAGCACAATTGGCTGGGGACCATGCCTCATGAAGCAGAGGTCATAAGGTCCCATTCCCTTCCCCCTCCCCTTAAAGCCCAAAACGAACTAATAAAAAAACTGTAAATCCAAGATTTATTTTAATCAGACTATACCTTCTTAAATTATACACAAAATCTGGGGCCTTAGCAGAAGGAGAAGTAGAACATCTGAGGAGAATTTCAAAATTAGAAAGACTTTGAAGTGTCTGAGAAATATATTTTTGGCGAAAGCTCCTGTATTGAAGGAAAGAAGAGCTCAAAGCGTCAACATAAATGGTGGAAAGAGTGAGGAAATACATTTAAAAAATAAAAACCAGAGAATTGCTTTGGAAAGCAATGAATCCTGTGCTTTCTTTGAATGCAGATAATAGAAGTTGTAGTTTGTAGGTAGTTTAACAATTGTACCAGTAGCATGAAGCAATTCTGAATTGATCAGTTTGAGTATCATAAGTCTCAAGCAACTTGCCACTCCAACTGGGGTCCTCATAGGATGCGGTGACTCGAATTCTCCTAACAATCTTATCCGGACATCTTGAAGTTCTATCAAAACAGGCAGGGGTAACTAATCCAGTGGAAGCTTATACCTGAAAAATGTTGAAAAGATTAAAATCAATATTTTAGAACATGGCTGCAAGCTTCAACTGCATGCATTAACCAATAAGGTCTGCAAACATTTCATAAAACCATAAAGACCACACAAGTAACTGCTTTAGTGATTATGTGTCTTGCCATGCCATTAGTCAGTCCATACTAGAATCTGTCTTGCACAAGTAACTAGTCTAGTCATTACTCATTAGATGCCCTTGCCTTGCCATTAAATAGATCCAAACTAAAATATGTCTCATATAGTAGTGTATATATATATGCTCCTTGATGAACCAAAACTATTTGATCCATACTAGTAATACTTGTTAGAAATCAATACTAAAATCAGAATGCATATCAAATAAATCTTTTGGCTTTTGTTTCTGCACAACTGGGTTTTTCTCTAACTGAGACTTCAAATATGGCAAATTCATCAGAACTACAGGCTTAAATCTTTAAGTTCACAGAAGTGCAAAGAGAATATATGAGAATGCATATACCAAGTATCTAAATAGCTGCCTATTACATGATATTTCCCACATTTTTAAATTAATAAGTTCACTCACAAGAACTTTAGTTCAAGATTGAAGCTAAGGCTGTATATATGGGCCGGGAAAATAATTTTTTCCTCAACCACCTTGTTCACAGCAAAAACTAACTAGAATTTTGCTAATACAAGTATGATATTCCCAGCTTGAAGAAAGGCTCTATTTCTTTCAAGCAGGTCTTAATTCATTAGCATGAATTAAATATAAGACTAAATTGTCCTATTTGATAACGTAGCGTTTGATAACTTCATTTATGTTATGGGTTTAATAAGAAGTTACATGACCTTAAACATTGGTTAATGGAGAATGATTAAACATTTGTTCTAAGGAAAGGCAATAGAGGATTGTTCTTGAACCTTCGTGAGTGGAAGTGCGTCCATCACAAAGGTTGACGCTATGGTCTAATCCTGGGGATTGTTTGGCCAAGAGAACCAATTGCACCGAATTTTACTCAGGATGACACAAATCAACCTTTAAGGACAATGCTTTCGCAACATGATTCTATAGCATTGTGAGATTGATCTAAACTCCTTTTTTATTTTATGTTCTTGCTAATTATTAGGGATATTATTTATGTATCAAAACTTGTTTATTCACTAAAATATTTCCAACATGTTATGGGTTTAATAAGAAGTTACATTGTCCTTAAACATTGGTTAATGGAAAAGTAGGTTTCCTAAGTAACTCTCCAACTTTGATAGGCAAGTGAAGGTTATATGTATAAGGAATTTGATTCTCTCTCTACCTATAAAAGAGACATTCAGCTATCCCATCATATACACAAAATAGTTAAAGAGAAAAGAGGGTCAACAGAGAGAAACCAATCCTAGACTATAGTGTCTTTTATATTAATACTTGATGTTAAGAAAATTTCAGCAATGGATCAAGGTAAGATTTATAGTTATTTTTGTGTAGATGTGAAAACATGATAATTCAAGATTCTAGAATTTTATATGATAATTGTTTATAATTTAACAACATAAAGAAAATATTTACACTAAACACAGACAATATTTAAATTATAGGGATTATAGAGTTGAAGCTGACCGCTAAACCATTGAAAATGGGGTATGCATTCCCTTTGGAATCCCTTCTAGTGTTATGCCCAAGAACAGAGAGATTCTGAACATGAAAATTCTCTGGTCATGTGCACAAATTTTCAACAATTTTAGCACACAATGGAAAGGAATCACCAACCAACTGTGCCTGGCTTTATGATCTAGTGCTAGAGTAAGCATATTGCACAGAAAGTTCAACACACTCAACTTCAATTATTCTAACCCTCGGATCACTACATCATTGGAAAATCAATAATAATATAGAGGATCCTGAGCCAGACATTTGGTGAAACATCTTCAAAACCACCAACAAGATGCACCTGCATTCATTTAATTATGCAGTCTTTTCAATCAGAGTAATAGTAATTCAGATCAATAAGGAGATGGCATTGTTGAGAAGCCAAAACTATAGAGAAATAGAGAGTTCCAACTAAGCATCCAAATTGTGACCAATAACACGAGATGACATCTAGGAGAGTCCCATGTCCACAATATTTGGAGAATCCATATGAGCAACTGAGGTCCTGCACTTAAGAAAACAGAATCAAAAGCAAAGAACCAACATTCGATCAATTCTTACATTCTATTTTGCTTGTGGTGAAAACTAGGCACACACAGGTTGTTGCTTCATCAGTGCCAACAAACTTATCATATAAAAAGGGGACAAAACTGACATTAAGAAGGAAGTTGGAAATGAGAATGCTAAATGGCGCTATAGTAATCTGTCTAGTGACAACTATTGTATAACACAATTCCAACATTGTAATCAATTCATAAAACCTTACAATTTTCTATCTGAAATTCCAAATGGAAGTATCTTAATGGTTTTTTTTTTTTTTTTGGAACACAATCATCAACAATGCAAGGCCAATACTCAATAGTTGCATATTCAAATTGGAACAAATAATCCCAATTATTCTTTATCCATTTACTTAATCCCTCCATGCCAGACTCTTCATAAACTGAGAACTTCCTTTCTGGGATAGCCTTGAATGAATTTGAGGCAGATACAAGAATTGGGTCTTCCATCAAAGCAACTAGGGATATGGAAAAGGTTTTTGAAAGAAGAGAGAGTATTTATGATAATGGATCCTTATGGGGGACAAATGAAAGAGATTTCAGAATCTGACATACCTTTTCCACACAGGAAAGGTAATTTGTACAACATACAGTACCTGGTTTGGTGGGAAGTGAATGGGATTAAGGCATCTAACAAGCATGTACATTGGATAAGAATGCTTTACAAGTACATGAGGCCTTATGTGTCAAAGTTTCCTAGGGCTGCCTATCTTAACTATAGGGATCTTGACTTAGGTACCAACAAAGAGAGCAATGTTAGCTACTTAGAAGCAAGAGTTTGGGGTCTAAAATACTTCAAGGGTAACTTCAAGAGATTGGCACAGGTGAAGAGCAAGGTCGATCCAAAAAATTTCTTCAGAAATGAACAGAGTATACCACTCCTAGAAAGTGGTGTTGATTAAGTAGCTGAACATATATATATTTGTATAAAAGAAAATTAGTCTCAGATTTGTGGGCATTTGTCATTACAGTGTGTACAAATCAAAGCTCAAATATACAGTGTGAAATCAAAATGCAATACCTATTGTTCTACCAAAAGAAATTGCAATCTCTGGGATGTGAGCAGGTTAATGCACTCATGACCTATTTCCTCCTGCATTTTTCAAATATGTGAGAAAAGATATACAAAGTAGTTTCCAATCATTTGTTTCATATTATTTCGGTTTGCAGGAATTAAATTCCTCCTCTTCCTCCCCCTTTCCCATTCAATAGATAAAGCTAAAATGTCTTAAAAGAAGCACTATGATGAATGCATACCTCGTTTGCTATACGAACTGGTGAAACAGCTACCGCATCACTAAGGGAAGTATCATTGGATATTTAGAGGGAAAAAGAGGACATGCAAAAATTATACCTAACAGAATCAGACAGGAGAAGTAAAAGTTGCAAATCTAAAATACCAAAATATACAAAAGCAGTAGTTAAACCATTACGACTTTAGATAAGTAGGCTTACCTTTCATAGGAGTCTTGAGGCTATAAGCAAACTATATGAAAGCAGTCATCCCAGTATCTCAATGTACTTTGAGATAAGAAGCACTACAACACTTATACATGGGGCCCTATATTTACTCTCCACTTCTTGTCTTGTGCTGATGCATGGGTAATACAGTAAAACAAGAATTGATGTTAGTACGTAAATGGGCAGGATCAAATGACAGACAATCATCAATCACACTCACATATTGAAGATGTGAAAGAAGAAAGAAAAGAAATAAGGGCAAAGGATACTTGAGGGGAGGTTAGAATATTGTATATAAGTTACCTCCATTGATGAATCACTTGAGAAAGCCACATATTGTTGTAGAAAGCTGGCTATATAAGTGCACATGACAAAAGCCTGCAGCACCCGCATTAAAATGATGCATCAGGTTCAAAAAAAAAAAAAAAAAAAACAATTCCACATGTAAACTAATAAAGTAGGTGAAATAACAGTTCACAAAAGCAGTAATCCTTCAAGACTTATACTTGAAGAAATTTATAGACCCAGTTGCCCACAACAAAGAAATTACATACAAACACCTAGCTTACCTTCTGAATTTCCAATTTGCTACTGCAGGGACCTTAACTGGACATAACGCCTCCTGCTTCCAGCCAGTTAGAGCATCGAATGCATTGAAATGAATTTTGGTGCCACTATCCACATGTTTGAGAATTAAAAAACTCTCCCCGAAAGCCATCTCTGGCAATTGAGAAGTCTGAAGCTTTTCTTCCTACCTGCAAGCACATAAAATAACCATCATGACTCAGGCGGTAACATATACTCATAAACCCCTAACATATATCATCAAACTTCTTCTGTCAACATGAAGATCTCCAATTTTCCATAACTACCACCAAATAAGCCTTATTCCCAATTTGTTTTGGAGAGGCTGATTTCTTAACTCAAACACTCGACCTTTACCAAATAAAATCCAATGTACATTTGTTTTTTTTATGTCAAATTTTGAATCCTAGTTAAGGCGGCATATGATCCTAGGTTCCTAGTATAATGACAATGTCAAGAGACTTTACCAATTTTCAATTTCCACATAACTACTCAAAAACTTCTCCTAACATTTTCATCACATTCAAGAAAACCTGACTGATCACTGCTTTTCGACCATATATAGCTAGCGATATAGTGAGAGAGAAAGTAAAATTCAATTTGCACAAGCTAAAATTAACACAGCAACAACAAAATCATTATATGAAATGGTTCAGTTTATGCTCTGAGTTTAGTAATTTTTAAAAGAGAGAGAGAGAGAGAGAGAGACTGACAGCTGGAGGTTGGAGGAGTTGAGAATGGAGAGCTTGCGAGTTTCGATCTCCTAGCCATGGATGCGGAGACCGCGGCAGCTGTCAGGCAAGGGTTCAGCTCCAGCAGCTTTGAGTTCCTTCCCTTCCACTTCTACTATCCGTAGAAAAAATAGCTTCAAAAAAAAGGAATCATCTTGACTGGAATATTTCTGTAATCACAATAACAATAATTAATAAATGCTTGATCTCTATAAAGTATATTAGGTGTTATAAAACAGGTCAGTGGAAGATTTCTTTTTCTTTTTTTCTTTTTTTATAGCTCAAATCAACCAACAATATCAGTCAACAAAGGGAGAAAAATTAGTTAGTTCATTGTTTAGGTAACATATATTAGCATCTTCTTTTCTAAATATCAAGCTACATTTCTAAATAAAACCAGGATGCTTGAAAATTATATTTTACTATAAAGCATGATCCCCATAGTGATTTGACTTAGATAAAAACTATGATAAATGGCAAATCTATAGACATAACAAAAAAACTGGAAGCTTATAATATAAAAAGGAATTAAAGCAACAAAATACCTGTAGAATGAGCTGATTCCTATGGCATGCTTACCCGGTTCAATTCTCCTAGTAATATTACCTTGTGCCAATTTTGACTCTGTTTACACAATGGTTAACGAAGCACATCAGGTACGTCACCACATCAACCCGGTTGAAAATAAAAAGATAAAATTTATTGAAATGTAAGAAATTAGATAAAGGGGGTAAAGGAAAAGAAAAGAAAAGAGATAGTACCAGTGACTGAGTTGTTGAACAATTGCAGCACCCATAAGCTTTAATTAAGTCCCAATTCTTATGATCAGGTTTCTATGGTTCTTCTTCATCTGAAATTTAATCACCAAGAAACAAAGACGTTGAGAGAGAACAATGGAGAAGAGGAATTGGGCTTTTGGATTTTTTTTTTTTTTTTTTTAATTGAAGGTTGGGAGTAGAATGGTGACTTTTACATACCTGGCTCTTCTTCTTGCCGAGACAGTTCTCCTTTCAAATTGGGAATGTGAGAAATTTTATGCCAATCTTCCCCAATTTGCTTCTTGCATCTTTTCAGTAAGATGGGACAGTGATAAATGCGTAGTGTTTGCAAAGAGGTAAGGGCACCGATTCCTTCTGGCAATGATTCCAATTTAGGGCAATCCCAAATTTGAAGTGATTGAAGAGATATAAGTTTGCAGATGCACTCCGGTATAGCTATCAAACTACGACAGACCGAAATTTCGAGATTTTGTAGAGAGCTGACATATTGAAGTCCCATTGGGAGAGAGACCAACTTCGGAAGAACAAAGAATCTCAAAGAGAGAAGGGTCCTAAGTCCTTGCCATTCCATCTCATCCCAATCATTGGATAAATCAACCACCTCAGAAAACTCAACTTCCAGATGTTGAAGTGCCGTAAGATATCGAATGCCTTGAGGAAGAGGACATTGGGCTAGCTTTAGAGTACGAGGAGAAATGAGATTTCGTAGGCACTCCTCTGGCAAAGCTTCTTTCATAGCCTTTATATGCATGTAACTTAATTTGGAGAGAGGGGTAACAATTGTAGAAGAAGAGGCGATTGATGGTAGATTCCCTGAAGTCTTGTTGTTTATCATCATCCTCTCCAATGACTGCTTCAAGCTACACCTTTCTAGCCTCAATCTTTCGAGATATGGAAACAAAGGAAAGGAAGTCAGCTGAGGGCAATCCCTAATTTCTAAATCAGAAAGACGAGGAAATGAAGGAAGAGAATCCCTCCTTCCCCGCCACCATCCCTGTAAATTAGGGCAATCTTCAATCATAAGTATCTCCAGAGATGGGTAGAATAAAGATTCACTGTTATCTCTCTCTGAATTTGATATGTGCTCTAAACAATCCAATCTGTCCAAATGGATAATTTTGAGAGAAGGAAATTGGTCCAACGGTGGAAGATATTTGCATTTTATACATAAAGTTAAATTAAATTGGACAAGATTTGTGAGCGTCTCAAGCCAACGTGGAAATATCACTCCTCCGTACAGCTCTAATCTCAATGCTTTGAGATTTATGTGTGGTTGCAAGGCTTCCAATGACATGTTATCATTACCCGCACTCGTCTCATTAATGTCTTCTATCACCCACCTTAAGTTCAACCTATCAAGGCGTTGTTTCTCTTTCAAATTTGCATTCTTACACTCTAATATGGCATCTTTTTCGTGTTTAAGATTTTCAATTGACAGTTTTTCCCCTTAGCTCATTTAGCTTGTTAAGTTCCTTCAATCCACCGTAACTCTGAGGCATTGAATCGATCCTATCTTTACTCATCACAAATCTTGACAATGTCTGTAGATTAGTCAATTGGCTCAGTCCATTTGGCATATGAGTCAACTTCAAACACTGATCAATTTCAAGAAATCTAAGGTTGACTAATTTGTTAATATCTCTTGGCAATTCTTTAAGTTGCCAACACCTAGAGAGTTTAAGTGTTTGCAGATTGTACAACTTGACAATAGAATTAGGAAGCATCTCAATGTCTTTATTCATAGAAAGATCAAGATATCTTAGATGCTTCAACTTTTTGATAAAACTTGGAACTATTTTAATCCCCATGTAATGCAAATCCAACAAGCGTATGAACTTAAAACTAGCCACAATTGCACTATAAGTTGAATCATTTGAGCTTATGGTATTATACTTTGGTTGACATGGCAAAAGAAATGTTCTTATCCTTCTTGTTTTATATAATGAGATCGGAATTTCTGATAAAGAGTATAACGTATCCCCAAATGACACATGATGAGTTTTCTCGTCAATGTCTTCCTCTTTTGAATAAATGGTGGTGCTCTCTAATCCCGTTACTTGCATTGCTATATCATGCATGAGATCATTTATTTTGAATTTTGAAATATTGCCAAGTTCATCTTCTTTGACATTTTGAAAGAACGATCTCCAAAGCAAATCCATAAAATACTCATGACCAACATCTTGTGGACATTGCTTTTTGTCATGCAATGTGATGAACCCTTGCGCCATCCACATATTAATCAAATTTGATTTGTCAATCTCGTAATCCTTTGGAAATAAATTACAATAAGCAAAGCATTGCTTCAAGTGTGACGCGAGATGATCGTAACTCAACTTTAATGTTGGTAAAATGCCACTTTCGTTCTGACGTATTTTTGAAAGTTCATTGGTTTTGAATGATCTCCACTCTATTTCGGATTTTTTGAAATACAATAAACCACCTATTGTTCTAATTGCAAGCGGAACCCCTACACACGTTTTTAAAATTTCCTTCCCAATTCCTAAAAAGCTTGCATTCATCTCTTCTTCCCCCTCTTCAAACGCCATCTTCTTAAATAAAGACCAAGCATATTGTTCTTCTAATCCCTTTAGCACGTGTGGTTGAATAGGCTGTGAAATCTTTGCCACGATTTCACTACGTGTAGTCACTAAGATTCTACTGCCTTTTGCACCACCCATTAAAATTTTTTTCAATTCACTCCATTTTTCACGATCCTCATTCCACACATCGTCCAACACAAGCATATATCTCTTTCCATTAATTTCTTTTTCGAGATTATTGACTAATGTGTTCATTTCAAGGTCTTTTGGTTTCTCATTTTTTATACATTCCAAGATTTTCTCAACAATAATCTTCAAATCAAAATCGTCAGAGACACACACCCACAATTTTAGCTCAAAATGTTTCTTGATTTCTTCATCATTGAAGACAAGTTGAGCAACTGTCGTCTTTCCCAGTCCTCCAATACCAACTATCGGAAGGACAGAAACATTCTCCTTAACATTGGGATTCAACAGAGATTCAATAATGGCCTTCTTATCATCCTCCCTCCCAATAACATCTTCAGCACGTACAACAGAATGAGTCTGCTGTCTTGCCTTATACCTGACTTGTTTCTCCTCACAACGTTCTTGCAAGGGAAACTGCCTGTCCGCAGCTATAGCAACTAGCCTTTCCCTCATCTCCTTAACCTTATGACCCATTCTAACACCATATGCAAGCTGGTTAGATTTGGAAAAGAAGATGCATACCTCTTTGGCCTTCTTGTCCCGGGTCATCCCTTCCCGTCGCAAGGCCTCAGTGGAGATTTCATCCAGCAAGTCATCTGCATCACACATGGCATCCTTCAGCCTCTTCAGCCACAGTTTGATCTCTTCACTGTTGTGTTGCTTCGCCTCTGCATCCAAAAGCACAGCACTGGTTGTGGAAACTGTCTCCTTGAGTTTGTTGATCTCGTCTTTGACACCCCAGATGAGCGCAACCTCTTGGAGTGCTAGTTTGCCCGCTATCCCGATGATTCCCTTAGCAACGTCGAACAGAGCTCCTTCCGCCATTTCTTTAATTAGAGAGAACTGAATGAATGCTAATGCTGTCTTTGTGAGAACTGAGCACCGGAAGGTAAGAGTAAGAGTAAGTCAGAGCAGTAGGATCTATGATCTGTGATAAGGGATGGAGTTTGCGGTTTGACTCTTTTGACTGCTTCGAAGACAGTGAGGTCCTAGTATAATACTATAATGCACGTGGTTGTGGAACACAAGAACGGAAAATGCACAGTTCCCCAACTTGTATGGTAATAGCTTCCCACGACTACACCAAAAGAAAACCGTGTGGGCACAAGTTAAACAGTACATTAAGATAAATATATCGTGTTTGGAGGGATTATTTGGTTTATAATTAAATTCCTCAAACTATATCATTAGTTAGGCAACGTTTCAAACATATTGCATTTCTAACAATTCGACTTCAGAGGAGTCGATTTTACTGTTCATATTGCCTATTTTTGCGCCACGTAGATAAAGAAATCGAGTCCATTGGACTCATTTCTTTGTATTGAAAACGACTCCGCTGGAGTTGATTTCTCTGTATACAGATTCAAAGAAAATTCACGAAGATCATAATTCCCTGAAAAAAAAACCTCACAACCTGAACCCCAGAAGAAATCATTTCCAAAACGGAGTCGTACCCGAGCGCTCCACTGATCCGATCCGATCCTGGGTTTGGTCAGAATCGGCGCCTGGAGTTTGTTCTTTGTTCTTCGTGCTTCGCCGTCGGTGTTGCTGGGTTCGTCGGGGTTCGTCGGTGCCTGCATTCGTTTGCTCGTCGGTGTTGCTGGCGCCTGGGTTCGTCGGCGCCTGCGTTCGTTTGCTGGGTTCGTCGGCGCCTGCGTTCGTCGGTGTTGCTGGGTTTGTTTGCTGGAGACTGTGACGGCATGGGGTTTTTTAACACAACTGAAAGCTAGTTGTGTGGAGCGGCGGTTTGTTTTTGGGCAAATCGACTCCATTGGAGTTGTCTTCAATACAAAGAAAACGACTCCACTGGAGTCGTTTTCTTTGTATTGAAGACGACTCCAATGGAGTCGATTTCTATGTCAAAAAAATGAGTCCATAGGACTCGATTTCTTTAGCTACGTGGCGCAGAAAATAGGCGATATGAACAGTGAAATCGACTCCTCTGAAGTCGAATTGTTAGAAATGCAATATGTTTGAAACGTTGCCTAACTAATGATATAGTTTGAGGAATTTAATTATAAACCAAATAATCCCGTGTTTGGAGAAGTAAACAGTAATTTAAAAATTATTTTTTTATTATTTTCAATAATAAGTTTTTAATTTGCAGTAAATTAAGCGGTATTCAAGCATACTTAGTAAAAAAATTTACACCTGAATTTTCTACACTTATTAAATTTTTTTTTTTATATAAGTGAACTTAAAATAGCTGGCATTATTCACCCTCACTTGTCTTTGAGGATAAAATATATTTTTAAATGGTATTGATAGGAAGACAAAAATCTTACAGGGTGCAATGTTGTATTTTTTTTTATTTAGTACCTTCAATGCTAAGCTCTTTCAATCAGTTAATTAAAGTTGAATCTCTAGAATTCTTAGCGTTGCATGTGAGAAGCTGTAGTCCCGGACTACAAGGTCACCAAGCTGACCTTGTAGTCCCGGCCAATAAGAGCAAGACAGGTAAGATGAAAAAGCTGACATTGTACAGCTCATCAACCATGGCAGAAGTCTCCAATGTTAATTCTCAAAAAAATAAAAAAAAGTCTCCAACGTTAGTCAATAGTTAACGTTAACGTTAATAAAGGAATAAAATATATAAAAGAAACCAGCCAGCCAGCTGTATTCCATTTGAGACTTAGGACAAAGAGAACCTTTTAGGGTTCTCTTGTGAACAAGGGAAAACAAAAGCCACAAGGACTTGCACAGTGCCGACAAAAACCAAGTGCACTGTGTGACCACAAACAAATATTATGTGTGTGATTTTTAGAGATCAAGTGAAAAGTTCTGGTGTAAAGGGATAAAATCTTGTTCACATAAGCATGGAAGAGCCCAATTTTCAAAGTAATGGAGGTATAATTTATTTTGTCTTGTTGTGTTTTGTTTCATTTTTTAAAGAATGTATTATGATTTGTTGTGTTATGTTTGCTCTAAATAAAATATATAGAAATGTAATGAGGTATGAATTTAATGCTTTTTTTTGGTGAAAAATTTAATGCTTTGTTGTGAAATGTTTGTTCCCAAATAAAATATATTGTGGTATGAATTTATTGCTTTGTTGTGATAAGTTTGCTCCAAAATAAAATATATAAAGGTGTTTGCTCCCAAATAAAATATGTGTAGTGATATATGTTTTTTTTTTTTTTTTTTGTTATTATATATATAATGTGTATATAAAATATATATATATATATATATATAATATGATAGGAATAAATAATATATATTCATCATTATATTGGTAACTATGTCTAATTTATAATTATATTTGTGCCTAGAAGTGGGGAAGCTTTGTAATAAAGCATACCATAGGCCTTTAAGAACACATAAAAAATTGCACACATAGGATAATTATTGTATTGTAAATTCCTTAATATTTTATTTCTAACGTCTATTTTTTTCATAAAAATTATTGTAGTTATTTGCAATTCAAGTGATATTGAAGGAATTGAAGATTGTTTGTTTGTTGAACGAATAGAAAATAGTGATGACAATTTGTTGGATAAGGTGACATATACTGAAAATGAAGCATACAATTTATACAACAATTATGCATTACGAACAGGTTTTAGTATACGAAAAGGAAAGCCTAGATATTTTAATGGGACAAAGAACATAAGGCAACGTGAATTTCTATGTTCTAAGGAGGGTTTTAAAGTAGATGAAGATCCTTGTGAAGAGAAAAATTGGAATAAACTAGAGACTAGAACTGACTATAAAGCATTTATTCGTTTCACAGTTGAAAATGATGTGTGGAGGGTTACTGCGTTTAATCCAAAGCATAATCATGAACTTGCACTACCATCAGAGAGACATTTGTTAAGATCGGGTCGTCGTATTTCAAAACCTAAGGCAGGTTTAATTGATTCCATGGTGAATGCTGGTATAAGTACAAAGAATACTTATTTGTATTTAACAGAAGAAGTTGGAGGGAGTGAGAATGTGGGCTTCACTGAAAAAGATTGTTATAATCATGTGAACACAAAAAAGATGTCAACAATTAGTGCTGGAGATGCTCAAAGCCTATTGAATCATTTTAAGAAAAGGCAGATAGAAGATCCCATGTTTTTTTACACGGTTCAAGTAGATCAAGAAAATCGCATGACGAATTTTTTTTGGAGAGATGGGAGATCAAGGGTTGATTATGATTGTTTTGGAGATGTTGTGGTATTTGAAACTACTTACCGCACCAATAGATATAATTTGATTTGTGCTCCATTTGTAGGTGTTAATCACCATTGGCAAAATGTAATATTTGGGTGTGCATTTCTTTTGGATGAAACTACTGCTTCTTTCAAATGGTTGTTCAAGTCATTCTTAGACTCAATGGGGAATCGATCTCCAATAACAATTTTTACTGACCAAGATCAAGCCATGTCAAATGCTATTGAGGAAGTGTTTTCGAACACACATCATCGACTATGTTTGTGGCATATTTCAAAAAATGCACCTTCCTACTTTGGAGAGTTAAATTCTAATTCGGAGTTTCAATCCTTGTGGAACAAGTGTCAAAAATATTGTGATTCAAAATTGGAATTTCAAAACACATGGGATAAAATGATGCATAAGTTTAATCTTGAAGATCATCACTGGCTTAATATGATGTACAAAATTCGACATAAATGGAGCACTGCATTCACTAAGGATAGCTTCACAGCTGAATTTAAAGCTTCCTCGAGGAGTGAAAGCACAAACCATGTTTTGAATAATATAGCAGATAAAACAATAAGCCTCACTAACTTTGTAATTAAATATGAAAGTGTGTTGGTAGGTATGCGATCTTCAGAGTTTAATGAAGATTTTCGATGCAAGCAAGGCACCCCGCAAAGAGTAGTTAAGAAGAGTGGTATTTTGGGTCATGCAGCTCAAGTTTACACGTAAGATATTCAGATTATTTGAATATGAATTCCTTAATAGTCTTGCAATAGAGTGGAAGCAAGTTGATTGTCAAGATACAATTGATGTCTTTGAGGTGAAAGAAGAAGATAGTGAAAGAGTACGCATTGTCCATTTTGATCATTTCAATTGCAACATTTCTTGTTCTTGCAAGAAATTTGAGTCATTGGGAATTCTTTGTTGTCATGCATTGCGGGTCTTCAATTTAAAAAATTTGACTAAAATTCCAAGCCAATACATTTTGAAACGTTGGACAAAGGAGGCTAAGAAAGGGATGATGGCTTACGAACAAGACAATCATTCAAGTGGCGATGCTAAAGAGGCCGAGATAGTGTGGCGTAATAGCATGTTACGTATAGCTAATACAATTATATCCAAAAGCCAAGGGGATGATAGCCTTAAAAGCATTTGTCAAAAGATTTTATTGGGACTTGATGAAAAAATCGAAAGAGAGTCATCAAAGTTGGGTTCAAATGCAAATTTGGAAGAAAATGAAGTTGTAGAGCATAATATAGCTGATGAAATGCTTGGCTTATCAAATCATGTGTCAGCTTTAAATCCCCCATGTGTGAGATCAAAAGGCTTACGAAAGGATAGACTTAAAGGCCACTTTGAGAAGCGCAAGACAAAATCATCTAAGGATGCATCCTCTTCACGTAAGAAATTCCTTTTTTTCTTTATACTAAATATATGTCATATTTTTATTTTTAATAAAACTTTTTATTTACAATTATTATTGTGTTTGATTTTTTTAATGTGCAATTTTATAGGAAAAGCAAAAAAACAAGTTTCTAAAGAAAATTCAAATGTGTCATTTGGTGGCTCATACAATCCAGCTATATACCAACCACCAAATCCCTACTCTCATTTAGGATTTACAAGTGATAATGCACATGGTCAATCTTACATGTCATGGACAAATCATTCTCAGGTATTTAGCATCATTTAATTTACAAATTTAGAATATTTATAATGTGTAATCATAATTTTGGTCATTGACGTAATAGCTAAATATGAATTTTGTTTCTATATAGGAAATGGGTTGTGTAAATGTTCCATTTACAACTATGTTGCAAGGTACCAATGTTATAACGCAACTTAGTCAGGTAAATTGACATAATTGATTATTTATTTGAAATGGAATAAAATATCTATCATTTATGTATTAACATGTGTATAAAGCTTTGTTTTGAAATAATGTTTTCTTATATTTTGATCTCTATAAAATCCAATGACTTATATTCCCTCACAAATGAACTCGTTGATGTATAGCTCCAAGCAATCAAATTCCACACACGAGGTAGATTTGAAAATTCTTGTGGTGTGTTTGCATTATCAATTTTATTACTTATTTCTTGTTCCTAAATATGACTTCCTTTATACTTCATTCTTAATGTATTCATTTTTGTTCCATTCACTATGCTAATATAATTTTTATATGTTTCCAGGTGGGAAGACCGAAGATGCCATGCAGCCAAGAATCCTAGGAACTTCACAAATTCGGCACAAATTATTGACTTGGAGCCAAGTGACATTTATCATGACACTAAGTTTCTTTTGTTTGTTATTTTATTTTTGAGGAATACTTTTGTTCTCTTTGGATTTATCTTGACTTGTTGCCAAGTGAAAGTTATGTATTAACTATAGTTTTAGTGTTAATGGAGATATATAGGAGTATGGCTTTGGAGTAGAAAACCGTGATTGGAACAGTTTGTATTAACTATAGTTTGCATTATCAATATTGCACTCAAGGTTAAATTCAACTGAACAGTTGTATTCATTCAACTGAAAATGGAAGACAACAAAGTCCAAATACAAAGCTATAACAGAGCAGAAACACAGAAACAGCTACAAACTGATACAACAAAACATTAAGTCTTATCCAGCTGAATAAGGTGCTGCACCATAGGGGGTTAAACTCCTTTCCAGACTTGGTTAGTGCCGCTACATTTTGCAAATTGTGCTAGCTCATGAGTAACCTTGTTGCAGTCCCTTTTCAGGTGGTTAATCTGCCAAATAATAAAAGACCTCAAGTTCTCACTAATCCCTTGGATAAGATGGCACCAAGTTCAGGCTGTGATTACATTATAGTAAAATTGATCTTTTGTTGGCACTTGGCAGCTTCTCATATTCCACAAATACACCCTTCAAGCACCTTTTTTTTTTTAGATAACAAACATAATTTTATTGATGTGTAAGTAAACAAAGTATACAACTTAAAAAGGTCCCAAGCTAGCTGAGTTTGTTCAACTACTAAAAATCTTTCCCGACCCAAAATCACATGAAAATTGGTCATGGGCCATTAATTGTCAATTTCAATATCAGTATACCATTTAAAAAGTGTTTTTTTTTTCAAGAATTGTCACAAAAATTCTACAGTCTTTAAACCTTTGATATTGTAAAAAAAATTAAAAATTAAAAATCTAATGGATATGTCAAACAGAGTAGTGAGGACAGGAAAACAGAAAAAGATGTGTTATGCTACAATATTAAGGGAAATGACATTATTAATTTGTTATAATTAGAAAAGGCATTAACCACATTTACACAATACCTCAAAAGAAATACATGTGCGTTAAAGACATACTCAATATACAAATTCACAATTAATTACGTTCTACGTCTTTTAATATTAAAGATGTTCGTCTCTGTTCTATGTCTCGGTTTTTCAAAGCAAGAACCTTTCTGAGTGGGTGAACTCTGATGGGATTTTGATTAACACAGTAGAGGAGATTGATCAGAGCTTTTCCCCTGTTCCCACCTACTAAAAGCAGAGGGTCATGTGTTCAGGCCGAAAGTTGTGTTCAGGGTCATATGGCTAACGCTCCTTCCAAAATCACCTTTAAGCACCTATGATTCCACGAAAATGGTGATTAGAACTTAAATTTGGCATCAAGTTTTTCCTTCTATTTTCTCTGGAACCAAACAAGCGCTAAGAACTTCATTGATGATTCAGACATTTACAATTAAAAGAGAATCAAGTAATCAAAATCAAAATTAAAAGAATCAATACCTGATGAAGCAGAGAAGCAGAGAGCAGAGCACAGAGGGCAAGACCGAGACCGAGACCAAAGGAAAAAAAAAAAACCCAGAAGCAAAGGCAAGTTGAGACGCCGTGAGGGTGAGAAGGAAAAAAAAAATTGGGAGTGAGAGAGATTCAGAGAGAGGCGTGAGCTTGAGTGAGGTGAGACCATGAGCTTGAGTGGTGAGGCGTGAGGGTATGACAGAGAGGCGTGAGGGTATGAGAGAGGATTAGTTTTAGTTTATGGTTGGTTTTAAAACCTTGAATGAAATATAAGAAAGAAGCGGCTGAATTGAAATTTGAAATTTGAAATTAAGGGGGCCCGAAAACTTTTGAAACTGATGAAAAAAGAATGGTTGAAAACAGCTGGCTAACGTTTCCGTTAACGTTGGTGACTTCCTGCCATGGTTGATGAGCTGTACAGTGTCAGCTTTTTGATATTACCTATCTTGCTCTTATTGGCTGGGACTACAAGGTCAGCTTGATGACCTTGTAGTCCAGGACTAGGTAAGAATTTCCCGTCATGATTATGGATTTTTTGATAGGTGACTACCTGCTAGCAATAGCATGCTGGCATTTATCTTGGGCACAGTAACTAGTACACAGGAGGTGCATTTTTCTAAGGTTTTCTCTGTTGAATCTGAGAAAGGTCCCAATCTCATCAATCTCCAAGTATCATACCAAATCCCTTTAATTGAATCATTTTTCAAGAAATACTAGATTTAATATGAAAGAACTGTTGTTTAATTTGGATAAGGGTATCTTTCACATTTAGCTCTAGAAAAGATATTCTGTTATAATAATTTTTTAATGACTATTTCAAAATTGCTCTTCTTATTATTGAAACTAGTGTGTAACTTAGTTCATATATACATATACATTTAAAAATAATTACAATTATATATATTTATTTTTTTATTTATGATTTGAAATCTAATTGGATTTAGACTCTTTAGTTTTTGCCCCTAATAATTCACTTGCCACAAAAATTAATAAATTAGATGGGATGTATAACACAAAATTGAACTTCAATTTAAAATCTAATTGAATTTAAACCTTTTGATTTTTGCATCTAATAATTCACTTGACACAAAAATTTAAAAATTAGATGAGACATGTGGCACAAAAGTAGACTTCAATTTATAATTTAATTAGATTTTCCCTCTACTTTAGCTATATATAATATAAATGACTTATAAATTTGAATTTTTTTTAGTTATATGATTACGTTTTTTATGGTTTATTATATCGGACTCCTCGTTTTCTACACTAAATTAACTAATTTGACACAAAAATTTAAAAATTTATATTACGTGGAACACGTGGCACAAAATTAAACTTTAATTGATATTCAATTTATTTACATTAAATTAACTCACTTGGTACAAAATTTTAAAATTTAGATTAAATAAGACACATGGTACAAAATTAGACTCTAATTGAATCATAATTTGAAATTTAATTGAATTTTATCTCTGCTTTGCCTATAATTATATGTATGTAGAGATATCAAAGGTTAAAAAAAAGCTACAGTCAAGAATTGAAGCATTGAAGATGCATATTAGAGTGAAGAATGACAGTCGTTTTATATGTCTACTTGTATATGAATAAAATTGATAAGCTACAGGTCGTTCTACTTATGATTATATTAGCATTAGTGTAGGTGACAGGTGTTTGTTTTAATTGGTTTCTTGTAAGTTGGTTAGTTTGTATCTTTTCCTCTTACTCTGTTTAGTATATATATGACAAAATCTTTGTAACTTAGTTCATCATGTGAATATGGAAATCATTTTCCAAAGTATTGGATCATGTTCAAGTTCTATGGTTTCCTCAAGCAAGTTTAATATATATTAATAAAAAAGAATAACTCATAAAAATAATTTAAAATTTTTTAATGCACCACACTTATGAAGATTGTTGCATTTGTGTATGATAATTGAATGATAAGCAAAAGCATGAAAGAGAGAGCACGCACAAAAATGAACATGAGAATTACGTGGTTCGGCCTAACAGTCGACTTCTATAGTGAGAAAGCTCTTGAACAGTTACATATTAAGCACTTGTGTTATAATGAGAGTTCATATACTAGAAAATATTTAACTAACCTTAAATTAGTAAGCTAACTAAAAATAACATAAGGTTAATAAATTTGCTCTATAAGTAATTTGGGGCCCACTTGGGCCATAATATATCTACCAAAACTCTTAAATTTTTTTAATTTTTATTTCATATTACAAGAATTATTTGTTTGGATCCTGAAATTCTAGATTAGATTTTTTGAGAAGAAAATTCTAGATTAGATGATAAACTTCAGAGTTCAGAGCAGTGGATGAATTATTCATTCAATAATAAAAATAATTGCACAAAATTGCAATTTTTTGATTGACTCCTGGGTATTCTTTGCCTCACAGAAATTTTTGATGCATGACTCTTTTGACTGCTTTGAAGACAGTGAATCTTAGTATAATAATACTATAATGCACGTGGTTGTGGACACAATAACGAAAAATGCACGGTTCCCAACTTGGATCTATAATCAAAATCAGACCCAAAAAAAACAACAATAGCTCCCCACTACACCAAAGAAAGCTGTGTTGGTACTAGCTGGCTTGTTCGAAATTGCAAGGCCCACTTGGAGTTGCTGATGGTCAAATTGCTGATGGGCTTTAAATGTGGCCCATGAATATTAGCCTTTTTCATAGAATATTAGTTTTCCATCTGGTGAAAGAGTTTACAACTGAGTTTTTGTCTTTGACGATAAAAATATAATTTTGAAAGGAAAGTGATAAGGAGACAGCAATAAACTTACTTTTGCTACTTTTTTTTAAAAAAAAAAAAAAACTTACTTTTGTTAAAATCAACCACATAGGCACATAGATAACAAATACTCATAGAGATCTAGAAATAGAAAACCTCGACCACAAAATCCGGGCTATTGTCTTCTTGCAATTCCTAAAATGTTCAAAGTCATCCCAAAGCTAGGAGAAAATGCACTCTATTTAGGGTGTATGTTTATTCTCTCTCACAACTGGTAGAACCTACAACTGATGGGTCCCATCAGCTTGTAAGATAGAGGAAGCATACACCCGAAACATGGTATATTTCCTCCAAAATTAGGCATAAAACCATGTGTAAAAATTAGATTGATATTCATAATTGTAAGGCATAAATTACGTCTTCTTATCTATATCTATATATTACTAAAAGCTGAAGCGTAGCATTTAATGTTGCTACGCTCACGTTGAGCCACATCAGCAGCCATGTCATTTCCATCATATTTTCTAAAATTTTCCTACAATTTTAAAATAGTTTTTATCAATTTTAAAATAATGATAAATATAAAATATTTTACAATCCTATCTCTACCATAAAGCCCACTTCTTATACATTTAATTACACCATAAAGCCCAAATCCAAAGCCTTTTCAACTAAAACCTTTTAAAACCCTCTGTTTTCACATTTTCAACTTTTTGTTTTCCTGCACGGTTTCAATTTCCTTTCCCTACGTTTTAGTTCTTTCCCCTTCCCCACTTTGTTCTACGGTTTCACATTTAATTCACGCCATCCTCTCTCCCTCCTTCTAATGGTGGCCTCTTTGTCTTCCTTCCTTCCTATCTTCCTCTCCTCACACTACTATATAAATACTGACAGAGGCTAGATGATTCGGTTGAGGTATCTCTAAATCCCAATTTCTTTTGTGGTCCATTCTTTTGCTTGATTTTTTTTTTTCTCTTTTTACTACCTTTTTCGTGTTATGGTGTGGATGATTGTTTACTGCCTCTTTCATAGGGTGTTGAATTTTTGATTGCTAAGTTTTTAAATTGGAGTTTTACCTCTTTGGGTCTGTTCATTTTGAGATTTTTTTTTTTTTTTTTAATTCTATGTGATTCCAATGACATAGTATGACTCTGATTTCTTAGCGTAGTGTTGTGGTGTTTGCTTCCGCTGTTTTCCAACAATTGGTATCAGCGCCTACTTCAATATCATGATTGTATAATATGTTGATTGGGTTTTAGAATCAAAGCAAATTTTTTCCTGGTGTTTCAATTTTTTGCAGTAATTTTTCTGCATAATTGTATTTATCATGGTCTTTGGTTTAGACATGGTTTGATATTCATGGTTGCGTTTTTATTTTGTGCTAAGATTGTGTTTTTTAATTGAGATTTATAAGGCTACTATGGTGTGGCTGATTGTTTACCGGCTCTTTGTTAGGATGTTGAATTTTTGATTGCTGGGTTTTTTAATTGGAGCTCTACCTCTTTTGGGTCTGCTCATTTTGAGTTTTTTGAAAATTGCTGGGTTTTTAATTCTATGTGATTCCAACGACTTAGTGTGACTTTGATTTCTTAGTATAGTGTTGTGGTGTTTGCTTCCACTCTTTTCCAACAATTGTTATCATAGCCTACTTCAATATCATGATTGTATAACATGTTGATTGGGTTTTAGAATCAAAGCAAATTGTTTTCTTGGTGTTTCAATTTTCTGCAGTAATTTTTCTGCATAATTGTGTTTATCATGGTTTTTGGTTTAGACATGGTTTGACATTCATGGTTTCAATTTTAAGCCACTATGCAAGTGCTTTTATTTTGTGCTAAGATTATTTTTTTTAATCGAGATTTATAAGGCTTAAATCTCTCTCCCCACCTAAGATGTATCGGGATGGGATTATAACGACATGCCATCTTTTATTCATCCTAGAAATATGGGTAGGTCTGATTTACTAACCGTTATTATAGCAAAAAATCTGGCTGGGTCTATAAAATATGTTGTTGCAAGTTTCAACTTCCCATTAAATATGTAATTAACTCAAAATACGTCTGGGAAGTTGATGCATCCTATTAAACTACGTCTTTCAAGAAGAGCAAAACATTATAGTAAACATTTTATGCATCCTATTAATCTAGGTAGTTCTTACTTGCAAGTTTCAACTTCCCATTAAATATGTAATTAACTTGAAGGACGTATTGTAAAATGTTTTGCTCCTTTAGTTAATTAGTTAATTACATACTTCAAAAAATTAGTTCTTTAGTTCGAATTGGTTATTAAAAAAAAAGGGGCAAATTAGTTCTTTAGTTCAAACATTTTATAAATTAAGTCTTTAGTTCTTTTTTGAGCAATACATCTTTCACATATTTTCAACACGCCTTTCCCATTTAATATCTGAAGTTGAAAGTATGTAATTAACTAATGAAAAAATATTTTTAATTAATTTTATAGATCTTTTTCATGTGAGAATGATATATTTTTAATGGCAATTTTTTAATGAAATTGGAGGGAAGACCTAAATTGCAGTCAATTTTTTATTGGCAGTATCTTAATAGGGAATATGTAAATTTTGATTTTGACAGTTTTTAGACTACTATTGCATGCTGTTCAATCAGAGGCATTTGTAAAATGTTCATGCCCAAGCCAGTGATAATTGAATGATTACTCTTTATGTACTCATATCATAAAGGCATCTATGGAAAACTCTGATCAGATAAGCTGCATTTACTCAAGAACTTCTCCAGTATTAGATTTGGTCACATGTATTTGGAAGTATACTAAAAATATGTTAAATGATTTAAATTCTTATATCATTTTTATTCATTCTTGCATTACATTTTTTTTCTTATTTATTTATTGGTGATTCACAAGTGTCATAGATAGATTCAAAGCTATTACCACTATGGAGGCAGAAGTGGCAGTATTTTGGATAAAAAAAAACATATATATGAGCAATCTGGGCTTGATATAGTTGCACCTACTAAAAACATATTACTTCTCCTTTTCTGCAGTATATTGTTTAATGAGTTGCTTTGCTAGGAAATTCCATTGTCAACCGAACAGTTTATGTAACCAAAGGAATTATCCAAAAGAAATAGGACATTGTTGAATGAGTTGCTTTGCTAGGAAATTCCATTGTAAATAAAGTTGGAGTTGTTTCTTCAAGTATGTCCAACTCTCAATTATAAATAAAATGAAAAGGTTATGCTAACATATTTTTATATTATTTTTCAGTATGCTAAAATAATTTTTATGTTATCTTTGGGTTGTGTAGGATGTTCAGTTTTTCTACCAATTTATCACAGATTATCTATTAAATTGCAAGTTCAAAAGCTAGAATATTTCTTTAGGTATCACTAAATGTCAGTTGTAAATAAAATGAAATGTTTTACTAAAATAGTTCTCATATTATTTTTGGTGGTGTAAGCTATTCATATTATCCACCACTTATTTGAAATGATTTTTAGGTGGGTGTAATCAAATGGCTTTCTACAATTAAGACAAAACATTTAATGAAGAGATACCACTACTTCTAGAATTGTTTCAAAGACACAAATCAGAACTTAAATCTCTATGAGATTGAATATATGTCATTGATCAGTGAAATGGGCAGCTTAGGAGAGTATAAAAGTTAATGGGGATAAAATATTGCAAAAGATAGGGGTCCTCAAGTTGTCTTTCTTGGGTTCATAAATTTTGAACTGTAGAAGGAAAAAAAAAAAAAAAAAACAAAAGAAAAAGGATGGCATATAGAGCATGTAGGTGATAATTCAGGGTAGTGCTAAAATAGGCCGTGGAAGCTTTTAACACAAAGTGAAAAAGTAAAAACAGAGGGAGATTAAAAAAAAAAACGATGTTGGTCTAAAAAATGAGGTTGGTTTAAGTATTTGAGTTGGGTCTTATCTTGTGATAGTTTCATTTATAATGGAACTGCATAAGGCAGGAATCTCCAAATAGTCTTAGAAAAATGCTCTTCATGTTTCTTGTATGAACTTACTTAGCAATCAAGAAGACACTATAAATAGATGATAGCAAAATCAATGCACCTCAAAACATAAAATATTAGATCTTTTTGATTGTGTGTATTTGTATGCAAGTGTTTGTGTTCATTCATTAAAAAAAAAAAAGTTCTTGGTGTTCAATTATGTGGACACCTGTCATCGTTTTAATTACTATTTTACCCACCCGTTGCTCACAGGTTTCCTGTTAATTTGCATTTTTTTAAGTTGGATTGCTTATTCAAGAATGTCTAACTCTCAATTATAAAAAAAAAAAATGAAAAGGCTATGCTAAAATATATTTTATATTATCTTTTGGTTGTGTAGGTTGTTCATATTTTCTACCAGTTGATTATGAATTATCTAATAAATTGCAAGTTCAAAAGCTAGATTATTTCTTCAAGTATGTCCAATGAATAAAATTTCCACATTCTATTCCAAATACTAATCTCTGATAATACACAATTAATTACATCACCAAAACCTCCAATCACCATGAATCCTGCAATATATTGATCATACATATATAATGTAGCTTGAGTAGTAATGCATAGAAAAATATTAATAATTAATAATATATAATAATAACACTATCATAAATAAATTTATTACGCGCAATGCGCGGGTCTACGACTAGTATAAATTAATAAGTAGCAACAAGTAAACCAACACATTAAGAAGAAATCATACAAATTGAAGAGGAAATTCAAAGTCCACAGTTCATCCAAGATTATTCCAAAGACATACAAAGCAAAAACCATCCTGTAATAGGAAAAAAAAAACATCAACCATGAAACGAAGATTCATAAACTGAAGAAACTCAAGATAATTTGAAGTGTAGGTTCTTTAACATACCAAAATTTTCAGAATTTCTCAAAATATTTAATTTTAAAACAAAAAAGGGGTATTACCATTATGTTTCAATTTGTATATGAATTTCATTTGTGGATCACTAAACTGTGAGCTTAGTAAAGGTGGCAGATTGAATGATATTGTTAGAAACTCTGAATTAGTGGAGATTTATTGAAAAATTAAATTTAAATCTAGAAAAATGAAAAATCACTTGAGAAGGAACCTTTAAAAAAAAAAATTTTTAATTTAGAAAAAAAACATTGCATCATAAAGAAGTATACATTGACATCTCAGCCTTAATGATTTCAAACTAAATTGCACCAGCCAAATTCGACGAACAACTTCAATATTCTATGATCGACTAAGAGAGAGGGTCGCAACATCCACAGAGAAAAAAAAAATATATATATATATATATATATATATTTTTACAGTTTTGTCAGTTATATATATAATTGCTACGATATTTCATAAATGTTTGAATTTCCATCATTTAATGTTGATTATGTTAGTTACATATATATGATTATTTGAGTTCAGAAAGTCAATTACAAAAGCTTAATTATTCTAGAAATTTCTGGAAATGCTTAATCATTCAAGAAATCCTTGCAAAAGTTTAGTCACATTTTCAAACAAAAAGATATCTATAATGTGAATCCAAGCTTGCATAAAATAGACCTTGTATGGCGTAAAGAAAAAGCAAATCTAACTCATTTATATCTTAATTTGATGATAAAAAATAAGGACAAAGTTTAACTATAAAATTGGTTGTAGTGTAGGGCAACCTTACTCAATAAAATAAAGATTACTACATATTTTGAAAATCTAACCGTTGAATTATATGTTATTTACACTCTTAATACACATGTTAAATTTTGTGTCAATTAAATATTATATACTATATGATCTATAATCTTATATTTTATGCATAATTTTAAACTACAAAAACTAACAGTTTAAACAATTTATTGATGACATAACTATTGATCTTTAATTTTTAGAAATTTTACAAGCATAGAGGATGTTGAGTAAGGTTTTAGTTTTAACCTTATTATGAAACAAATGCCATTACTTCGAGGATATTAAGTTTAGCTATGAAACAAATATCGGAAATAAATTCTGATATACTTCATATTCAATATTGCTAGATAGAGCTCTCTATAAATGGGGCATTCTGAGCATTTAGAAGACAAAACCAGCTTTGGCTTAAAGTTCTTTGTGCCAGCTTGTGCTAAAATTCTATGTATGTATTCTAAAAATAATTCTAAAGTTTTTTAAGAATACATCTTTGATGTTTGAATTGCAAGACTATTTCCAAAATGCCATGGCAAGTGAATTTTATCAATTCAAAGTGAAAGTTGATCTATTACTTATTTTTCAGCTTAAAGTTATTTGTTTCCGATATTTGTTCAGTGTTAAGGGTCATTTTCGTAAAGTCAGCCCAACCCAGCATAACAGATAATAAAAGCGGCAGGAACAGAATAAAACTATTAGGCCCGAGCGGCAGGAATAACAAAACACAGGCCCATAACACGAGCAAATGGGTCTTGAGGAAGCAAATGGGCCTAAAGGGCCTGGAAAGAGAGAAATGACACCCATGGGCAATGTATGGTATGAAAAAGTAAGAATGGGCCGTGGCAGGCCCAAAGCAATGTAAAGAAAGTAGGGGTTAATGGCAAGCCCATGAACCCCAAGGATGAGAATGAGGAGATTGGGCCGAGGAAGCCCAATCAAGTTAGTAAAAGCCCATGGGTACACAAATTCAGTAAATGGGCCGAGGAAGCCCGAGGAAAGTAAAAGGGCCGCAGGCCCAAAGAAAGGGACAATGGAGCCCATAAAGTGAGAACACCAGCAGACTTCCATAAGTCACTGGGGGAAGAAGTGAAACGGCAGGTCTGAAATGGGCCTAGCAGGAACATGTTGCTATGGTAGGAAAGACCAAGCAATGAAACAAGACATAAAATGTAAAACAAGAAATGGGCCAAGGGGGACGTACTAAGAAAAGCCCAAGCCCAAAGGGAGGTAGTGGAAGTGCAAACAGTCCGCATAAAAATCAAGAAGAGTGGCAGACGAATATGAACAAGGCACCATGAGCCACAGGCCAGCTTCGAAACACACATAACAGGGAGCATGCGCAAAGCCCAGGTGCCACCAGCCTGTACCCAGCCAATATGGGTCGTGGTGGGGCCATGGGTCCGTGGTAAGAGGTAAAGGGGGGTGTGGTTTGGTGGTGGGGAGGGGGGAAAGGATTTATTTCGCGTTCCCTGTCCAAACCCTTTTTGGAGGTACGTCCTGCTGGGATGACAGACCGTCCAAAAGGGGTAAGATTGGAGAGGGAACGCTGAGTGCATGCCATAGGAAGAGAGAGAGAGCATTTAAGGCCACGGCAGACAGAAACAAAAACGAACCTGTCTTTGTCTGGCGAGGGCGAGCTATGCGCAGAGGGTGGTCGGCAAGCATGCCCAGACCAGACAAAGGCCGTTAGAGGGTAAAATGGTAAAAGAATGCTTACGGCAGGCCCTATAAAAGGAGCCTCGCCGTGCCCTGTAAAAGGGACCGAAAAACAGAGAAAGAAAAACACATAGAAAGAAAAACTAAAAGGAAAAGGAAAAGAAAGGAAAAAGGATAAGAAAATCATTTGTGAGGATAACAGGCATGCACCAATAGATCTTTTCTTTCCTCTCCCCCTCAAAATCCCACTCTCTAAGGGATAATGAAGCGGTAAAAATAACAATAACTTTCTTCACACCTCAACCATTTAGGTCCGATTCCCTCAAAGTTATTAATCCCCACGGCAGGATATTCACCTGGGAGGTTGATTTCATTGAGAGGAAGCGTTCTTCCTCTTTGGACGGTCACCATTATAGACTTGATTATTGGCTTGATGTTTATCTTTGATTAAACCTCCGTCATTGTTTAATCCATTGCTTTCTTTTCTTTTAAAAGCCGTTATTATTATTATTACTACTACTGTGACATTCGGCCATCATTATTATTGAAAGCTATAACATTCTGTTTGTTCATTTTATCATTGTATCTGTCTGCTGTAATTTTGTGGTAATAAGCTCTGTTTGCCGTAAGGGGTGTTCTTGGCAGATAAGGTTGAGTTTGTGCACAAGCCGGCCCAAAGTGAGTTGCAGTTGGGCCGGTCTCGACTTCCCTACTCAGAAACACATCAGGGCCCATCACTTGCAGAGGGTAGCCCAGCCCAAACACAAAAAAAGGCCCCTACATTCAGCAATGACAAGATTACTAATTCTATTGGTTGAAGTCTTGAAAATGATGGTTAGGAATATGCATGCGCAGCGAATGGGCCTAGGGCCTGGTATCCATCAAATTTTGCTCATGCCTGTTGGTTGGCCTGATTGCAAGCACGTTGGATTCTTATTTTGGTAATACTTATACTTGAATGTGAACTTAGTATTTGTTTGAGAACAGCTTATATAGTTGAAATTGAAAATTTTTTGCTGAAAGTACTATAAATAAAACTAAAATGTAGCTGAAATAATAAAGTGTGACACATAAATAGTACTAAAAAGTGCAATAAAACTCATGAATAGTAGCAAAAATAAGATAAATAGTAAAAAAAACTGACTTTTTAAGCCAATGCCAAACGCACACTTAAAAAAGACTTCTTTGGGCCCAATTGAGGAAATGATATTACTTGTAAGAGAATAATATGTTATGCTGAATTGGGTTGGTAGTTGCTGGTTGGATGTCTAATTGTTCAAGCCATAATGATAGTGTCTGTTCCAGCCTTTGTTTTAATATTCTTTAAGACCCTGACATATTGGATGCAAATTGTGGATTGTAATGGGTTGACTCAAGTTCTATCATGGGCTGCATTTAGTGACTTCTTTAGGCCTGTTCCTTCTCTTTACCTGTTCTGTAAATGTACACATTTTACACTTGCTCCCCATCTCTCTCCCTCTCAGGCACTCAACCAATCACTCACTCACCCTCCATCTCTTGGTTCTTCTCCCCCCCCCCCCCCCCACCCCCCTCCACAACTCATCATTGGCTCCACCAATCTCACCACCGATCTATGAGATGTCAACATCAAAGCTTATTTGTGATATTATCACCAACAGGGAAAGAAATTCAGCAACAAAATACCATTTATTTGGATTCAATAAAAAAAATTGATTTAACTGTCCATGCATCTAAATCGTAAACAATGCACTGGAATGTCACAAAAAAGAACTCTATCTTTGCCAGGAGTAATAAAACTTACACTACAGAGAAGAGCAAGTGTTTATTTCCATAATTTTAGGGGCCTTGTATTTACAAGGCTCAAGAGATCATTGTTCACCATTGTAGAAACAACCTGAAAATGAAAACCCCATGTATGAAAAAGACATTATAAATACCTTGTTAATAATCAATTGATAAGATAAAAAATATTTATCTCCAATCGTTTTACATAGCTTCATATGTTCATCAGTAAAATGAGGCTATTCAAGATAAATAAACTACCTTTAGGTAAGGTGATCGGCTAATCTTAAAGCATTAATCCCGTGTGCTCTCCCACAAGGATGCACCACAAACATTAGCAATAACTAAAGCATCAGCCATTTTATTTGCAGATATGCACTGTGCAACTGCCACCTTGTAATCCCCAACAATTAAAGCACTTTGGACAGCATCATCAAATGCTGGGTCAGTGCTTTCCTCAAATCCATTTGGTTCTTGTTGCAATTGTTCTGAATCAGGGGCAGCATCTCCAATAGCAAAGTTTTCACCACGAGAGTTAGACACAGGCATTCCAGCTGGGCTAAGATTGTTAAAGAAATCTTCCCCATTATCAGTAGGGAAAACGTTAACTTCTTTATCATCCCCATATCCAACCTTCTCAGTTACCGTATTGTCGAGTTCGAGTAACTTCCTGGGAAAGATCTTCGACACTATCTTTCTCTTTAGTAGGTACACTGAAACCTAGGTAGGAGAGCAGCTTTGTCCTTGCTGTCCCATCATCTTCAAACATAACCTTCAAGAAGTTCCATGTTTCTCAGTCATCCTCAGATCCTGTTAAAACAGCTCAAAAGGAATCAAGAGATGCAAAAGTAATAGAGCAACTTTTAATAACAAAAGCTAAAAAATTTGTTCACCAGCAAAGATAACATACTTAGTCTCTTGTGACTTTTTCTCACAAAGTACTCTCAACAAAGACCTTTCCCCATTTTGAATTGCAGCATCAAATTCAGACAATCGACTGACCAAACTGTCTTCAGTAACTAAGGTGTGGACATAAACCTAGACAAAGAGGGAAAAAAATTAACAAACAAATACAACATAAAATAAGAGAACAAAGAGACATTGACCAATAAAGATACCTCTGAAGCACCAGCTGGAACACCTGCAGCAGAGGGCCTAGGGAGAAACCCTACAAGCTTGCCACCAAAGCCAAAAGATGCCCCAACAGGACGTTTATACCATTTTGGAGCTCTCAGAGGAGCTGCATAAAAAAGGTATTACCATGAAACTGAATTTCACAGGAAATATAATCAATTACAGAAAGTAACAACAAATGATTGTGGGATGAAAGGAAGGGGGAAAGGAGGAGAAATAGGAATAAGTACTGGCTTGCATCAATTCCTAAATTACTTCACACAGTGTACAATCTTCTCTTCCCTGTATGAACTCACTACTCATCCATTTTATAAAGAAACAATTGTTTATTTCGCTTGCAATTACCGAACGAAATTCAAGACTTGCATATGTAAGCTAATCGGTGAAACAACTACAAAATGGAAATTCTATAATGAATACGACATTTTGACTTTTAATAATCATATAAAATAATAATAATTGGGCTGAATTTGGCATCAGGTTTTAGTGTTAGTTTTTTGCTTTTAACTTTTTTATACAGCTTTTTAAAACCTCACTCTTTTCCTCTACTTTTTCTCACCTTTTTCAAGAGAAAAGTACACCAGCACACTTTCAGCAAAAAACCAGATAAACTGTTTCCAAACGGACACTAGATCCAACCCCCAAAAAATAATGTTATTACAAGAAACTCAAGAAAAAAAATAATAAGAACAATGATCTTTGTCAAAGTGTGGCTCAAATCATTCCATCCATGTTTTGGGACTAAGGCGTTGTTGTTGAACTTGCACTCTCCAAGACTAGAATCTGCAGCATCTCAGCCACCCCCAGTCTTATACAGAGGTGGAGATGCCATTTAGCCCGAAGGCCAATCTATTAACAATGCTGCAAAGGCAGTGTTACGCTTGTGAATTCAAAATGGCAAAATCAAAATTGAGCTTGCAGGATGTCAATTGAATGGCATTGTGTCTACAAGAATCAATTACCCAAAAGGTTGCACCAATTTAGAAGAGGACTTGAAAAAAAATGTCCAAGACATGGTCAGCAACAAAGTCATAAGCATACAAGTTCAGAAAGTGTTTCATCCTATATAACCAGGAAAAACACTGCCAACTGATTTAAAATTTTTTAGGATTAAATTTTTTTCCATTGATTGATGGATTAAACTAGACAACTAACTTCAAATCAGAAGAGAATTACAACAACAAAACATTAGTCTCAAACTTTTGGGCTTAGCTATGGAACCTCAACAGATTAGTTAAGGTCAACCACATGTATTCTTCTTCTCCATTCTATTCTATCTGAAATCATACTCTTAGTTACTTCCTTAATTGACACGTCCATTTTTATCACTTCTACTCATGCTATTTTGGTCTGCCCCTACCTTTTTCATTCCCTCAACTTGGATCAACTCACTCTTACTTACTGGTGCCTTAATCACTCTCCTTGAACATGACCAAACCAAACGTTGTATGTCGATTGCACCATACACTTTAGAGGATAGGATTTACGTTGATTGATCATATAGACCCATATTAGCCACCATTACCCAATCCTCAAAACAACCAACTCCTTTTAGAAGTGACTTACTAGTGACGCACAACCCAAAAATAATAAACAAATAAACAGAAGATTGTTTATTTCCATATACACACACATATAATGTATGAATGTCTACAAAAAATACTTTTTTTATTATATCACCAATGAACTCTAGCTCAGGTGGCACGCATTTGGTACATATGTAACTTGCCCATAAAAAAGACTTTTTAATATCCTTTGAAGTACACCAAAGCCTATCATTTACTCTATCATGTTAACTTCTTGCCAACTAAAGCGTATCATTTCAAGAGATGAATCAATAGTTGAGTTCAAGACACAACAAAAAGACAAGCTCAAATCTCACTTATTTCAAAACCAATAGACCAAATCCTAATTTCTCCCCCAAATCTTTTAGGAAACAAGCTACCATGGCCAAGACAATGCATGTAAAAATAAACGCCAGTATGCATATCAAACCACTATAGGCAATTTGATGATATGATTTATGAGAGCTAATAAGAAAAAATTACCTGCACCAAACTCATTCTCTCCAACGCCATATCGACTGCAATAAGAATTAAGTGAAATCCATTACAAAAGAAGGTTCCACTATAGGCCATTTTGCAAATGAATCAACCTGTTCTACCAGGTTGGAAAAACCCACATGAGCATGGGTAATTTAGCAGTGTGCTTTCTGAATTTCAAGATCAGTTTTTCATAGAAACTTTGTTCCACATTCCAAACCATATTAGACAAGTTCCCTAATGCAGGACAAACCAAAACAATGCAACAACAAAATTAAAGAACAAGAAATAAAGGGATACGTAACCTAGAAGTCAACACCTAGGCTTGCTTGGAGTCAAACCGAGCAAAAGAAAACCTCTAGGAGTTAGCTTCTAGGGTTGGCTAGAGTTTGCACCAAACCACTGGGACAATTTCAAGGGACATTTTATTCATCATCAAAATAATTCTCCATAGGAGTATATTATTGTGCTTATATAGACTACTAAACCCTAATTCTAACTAATATAGGGAACCTTAATTCTAATTCTAATTGACTAAGGAAACCTAATTCTAAATGACTTGAGAAATCTCAATTATTGAATTACAAAAACAACACTGACCCTAGGATATAAAATAAAGCTACTAATGATACTGAGTAACTACTAAGACCTAAAATAAAATGCAATTATCTAATAAATATACAATTGACTCCAAAATTAAATAAGACCAAATTTTAAATAAAATTTCTTTGCACTTTCCACACCATCCCTTAATCTAATCCCCAATTAACACCAACTCTACATTCGCACAAATGCAATCATTGTCCATTCTATTTTTGTTCATGTTGTCATTCATCAATGCATATGCCACAAAAATTGCAAATGCAATATTCCCATGTTGCTCTACCCATCCCCCTTACACCCTTTTGTCCCATTCATCTCTTTAGCACTCGTACTATATTGCAGTTATTGATAAAATGGCATATAATATGCATAAAAAGATCCATCACTTTACTCAATTATTTTCCATTTTAATTGTTGCCAACTTACATCTTGTTATAAGGCTCAAAAGAAAGCAGAACCTTTTAAACAGATCTATAAAATATAATTGCTATATACCTCAGTGTTATAAATTCCAATTTTTCCATCAAATGAAGATGCTGATATAACCCTAGGTATCTTTGGATGCTAGTATACATCAAAATTCCAGTTGGTACCAGTAGGTAGTTCAGAAACAATCTGAGTCAAAATAAAAAACAAATAAGTTTTACCATAGCAAAAAGTATCCTATACTGAAGAACAACCTAGAAGAAAAATCATAATAGGACAATCTTCAAAAAAAAATAATAGAACCATGATAAGGAAGGCCAAATTTCATACCTCTCCAGAAACGCTATCCCAGCGAATAGTTCGACTATCTTTGGCACAGGTAATCAAATAAGAACTGTCAATGGGACACCACGCCATCGCAATTACACCTGTTGTAAGAAATGCAGACAGGTGGAAAATATTCAACATCATGCACAACAAAACTAAAATTTTGAGAATTTTATATTGGAAATTGGAAGTATATGTACTGCATAGCTAGAACAACTAAGGTGGCATTAATTAAATACTACTGCACCAGCCATTGGTGACTAGATAAACTTATAGAAATTCAAATCTTTATATGCATTTAACAAATCACATCTAAATCTCTGTATGCATTTAACAAATCACAAAACAAAACAAAAGCTTCTATAATCTAGTAATATGGCACCCATTGTATGGCTTAGGAGTATATTAATCGATATGCCTCATTTTATTAACTCTATTGTTTCTGTTTGTTTTCCTTGTGATTGCCACACTGCCATAACACGTATTAAGAGCAAAGTGTATAATGGGAAAAGTCGACATATCCAATTGAGGCTAAGGCAACTTATTGATAATGATGTTATGTCATTGGACTTTGTGAGGTTTGGAAGGAACTTGGCCGATCTTTTGACCAAACCACTAGCAATGAGGCTGGTGAGTAAGACATCTAGGGGGATTGGACTGATACCCAAGTTGCGACACTGTGGCTAATGCCCAACCTCTCTATGATGGGTGATTCCACGCAAGAGGTTAAATGGGTAGAGGTCATTAGTGGTCCATGGGCACTGTCATTTGTTACGTGTTTTCCGCTATCTCGATAAGGAGATTAGTGATGAGTTCATCCCTATGGTGTGAGACAGTGCTAAGTTGCAAAATTTGGTAAGGTTGAGCTTTAGGCTCTTAATGGATCTATATCCCTACCTGTTGGGATGGGGTGTATCTACACGCACTCTTGATAGATGCCATTGATTAAGTTGCAGATTGTTGGAGCTTGAGCTTTAGGCTCTTAATGGGTCCATACTCCCTACTTGTTGGGATGGGGTATTCTGCACGCACTCCTGATG
Organism: Quercus glauca; assembly: GCA_023736055.1. Classification (NCBI taxonomy): domain Eukaryota; kingdom Viridiplantae; phylum Streptophyta; class Magnoliopsida; order Fagales; family Fagaceae; genus Quercus; species Quercus glauca. The sequence continues at coordinate 103,475,672 of CM043318.1, forward strand.
GATGCCACCTTTATGTGAGTGGAAGTTGTGCTGCTTCCTATGAGACTTTTTGGGTAGGTCTCTAAAGCTCTCATGAAACCCAGTGGCGCATGACCTGGATAAGGCGCCAACCCGCTTAAGAACAATCTTGATAAAGAAAGTTATGTAGGTGGTAAGTTTGGTTTACTAATAGCTTGGTTAAGAGAGTTTTAACTCCACTATTGTCTTTTAGTTCCTACTTATTTATCCTATGTATGGTTAAAACCTTTTGGTACCATACTGATGCATGCTTTCTTTAGTTGCGTGCATTTTTTATTTTGTGTTTGTAACATGTGGGGGATTGTTGGTGTGGGTGTGTGTTCCAAACACTTTTGTCCTTATTTATTTTCTAGCCGTTGGAAATTTATGAGTAAAATAGTCGTTGGGCAATTATGAGAAAAATAGTCGTTGGGCAATTATGAGAAAAATATTCGTTAGACTTTTAAGGGTTATTAGTAACCAATAACTATAGACTATTATCTTCATAAGTAGCCTATATAATACTCATCATAACATATTTTTCTAAAGGGGTCTTTTTACTACTCTATGTTTTCGATATACACAATTCTACTATCTTTCTCTCTCACATATTTTTCTACAAGAATATTTGTTCTAAGAAAAGGTAATAGAGGGTTGTTCTTAAACCTTTTGTGAGTGGAAGTGCATACATCACAAAAGTTGACGCTATAGTCTAATCCTGGGGGGTTGTTTGGCCAAGAGAACCAATCGCACCAAGTTTTACTTTGGGTGGCACGAATCAACCTTTAAGGACAACGCTTTCGTAGCGTGATTCTATAACATTGTGAGATTATTCTAAATTCCTTTTATTTTATTTTATGTTCTTGCTAATTATTTGGGATATTATTTTTCTATCAAAACTTGTTTATTCACTAAAATATTTCCAACAGTAATCCTTCAAGACTTATACTTGAAGAAATTTATAAACCCAGTTGCCCACAACAAAGAAATTACATACAGACACCTAGCTTACCTTCTGAATTTCCACTTTGCTGCTACAGGGACCTTAATTGGACATAACGCCTCCTGCTTCTAGCCAATTAGAGCAACGAATGCACTGAAATGAATTTTGGTGCTACTATCTACATTTTTAAGAATTAAACAACTCTCCCCGAAAACCATCTCTGGCAATTGAGAAGTCTGAAGCTTTTCTTCCTACCTACAAGCACATAACATAACCACCATGACTTAGGCGGTAACATATACTCATAAACCCTAACATATATCATCAAACTTCTTTTGGCAACATGAAGATCTCCAATTTTCCATAACTACCACCAAATAAGCCTTATTCCCAATTTGTTTTGGAGAGGCTGATTCTTTAACTCAAACACTCGACCTCTACCAAATAAAATCCAATGTACATTTGTTTTTTTATGTCAAATTTTGAATCCCAGTTAAGGCAGCATATGATCCTAGGTTCCTAGTATAATGACAATGTTAAGAGACTTTACCAATTTTCAATTTCCACATAACTACTCAAAAACTTCTCCTAACATTTTCATCACATTCAAGAAAACCTGACTGATCACTGCTTTTCGACTATATATAGCTAGCGATATAGTGAGAGAGAAAGCAAAATTCAATTTGCACAAGTTAAAATTAACACAGCAACAACAAAATCATTATATGAAATGGTTCAATTTATGCTCTGAGTTTAGTAATTTTTAAAAGAGAGAAAGAGAGAGAGAGAGAGAGAGAGAGAGAGAGACTGACAGCTGGAGGTTGGAGGAGTTGAGAATGGAGAGCTTGCGAGTTTCGATCTTCCAGCTGGATGCGGAGACCGCGGCAGCCGTCAGGCAAGGTTTCAGCACCAGCGGCTTTGAGATCCTTCCTTTCAACTTCTACTATCCATAGAAAAAATAGCTTAAAAAAAAGGAATCATCTTAACTGGAATATTTCTGTAATCACAATAACAATAATTAATAGATGCTTGATAAAGTATATTAGGTGTTATAAAACAGGTTAGTGGAAGATTTCTTTTTCTTTTTTTCTTTTTTTAGTGCTCAAATCAACTAACAATATCAGTCAACAAAGTGAGAAAAATTAGTTAGTACATTGTTTTGGTAACATATATTAACATCTTCCTTTCTAAATATCAAGCTACATTTCTAAATAAAACCAGGATGCTTGAAAATTATATTTTACTATAAAGCATGATCCCCATAGTGATTTGACTTAGATAAAAATTGTGATAAATGGCAAATCTGTAGACATAACAAAAAATTGGAAGCTTTTTTTTTTTTTTTTGGCCAAGTTCTACAGAATCACAAACAACCAAACAAAAAATTGGAAGCTTATAAATATAAAAAGGAATTAAAGCAACAAAATACCTGTAGAATGAGCTGATTCCTATGGCATACTTACCCGGTTCAATTCTCTTAGTAATATTACCTTGTGCCGATTTTGACTGTATTTACACAATGGGTAACGAAGCACATCAAGTGCATCACCACATCAACCCCGTTGAAAAAAAAAAAAAAAAAAAAAAAAAGAGAGAGAAAGGAGAAAGTACCAATGAGTGAGTTGTTGAACAGTTACAGCACCCAAAAGCTTTAATCAAGTTCCAATTCTTATGATCAGGTTTCTATGGTTCTTCTTCTTCTGAAATTTAATCACCAAGAAATATAGACATTGAGAGAGAACAGTGGAGAAGAAGAATTGGGCTTTTGGATTTTTTGTTTTTAATTGAAGGTTGGGAGTAAAATGGTAGACTTTTATATACCTGACTTCCAAATTGGGAATGTGAGAAATTTTATGCCAATCTTCCCCGATTTGCTTCTTGCATCTTTTCAATAAGATGGGACAACCTTCAATTTTTAGTGTTTGCAAAGAGGTAAGGGCACCAATTCCTTCTGGCAATGATTCCAATTTAGGGCAATCCCAAATTGAAAGATATTGAAGAGATATAATTTTGCAAATCCACTCCGATATGGCTATCAAATTACGACAATACCAAATTCTGAGATTTTGTAGAGAGATGACATATTGAAGTCCCATTGGGAGAGAGACCAACTTCGGAAATTTATAGAATTTCAAAGAGAGAAGGGTCCTAAGTCCTTGCCATTCCATCTCATCCCAATCATTGGATATATCAACCACCCCAGAGTCCTCAACATTCAGCTCTTGAAGTGCCGTAAGATATCGCATGCCTTGAGGAAGAGGACATTTTTCTAGAGATAGAGTACGGAGAGAAATGAGATTTGGTAGGCACTCCTCTGGCAAAGCTTCTTCCATTTCCTCTATTCTCATGAAACTTAATTTGGAGAGAGGGGCAACAATTGTAGAAGAAGAAGAAGAAGAAGAAGAAGCGATAGATGGTAGATTCCCTGAAGTCTTGTTGTTTATCATCATCCTCTCCAATGACTGCTTCAAGCTACAATCAATTAGGTTCAAACTTTCGAGATATGGAAACAAAGGAAAGGAAGTCAGTCGAGGGCAATCATGAATTTGTAAATCAAAAAGACGAGGAAATGAAGGAAGAGAATCCCTCCTTCCCCGCCACCATCCCATTAAATTAGGGCAATCCCAAATATCGAGTTTCTCCAAAGATGGGTAGAATAAAGAATCACTATTTTCTTTCTGTGAATTTGATATGCGCTCTAAAGAATCCAATCTGTACAAATGGATAATTTTGAGGGAAGGAAATTGGTCCAACGGAGGAAGAGATTGGCATTTTTTACATGAATTTAATTCAAATCGTACAAGATTTGTGAGCGTCTCAAGCCAAAATGGAAATATCACTCCCCCGTACCAATTTAAACTCAATGCTTTGAGATTTATATGTGGTTGCAAGGCTTCCATTGACATGTCACAACCAACACCCGTCTCATCAATGTCTACTTCTATCCAGTTTAAGTCCAATCTATCAAGACGTTATTTCTCTTTTAAATTTGCATCCTTATACTCTAATGTAGCATCTTTTACTTGTTTGAGATTTTCAATTGAGAGATTTCCTCTTAGCTCATTTAGCTTGTCAAGTTCCTTCAATCCACCGTAACTCCTAGGCACTGAATCGATCCAACCCTTACTCATCACAAATTTTGACAATATCTGTAGATTAGTCAAGTGGCCCAGTCCATTTGGCATATGAGTCAAACTGGAACACTGTTTAATTTCAAGAAACCTGAGGTTGACTAATTTGTTAATATCTCTTGGCAATTCTTTAAGGTTTTTACACTCAGAGAGTTTAAGTGTTTGCAAATTGTACAATTGGACAATAGAATTAGGAAGCATCTCAATGTCTTTATTCTCAGAAAGGTCAAGATACCTTAGATGTTTCAACTTTTTTATAGAACTTGGAATTGTTTTAATCCCCATGTTATGCAAATCCAACAAGCGTATGAACTTAAAACTAGCCACAATTGCACTAGAAGTTGAACTATCCAAATTTGAAGTAACATACTCTGGTTGACAGGGCAAAAGAAATGTCTTTATCCTTCTTGCTCTATATAATAAGATCGGAATTTCCGATGACGAGTACAACGTATGCCCAAATGACACATAACGAGTTTTCTCGTCAATGTCTTTATCTTTTGAATAAATGGTGGTGCTCTCTGATCCCGTTACTTGCATTGCTATATCATGCATGAGATCATAAAAATAGCACACCAATTTATTTAATCTAGTACAAGATGAGAGTTCAGATTATATTTTGTGCAACAAACAGAATTGTCACTGTATTTTGTCATCTTCAAACTAAAGACATGCAAGTTTCTTAGGTGCCTGGATGAATCACTATGACTTTGACCCAAGCTGGAAATATTCATATGGAGTTTTTCATAAAGGTTGTGCCAAGAAATTCATAACTGCAATCAGCACCTTTTCCATCTTCCATCTCGGCCCTCTTAAAGACTCGTGGTTGCTTTCTATGAAAGGTTTCTCTCCAATCTGCGTGTTCAATCAAATATTCCCATTGCCTGAAAAGGAAAATTTAGAAAATAAACTATAAATACAAAAACTAATTCTATTTTCTAACCAATCATTGTTTCACAAGAAATATGTGCTGCAAGTTTCCAACAAAACAGGTATACATCTCATTTTTCACAAGATATCTTCATCCCTCTCTGCATCTCATTTTCTTTTCTATTCTTTTTTTATAAGATTTTGATTGCAGTTTGTGCTGCAAGTTTTCAACAACAATTGATTAGAAAACAAAAATATAGGTGCTGCAAGTTTCTTAAAAGTCTTCATCCCTCTTTGCATCTCATTTTCATTTCTATTCTTTTTATTACATTTTGATTGCTGTTTGTGTGTGTGTGTGTAAGAAAAAATATTGCATTATACATGCCACCCCCCTTTTTCCCTTTCTGTTGAGGGTGCAGGGGTTGTAATAAAAGACACAAAAACCAATATATTTACTTATTCTTAAATTATCTTGTTCTCTATCCAGTCAATGGCTATCATATATTGGCATCCAAAATGCAAATTATGTAATGCTCATAAAGTTATTGCCTATTAAGTACTAGTTAAGATGCTAACTGAGGACTCCAAAGGATAGCTCAATTGGCTGGGGACCAAACCCCCTGAAGCAGAGGTCACTAGGTCCCATTCCCTTCCCCCTCCCCCTAAGCCCAAAACGTACTAATAAAAAAACTATAAATCCAAGATTTATTTTAATCAGACTATACCTACTTAAATTATACACAAAATCTGGGGCCTCAGCAGAAGAAGTAGAACATCTGAGGAGAATTTCAAAATTAGAAAGGCTTTGAAGTTTATGAGAAATATATATTTGGTGAAAGCTCCTGTATCAAAGGAAAGAAGAGCTCAAAGCATCAACATAAATGGAGGGAAGAGTGAGGAAATACATTTTTAAAAAACCCAGAGAATTGCTTTGGAAAGCAATGAATCCTGTGCTTTCTTTGAATGTAGATAATAGAAGTTGTACTTTGTAGGTAGTTTAACAATTGTACCAGCAGCAGCATGAAGCAATTCTGAATTGATCAGTTTGAGTATCATATGTCTCAAGCAACTTGCCACTCCAACTGAGGCCCTCATAGGATGCAGTGACTCGAATTCTCCTAATAATCTCATCCGGACATCTTGAAGTTCTATCAAAACAGGCAGGGGTAACTAATCCAGTGGAAGCTTATACTTGAAAAATGTTGAAAAGATTAAAATGAATATTTTAGAACATGGCTGCAAGCTTCAACTGCATGCATTAACCAATAAGGTCTGCAAACATTTCATAAAACTATAAAGACCACACTAGTAATTGGTTTAGTGATTATGTGTCTTGCCATGGCATTAGTCAGTCCATACTAGAATCTGTCTTTGCACATGTAACTAGTCTAGTCATTACTCATTAGATGCCCTTGCCTTGCCATTAAATAGATCCAAACTAAAATATGTCTCATATAGTAGTATAAATATATGCTTCTTGATGAACCAAAACTATTTGATCCATACTAGTAATACTTGTTAGAAATCAATACTAAAATCAGTATCATTACCTTTAGTATGCCTCGTGAACTCTTTAACTGGTGTCATTATATTCTGCATATCCCATAACTGCTTGCATAAAATTGCTATAAATTAATGAACAGAAGACCTTTTTTTTTCTTTTTCCTAATTACATAACCTCAAAATCATATGTTGCACTCAAGTAAAGCAACATCTTTCAATTTCCACATAACTACTCAAAAACTTCTCCTAACATTTTCATCACATTCAAGAAAACGTGACTGATCACCGCTTTTCGACTATATATAGCTAGCGATATAGTGAGAGAGAAAGCAAAATTCAATTTGCACAAGCTAAAATTAACACAGCAACAACAAAATCATTATATGAAATGGTTCAATTTATGCTCTGAGTTTAGTAATTTTTAAGAGAGAGAGAGAGAGAGAGAGAGACTGACAGCCAGAGCTTGGAGGAGTTCAGAATGGAGAGCTTGCGAGTTTCGATCTCCCAGCCATGGATGCGGAGACCGCGGCAGCCGTCAGGTAAGGGTTCTGCACCAGCGGCTTTGATTTCCTTCCCTTCCACTTCTACTATCTGTAGAAAAAATAGAAAAAATAGCTTCAAAAAAAAAAAAGGAATCATCTTGACTGGAATATTTCTGTAATCGCAATAACAATAATTAATAGATGCTTGATCTCTATAAAGTACATTAGGTGTTATAAAACAGGTCAGTGGAAGATTTCTTTTTCTTTTTTTCTTTTTTTATAGCTCAAATCAACCAACAATATCAGTCAACAAAGTGAGGAAAATTAGTTCATTGTTTTGGTAACATATATTAACATCTTCCTTTCGAAATATCAAGCTACATTTCAAAATAAAACCAAAATGCTTGAAAATTATATTTTACTATAAAGCATGATCCCCATAGTAATTTGACTTAGATAAAAACTGTGATAAATGGCAAATCTGTAGACATAACAAAAAACTTGAAGCTGATAAATATAAAAAGGAATTAAAGCAACAAAATACCTGTAGAATAAGCTGATTCCTATGGCATGCTTACCCGTTTCAATTCTCCTAGTAATGTTACCTTGTGCCAATTTTGACTCTGTTTACACAATGGGTAACGAAGCACATCAAGTACATCACCACATCAACCCGGTTGAAAATAAAAAGATGAAATTTATTGAAATGTAAGAAATTAGATAAAGGGAAATGGAAAAGAAAAGAAAGGAGATAGTACCAGTGAGTGAGTTGTTGAATTGTTGAACAATTGCAGCACCCAAAAGCTTTAATTAAGTCCCAATTCTTATGATCAGGTTTCTCTGGTTCTTCTTCATCTGAAATTTGATCACCAAGAAATGTAGACGTTGAGAGAGAACAATGGAGAAGAAGAATTGGGCTTTTGGATTTTTTTTTTTTTTTTTTAATTGAAGATTGGGAGTAAAATGGTGACTTTTACATACCTGGCTCTTCTTCTGGCTGAGACAGTTCTCCTTTAAAATTGGGAATGTGAGAAATTTTATGCCAATCTTCCCCGATTTGCTTCTTGCATCTTTTCAGTAAGATGGGACATCCATAAATTTGTAGTGTTTGCAAAGAGGTAAGGGCACCGAATCCTTCTGGCAATGATTCCAATTTAGGGCAATTCGAAATGTATAGTGTTTGCAAAGAGGTAAGGGCACCGAATCCTTCTGGCAATGATTCCAATTTAGGGCAATTCAAAATTTCTAGTGTTTGCATAGAGGTAAGGGCACCGAATCCTTCTGGCAATGATTCCAATTTAGGGCAATTCGAAATGTATAGTGTTTGCAAAGAGGTAAGGGCACCGAATCCTTCTGGCAATGATTCCAAATTAGGGCAATTCGAAATGTGTAGTGTTTGCAAAGAGGTAAGGGCACCGAATCCTTCTGGCAATGATTCCAATTTAGGGCAATTCAAAATGTGTAGTGTTTGCAAAGAGGTAAGGGCACCGATTCCTTCTGGCAATGATTCCAAATTAGGGCAGTGCCAAATTTTAAGAGATTGAAGAGATATAAGTTTGTAGATCCACTTCGGTATAGCTATCAAACTATCACAACTCTCAATATGGAGTTTTTGTAGAGAGCTGAGATATTGAAGTCCCATTGGGAGAGAGACCAACTTCGGAAGTTTATAGAATTGCAAAGAGAGAAGGGTCCTAAGTCCTTGCCATTCCATCTCATCCCAATCATTGACTAAATCAACCACCTCAGAGAACTTAACTTCCAAATGTTGAAGTGCCGTAAGATATCGAATGCCTTGAGGAAGAGGACATTTGTGTAGATATAGAGTACGGAGAGAAATGAGATTTCGTAGCCACTCCTCTGGCAAAGCTTCTTCCGTTTCCTTTATCCACATGAAACTTAATTTGGAGAGAGGGGCAACAATTGTAGAAGAAGAAGAAGAAGCGATTGATGGTAGATTCCCTGAAGAAGTCTTGTTGTTTATCATCATCCTCTCCAATGACTGCTTCAAGCTACACTTCTCTAGAGTCAATCTTTCGAGATATGGAAACAAAGGAAAGGAAGTCAGCTGATTAGGGCAATGCATAATATCTAAATAAGAAAGACGAGGAAATGAAGGAAGAGAATTCCTCCTTCCCCGCCACCAACCCTTTAAATTACGGCAACGCCGAATAGAGAGTTTCTCCAAAGATGGGTAGAATAAAGAATCACTGTTATCTCTCTCTGAATCTGATATATGCTCTAAACAATCCAATCCGTACAAAAAGATAATTTTGAGAGAAGGAAATTGGTCCAACGGTGGAAGATATTGGCATTTATTGCACATATATAAATCAAATTGGACAAGATTTGTGTGCGTCTCAAGCCAACGTGGAAATATCACTCCTCTGTACTTCCCTAATCTCAATGCTTTGAGATTTATGTGTGGTTGCAAGGCTTCCAATGACATGTAATCATAATCAGCACCCGTCTCATTAATGTCTTCTTCTACCCGCACGGGCCGCACCCCCTCCCAGTCTAAGTCCAACCTATCAAGGCGTTGTTTCTCTTTCAAATTTGCATCCTTACACTCTAATATGGCATCTTTTCCGTGTTTGAGATTTACAATTGACAGTTTTCCCCTTAGCTCATTTAGCCTGTTAAGTTCCTTCAATTCACCGTAACTCTTAGGCACTGAATCAATCCTACCCGTACTCATCACAAATCTTGACAATGTCTGTAGATTAGTCAATTGGCCCAGTCCATTTGGCATATGAGTCAAACTCCAACACAAATCAATCTCAAGAAACTTGAGGTTGACTAATTTGTTAATATCTCTTGGCAATTCTTTAAGGTTTGTACACCAAGAGAGTTTAAGTGTTTGCAAATTGTACAACTTGACAATAGAATTAGGAAGCATCTCAATGTCTTTATTCTTAGAAAGATCAAGATATCTTAGATGCTTCAACTTTTTGATAAAAGTTGGAATTGTTTTAATCCCTATGTTATGCAAATCCAACAAGCGTATGAACTTAAAACTAGCCACAATTGCACTATAAGTTGAATCATTCGATCTTATGGTATCATACTTTGGTTGACATGGCAAAAGAAATGTTCTTATCCTTCTTGCTTTATATAATGAGATCGGAATTTCCAACGATGAGTACAACACATTCCCAAATGACACATGACGAGTTTTCTCGTCAATGTCTTTCTCTTTTGAATTAATGGTGGTGCTCTCTGATCCCGTTACTTGTATTGCTATATCATGCATGAGATCATGTATTTTGAACGTTGAAATATTGCCAAGTTCATCTTTTTCAACTTCTTGAAAGAATGATCTCCTAAGTAAATCCATAAAATACTCATGACCAATATCTTTTGGACATTGGATTTTGTCATGCAACGTGATGAACCCTTGCGCCATCCACATGTTAATCAAACTTGATTTGTCAATCTCGTAATCCTTTGGAAATAGACTACAATATGCAAAACATTGCTTCAAGTGTGACGCGAGATGATCGTAATTCAACTTTAATGTTGGTAAAATGTCACTTTCATTTTGACATATTTTTGAAAGTTCATTAATTTTGAATGATAACCACTCCATTTCGGTTTTTTTAAAATACAACAAACCTCCTATTGTTCTTATTGCAAGCGGAACTCCTGCACACTTTTTTAAAATTTCCTTCCCAATTTCTACAAAGCTTGCATTCTTCGGTTCTTCCCCCTCTTCAAACGCCATCTTCTTAAATAAAGACCAAGCATGTTGTTCATCTAAACCCTGTAACACATGTGGTTGAATAGTTTGTGAAATCTTTGCCACCATTTGACTACGTGTAGTCATTACTATTCTACTACCTCTTGCACCACCCATCAAAAATTTTTTCAAGCTAAACCACTTTTCACGATCCTCATTCCATACATCATCCAAGACAATCAGGTATCTTTTTCCATTAATTTCTTTAAGAACATCATTGGCTAACAAGTTCATTTCAAGGTCTACTGGTTTCTTATGTTTTACACACTCTAAGATTTTCTTAACAATTATTTTCGCATCAAAATTCTCAGAGACACACACCCACAATTTTAGCTCAAAATGGTTCTTGACTTTTTCATCATTAAAGACAAGTTGAGCAACTGTGGTCTTTCCCAGTCCTCCGATACCAACTATCGGAAGGACACAAACATTCTCCTTGACATTGGGATCCAACAGAGATCCCATTATGGCCTTCTTATCCTCCTCCCTCCCAATAACATCTTCAGCAGGTGCAACAGAATGAGTCTGCTCTCTTGCCTTATACCTGACTTGTCTCTCCTCACAACGTTCTTCCAAGGGAAACTGCCTGTCCGCAGCTATAGCAACTAGCCTCTCCCTCATCTCCTTAACCTTACGACCCATTCTAACACCATATGCAAGCTGCTTAGATTTGGAAAAGAAGATGCATACCTCTTTGGCCTTCTTGTCACGGGTCATCACTTCCCGTCGCAAGGCCTCAGTGGAGATTTCATCCAGCAAGTCATCTGCATCACACATGGCATCCTTAAGCCTTTGCAGCCACAGTTTGATCTCTGCACTGTCGTGTTGCTTTGCCTCTGCATCCAAAATCACAGCGCTGATTATGGAAACTCTCTCCTTGAGTTTGTTGATCTCGTCATTGACACTCCAGATGAGCGCAGCCTCTTTGAGTGCTAGGTTGCCCGCCTTCCCAATGATTTCCTTAGCAATGTCGAACAGAACTCCTTCCGCCATTTCTTGAATTAGAGAGAATTGAATGAATGCTGCTCTTTGTGAGAACTGTGATCTGTGACAAGGGATGGAATAGCAGATTGAACAATAGATAAAAGACTCTCCTACTTTTTGAGTGCTTGGATGATAGTAAAACACGTAGTTGTGGGGTACAACGGTGTGAACAAAACATGCATATAATGGACCTGCAAGCACACAACATTTATCACCTTCTACTTCTAGTGTTAAAAATATTTCTAATACATTAAAAATTTTATAGTTAAAAATATTTCTAACACAGTAAAAAAATTTATAATTTAGTGATGTTGTTTTGAGTTCAAATCTTCAATTTATCCCTACTTATTGCCGGTGAAAAAGAAAAAGAAAATATAAAATATTCATAATATAAATTTAACTTCATCATAGCCAAACGGCCCAATTATTTTATCCATACTCCTATAGAAAGATCAGATTTTTATTTTTAATGGATCTTATTAGTCATTAATAAACCAATAGCAATTAATTATTTAGTTCATGATTAATTTATAATATGTCTACTGAATCCGATCCTTTAATGATGGATCCGAATTGTATTTTGTAATGTGAGTGATATGACTCATGGTTACATTGGATATGATGCAATAAATGAATCAATCATCGTGCTTAGGGGTATTCACTAAACCGCACAAATCGCAAAATTCGCACAAAAACCGTATGGGAATGAATGAAAGCTTCCTAGAGTTGGGACTTCAAACTGAAAATTGCACTGAAATGAATTTGATACAATCTATCTTTTTTTTGAATGGATTTCAAACAGGTGATCCCTTAGAAGTCTTACTGGACAAAAAACCCATCTGTAAGGACTTCTTGAAAGCAAAATCTGACTTTGTCAAGGAACCCTTATTAGAAATTGGACTAGAAGGGATATGGGAATGGTTTTTTTTAAAGAAGAGAGCGTATTTATGATAATGAATCCTTATGGGGGACGAATGAATGAGATTTCAGAATCTGAAATACCTTTTCCACATAGGAAATGTAATTTGAATAACATACATTATCTAGTTTGGTGGGATGTGAATGGGATTAAGGCATCTAACAAGCATGTACATTGGATAAGAATGCTTTACAAGTACATGAGGCCTTGTGTGTCAAAGTTTCCTAGGGCTGCCTATCTTAACTATAGGGATCTTGACTTAGGTACCAACAAAGAGAGCAATGTTAGCTACTTAGAAGCAAGAGTTTAGGGTCTAAAATACTTCAAGGGTAACTTCAAGAGATTGGCATAGGTGAAGAACAAGGTCGATCAAAAAAATTTCTTCAGAAATGAACAAAGTATACCACTCCTTCTAGAAACTAGTGCAGATTAAGTAGCTGATGTCACGTCCCAAATCCGATACCCAGATTTGTGACCTTGACCGACATGCTAATATCAAGCCTAAACTTGATATTAACAAGAACCAACTTAACTTTTACAAAAGCTTTCCTCTTTCTTTTCATTCTTGTTTCTTTTCTTCTTTATATAACTTCTTCTCGTAAAATATTATAACTTTCATAATCATAAAAGTTAATGTTTCATAAAGAACAGATATCTGATAACTTTTAACATTAACTTGTACTTTCATCAGAAGTTTTATCTTTATAGAACGCTAAAACTTCAGAAACTTTTATCTTTATAGAACAGTTTTTTTTTTCATAAGAAACTTCTTCTTTTCATAAGAGTTTTTAACTTTTCACAATGCATTTAACAAAATCATTCTCTCATGATTAATAATATAATATAGCTATTCATAATTACATATTGGTTAGTGCATATCTGATAAGTTTGTACTTATTTAGAAGGCTTCTAGCACTACTGTGCTAGGCATCCAGCATTCCCCACAGTGCCAGGTATTCCCGAGATTACATCATAATACATATCTTCCAACCATGGGGGTAGGTTGGCTTCCTTCACAAGTTGGCCGTAACCAATAAGGGCGGGTACAGCAAAGCCAGTCCCACTTAATGGTCAATCAGATAACATTTTCCATGAAAAGGCAGTAATTAAACCCCTACTGGTAAAGTTCAAATCATCAGAGGATATAACTCGAAAACATTTTATGCTTATACATCATACTGAAATTTCTTATTTTGCATAAGATTTTATAATAATAGCATTTCCATTCTTTTCTTTAAACATCATGTTCATGGAATTAATAATAGCATCATAATGCTTAAATCATATACATAAGGTTTCAAAAGCTCATGAACATATCTTTTTCTAAAACATGATTACATGCCATATTTCTAATTAAAAGCCTTTTAATGCATAATATACTTTAAAATAACCTCATAACTTACCAAATGCTCATATAACTTATCCCTTACTTGAAAGCAGAGAAACTGAAAGCCTAAAGTTGAAGGAGCTTAGACTTGGGTACTGGTAACACCTAAACCAAATATCAAAGCTTATTACTATCCATTATTCCTTATCATAAACTTACACATTCATCTCAAAGCCTATCTCTTAAAATCAAGGAAATCCTAATCCCACCTCGAGGAGGTTCCCACAAACAAATTATGCACACATTAACAATTGATATACCAACCTAAAGAAAAACCATCATTCTCATATTTATATCATATCTCCACAGGAGCTAACTTCAATTCAAAGAGTGCTTTGAGATTAGGGCAATAATGCATGCATAAACATAAACTTTTTTAAGCATGGTCATGTAACCATAAACACTCGCATGGCAACATACAACACGTTGAACAAAACAGCAACATGAAAAAGCAGTAGAATGATTTAGAACCCCTCCCTTGAGTTCTAAACCTTGAACCAAATTATACAAAATTAATCTATGATCCAGACATACCAAATGATGAGCATAATAAATTATAGCTCAAATCATTCACCCTAACTTTAGAATTAAATCCTCAAAGTTAGGCATGTCCCTTACTGTTCACTGTTTCATTCCAGCAGCTTATGCCTCATTTCTAAAATGCAAATGGGCCATCAAAACACATCCAATCTTCATGCAATTTTACAGAGAAACTCCTCTAGATGTCTAGTGAATACCATATCAATTTCGGAGTCAAAGCACAAAATCATAATTTACTGAAAATCATATAATACAGCATACTCAAATCTGTCCTGACAGAATTTCATGCAATTTAGAAATTAAACCATTATTTTTACATTAATCCAAATGCTGTGAAACTACTTTCATTACAACCATATGTGTCTTAGATTTCATAGGAAATATCCCTAGCATCCAAATTCACTTTTTACAATTTAATACATAATTTATCATGCATAAACACAGAATCTGTCACAGTGACAGCTTTGCAACGTTTTCTTATAAATTCACAAACAATTATCAAACGAAGGTATTTTCATATGGGGGGATTTTATACACTCATTAAACATGTTAGAAAACACTTACATGCAGTC
This sequence comes from Quercus glauca, assembly GCA_023736055.1. Taxonomy (NCBI): domain Eukaryota; kingdom Viridiplantae; phylum Streptophyta; class Magnoliopsida; order Fagales; family Fagaceae; genus Quercus; species Quercus glauca. Next base: position 103,490,739 of record CM043318.1, read on the forward strand.
ATTTAACCATTTATAGCAAAATTAAATACAACAAAAATCCTAGCAGTAGCATCAAAAGTACTCATCCGAACCTTTTCTTACTTCCTTAATCATATACAATCATTAATTAGTAAAAATCCTAATCTACCTTCAACAAATCACCAACACAATTTCAAAGCTCCTTAAAACAGCATATATATATATATATATATATATATGTATGTATATATAGACTTACAAGTTTCCAAATTTTACAAACCACAAATACCAACTTTTAACCATCATATTAGAGAATAAAGAAGAAAACTAAACAAAACAGTTATACTATCAAAATACCCAAAATAAGATAAGGTTTTTATTTACTTACCCACAGCTTTGAAGCTGAAATCTTAGGGCTAAACTTTTAATTTCTTCCTTAGAGTGAGATATATGGTTTCAGTGAGAGAGGGAGGGAAGAATTGAGAGTTTTTCTTTCTTTGATGTTGGACCCGTAGGTGTGAGAGGTAGAGCTTGAGAGAGTCCTGAGTCTTCTAGTTTATTTGAGAGAATATGAAGAGGAAATGAGATGGAGCTTAACTTTCTTTGGTGTGTGGATCGTGGGTTTGACAAAAGGGACACAAGAGAGCTTCCTAGCACTTTCCTTAGGAGAAAAGAGAGAAAAGTTGAGGTGAGAAATTCAAATTTGCTTGGATCCGTGAGAATGAGGGGAAGAGAGCTTCTTGGAAGCTCTAGTTACATTGAAAGTCAAAGAAGAAGTTAGGTGGGACTTGCTCATTGCATGGCCAAGTCTTGGTCTTTGGAGTTTGTCATCATGCATGAAACTTTGGCAATATGTGAGTTGAATTTCCATTGGTTGCATGGGTGGGTAGAATTTCCACTATAACACCTCATGCATCACACCTAGTTAAAACACCAACTATGTATCTAATAACTTAAACCACTTAATATAATTTTGCACATACTAAGTATATATTTATAATACAAATAGTCATTTCAATTATTTATAATCTTTACAATTCTTATTCAATGGCATTATAAAATAATATGTTTATTAAATACTCTTATATTAATTTTAGAAAGTAAGTGGCTTAAGATAATAATTAATCACTTGAACATAGGTTAACTATAAAATTGGGTCGGGGTGTCACAGCTGAACATATATATATTTGTATAAAAGAAAATTAGTCTCAGATTTGTGGGCATTTGTCATTACAGTGCATACAAATCAAAGCTCAAATATACAATGTGAAATCAAAATGCCAAACCTATTGTTCTTCAACTTCAACCAATTAAGATAATCAATATTAAATGATGAAAATTTTCAAACATTTATGAAATACCGCGGCATTTATGTAACTGAAAAAACTGTATTTTTTTTTTTTTACCATCTCAATCGATCATCACCACCGCTCCACCCTACAGCCACTTTCCCTCTCCTCCAGTTAGACCCTCTAGCTTATGGTTAATGTGGGTAGATTGGTTTTGATATAGAAATTTTGTCTTTTTAAGTTGAGGCAGTTTTCTTTTCATTTGTGGTCGAGAATTGAGGTAATCTTCTTCCCTCCACCATAGAATATTAAAGTTGTTCATTGAATTTGAGATGTCAATGTTTACTTCTTTAAGATGTATTGTTTTTTCTAAAATTTAGACCTTTTTTGAATAGGTTTTTTAAGGTTCCTTCTTAGGTTATTTTTCTAAATTAAGATATTTTCAATTCTCTCACTTTTCTATCATTCCAACCTTTCAACCAAATAGAGCCTAACTTTCATTTATAACAATGAAACGATGATCCCAATATGCTTTCTTTGCAACTATTAAAATTAATCATACAATATGCTTTCTATAAATGATTTGGCATTGTCAACCAACTTAGATCCTCAAGTACTTATTTTGACTTTTGAAATTTGAAATCCTATAAGCCAAAACTCTAGAAGTTGAGGGGGAAGTAAGAAACAATGATAGAGCTCCAGATGATTTTGGTTTCTTCTTGGATATCTGTGAGGGAGTTGCTTTCCCAACTAGGTTGCTAGCATCATCTGAGACCCACCCGTGATGATGACACCAAGCAAGAAGAGATGGAAGAAAAGAGTGCCATTTTGAGCTTTATCTTGTTAACTAAATGGCCCTCGGAAGGTGAAAAGAGTCAAGATGAAGTTATTTATTATCGATCCATAAATTAAGTCATATTTTATGTATAATTTAAAAATACAAAAAGTTTGACATTTAAATAATTTATAGATGAGATATCTATTGATCTTTTATTATCTTTGGATTTAGTACAGTACGCATCTAATAAAAAATCATTGAATTGTATAACACTGTCAAAAATCAAAAGTTATACCACATACTTGTTTATTTGGGAACAACTTATCTAACTTTTTGTTAAACATTTTTTGATGAAAGTATACTAAAGTATACTTGAACATTGAAAAAATTTGAAAAAGTGAGAAAAAAGGGGAAAAAAAAAAGTTTTAAAAAGTTGTACATAAAAGTTAAAAGCTAAAACTTAAAACTAATGTCAAACTCACTAGAAACTTTTTTTTTTTTTTTGGCTGAATAAACTCACCCATAATTTTAATCTAACTCTTGATATATTATATATTTTCATACATATGACACTAGTATTATATCTATGCTATGCATGGGTTAATATAAAATTATTTACAAATTAGTATTTTCTTAATGAATGGTGGACATGATGTGTTTGTTATCGAATGATATTATGGTCATTAACGTGTGGCTTTGAACTAGTATAGTAGTATTCACCATTTTGGATTCACCATTTGATATAATAATACCTATGCTTTCCCATCAGATTCTTTTTATACATTCAAGCATTCCTCGAAGCTGAGGCAATAGGTTGTAGTGTCCTTGGCTCCTTGCCATATATTCACAATGACAACAAATTATCTGCAGTTCTGATCAGTTTTATCATGCTAGCCCTAGTGACTAAAGCATTGAAAAATTGGCTCTGCATTATCAAAGTATAAGTGAACATTATTATACTGTGAACTTCGAAATCAACTGGCTCAAATAGTGTTGATAAGTTACAAGTTTAGGATCTCAAGCTTGCCATACCCTGTTGCTCTAAGAAATGATTAGTAATGAGTCTTTCAAATACTTCTAACTTGATGGCATCATGACTACTCATAAGTCATATCCCATTTCCGACTAAATTTGTTGTCTAGATGGATAAGTGGTTTTGAAATCCAGATCAGACCGTATGGTCGAACTGGGATAATCGAGAACCGATCATCATTCCAATTTAGAGTAAGTGAAGGCTGAAGCTGTGAAAGAAAGATAATTTGCTGCTTTACTCTGTATTTAAGAAAGTGGGGAAGACAAGAGTGTAGAGACTGAGATGGGGAAAGAAAGAGATGAAGTTTGAGAAGTAAATGTTGGGAAGAAAAGCAAAAGACTAGAAGAAGCTATCAGATTTGGAGTTGGCTTTCTCATTATTTGTTTAAATTATTTTTAAACTTAAAAAGCCAAGTCTTTTCTCATTATTTGTCTAAGTTAGTTTTTTAAGTTTAAAACGAATTTAAACAAGGGTTTTACTAACGTGCGCTCACTGCTCAATGCCATCTTAGATCTCATGAGTAGAGAATTTTTTATTTTTAAAACGTAATTTACATTATATATATATATATATATTAAAGGACTTATTTACTTGAAACTTGAAAGTATTATATAAAAAATAATAACAATAAAACATACCAATAAAATAAGTAAATCTTTGTATTTCTTTTTATTTTTTGGAGAATCAAAACATAAAAGTCATTATATCTATAAACTTGAATGATTAATGGTAATTTTAATGTAATGTTTTATGCTTTATTATTATTATTTAAAAGTAGTGATAATGTACTTGAAAATTATTTAATTATTTAATACTTTTAAATCAAGATTGCTCATTTTTATAGTTTTTTCTTATTATTTTTTATTTTATTATTAAATGATTTATGCGTCTTCACGGTTCAATCATAAAAATCTTGAACTTTTCTCTTTTCCGGTTCTATGAATGATCTGGGTTTCAAAACCAGGTTAATAACTTCTAGTACTTCCTTGTTCCATAGAACAAACTCTTTTTCATAATGTACTTTAGGCTTTTTGTATTGAATAAAATTCACTTATTTCCCATAAATAAATAAATAAAAACTTCTAGCACCATTCATATAATATTATGTACATGCTAATGTGAAATATTTCCTATTTCCTAAAAAATTATTTAATGAGATCCATTAACAAAATAAGCAATATGCTATTTAAGTGGATTGGATGCTCCAAGTCAAGGTACTAATTGATGATACAATTTTCTTTGTAAATCAATAAAGTAATAGATTATCAGCTCTTTAAGCCTAGACTCATTTTAATGTTCCATCATACTAAAAATTATCTTATAAGCCTGTCTCATGGAGCAAGTCTCTTACAAGCTTGCAAACCCCACAAGTATGAGATCCATAAATATGTGAGATGCCTACCCCGTGCCATGAATTGGATGTACAAGATACCATCTCTCCCAATTTAGTGCCCCACGACGAGTTTTTGGAAAATAGTTTTTTAAAGGCCCCCCCAAGAAAAAAACTTACAAAAAATATTATTTTTAATAGTTTTGATTTTAAAAAAATCATTTCAAAAAAACCTCATCATTTTTTTGGAAATAATAATACTTATTAGAATACACACGAAAGTATATATACTAGTGTAGGGTCACAATTTGTAGCCCAAGCTCAAAAGGTATGAGATCTAGGCTCAATAAGCTCAGTACAATAAATTTGTAGAGAGTGGGTGAAAGAACTAGGCCTTTTGTGAAGTTAACAATGGCTAATATGGATTTAAAAGAATAATAAGCAAGGAAGACATACAAGACTGAATGAAATTGTTGTCCGATGAGATAAATTATGATATAAACCAATAGAACTGAATGCTAATACAGCTTTAAGTGCTACAGTAGTTCTCTTCTCCTTTTTCGATCCTTCTCTCATGGGAAGTCTCTCACAATATATAGTTCCTTTCCAATCATCCTGATCCTACATTTGTTAATCATCTAAGTCTTCACTTGAGTGCATGTCCCATCAGACATATTCTCTGGCTTTGTGTGAGTTGTGGTAGCTGAGATTACACTGTTCAGGGGTCTTCTCCACATAAATGCGGCCAGAAAAGCAGCTTCAGTGCATTTAATGCGGTAATAGCAACTTTTCTTTAGATATTTCTGAATCCTTATCGTTCCTGTACGTGCATGAGGCTCATCCTTATCATGGAAATCTCCTGAAATATCAACTAGATTGATAAAATACAAACTTGACCTATACTGATCATGTCTGAGGAGGAGTTCCTCCTCGGACTACCCTTCTTCCATTCTTTCCTTATGCGACTTTAAACTCAGGGTCTTTATTAGTTACTTACTTCTCCTCGGACACGCTTTCATCCCTAGATAAGGCCCAAGGCCCAATATATAAATTTGGGCCTTTATCCCTACAACTAGTGTTTTAAAGTGTTTTTTTTAGAAAAACCTCAAATTTTTTTTTTTGATATAAGATAGAAATTATATTATAGTATAATTTAAGTGTGTATGTGTGTAAAGTTCTCTCTTAGAGACTTGAACCTCAGCTTTTGCCCCCCACACCTCACAAGCATATATATTTGTAGAGTAACCATATGGTTGATAGCATGTGAAAATAGCTTCATTCTAAAACTGTATTTTCCTAAAATAATCTTGGAGAAAATATTTAATAAAAGCATAAAACTATATTTTCCATTAATGTTTGTAATTTATTTGAATCTTCTCCCCACCCAAAAAAAAGAAAAAGGAAAATTGAAACCAAACCGCGGGCTCCAAACTTCTAGGATAGATCTCTCAAAATCAAAAGCACCTCTCTCTCTCTCTCTCAAATTTTCAAAAACCCCTATTTATTAGAACTTTTACCTCTCACCACAATCCCCCGCCATCACTTGCCGCCACACACCACCATGGCCCTGGATCTCCAACCCACTCCCACCACCACCACCACCACCACAACACCAACCACCACCACCACCACCACCACCACCACACGTCCTCTCACAAACATAAACACAAACACATCCCCTGCACAACCAGCAAGACCCGTGTATGTTCAAAACCCACATCCCCACCACCACCACCACCACCACCACCAACAAATCCCCCATTTGTACCCACAAGTCCGATCCCCAAACCCCACCCAACAAGGAATCCTCTACCCTGTTGCCTCCTCTGGCCGTGGCTTCAATCCCAAACCACCTCTTCAAAACTCTGTCACTGTTGCCACCAACAACAATGTTACAACAACAACTGCTGCTACTACTACTACTACAAGTGGTGTTGGTGTTGGGTACCCACCTCGGCCTTTGGTCTCTTACCCTCAAGTCCATGTGATGAGGCCTCCTCTTCACCACTTACACCAGCAACACCCAACTTCTCAGCTCCCCTCTGCTACAAGCCCCATCAAGGGCATTCCTATCTCTACGCACCAAAAGGTCCCAGCTTTTTTGGGCTTTTTTGCTTAATGGGTTTTGACTGTTTGGTAAAGAAATTTGATGGGTTGGTTTTGGTTTTCTTTGAATTTCGTTTGTTTTGTATGTTCAATTGGGGTTTATGCGTGATGGGTGTTGTCTGTTTCTTCCTAACATATGGAAAACTTTGATGGGTTGCTTTTGGTTTCTCATTTTTTGTTTGTTTTCTATGTTCAATTTGGGATTTTTCGTGATGGGTTGCTTTGGATTTCTCGCATTTTGTTTGTTTTCTGTGTTGAATTGGGGTTTATGCTTGATGGGTAGGGCCTTTTCTTTTTCTTTTTTTTAAAAACAAAATTATATCAACAAAAGTTGTGGCTTGCTTTGGTTTCTCATAGTTTGTTTGTTTTCTATGTTCAATTGGGATTTTTTTTGTGATGGTTAGAGTGTTTATATAATAAATGTATGAGCAGCTTTAATGGGTTGCTTCTGGTTTTTAGTATTTTGTTTGTTTCTGCTTTCAATTGGGGGGTATGAGTGATGGGTAGGTTGTCATTATCAAAATGAATTCTGCAAATTATGTGGTTTGCTTTAGTTTATCATTATTTGTTTGTTTTCTGTGTTCAATTGGGATTTTTGCTTGATGGGCACTAGTTCGATATTTTCATCTTTGAGCGCATTCATGAGCTCCATAAGTGTTAGATAAGCTTGTTTTTCATGGTGACATTGGCATGGTCAGACATTGGAATTCAGTGGCAATAGATAAAAACAATACTGCAGATATTGATTGTTTTCTCCTTGTTTTAGGTTGCTCCTCCAACTTCAGTTTCTGACTATAATGGCTATAAGGATCCCAGGTAACTTCTCTATAACATAGCATCATTTTTCTTTCATTAATGCATATATGTACTGTTTAATCTCTTGTGGTGCTTTATGTAGGGACAAAAATATGGATGCTTTCTCTAGAGGCAAAACTGTAGACGAGTCTTTGTACGCAATTAGAGATCGAAAAGTAAGCATATTGTTTTTTTTTTTTGGTTGATTGGATGTATATATGCATCATGCATGCAGAAGAAATATGCATGACTTGATTCACTATTCACTGAAAATAGCTACCTGAGATATTGGTTTTTCAATTGTTCAAAAGCTTTGGTTATGTTGTTCAAAGAATGCATTTTATTTACTATTTGTGGGACGCAAGATGCATGTGCAATGGGTTGATAAGAAAATTACCGTGTAATTTGAAGCACATTTGTCCCTACCCCCTTTCCAAAAAGAAAAAGAAGCAAATACTTTGTAAGAACTTATCTCATTGGTTGGGTTGTTTCTATTCCCTGTTACATCTCTGGCCACCAAAGGTGAGCTGAGTAGGTTTGTTTAAAATCAATATAAAATTTTAACTTTCACAGTTCTGAACTTACAAAAGAAAAGGAGAAAAAACACAAGTTGATAAACAGAGAGAGAAGCACATGATGCTTCCCCAGAAAAAGGAAAATCAATACGAGGGAAGTTAAAGAAGGGAATAGAGTTTTGGACATTTTGTGAGACATGAGATATAGAGGCTGAAGCAACTTCCTGTAATAGCTAGAAGGGGAAAGGATTTCATTTACAGAATTTCTATTTTCATTGTTTAGAATAGATGGAATCGTTAAAGCGTTTGGATTTTGTTTAGAAGGAAACCTTCTCTACTTATCTTCTGCTAAAAGTTTTTGGAATTGGCTGAACTAGATTTAGCTAAAGAGGAGTATTCATTTTGAACCCTTGTTTGATTTTATTTTGGAAAAAAACCATCAATATTAATATAAATCTGTCTTATATTCAAATATCATTCATTGTGAAACAGGAGATAGAAATATATTTAATGCTGTCCTATTGCCATCCCTATCGCACTCGATTTGCTCACCATCCAAAACTATAAAGCAAATAAGAAGAGAGATAAAAAAATCTTATGTTAGTGTCTATTATATTTTTGTTCATTTGGAGTGTTAATCATTTTAAAGTTTTGGTGTACTGTTTATTATAACTAAAATGTCGACTTGAATTAACATTTTGGCCTTTTGTCATGATACATTTGTTGCTGCTTATGTTTGTAGGTCAATATAACACCAGATGCTTCTCTATATGCACTTTGTCGATCATGGTTGAGGAATGGAATCTCTGAAGAATTTCAGGTTTGCATAATTTTGGATGGGAATTTTTCTAATAATGCATTTGGAGTATGCTGTGTTTTTCATTCGCTTTTACGTCAATGTTATTACTCGTAAGCAATATCTGTGTAGCTATCAACTTTTACATGTTAATCTTATGTATTAAAACAAATTTTTCATGTGGAGATTCTCTTTATGCAATTTTATTTTTGTTTGCTTTTATGCTAATGCCAGTTTCTTATTAATCAATATTTACGTATTGACATGTTCATGTGCATGTGCATCATTAGCTAAGAATATAGGAGGTAATGTAATGTCAATTTATTGCATATTTGATTTCAAAGAGCTTATACGGAGATGTGAGTATAATGTCATTTTAGAATGCTACTACCAGCCTTTTGATTCAGTACTGATCTTTTATAGACTTCACTACAAACTTGGAGACACTGTTTTGTGCATGTGGCCAACCTTGACTAATCTTGTTGAGAATCCATAGTCGACCCCAAAAAATTCGAGACTAAAGCTTTTTTGTTGTTCTCTTTTTTGAGTATATTCAATAAAGTTCTATACTCTCTGTCTCTGTCTCTGTCTGTCTGTCTGTCTGTCTGTCTGTCTCTCTCTCTCTCTCTCTCTCTATATATATATATATATATATATCATTCAGATCTATCTAGTCTTATTTTCTGTTCAGTACAACCATTTCCCCACTATCTAAACTCGCATTTTTTGTTGTCATCCTCTTTTCTTCGTAATGCATTTTAACTTGAATCAGATCACACCTTGTTGTTGTGGGCTTATTTATGGGCACAGTGTGTGCCTCCTAACATAATTTTGAAGATGCTGCTGAAATGGTTGACAGTTTCAGCTTTCTTTGAGAATAAAAGGTTAATAGTACATGTTTTCACTTTAACTCATTTTCTAGTTTATAATTCTACTATATGTGTATGATCACATCTCCCCTGCTGTTTCTAACTCTCAGCTTGGTACCTAGTGGATTTCTAGCATGTAATGGTAGATGATTTAAGTTGATGATCAATATAAATCCTTTAGTTGAACCTTCATCAATGTTGTTGTTGAAGAATATCAAAAGTGTTTTAAGAAACTCCTCTCAATAACTTTTGTATTAGCACTTCAGTGAAGCTGGCGATCAACTGAATTTTTGTGATTTCCTAGTAACTGCTTTTAAGAACATTGTTACACCAATTCAATTAAAGTTTATGTGGATTGTGCTCTTTGGTTTACTTTTCATCATTTGGGCCTTAAAAGTTGGTTGCATGAGTTAATGCTTTATAAATTTATTTTTCCCAATTGGCAGCCACAATATGGGGATGTTGTGAGGCCTTTCCCAAAACCTTTGCCTATATCCACGGCAAGCACTCATTTGTCAAAGAAAAAGGAAGGCGAAGAAGAAGAAGAAGATGATGAGGAGGTTGGCTTATCTGATCATTATTATCATCATCTTTATAATTATAATTGTTATTTTTATTGTTTTTTATATAATCATTGTTTTTAACAACAAAAGAACTATTAGTATTATTGTCATAACAATAATGGGGCTTCCTTGAAATGAAAATGCCATAGTGATCATTGTTATCGATGATCAATTATCTATTTCTGTTTATGTATTCATTTGGTATGGTGGGTTATTAGATGAGCCCTGAATCCTTTAACCATAATTTTGTTTGGGGGGCATTCCTTAAAAATGCCACTAATATCATGATATGATGTACTTAATTTTTTAAACTGAGGATAAAGCTGTATTTTCAATTGCAGATTAGTGAGATGATTTTGAACTTATTTATATTTAACAATTCAATGACAAGTTGACGTAGATTTATGAAAAATTATATAGTTCTATTTAATACGTATATGTTACAGTGTTGAATATGTATGTTACTGAATCTTCAGTCTTTTTTGGATGTTTAAGACTTTGGTGTGTTTGGGCCCAGTTTATCTGCCAAAGGCTTTTTGCTTTTTGTCTCAGCTTTTTTTGCAAGTAATCTAACTTTTAGTTTTTTTGGAAATAAGATATATATATATATATATATATCTTTTGATAAACACTATGCAAATAAGCTACTAGAAATAAGCTGCTAAACAGTACAGGCTTAGGAACTTAAGTGAGGCTCTATTCTTATTTATCCATTTTCTAATCCTAAAATTCTGATAAGTGTAGATACACATCCGCCTCCTTCCACACTAACTTGCTTGTTTCTGCTTTCAGGGTGACGAATCTGTTGAGGATTTATCACCGAAAGATCTGTTAAAGAGACACGTTAAGCATGCTAAAAAGGTTTGAGCGCGGTAAGTTTCTCTATTTCCTATGGTATTGGTACCATTTTTGTAATTGCAACAAATAACATAGCTATTTAATGTTTTGCTGTAGATTAAGGGAAGAGCAGTTACGACGAATTGCGAGGTATAAGAGTAGGCTTGCTCTTCTCCTTCCTCCCCTTGTAGAACAGTTCAGAAATGATACAGCTGCTAGAAACTGATGCACTTTGAACACATTATTGTCAACATTGGGGTATCCTCATGAGATGCATGCAAAGGCAGTAGATCAGTGTTTCAGGAATGACGAGAAAGTGAAAGTACTCAAATTTGCTGGCAGGCTTTGATGATCAAGATTCAAGCCAGACGATAGGAAAACCATTAGCGTCATATGCTTATGAATATACATAGAAATGTTGAGTAAGGTAATGCTATAACAAATTTTGTAGCTAAACTTCTTTCTAAAAAAAAAAAAATTGTAATTAAATTTTGTCCATAAAATATTTTTAAAAATATATATATATCATCTTGCTATATAATCATCTTATTTATAAAATAGTACTATAGCACAATTTTAAATATTTTTACAATTTCAATTCCGGATAATGCAAACTTTCATCGTTTTGATCCTATAAATTTACAATTGTAAAAAGGTAATTAAAGTCCTCCTTATTTATAGATTAATACAACAGGAACAGGTAAATCATTTTTTCTCATCGTCTACTCTTTCACATATCAGCAGGTTTCTATGGTTTCTCCGATTCTCTCTGCCTCATCTCAGCTTCCATTCTTGCCGATTCAACGGTAAAAACTTATCTCTGTCATCTTCTTCTTCTTCGTTTCAGTTGAACTATGGATTATTATCATTATTAGATTGAATAGTAGGAAACTTTCCCCCAATTCTATTGTTAATTCAAATTCATCCCAATTTTTTTTCAATGTTTATATGTTCTATACGTAATTAATGAAAAATTTACTCTTTGCTGGTTTTGATTAGATTTAGGTAGCCCGCAAATTCAAATCCAATAATAATGTCTGTCCAAGATTCTCCATCTGAGGCTGAAATTGTCACTCCTGCTAAGAAATCAAAACGGGTGGCAACTTAAGTGTAGAGGAAGACAAGCTTCTTGTGTTGGCATGGCTTAATACTAGCGCCGATGCCGTGCATCATGGTAATAATGACCAAAACAACAAAGCCCCATTTTATACAAAAATCGCCAAATACTTATATGAGCACAAGAAGGATTCTACGCGTATTGTTGTCTCCCTAACGAGTCGATGGGACGTGATTAACAAGGAGACGAGTAAATTTTGTGAGCTGTTTGCTAAAGTTGAAGCAAAGAATCCAAATGCTACCGCCGAACAAATGAAGGTATCAATTGTGTTATATTGCAATGCTTTCAAGAAAATGTAAATTGCTTAATACTTTTTTGTTTTTTAGATTGATGCCAAGGACTTGTTTAAAGAAATATACAAGTGCAATTTTCAATTCGAACATTGTTGGCTCTTGTTGAAGAATTTACGAAAGTGGACACTCAATAAGCCTAGGGAAAATTTGAGAAAAGAATTACCTCAAATTCCGGATTCAATAGATCAAGATCAAGCTAGGAGGGATGATATCTTGCTTGATGACACCATGGATTTCCAGAGACCGATGGGTAGGAAAGCTGAAAAGCCCAATCAAAAGAGAAAAGATACTGACAAAGAAGTCGCGGAATATCTGAAAAAGAAAATGAAATTTCTTGAAGAATCGTGTGCACAAGAAAAAGAGGTTCTTCGTATCAAAACGGAAAATTTTCGCTTGGAAGAGTTGGGGGAGAATGAAAGAATTAATATTGAAAAGGAAAGGCTTCATATTGAAAGAATTAAGGAGGATGAGAGAATTATGATGGTTGATACAAGTGCCATGTCGGAATCACAAAAACATTTTTATCATGAACTCCAAAAGGAAATCCTTGCAAGAAGAACTTTGAGTAAATAGCTGGGTTGGGATGATGTCTTCCTCTGACCTTATTTTGATAATAACTTATTTTAGGCATTGGTTTGTATTTTGTGACCTTATTTTGGTAGTAGTTTATTTTAGGCCCGAATTTGTATTTTGTGATTCTAGAAAAAGGTCCTCTCTTTTATTCACTCCACGCCTTTGTATTTTCTATTATGCAATTATGTAATCATAATATCCTAGCTTATATAAAACGTCTTATGAATTTTTCATATTTGATGTCACGTACCAGTCACATTAGATTAATGTACTGAATGATTTCCGTATCCAGTTTGGCAACCTCAGAAAAAGAGCACACCAATTTATTTAATCTAGTACAAGATGAGAGTTCAGATTATATTTTGTGCAACAAACAGAATTGTCACTGTATTTTGTCGTCTTTAAACTAAAGACATGCAAGTTTCTCAGGTGCTTGGAAGAATCACTATGATTTTGACCCAAACTGGAAATATTCATGTGGAGTTTTTCATAAAGGTTATGAGGTTCTTGGCACAACCTTTATGAACAACTTTTTGTGATAGTATATCTAAAAACAAAAGTTGTTCATAAAGGCTGTGTCAAGAAATTCATAACCGCAATCGGCACCTTTTCCATCTTCCATCCTGGCCCTCTTGAAGACTCGTGGTTGCTTTCTAGGAAAGGTTTCTCTCCAATCTGGGTGTTCAATCAGATATTCCCACTGCCTGAAAAGGAAAATTTAGAAAATAAATTATAAAATCAAAAACTATTTCTATTTTCTAACCAATCATTGTTTCACAAGATATATGTGCTGCAAGTTTCCAACAAAACGGGAATACATCTCATTTTTCACAAGATATCTTCGTCCCTCTCTGCATCTCATTTTCTTTTCTATTCTTTTTTTATAAGATTTTGATTGCAGTTAGTGCTGCAAGTTTTCAACAACAATTGATTAGAAAACAAAAATATAGGTGTTGCAAGTTTCTTAAAAAGTCTTCATCCCTCGTTGCATCTCATTTTCATTTCTATTCTTTTTTATTACATTTTGATTGCAGTTTATGTGTGTGTGTAAGAAAAATATTGCATCATACATGCCACCCCCCTTTTTTCCCTTTCTGTTGAGGGTGCAGGGGTTGTTATTAAAGACACAAAAACCAATATATTTATTTATTCTTAAATTATCTTGTTCTCTATCCAGTCAATGGCTATCATATAGTGGCATCCAAAATGCAAATTGTGTAATGCTCATAAAGTTATTGCCTATTAAGTACTAGTTAAGACGCTTATGTCACAGACTGAGGACTCCAAAGGGTGGCACAATTGGCTGGGGACCATGCCTCCTGAAGCAGAGGTCACTAGGTTCCATTCCCTTCCCCCTCCCATTAAGCCCAAAACGTACTAATGTAAAGACTCTAAATCCAAGATTTATTTTAATCAGATTATACCTTCTTAAATTATACACAAAATCTGGGGCTTCATCAGAAGGAGAAGTAGAACATCTGAGGAGAATTTCAAAATTAGAAAGGCTTTGAAGTGTCCAAGAAATATATTTGTGGTGAAAGCTCCTGTATTGAAGGAAAGAAGAGCTTAAAGCGTCAACATAAATGGAGGGAAGAGTGAGGAAATACATTTTTAAAAAAACCAGAGAATTGTTATGGAAAGCAATGAATCCTGTGCTTTCTTTGAATGCAGATAATAGAAGTTGTACTTTGTAGGTAGTTTAACAATTGTACCAGCAGCATGAAGCAATTCTGAATTGATCAGTTTGAGTATCATATGTCTCAAGCAACTTGCCACTCCAACTGGGGTCCTCATAGGAAGCAGTGACTCGAGTTCTCCTAACAATCTCATCCGGACATCTTGAAGTTCTATCAAAACAGGCAGGGGTAACTAATCCAGTGGAAGCTTATACCTGAAAAATGTTGAAAAGATTAAAATCAATATTTTAGAACATGGCTGCAAGCTTCAACTGCATGCATTAACCAGTAAGGTCTGCACCTGCATTCATTTAATTATGTAGTCTTTTCAATCCAAGTAATAGTAATTCAGATCAATAAGAAGATGGCATTGTTGAGAAGCCAAAACTGTAGAGAAATAAAGAGTACATCCAACTCAACATCCAAATTGTGACCAATAACAGGAGATAACATCTGGGAAAGTCCCATGTCCACAGTATTTTGAGAATCCATATGAACAACTGAGTTCTTGTACTTAAGAAAATAGAATTAGAAGCAAAGAACCAACATTCGACCACTATGAAATGGATCCATTTTGCTTCTTGTGAATAACTAGGCACACACAGGTTGTTGCTTCATCAGTGCCAACAAACTTATCATATGAAAAGGAAAAAAAACTGATGCTAAGAAGGAAGTTGGAAATGAGAACGCTAAATAGCGCTATAGTAATCTGCTTAGTGACAACTATTGTATAACAAGTTGATAATGACCAAAACAACAAAGCCCCATTTTATACAAAAATCGCCAAATACTTCCACGATCACAAGAAGGATTCTATACATACTGTTGTCTCCCTAACGAGTCAACGGGGAGTGATTAATAGGGAGACGAGTAAATTTTGTGAGGTCTTTGCTAAAGTTGAAGCAAATAATCCAAATGCTACCGCCGAACAAATGACGGTATCAATTGTATTATATTGCAATGTTTTCAAGAAAATGTTAATTGCTTAATGCTTTTTTCTTTTTTAGATTGACGCCAAGGACTTGTTTAAAGAAATATACAAGTGCAATTTTCAATTCGAACATTGTTGGCTCTTGTTGAAGAATTTACGAAAGTTGACACTCAATAAGCCTAGGGAAAATTTGAGAAAAGAATTACCTCAAACTCCGGATTCAATAGATCAAGATCAAGCTGGGAGGGATGATGTCTTGCTTGATGACACTATGGATTTCCAGAGACCGATAGGTAGGAAAGCTGAAAAGCCCAATCGAAAGAGAAAAGATACTGACAAAGAAGTCGTGGAATATCTAAAAAAGAAAATGAAATTTCTTGAAGAATCGTGTGCACAAGAAAAAGAGGTTCTTCGTATCAAAATGGAAAAATTACACTGGGAAGAGTTGAGGGAGAATGAAATAACTAATACTGAAAAGGAAAGGCTTCGTATTGAAAGAATTAAGGAGGATGAGAGAATTATGATGGTTGATACAAGGGCCATGTCGGAATCACAAAAACATGTTTATCATGAACTCCAAAAGGAAATCCTTGCAAGACGAACTTTGAGTAAATGGTTGGGTTGAGATGATGTCTTCCTCTAACCTTATTTTGGTAAACTTATGGCGAAAACCATATTTCCGTCCCTACATTTTAAGGCGATTCCCACTTTGATCCATAAATTTTATATTCACCGCTTTTTGTCCCTAAAATCAAAAAAGCGATCTCATTTTTGTCCTATCGTCATCTCACAAACGGAAATAGTCTACATGGCAAACAGAGTGCATCACTAGCACACTAAATGCTGACATCAACATTAAAAAATAATTTAATATTTTATTTAGGATTTTAAAAATGCCACGTCATCTTTTAAAAACAAAAGATTAATTTATGAATTTTAACTAAATGAAAAAAAGAGAGGAAAAAACAGAAATAAAACCAAAAATCATATAAATTAAGAGATACCAAAATTGGAAAATATAAGTGTGGCTGGGTGGGATTGTTGGATTTAGTTGTGTTTAATTTTTTTTTTTTTTTTTTTTTGAAACAAGTCGTGTTTAATTTTTTTGTTGATAAGGAGAGATACCAAAGTTGGTTTTTATTTCCATTTTTTCCTTTCTTTCATTTAGTTAAAATTCATAAATTAATATTTTGTTTCCAAAAGATGACGTGGCATTTTTAAAATGCTAAACAAAATATTAAATTATTATTTTAATGTTGACATCAGCATTTAGTGTGCCAACAATACACTCCATTTGCCACGTAGACTATTTCCGTTCGTGAGATGACAGTAGAGACAAAAACAAGATCGCCTATTTTATTTTAGGGGCTAAAAGCGGTGAAAATAAAATTTATGAATCAAAGTAAGAATCGCTTGAAAATGTGGTTTTCGCCTAACTTATTTTAGGCATTGGTTTGTATTTTGTGACCTTATTTTGGTAGTAGGTTTTTTTAGGCCTTAATTTGTATTTTGTGATTCTAGAAAAATGCCTTCTCTCTTTTATTCAGTCCACTCCTTTGTATTTTCTATTATGCAATTTTGTAATCATAATATCTTAGCTTATACAAAACGTCTTAAGAATTTTCCATATTTGATGTCACATACTAGTCACATATTTAGATCAATATACTGAATGATTTCCATATCCAGTTTGGCAACCTCAGAAAAATAGCACACCAATTTATGTAATCTGTACAAGATGAGAGTTTAGATTAGATTTTGTGCAACAAACAGAATTGTCACTATATTTTGTCATCCTCAAACTAAAGGCATGCAAGTTTCTTAGGTGCCTGGAAGAATCACTATGATTTTGACCCAAACTGGAAAAATTCATATGGAGTTTTTCATAAAGGTTATGAGGTTCTTGGCACAACCATTATGAACAACTTTTTCCATCCTGGTCCTCTTGAAGACTCGTGGCTGCTTTCTAGGAAGGGTTTCTCTCCAATCTGGGTGTTCAATCAGATATTCCTCTTGCCTGAAAAGGAAAATTTAGAAAATAAATTATAAATACAAAAACTATTTGTATTTTCTAATCAATCATTGTTTCACAAGATATATCTGCAAGTTTCCAACAAAACAGGTATACATCTCATTTTTCACAAGATATCCTCATCCCTCTCTGCATCTCATTTTCTTTTCTATTCTTTTTTATAAGATTTTGATTGCAGTTTGTGCTGCAAGTTTTCAACAACAATTGATTAGAAAACAAAAATATAGGTGCTGCAAGTTTCTTAAAAAGTCTTCATCCCTCTTTGCATCTCATTCTCATTTCTATTCTTTATTACATTTTGATTGAAGTTTGTGTGTGTAAGAAAAAATATTGCATTATACATGCCACCCCTTTTTTTTCCCTTTCTGTTGAGGGTGCAGTGGTTGTCATTAAAGACACAGAAACCAATATATTTATTTTTTCTTAAATTACCTTGTTCTCTATCCAGTCAATGGCTATCACATATTTGGCATCCACTACAATATTCGGAGAATGCCATTGATGAATGAAAGATTCCCAGAGTTGGGACTTCAAGCTGAAAATTGCATTGAAATGAATTGGATACAATCTATCCTTTTTTTGAATGGATTTCAAACAAGTGATCCTTTAGAAGTCTTACTGGACAGAAAAACCATCTATAAGGACTTCTTGAAAGCAAAATCTGACTTTGTCAAGGAACCCATATCAGATATTGGACTAGAAGGGATATGGAAAAGGTTTTTGAAAGAAGAGAGAGTATTTATGATAATGGATGCTTATGGGGGACGAATGAATGAGATTTCAGAATCTGACATACCTTTTCCACTCAGGAAAGGTAATTTGTACAACATACAGTACCTAGTTTGGTGGGAAGTGGATGGGATTAAGGCATCTAACTAGCCTTTACATTGGATTAGAATGCTTTACACGTACATGAGGCCTTATGTGTCAAGGTTTCCTAGGGCTGCCTATCTTAACTATAGGGATCATGATTTAGGTACCAACAAAGAAAGCAATGTTAGCTACTTTGAAGCAAGGGTTTGGGGTCTAAAATACTTCAAGGGTAACTTCAAGAGATTGGCACAGGTGAAGAGCAAGGTCGATCCAAAAAATTTCTTCAGAAATGAACAGAGTATACCACTCCTTCTAGAAAGTGGTGCAGATTTAGTAGCTGAACATATATATTTGTTTAAAAGAAAATTAGTCTCAGATTTGTGGGCGTTTGTCATTACAGTGCATATAAATCAAAGCTCAAATATACAGTGTGAAATCAAAATGCAATACCTATTGTTCTTCAACTTCAACCAACTAAGATAATCAATATTAAATGATAAAAATTTCCATCCCGGCCCTCTTGAAGACTCGTGGCTGCTTTCTAGGAAAGGTTTCTCTCCAATCTCGGTGTTCAATCAAATATTCCTATTGCCTGAAAAGGAAAATTTAGAAAATAAACTATAAATACAAAACTATTTCTATTTTCTAACCAATCATTGTTTAACAAGATATATGTGCTGCAAATGGGTATACATCTCATTTTTCACAAGATATCTTCATCCCTCTCTGCATCTCATTTTCTTTTCTTTTCTTTTTTATAAGATTTTGATTGCGGTTTGTGCTGCAAGTTTTCAACAACAATTGATTAGAAAACAAAAATATAGGTGCTGCAAATTTCTTAAAGTCTTCATCCCTCTTTGCATCTCATTTTCATTTCTATTCTTTTTATTACATTTTGATTGCAGTTTGTGTGTGTGTAAGAAAAAATATTGCATTATAACATGCCACCCCCTCTTTTTCCCTTTCTGTTAGGGACGCAGGGGTTGTTAGGTAAGCAAAGCAGCATACCATAAACCCATGTCATGGCTTATTAAAGAAAAAGAAAAAAAACCAATATATCTATTTATTCTTAAATATCTTGTTCTCTATCCAGTCAATGGCTATCATATATTTGGCATCCAAAATGCAAATTGAGTAATGCTCATAAATTTATTGCCTATTAAGTACTAGTTAAGACTCTTATGTCACAGACTAACTGAGGACTCCAAAGGGTAGCACAATTGGCTGGGGACCATGCCTCATGAAGCAGAGGTCACTAGGTCCCATTCCCTTCCCCTCCCCTTAAGCCCAAAACGTACAAGTATAAAAACTATAAATCCAAGATTTATTTTCATCAGACTATACCTTCTTAAATTATACACAAAATCTGGGGCCTCAGCAGAAGGAGAAGTAGAATATCTGAGGAGAATTTCAAAATTAGAAAGGCTTTGAAGTCTCCAAGAAATATATTGTTGGCAAAAGCTCCGGTATTGAAGGAAAGAAGAGCTCAAAGCATGAACATAAATGGAGGAAAGAGTGAGGAAATGCATTAAAAAAAAAAAAAAAACCAGAGAATTGCTTTGGAAAGCAATGAATCCTGTGCTTTCTTTGAATGCGGAAAATAGAAGTTGTAGTTTGTAGGTAGTTTAACAATTGTACCAGCAGCATGAAGCAATTCTAAATTGATCAGTTTGAGTATCATGTCTCAAGCAACCTGCCACTCCAACGGGGGTCCTCATATGATGCGGTGACTCGAATTCTACTAACAATCTCATCTGGACATCTTGAAGTTCTATCAAAACAGGCAGGGGTAACTAATCCAGTGGAAGCTTATACTTGAAAATAGCTGCAAGCTTCAACTGCTTGCATTAACCAATAAGGTCTGCAAACATTTCATAAAACTATAAAGACCACACAAGTAACTTGTTTAGTGATTATGTGTCTTGCTGTGCGATTAGTCAGTCTATACTAGAATATGTCTTGCACATGTAACTCGTCTAGTCATTAGATGCCCTTGCCTTGCCATTAAATAGATCCAAACTAAAATATGTCTCATATAGTAGTATAAATATATGCTTCTTGATGAACCAAAACTATTTGATCCATACTAGTAATACTTGCTAGAAATCAATACTAAAATCAGAATGCATATCAAATAAATCTTTTGGCTTTTGTTTCTGTACAGTTGGGTTTTTCTCTAAGTGAGACTTCAAATGTGGCAAATTCATCAGAACTACAGGCCTAAGTCATTAAGTTCACAAAAGTGCAAAGAGAATATATGAGAATGCATATACCAAGTATCTAAATAGCTGCCTATTACATGACATTTCCCACTTTTTAAAATTAACAAGTTCACTCACAAGAACTTTAGTTCAAGATTGAAGCTAAGGCTGTATATATGGGTCGGGAAAATAATTTTTTCCTCAACTACCGTGTTCATAGCGGAATCTGACTAGCATTTTGCTAATACAAGTTTGATATTCCCAGATTGAAAAAAAGGCTCTATTTCTTTCAAACATGTCTTAATTCATTTGCATGAACTAAATATAAGACTAAATTGTCCTATTTGATAACGTAGCATTTGATAACTTCATATATGTTATGGGTTTAATAAGAAGTTACATGTCTTTAAACATTGGTTAATGAAGAAGTAGGTTTCCTAAGTAACTCTCCAACTTTGATAGGCAAGTGACGGTTATATGTACAAGGAATTTGATTCTCTCTCTACTTATAAAAGAGACATTCAGCTATCCCATCATATACGCTGAATAGTTAAAGAGAAAAGAGAGTCAAGAGAGAGAAACCAATCCTAGATTATAGTGTCTTTTATATTAAGACTTGCTCTTAAGAAAATTTCAGCAATAGATCAAACTAAGATTTATAGTTATTTTTGTGTAGATTTGAAAACATGATAATTCAAGATTCTAGAATTTTATACGATAATTGTTTATAATTTAACAACATAAAGAAAATATTTACACTAAACACAGACAATATTTAAATTATAGGGATCATAGAGTTGAAGCTGACCGCTAAACCATTGAAAATGGAGTATGCATTCCCTTTGGAATCCCTTTTAGTGTTATGCCTAAGAACGAAGAGATTCTGAACATGAAAATTCTCTGGTCATGTGCACAAATTTTCAACAATTTTAGCACACAATGGAAAGGAATGACCAACCAACTGTGCCTGGCTTTATGATCGAGTGCTAGAATAAGCATATTGCACAGAAAGTTCAACATACTCAACTTCAATTATTCTAACCCTCGGATAACTACATCTTTGGAAAATCAACAATAATATAGAGGATCCTGAGCCAGACATTTGGTGAAACATCTTCAAAACCACCAACAAGATGCACCTGCATTCATTTAATTATGCAGTCTTTTCAATCCGAGTAATAGTAATTCAGATCAATAAGGAGATGGCATTATTGAGAAGCCAAAACTATAGAGAAATAGAGAGTACATCCAACTCAGCATCCAAATTGTAACCAATAACACGAGATGACATCAGGGAGAGTCCCATGTCCACAATATTTGGAGAATCCATATGAGCAACTGAGGTCCTGCACTTAAGAAAACAGAATCAGAAGCAAAAAACCAACATTCGATCAATTCTTACATTCTATTTTGCTTGTGGTGAATAACTAGGCACACACATGCACTTAAGAAAACAGAATCAGAAGCAAAGAACCAACATTCGATCAATTCTTACATTCTATTTTGCTTGTGGTGAATAACTAGGCACACACAGGTTGTTGCTTCATCAGTGCCAACAAACTTATCATATGAAAGGGGACAAAACTGACATTAAGAAGGAAGTTGGAAATGAGAATGCTAAATGGCACTATAGTAATCTTTCTAGTGACAACTATTGTATAACACATTTCCAACATTGTAATCAATTCATAAAACCTTACAATTTTCTATCTGAAATTCCAAATGGAAGTATCTTAATGGTTTTTTTTTTTTTTGTTTTTTTTTTTTGGGAACACAATCATCAACAAATGCAGGGCCAATACTCAATAGTTGCATATTCAAATTGGAACACATAAACCCAATTGTTCTTTGTCCATTTACTTAATCCCTCCATGCCAGACTCTTCATAAACTGAGATCTTCCTTTCTGGGATAGCCTTGAATGAATTTGAGGCAGATACAAGAATTGGGTCTTCCATCAAACCAACCAGGGTATTACTTCCCTGTTCATAAGCAGAATTTTTCATGTTCTTTATTTAATTCATATAACCAAGCTATTTGTCAGATAAAACCCAGGATTTCCAGTCCTAAAGGCAAGATTTTTCTCAGGGAAAATGTGATCATTTACAAAATTATATTTACCCATTATGCAACCAAAATGGTGAAACACACACGCTTCCTTTTTCATTCTCTTCTAGTAGAAGAAATTGGGGCCACAATTCCCCCCAACCCCCCCCCCCCCCCAAAAAAAAAGCTTAATTTTACACATAAATGCACATATGTATGCTATCATATGTACAAGATCAGCTACCCAACCAATCTTGACATCAAGCACCATCTAAGAGAAAGTTGTAAGTTTTGGAATTGCCCCAATCACATTTACTGTCAGTAAGTTCCTCTTTCCAATTAGTATGCTACAAGTTACACGATTTAGCATGATAGAAGAACAATAACAACTAATCCAAATTCAAATCCTATCTCTATCCTACTAATACTTAAATAATAAATTATTAAATTTATTGTGATAATAAAATAATATTTGAACATGTTATGGTATCAAACAAGCAATTCTAGGAGCATTCATATCAGCTCATGCAAAAAATTATGTCTATTTTAGTATAAGCATAAATATATAGTCTAGATGAATTTTCATTTAAAGAATAAATATAATAAGGTTACCATATATTTAACAGTTCCATATAAAAGATAGGAGTATTTTAGAGAGTTTAAGTATTTGTGTGAGGGTATTTTAGTACGCAAAATGTTGAAACCCCAACAGGGAATCTTGTTATTAATAGTATAGATAGGCATTCATAACTATCATAATGATATCTGAGCAAAGAGAAACAAATAATGATAATATTTCATATTCAATAGTATTTAATATAAATTTTTTTAAAAATTAATAACTATCAGAATGATCAAGTTTCATATTTGTATTCATATATAAACACAAAAAATACAACAGAATAGAGCCTTAAGACAATTACAATTTAGGAGAACAAAAGAGTGACACCACAAATACACTAGCAAGCCTGAACCTATCAGACAGAGCACTGAACAAAAAGTCCTTATACCAATGACCCTAATGCCACACATAGAAGAGAAAAGAGATATGAGTCTTACACTTCTTTTTTTGATCTTGCTTTCAATATCACTATCATGGGCAACATCCTTTTCCTATCCAACCCCACAAACCTTCATACAGTGCATGTCTACACAATTTGGTCCCTACACCAAATTTGTGGGGACTATTTACACATCAAACTCTTCTTTATATTTGCATCTTTTGCAATCGTCCCAACAAAATCCTAGATGGTTAAATTCCTCAACACCAAAACCTCTTCTCATCATTACACTTTTCCAAGAGTCTGATATCCAAGCAACCATTCTTTGTAGCAAAAAGTACAACTTACAAATCAGAGTCAAAAGTGGAGGCCATGATTATGAAGGACTATCCTGCCTCTGCAAAACCCCATTTATCTTAGTTGATCTTTTCAATCTTAGATCAGTTGAGATAAATTAACACTACATGAAAGATATTACCAAAATCACATACTAGGTTCTGTAGCGAGTGCAATTCGATCCCTTAAGATCACAAGTTCAGGTGACAATTCATCAGAGCCCAAAAGTTTAAGGTACTCCATTGCTGTTGTTAAAAGCCCTTGACTTGCTAAAATTTCAGCATATTTTTCAACAAGCTTACACAAAGATGCACTAAATCGCTTCTGCCCAGTTGCCAAGGCAAGGACAATAGTCTTTTCCATCAAATCCTAATCAAATGATTAAAAAAATAAATAAGTATTGTGGCCAGAATATACAGGTCAAAATACACCACTACAAGTACCAAATTAACCTGAGGAAGCTCAACATAGGATTTCCTTTCGTGCTCAGTTCTAAGACTCCTTGACCAAATTTCCACTATTTTATCAATATTTCCCACACATATATAACAAAGAGCACCGGCCAACGTGTTACAAGCGGTCATGAGTTTCGAAGCAAGTGTGTCACAGAGCATAGTCCATTCCTCTCTCTGTGCAAACTGTTAGATGATGATTTTTTTTTTTAGGGAAAAAAGAAGGAATAAGAATTTAGCAGACACAATAACTTCATGATCAATGCAATTAATTGCACAAGAAACTATTTCTTACAGTAACTACTACAGGATAGCCATTATTGCAAAGTAAGAAACAAATATGTTTAATTTGACTTGTCTGTCTCTTGGGCCATAGCACAGAAGATCATCAAGTCAAGAGTTCATTACCTCCACAATAAATCCAGAAACAGAAACTCATTAAATTTATAGTTTCAAGAGGCAGACTGTTGACTTCTAAAAATAATGTTTGAATGCAAGGATAATTTAGACAAAAGATGCCCCATAAAAGAAACAATATCTCTAGCAATTCTTGCAACTACATTCAGCTGTGGGCATGAGGAGGGAGTTCAGACAGGTTGAGTATACCATTTGCTAACATCAACATGAAAAGGAAGAGATACTATGTAAATACAAGTAACGGATAACCATTCCACAGCATTCAAGATCATAGTAAACCATTCTGCAAACTAAGAGGGGAAATATATATATATATATATATATATATATATATATATATATATATATATATATTCATGGAACAAGCATGAAACAAGGAAAGAAATTCAGCAACAAAATACCATTTATTTGGATTCAATAAAAAAATTGATTTAACTGTCCATGCATCTAAATCGTAAACAATGCGCTGGAATGTCACAAAAAAGAACTCTATCTTTGCCAGGAGTAATAAAACTTACACTACAGAGAAGAGTAAGTGTTTCTTTCCAGAATTTCAGGGGCCTTGTAGGGCAACTTCTAATAGCAAAATAAAAATATTTGTTCGCCAACAAAGGTAACATACTCAGTCTCTTGTGACTTTTTCTCACAAAGTACCCTCAACAAAGACATTTCCCCATTTTGAATTGCAGCTTCAAATTCAGAAAATCGACTGACCAAATTGTCTTCAGTAACTAAGGTGTGGACAAAGAGGGAAAAAAATTAACAAACAAATACAACATAAAATAAGAGAACAAAGAGACATTGACCAATAAAGATACCTCTGAAAAACCAGCTGGAACACCTGCAGCAGAGGGCCTAGGGCGAAACGCTACAAGCTTGCCACCAAAGCCAAAAGATGCCCCAGCAAGACGTTTATACCATTTTGGAGCTCTCAGAGGAGCTGCATAAAAAAGGTATTAGTATGAAACTGAATTTCACAGGAAATATAATCAATTACAGAAAGTAACAACAAATGATTGTGGGATGAAAGGAGGGGGAAAGGAGGAGAAATAGGAATAAGTACTGGCATGCATCAATTCCTAAATTACTTCACACAGTGTACAATCTTCTCTTCCCTGTATGAACTCACTACTCATCCATTTTATAAAGAAACAATTGTTTATTTGGCTTGCAATTACCCAACGAAATTCAAGACTTGCATATGTAAGCTAATCGGTGAAACAACTACAAAATGGAAATTCTATAATGAATACGACATTTTGACATTTAATAATCATATAAAATAATAATAATAATAATAATAATAATAATAATAATAATAATTGGGCTGAATTTGGCATCAGATTTTAGTATTAGTTTTTTGTTTTTAACTTTTTTATACAGCTTTTTAAAACCTTACTCTTTTTCTCTACTTTTTCTCACATTTTTCAAGAGAAAAGTACACTAGCACACTTTCAGCAAAAAAACTAGATAAACTGTTCCCAAATGGACACTAGATCCAACCCCCAAAAAATAATGTTATTACAAGAAACTCAAGAAAAAAAATAATGAGAACAATTATCTTTGTCAAAGTGTGGCTCAAATCATTCCATCCATGTTTTGGGACTAAGGCGTTGTTGAACTTGCACTCTCCAAGACTGGAATCTGCAACATCTCAGCCACCCCCAGTCTTATACAGAGGTGGAGATGCCATTTAGCCCGAAGGTCAATCTATTAACAATGTTGCAAAGGCAGTGTTACGCTTGTGAATTCAAAATGGCAAAATCAAAATTGAGCTTGCAGGATGTCAATTGAATAGCATTGTGTCTACAAGAATCAATTACCCAAAAGGTTGCACCAATTTAAAAGAGGACTTGAAAAAAAAATGTCCAAGACATGGTCAGCAACAAAGTCATAAGCATACAAGTTCAGAAAGTGTTTCATCCTATATAACCATGAAAAACCCTGCCAACTAATTTAAAATTTTTTAGGATTAAATTTTTTCCATTGATTGATGGATTAAACTAGACAACTAACTTCAAATCAGAAGAGAATTACAACAACAAAGCATTAGTCTCAAACTTTTGGGCTCAGCTATGGAACCTCAACAGATTAGTTAAGGTCAACCACATGTATTCTTCTTCTCCATTCTCTTCTATCTGAAATCATACTCTTAGTTACTTCCTTAATTGACATGTCCATTTTTATCACTTCTACTCATGCTCTTTTGGTCTGCCCCTACCTTTTTCATTCCCTCAACTTGGATCAACTCACTCTTACTTACCGGTGCCTTAATCACTCTCCTTGAACATGACCAAACCAAATGTTGTATGTCGATTGCACCAAATGTAGAAGTGACTTAATAGTGAGCCACAACCCAAAAATAATAAACAAATAAACAGAAGACTGTTTATTTCCATATACACACACATATAATGTATGAATGTCTACAAAAAATACTTTTTTTATTATATCACCAATGAACTCTAGCTCAGGCGGCACGCATTTGGTACATATGTAACTTGCCCATAAAAAAGACTTTTTAATATCCTTTGAAGTACACCAAAGCCTATCATTTACTCTATCATGTTAACTTCTTGCGAACTAAAGCCTATCATTTCGAGAGATGAATCAATAGTTGAGTTCAAGACACAACAAAAAGACAAGCTCAAATCTCACTTATTTCAAAACCAATAAGTGCTAATTTCTCCCCCAAATCTTTTAGGAAACAAGCTACCATGGCCAAGACAATGCATATAAAAATAAACGCCAGTATGCATATCAAACCACTGTAGGCAATTTGATGATATGATTTATGAGAGCTAATAAGAAAAAATTACCTACACCAAACTCATTCTCTCCAACACCATATCGACTGCAATAAGAATTAAGTGAAATCCATTACAAAAGAAGGTTCCACTATAGGCCATTTTGCAAATGAATCAACCTGTTCTACCAGGTTGGAAAAACCCACATGAGCATGGGTAATTTAGCAGTGTGCTTTCTGAATTTCAAGATCAGTTTTTCATAGAAACTTTGTTCCACATTCCAAACCATATTAGACAAGTTCCCTAATGCACGACAAACCAAAACAATGCAACAACAAAATTAAAGAACAAGAAATAAAGGGATACGTAACCTAGAAGTCAACACCTAGGCTTGCTTGGAGTCAAACCAAGCAAAAGAAAACCTCTAGGAGTTAGCTTCTAGGGTTGGCTAGAGTTTGCACCAAACCACTGGGACAATTTCAAGAGACATTTTATTCATCATCAAAATAATTCTCCATAGGAGTATATTATTGTGCTTATATAGACTACTAAACCCTAATTCTAACTAATATAGTAAACCTTAATTCTAATTCTAATTGACTAAGGAAACCTAATTCTAAATGACTTGAGAAATCTCAATTATTGAATTACAAAAACAACACTGACTCTAGGATATAAAATAAAGCTACTAATGATACCGAGTAACTACTAAGACCTAAAATAAAATGCAATTATCTAATAAATATTCAATTGACTCCAAAATTAAATAAGACCAAATTTTAAATAAAATTTCTTTGCACTTCCCACACCATCCCTTAATCTAATCCCCAATTAACACCAACTCTACATTCGCACAAATGCAATCATTGTCCATTCTATTTTTGTTCATGTTGTCATTCATCAATCCATATGCCACAAAAATTGCAAATGCAATATTCCCATGTTGCTCTACCCATCCCCCTTACACCCTTTTGTCCGATTCATCTCTTTAGCACTTGTACTATATTGCAGTTATTGATAAAATGGCATATAATATACATAAAAAGATCCATCAGTTTACTCAATTATTTTCCACTTTAATTGTTGCCAACTTACATCTTGTTATAAGGCTCAAAAGAAAGCAGAACCTTTTAGACAGATCTATAAAAATATAATTGGTATATACCTCAATGTTATAAATTCCAATTTTTCCATCAAATGAAGATGCTGATATAATCCCAGGTATCTTTGGATGCCAGTATATATCAAAATTCCAGTTGGTACCAATAGGTAGTTCAGAAACAATCTGAGTCAAAATCAAAAACAAATAAGTGTTACCATAGCAAAAAGTATCCTATATTGAAGAACAACCTAGAAGAAAAATCATAATAGGACAATCTTAAAAAAAAAAATAGAACCATGATAAGGAAGGCCAAATTCCATACCTCTCCAGAAACGGTATCCCAGCGAATAGTTCATCTATCTTTGGCACAAGTAATCAAATAAGAACTGTCAATGGGACACCACGCCATCGCAATTACACCTGTTGTAAGAAATGTAGACAGGTAGAAAATATTCAACATCATGCACAACAAAACTAAAATTTTGAGAATTTTATATTGGAAATTGGAAGTATATGTACTGCATAGCTAGAACAACTAAGGTGGCATTAATTAAATACTACTGCACCAGCCATTGGTGACTAGATAAACTTACAGAAACTCAAATCTTTATATGCATTTAACAAATCACATCTAAATCTCTGTATGCATTTAACAAATCACAAAACAAAACAAAAGCTTCTATAATCTAGTAATATGGCACCCATTGTATGGCTTAGCAGTATATTAATCGATATGCCTCATTTTACTAACTCTATTGTTTCTGTTTGTTTTCCTTGTGATTGCCACACTACCATAACACGTATTAAGAGCAAAGTTTATAATGGGAAAAGTCGACATATCCAATTGAGGCTAAGGCAGCTTATTGATAGTGATGTTATGTCATTGGACTTTGTGAGGTCTAAAAGGAACTTGGCCGATCCTTTGACCAAACCACTAGCAATGAGGCTGATGAGTGAGACATCTAGGGGAATTGGACTGATATCCAAGTTGCGACACTGTGGCTAATGCCCAACCTCTCTATGATGGGTGATTCCACGCAAGAGGTTTAATGGGTAAAGGTCATTAGTGGTCCATGGGCACTGTCATTTGTTACGTGTTTTTCGCTATCTCGATAAGGAGATTAGTGATGAGTCCATCCCTATGGTGTGAGACAGTGCTAAGTTGCAGAATTTGGTGAGGTTGAGCTTTAGGCTCTTAATGGATCTATATCCCTACCTGTTGGGATGGAGTGTATCTACACGCACTCTTAATAGATGCCACCTATTAAGTTGCAGATTGTTGGAGGTTGAGCTTTAGGCTCTTAATGGGTCCATACTCCCTACTTGTTGGGATGGGGTATTCTGCACGCACTCCTGATGGATGCCACCTATATGTGAGTGGAAGTTGTGCCACTTCCTATGAGACTTTTTGGGTAGGTCTCTAGAGCTCTCATGAAACCCAGTGGCGCATGATCTGAATAAGGCGCCAACCTGCTTAAGAACAACCTTGATAAAGAAAGTTATGTGGGTGGTAAGTTTGGTTTACTAATAGCTTGGTTAAAAAAGTTTTAACTCCACCATTGTCTTTTAGTTCCTACTTATTTATCCTATGTATGGTTAAAACCTTCTGGTACCATATTGATGCATGCTTTCTTTAGTTGCGTGCCTTTCTTATTTTGTGTTTGTAACATGTGGGGGATTGTTAGTGTGGGTGTGTGTTCCAAACACTTTTATTTTTATTTATTTTCTAACCGTTGAAAATTTATGAGTAAAATAGCCGTTGGGCAATTATGAGAAAAATAACCGTTGGGCAATTATGAGAAAAATAGTCGTTAGGCAATAATTGATAATATAGCCATTGGACTTTTAATGGTTATTAGTAACCAATAACTATGGACTATTATCTTCATAAGTAGCCTATATAATATTCATCATAACATATTTTTCTAAAGGGGTCTTTTTACTACTCTATGTTTTAGATATACACAATTTTACTGTCTCTCTCTCTGACATATTTTTCTACAAGAATATTTGTTCTAAGGAAAGGTAATAGAGGGTTGTTCTTAAACCTTTTGTGAGTGGAAGTGCGTACATCATAAAGGTCGACGCTATAGTCTAATCCTGGGGGGTTGTTTGGCCAAGAGAACCAATCGCACCAAGTTTTACTTTGGGTGACACGAATTAACCTTTAAAGACAACGCTTTCGCAGCATGATTCTATAGCATTATGAGATTGTTCTAAATTCCTTTTATTTTATTTTATGTTCTTGCTAATTATTTGGGATATTATTTTTGTATCAAAACTTGTTTATTCACTAAAATATTTCCAACAGTAATCCTTCAAGACTTATACTTGAAGAAATTTATAGACCCAGTTGCCCATAACAAAGAAATTACATACAGACACCTAGCTTACCTTCTGAATTTCCACTTTGCTGCTACAGGAACCTTAATTGGACAAAACGCCTCCTGCTTCCAGCCAGTTAGAGCAACGAATGCATTGAAATGAATTTTAGTGCTACTATCTATATGTTTAAGAATTAAACAACTCTCCCCAAAAACCATCTCTGGCAATTGAGAAGTCTAAAGCTTTCCTTCCTACTTACAAGCACATAACATAACCATCATGACTTAGGCGGTAACATATACTCATAAACCCCTAACATATATCATCAAACTTCTTCTGGCAACATGAAAATCTCCAATTTTCCATAACTACCACCAAATAAGCCTTATTCCCAATTTGTTTTGGAGAGGCTGATTCCTTAACTCAAACACTCGACCTCTACCAAATAAAATCCAATGTACATTTGTTTTTTTATGTCAAATTTTGAATCCCAGTTAAGGCGGCATATGATCCTAGGCTCCTAGTATAATGACAACGTCAAGAGACTTTACCAATTTTCAATTTCCACATAACTACTCAAAAAATTCTCCTAACCTCTTCATCACATTCAAGAAAACCTGACTGATCACTGCTTTTCGACTATATATAGCTAGCGATATAGTGAGAGAGAAAGCAAAATTCAATTTGCACAAGGTAAAATTAACACAGCAACAACAAAATCATTATATGAAATGGTTCAATTTATGCTCTGAGTTTAGTAATTTTTAAAAGAGAGAGAGAGAGAGAGAGAGAGACTGACAGCTGGAGGTTAGAGGAGTTGAGAATGGAGAGCTTGCGAGTTTCGATCTCCCAGCCATGGATGCGAAGACCGTGGCAGCCGTCAGGTAAGGTTTCAGCACCAGCGGCTTTGAGATCCTTCCTTTCCACTTCTACTATCTATAGAAAAAATAGCTTCAAAAAAAAAAAGAATCATCTTGACTGGAATATTTCTGTAATCACAATAACAATAATTAATAGATGCTTGATAAAGTATATTAGGTGTTATAAAACAGGTTAGTGGAAGATTTCTTTTTTTTTTTTTTCTTTTTTTAGTGCTCAAATCAACCAACAATATCAGTCAACAAAGTGAGAAAAATTAGTTAGTACATTGTTTTGGTAACATATATTAACATCTTCCTTTCTAAATATGAAGCTACATTTCCAAATAAAACCAAGGCATATGCTTGAAAATTATATTGTACTATAAAGCATGATCCCCATAGTGATTTGACTTGGATAAAAATTGTGATAAATGGCAAATCTGTAGACATAACAAAAAATTGGAAGCTTATAAATATAAAAAGGAATTAAAGCAACAAAATACCTGTAGAATGAGCTGATTCCTATGGCATGCTTACCCGGTTCAATTCTCCTAGTAATATTACCTTGTGCCAATTTTGACTCTATTTACACAATGGGTAACGAAGCACATCAAGTGCATCACCACATCAACCCGGTTGAAAAAAAAAAAAAAAAAAAGGAGAAAGTACCAGTGAGTGAGTTGTTGAACAGTTACAGCACCCAAAAGCTTTAATCAAGTCCCAATTCTTATGATCAGGTTTCTATGGTTCTTCTTCATCTGAAATTTAATCACCAAGAAATATAGACTTTGAGAGAGAACAATGGAGAAGAAGAATTGGGCTTTTGGATTTTTTTTGTTTTTAAATTGAAGGTTGGGAGTAAAATGGTAGACTTTTATATACCTGACTTCCAAATTGGGAATGTGAGAAATTTTATGCCAATCTTCCCCGATTTGCTTCTTGCATCTTTTCAGTAAGATGGGACAACCTTCAATTTTTAGTGTTTGCAAAGAGGTAAGGGCACCGATTCCTTCTGGCAATGATTCCAATTTAGGACAATCCCAAATTGAAAGATATTGAAGAGATATAAGTTTGCAAATCCACTCCGGTATGGCTATCAAATTACGACAATACCAAATTCTGAGATTTTGTAGAGAGATGACATATTGAAGTCCCATTGGGAGAGAGACCAACTTCGGAAGTTTATAGAATTTCAAAGAGAGAAGGGTCCTAAGTCCTTGCCATTCCATCTCATCCCAATCATTGAATATATCAACCACCCCAGAGTCCTCAACATTCAGCTCTTGAAGTGCCGTAAGATATTGCATGCCTTGAGGAAGAGGACATTTTTCTAGAGATAGAGTACGGAGAGAAATGAGATTTGGTAGGCACTTCTCTGGCAAAGCTTCTTCCATTTCCTCTATTCTCAAGAAATTTAATTTGGAGAGAGGGGCAACAATTGTAGAAGAAGAAGAAGAAGAAGAAGCGATTGATGGTAGATTCCCTGAAGTCTTGTTGTTTATCATCATCCTCTCCAATGACTGCTTTAAGCTACAATCAATTAGGTTCAAACTTTCGAGATATGGAAACAAAGGAAAGGAAGTCAATCGAGGGCAATCATGAATTTGTAAATCAGAAAGACGAGGAAATGAAGGAAGAGAATCCCTCCTTCCCCGCCACCATCCCATTAAATTAGGGCAATCCGAAATATCGAGTTTCTCCAAAGATGGGTAGAATAAAGAATCACTGTTTTCTTTCTGTGAATCTGATATGTGCTTTAAAGAATCCAATCTGTACAAATGGATAATTTTGAGAGAAGGAAATTGGTCCAACGGTGGAAGAGATTGGCATTTTTTACAAGAATTTAGTTCAAATCGGACAAGATTTGTGAGTGTCTCAAGCCAAAGTGGAAATATCACTCCCCCGTACCAATTTAAACTCAATGCTTTGAGATTTATATGTGGTTGCAAGGCTTCTATTGACATGTCACAACCAAGACCCATCTCATCAATGTCTACTTCTACCCAGTTTAAGTCCAACCTATCAAGACGTTGTTTCTCTTTTAAATTTGCATCTTTATACTCTAATGCAGCATCTTTTACTTGTTTGAGATTTTCAATTGAGAGATTTCCTCTTAGCTCATTTAGCTTGTTAAGTTCCTTCAATCCTCCATAACTCCTAGGCACTAAATCGATCCAACCCTTACTCATCACAAATTTTGACAATATCTGTAGATTAGTCAATTGGCCCAGTCCATTTGGCATACGAGTCAAACTTGAACACTGTTTAATTTCAAGAAACCTGAGGTTGACTAATTTGTTAATATCTCTTGGCAATTCTTTAAGGTTTTTACACTCAGAGAGTTTAAGTGTTTGCAAATTGTACAAATTGACAATAGAATTAGGAAGCACCTCAATGTCTTTATTCTCAGAAAGATCAAGATACCTTAGATATATCAACTTTTTTATAGAACTTGGAATTGTTTTAATCCCCATGTTATGCAAATCCAACAAGCGTATGAACTTAAAACTAGCCACAATTGCACTACAAGTTGAACTATCCAAATTTGAAGTAACAAACTCCGGTTGAGATGGCAAAAGAAATGTCTTTATCCTTCTTGCTCTATATAATAAGATCGGAATTTCCGATGACGAGTACAACGTATGCCCAAATGACACATGACGAGTTTTCTCATCAATGTCTTTATCTTTTGAATAAATGGTGGTGTTCTCTGATCCCGTTACTTGCATTGCTATATCATGCATGAGATCATGCATTTTGAATTTTGAAATATTGCCAAGTTCATCTTCTTCAACTTCTTGAAAGAATGATCTCCAAAGCAAATTCATAAAATACTCATGACCAACATCTTCTAGACATTGCTTTTCGTCATACAACGTGATGAACCCATGCGCCATCCACATATTAATCAAACTTGATTTGTCAATCCTGTAATCCTTTGGAAATAGACTACAATAAGCAAAGCATTGCTTTAAGTGTGACGGGAGATGATTGTAACTCAACTTTAGTGTTGGTAAAATGTCATCTTCATTCTGAGGTATTTTTGAAAGTTCTTTGTTTATGAATGATAACCACTCTATTGTGAATTCCTTAGAATTTAGCAGACCTCCTATTGTTCTTATAGCAAGCGGAATCCCCGCACATTTCTTCAAAATCTCCTCCACAATATTTACAAAACTTGCATTCTTCGGTACTTGCCCCTCGTTGAACGCTATCTCCATAAATAAAGACCAAGCATATTGTTTATCTAAACCCTGTAACACATGTAGTTGAATAGGTTGTGAAATCTTTGCCACTATTTGACTACGTGTAGTCACTACTATTCTACTGCCTCTTGCGCCACCCATCAAAATTTTTTTCAAGCTAAACCATTTTTCACGCTCCTCATTCCACACATCATCCAACACAATCAAGTATCTTTTTCCATTAATTTCTTTTTGAACATCATTGACTAACGTGTTCATTTCAAGGTCATCTGGTTTCTTATGTTTTACACACTCTAAGATTTTCTTAACAATTATTTTCACATCAAAATTCTCAGAGACACACACCCACACTTTTGGCTCAAAATAGTCTTTGATTTCTTTATCATTGAAGACAAGTTGAGCAACTGTGGTCTTTCCTAGTCCTCCGATACCAACTATCGGAAGGACAGAAACATTCTCCTTGACATTGGGATCCAACAGAGATCCAATGATGGCTTTCTTATCATCCTCCCTCCCGATAACAACTTCTGCAGGTAAAAGAGAATGAGTTTGCTCTCTTGCCTTATACCGAACACGACTCTCCTCAGAACGTTCTTCTAAGCCAAACTTATTCCTAGCAGCTGCGATCTCATCAAACCTCTCCTTCATGGCCTTCACCTTATGACCTATTCTAAGACCATATGCAAGCTGATTAGATTTGGAAAAGAAGACGCGTACCTCTTTGGCCTTCTTGTCCCGGGTCATAACTTCCCGTCGCAAGGTCTCAGTGGAGATTTCATCCAGCAAGTCATCCGCATCACACATAGCATCCTTAAGGCTTTTCAGCCACACTTTGATTGCTTCACTGTTGTGTTGCTTCGCCTCTGCATCCAGAAGCACAGCTTTGATGATAGAAACTGTCTCCCCAAGTTTGGTAATCTCGTCGTTGACACTCCAGATGAGCACGATCTCTTTGAGTGCTAGGTTGCCTGCTTTCCCGATAATTCCAGAAGCAACGTCATACAGAACTCCTTCCGCCATTTCTTAATTAGTGAGAATTGAATGAACGCTAATCTTTGTGAAGAACTGAGAACTGGAGGGTAAGAGTAAGACCAGAATGTCTGTGATCTGTGTGATTAGGGATGGAGTAGCAGATAGATCAAAAGATAAGACCCTGCTTTTTGAATGCTTGGATGATAGCAAAACACGTAGTTGTAGGGTACAAAACATGCACAGTACCCCAACTGGCATCAATAATCGAAAGCAGACAAAACACCTACAATGGCCCTTTGAACAGAAGGAAAATCGTGTGGACCACAACTACAAGTACTGTTCCCACCTTCGCCATTATTGAACCAACCGACCCAGTAGTAACTTGTAGTATCGTTTAAACCTTTTTGGGTTAACGCAGTGCTTCCCAGTTGGGTTGATTCAGGAAGGACAAAAGCCTAGTCCAAAACATCTCTTAATGGGCTTGAGTGATTTTGTTAAAAGACTTTGCACCTAAGTTTTCCACACTTTTGGTAGAACCAAGATAATCCGCTCCGCTCTTTTCAAAAAAAATAATAATAATAATAATAATCTACTCGGCAGTTTTCAGGATTAAGATCCGGTAAAATATCTAGAGTATTGCACCAAGTGCAGCTCACCATTTTTGCTCACAAATTTTTTTTCACTTTTCACCTTTTTAATTTTCTCTTTTTACTTCTTTAAAATTTTTCTTCACTTTTTTAAATCAATGGTTGAGATTGAAAATTGTTTTTTGCAACTATCAATCTCAACCATTTAAAAGAATTTCATCAAATGCAATATAATATTACATTTGATCTCAATCCATAGTTGTCACATTTTAACATAATTTTGATTATCAATTTGTGTACTAATAATACATGAGCTTAGCCAATTACATAAGATGAATATGTGCACTATTTTTGTCTTTTGGAACAAAAAATATAATTTCAAAAGAATAGTGATGAAAGACAAAAATCTTGCAACAATGGGATAATAACCAGTCAAACTATAAGGCATTACACCCTTGTCAATAGCTATTGCTTAATTGCAGGTTTGATCTCGTTTGTATAAGTGTGTATGAGTTAATTTAAATTTTTTTAAAATTGATATATTGTTGTTTGTATAAACAATGGGAGTAGTTATTGTGCTGTGTGCTGAGTT
Organism: Quercus glauca; assembly: GCA_023736055.1. NCBI lineage: Eukaryota > Viridiplantae > Streptophyta > Magnoliopsida > Fagales > Fagaceae > Quercus > Quercus glauca. Next base: position 103,527,886 of record CM043318.1, read on the forward strand.
TATTTTTCAATTTATTTACTTAACATCTTTATTTTTAAGAAAAATAAGTTAATCCAATGAAACTAAACTCATCAACAATCCTAGAAAGACAAAAGGTCCAACATTGTTTTTGTTTACAGCCATGACTTCGTTTTGGAATGGTATTGAAAGATCTAATCAACGAGTCAATTAAAAGCTGCTTACTTTAACTCAAATGTTGGTTTCGAGAATTATCGATTGTTATGATCAAGTGCTTGCAATACCAATGGTTAGAACTAAACACGTAGGGCTCATTTGGTAATATTATTTTGGTAACGTTGTTTAAGTGTTATAAAAATATATGTGAGTGAAAAAGTGCTGTAAAAATATATGTTGTGTTGTTTAAACAACAAAAACTGTTATTTAAATAACATAACCAAAAAAGCCATTATTTACTACGTCAAAAATTATAGTTGATGGTGAAGGCTAGGAATGGAAAATATAACCTGCATGTACCTGACTCGACCCGTCCCGCTAAACAATAGGGTCAGCACGTACAAGAGAATGAGTCTGCTCTCTTGCCTCATACCTGACTTGTTCCTCCTCAGAACGCTCATCCAAATGGAACTTCTTATCAGCTGCAATCGCATCAAAACTCTCCCTCATGGCCTTAACCTTATGACCCATTCTAAGACCATATGCAAGTTGATTAGATTTGGAAAAGAATATGCGTACCTCTTTGGCCTTCTTGTCCCGGGTCATCACTTCACGTCGCAAGGCCTCAGTGGAGATTTCATCCAGCAAGTCATCTGCATCAAACATGGCGTCCTTAAGCCTTTGCAGCCACAGTTATTTGACTTCATTGTTGTGTTTCTTCGCCTCTGCGTCCAAAAGCACAGCACTGATTGTGGAAACTGTCTCCCTGAGTTTTTTGATCTCGTCTTTGACACCACAGATGAGCGCAATCTCTTGGACTGCTACGTCGCCCGCTTTCCCGATGATTCCATTAGCAACGTTGAAAAGAGCTCCTTCCGCCATTTCTTAATTAGTGTGAATTGAATGAACGCTAATCTTCGTGAGAACTGTGATCTGTGACAAGGGATGGAATAGCAGATTGAACAATAGATAAAAGACTCTCCTACTTTTTGAGTGCTTGGATGATAGTAAAACACGTAGTTGTGGGGTACAACGATGCGAACAAAACATGCATCTTGCATCAATCATTTAAAACTTAATGGCCCTCAGCACCATCGAAAGAAAACCGTGTGGACCACAAGTGTTTCCTTTTCACTCTTCGCCTTTATTCAAGCAACCTTTGTCAATTGTCATATACACATGCATTACTACTCAACGATGAAAACCAGACAAAACACCAATATTATTATTAAATTCCCCAACTTGCATCAGATGACAAAACACCAGTGGCCCCCACTCGTGTTCATACTAGGTTGTTCGAATTCGCAAGGCCACATAGAGTTGATTCAGGAAGGGCTTGCAAAAGCCTAGTCCAAAACTTCTGTTGATAGGCTTTGACTGGGTCCATGACTTTTTTTTTTTTTTTAATTGCTGATGGGATTATAAAATAATAGCCTTTTTCATGTGTAGATGATAAGCTACAGGTGTTTGTTTTAATTGGTTTCTTGTAAGTTGGTTAGTTTCTATCTTTTCCTCTTACTCTGTTCAGTATATATATGACAGAATCTCTGTAACTTCTTCATCGTGTGAATGTAGAAATCATTTTCCAAAGTATTGGACCATCTTCAAGTTCTATGGTTTCCTCAAGTAAGTTTAATATTAATAAAAAAGAATAACTCATAAAAATAATTTAAAATTTTTTAATGCACCAAACTTGTAAAGGTTGTTGTGTTCGTGTGTAATTATTGAATGATGAATGGTTGATGGAAAAATTAAGACTTGGTTGTACAATATGTATGTATTCAAACAATATTAGTTTTGAGCACGTGTATATAGCTATATATATAACTTTTGAGAGTTTTGTTTTATTAATTTAAGAATTGTGAATTATTTTGTAACTAGGTTTCTATAATTATGAACCTGCACTGAGTTGTTGACAACATAAACACATATGTCTAGTATTAACAATTTATATCTTTAGCTCCTAGTAACCCAATAACGTTCTAGGTTAGACAACACTTCTAAACCATGAAAAAGAATAGAAGTTAAATACTTCTTCCCATTGTATTTTATTATGATTTTTTTTAATAAATTCTATCTTGCAAAATATCTATAATATGTATATTATTAACTCTAGTGCGTCACATGAGTTTGCATGTAGTATTAGTATGTGTGTGTGTATTATATTTTGAGAACTCTTTTTATATTATGGGTGTAACGAATGCTCAGAGGCAATTGTTAACAAATCATTATAAAAAAGTTTTAATACCACTTTTATGGGAAATAGAAAAAGTTGTCAAAACATTAATTACTTATTTTCTTTTTCCATAAAAATTTTCTTAAAATGGTTTATTAACAAATGCCCTTAGGGTATTCGTTAACATTTCCCTTATATTATTACCACATGTCCAAGCCAACCTTTTTTCAACATTTGGATCTCAACTCTCAACTAGTTCGCCAATTATAAAATATTTCTTTTAATAAGTATTTTAAAAATAAACCAAGAAAAGTTGTCAATTGACATAGGATTAATTATTGATATTGCCTGAACAAATACCCATCCCTTTGCCAAGTCATCATCCTCATTATCAGTTTCATTAATCCAACCCCACAGACCCGCCTCTCCTTTTTTGGGTAATAAATGTCTTTGATGCATAGTATCCCCCATTATCATACTTCAACCAAAGAGTGGATCCAATTAGATTCTAATATATATATAATTGTTTTTAAATGTACTCGTATATATGCATGAGATTACATACTAATACGGTATAATGGACCTACAAGCACACAACATTTATCACCTTCTACTTCTAGTGTTAAAAATATTTCTAATACAGTAAAAATTTTATAGTTAAAAATATTTCTAACACAATTTCTCAACAAAAAAAATATATATATATTTCTAACACAGTAAATTTTTTTTATAATTTAGTGATATTGTTTTGAGTTCAAATCTTCAATTTATCCCTACTTATTATCAGTTAAAAAGAAAAAGAAAATATAAAATATTCATAATATGAATTTAACTTCATCATAGCCAAACGGCCCAATTATCTTATCCATACTCCTATAGAAAAATCAGATTTTTATTTTTAATGGATCTTATTAGTCGTTAATAAACCAATAGCAATTAATTATTTAGTTCATGATTAATTTATAATATGTCTACTAATCTGATCCTTTAATGATAGATCCGAATTGTATTTTGTAATGTGAGTGATATGACTCATGGTTACATTGGATATGATGCAATAAATGAATCAATCATCGTGCTTAGGGGTGTTCACTAAACTGCACAAATCGCAAAATTCGCGCCAAAACCATTTGCAAAATAATATAATCACACCGAACCACAAGCAATAGTATACTGCACCGTATAATGCAGTGCAATTTGTGGTTTTATAATAAGAAAACCGCATCGCATCGCATCCTTTATATATTAATATGTTTATTTTTTTAATATTAAATATATTATTAGTAGTTTAATAACTCTAGTTTTCCAAAAATAATAACAATAATAACTCTACAAGTGTTGATAAGGAAAACCAACCCAAAATATAGAAAAACTATCTCAATAGTTTAAAACAGGCCCAAAACAAAGGGAAAAATTAGTTTTGGGCTGGGAAAGAAAATCCCAAAATTTGAAAAATATACCTACTTTAAACCGCATCTTATACATTGCACCGCACATGTGACCGCAAAAATGAGTTGCATTGCGGTTATGGTTTTAGCTAAACTCTAAACTCTAAACTGTACCGCACATGTAACTACAAATATAAAGTGCGGTGTAGTTATGGTTTTGGATAAACTGCACTGCAAAGTTCGGTGCAAAAAATGGCCAAAACCGCAATACACCGCACCATGAACACCCTGCAAGCTAGAATCCTATAGAACCAAATCACACCCTATATGAAGTGCCAAACTAGTATCATCCTTGTCATTTTAATAATGCTTTAAAATTTAAAGACCAGATTGTGTACCAACAAAGATCCAACCCTTACCAAGAAGTCAAAAAAGGAAAAAGAAAAAGAATTTGATGGTTATGTTTGATTGCTGAGAAAGTGTACGAAGATGCAAGGAAAACAAAGTCCCACATTTTTTTTTTTTCTCTTTCTCTTTTTAAAATTGAAATTTCAATTTAGCTGCTGACATGACATTTCTTAAAATTTATTAATTATTTTATTAGCTATGTTAACTTTAAAATGGTTTTTTTTTTTTTTTTTTGTGGTAAATGTCAACTTTTAAGTTTATTGGCATATAGACATTTTTTGTCAACAATAAGGAACAAATTAATTAAATTAATTTAAAAATAATAATAATAACCAAATTGATCATGATCAAAAGATTCAAAACGTAGGACTAAAAATGATCATTTTTGTAAAAGGTAAGAAATAAAATCGAATCAATCAATACATGGTAAAAGATCCCTCAAAATTTCCATCTCCCGCCCGGCACCAACTATTCCTACAAAATTTGTCGTCTCAAATATGAAATGAAGATTAAAAAGTTCAAATATATATACCTTTTCATCTCTCTTTCGCTCTGGGTTTTGTGGGTTTCATTGAGTTTTCTCAACAATTATAGAGCTCCAGATGATTTTGGTTTCTTCTTGGATATCTGTGAGGGACTTGCTTTCCCAACTGGGTTGTAAGCATCATCTGAGACCCGTGATGATGACACAAAGCAATAAAGATGGCCGAAAAGAGTGCCATTTTAAGCTTTATCTTGTTAACTAAATGGCCCTTGGAAGGTGAGGAGAGTCAAGATCAAGTTAGCCATGGTGTTACTCTTTGCTAACACACACCAACTTTATTTTATATTAAGAGAGTGTTATTTATTATCGATCCATAAATTAACTCATCTTTTTTAGGTATGATTTAAAAATACAAAAGTTTGAAATTTAAATATTTTATAGATGAGATATTTGTAGGGATATTGGGCCTGGAAGCCCGTCGTAGGTTCATATGATTGGGCCTATGGTCCAAGCCTAGGACACAGGGCTATCTGAGGAGATTAAATCTTTATTAGATAGGACTGTATGGTGCACAAAGGTCAACTTTGACCACCATGGCCCAGAGTAGTGCGCCGAGGACAAATACATCCTCGGCTGACTAATGCTGAGGTCTGTAAAGGTTGGCCGATGAACAAAGTAAAAATCCAAGAAGTCATACGAAGGTTGACAGTGCTTATCAAACTGTTGGGTGAGGGAGTGTCCTGAAATATCTGAAAGGAAGGCTGCTACCACCGCATTAAATGTCAGATAGCTAATTTCCTGGCTGCATTAATATAGAGAAGACACCTGAACAGGGTAATATTGGCTATCCCAATGCAAATAAGGTCAGTAAAGATGTCTGATAAGATAGGTACTCAAGTAGCAACCTCTAACGATTGACAAGTGTAGGACCAAGATACTTAAAACAGAACTATATAAGAGGAGAGACCCTTCATGAAAAGGGGATCGAGAATTAGGAGAAAGAAAGACTGTAGCGTTTAAGAAACAAACTTGTAACTGAACCTAATAGTAATACAAAAGAGCTAATATTCTCGGACTTTGCCAAGGACGATCATTCTTCAATATGTGTCTCTTTCTTTCTACTTTCTTATCATTTGGACCCGCCTAGTGTATATCTGACTAACTATATCCAGTATTCAAATTCACCCTCTACAAATTCATTGTTTTGGGCCATTTGGGCCTAAGTTCATTCTCATCGTGGGCTAAGATCCCAAACCTAGTCCTTACAATATCTATTGATCTTTTATTATCTTTGGATTTATCAAAGTACGCATCTGATAAAAAAAACATTGAATTGTGTAACTTTGTCAAAACTCAAAATAAGTTATACTACGGGTCCGTTTGGATAAAACTGAAAACTGAAAACACTGTAGCAAAATAATTTTTAAATGTGTGAATAGTACTGTGGGACCCATTTTTAATGAAAAAGTTGCTGAAAAATGAAATTTGTGGGTTCGTGAACAGTGCACGGGTGCACTGTTCATGAACAAAAAGTCAACAAGTGCAGCTACTGTTCATGAACAGTAACAGTAGCCGCACAATAACCGCTTTACTCCCTCACATGCCTAAAAAAAAAAAAAAAAGTCCAAAACATGATTTTGGAAACGCAGCCGGAAGTTTCATCACAATCCAAACACTCACTACATATGTGTTTATTTGGGAACAACCTACTTAACTTTTTGTTAAACATTTTTTGATGAAAGTATGTTAAAGTATACTTGAACCTTGGAAAATTTTAAAAATTAAAGTAAGAAAAAATGAGGAAAAAAAAAAAAAGAGGTTTTAAAAAGTTGTACATAAAAGTTAAAAGCTAAAATCTAAAACTTAAAACTAATGCAAAACTCACTCATAACTTTTTCTTTTCTTTTTTTGAATAAACTCGCCCATAATTTTAACCCAACTCTTGATATATTATATATTTTCATACGTATGACACTATTATATCTATGCTCCCATAAAAAATAAAAAAAAGTATTATATCTATGCTATGCATGGGTTAATATAAAATTATTTACAAATTAGTATTTTCTTAATGAATGGTGCACATGATGTGTGTGTTTGTTATCGAATGATATTAAGGTCATTAATGTGTGGCTTTGAACTAGTATTCACCATTTTGGATGCACCAATTGATATAATAGTACCAATGCTTTACCATCAGATTCTTTTCTACATTCAAGCATTCCTCGAAGCTGAGGCAATAGGTTGTAGTGTCCTTGCCTTATCAACCTTGCCATACCCCCCCTTGCTAAGAAATGATTAGCAGTAGTGAGTCTGATTCAAATACTTCTAACCTTTTTTTTTTTTCAAATACTTCTAACTTGATGGCATCATGACTACCCATATCTCATTTCCGACTAAATTTGTTGTCTAGCCAATGTATAAGTGGTTTTGAAATCCGGATTGGACCATATGGTCGAATCAGGATAATCGAGAACCGGTCATCATTCCAGTTTTTTAAACTTATAAAATCTGAAATTAAATTTTTCCTGTGAACCACTGTGAAAGAAAGATAATTTGCTGCTTTACTCTGTGTTTGAGAAACTGGGGAAGACAAGACTCAAGAGTGTAGAGACTGAGATGGGGAATAAAGAAAGATGAAAACTGAGAAGTAAATGTTGGGAAGAAAAGCAAAAGACTAGAATGGCAAAAGACTAGAAGAAGCTATCAGATTTGGATTGCTTGGGAAAAACGTGATAGTGGGAATGAGTTGGCTTTCAAATTATTTGTTTAAATTATTTTTTAACTTAAAAAGCCAAGTCTTTTCTCATTATTTGTTTAAAGGGTCTGGTTATGTGGCCTTAGAGTAGCATATCTTAATAATCCATTTTGGAAAAAGTTTTATGGGAAGACTTAGCCTACAGGCCTAGTGACATGCTCACTGCATGGTGAGATCTTAGATCTTATGAGTTGAGAATTTTTTATTTCATAAACGTAATTTACATTTTTTATATATATTATATTAAGAGTCTGAATTTGGTAAAGATAAGAGTAAAACTCATGTTTTACACCATCCAATAAAAGATTGTCATATCATTATTTTACTTAAAATTTAATATATTCTACCACACCTAATAACATCTCAATGAACTCTCAATTTAGTTGAATTTATATATGGGTATCATAATTGATTGTGTGTAGTTGTACTTATTCTTAAATATGTGATAAGATGATATAGCATGTTGTGATTGAAGGGATAAAATATGAATTTTACACTATATCCTTGTCGAATTTTGATCTCTTTTATTAAAGGACTTATTTACTTGAAACTTGAAAGTATTATATAAATAATAATAATAATAATAATAATAAAACATACCAACAAAATAAGTAAATCTTTGTATTTCTTTTTATTTTTTGGAGAATCAAAACATAAAGTCATTACATCTATAAACTTGAATGATTAATGGTAAATTTAATGTAATGTTTTATGCTTTATTATTATTATTTTTATTTAAAAGTTGTGATAATGTACTTGAAGATTATTTAATTATTTAATATTTTTAAATCAAGATTGCTTATTTTTATAGTTTTTTCTTATTAATTTTTTTATTTTATTATTAAATATTTTATGATGCTATCACGGTTCAACCCAAAAAACCTTGAACTTTTCTCTTTTCCGGTTCTATGAATAGACCGGGTTTCAAAACCAAGTTAATAACTTCAAGCACCTCCTTGTTTCATATAACAAACTCTTCTTTATGATGTAGTTTAGGCTTTTTGTATTGAATAAAATTCACTTATTTCCCATAAATAAATAAAAAAATTCTACCATCATTAATATAATATTACTTGCTAATGTGAAATCTTTCTTATTTTCTAAAAAATTATTTAATGAGATCCACTCACAAAAAAAGCAATATGCTATTTAAGTTTATTGGATGCCCCCAAGCTAAGGTACTAATTGATGATACTATTTTCTTTGTGAATCAATAAAGTAATAAATTATTAGCTCTTTAAGCCTAGACTTATTTTAATGTTCCATCATACTATAAATTATATTGTAAGCCTGTCTCATGGAGCAAGCCTCTTACAAGCTTGCAAAGCCCACAAGTATGAGATCCATAAATATGTGAGATGCCTACCCCATGAATTGGATGTACAAGATACTACCTCTCCCAATATTGTGCCCCACAACGACTTTTAGAAAAATAGTTTTTTTAAAGTCCAAAAAAAAAACTTACAAAAAAAATATTATTTTTAATAGTTTTGATTTTTTTTTTAAATGAAAAAAAAAATTATTCAGAAAAACCTCATCTTTTTTTAGAAATAATAATACTTATTAGAACACACATGAAAGTATATGTACTAATGTTTTAAAGTGTTTTTTTTTTTTTGAGAAAAACTTTTTATTTATTTATATAATATAGAAATTCTACTCTAGTCTAATCTAAATATGTATATATGTGAAGTTCTTTTCTAGAGACTTGAACCTCGACCCTTACTCCCACACCCTACAAGTACTCGATACTATATGAAAATAGCTTCATTCTAAAACTGTATTTTCTTAAAATAACCTTGGAGAAAATATTTAATAAAAGTATAAAACTATATTTTCCATTTGTGAGAGTGCCTTTTTTTTTTTTTAGCACACAGGCCCAAGGATCCTGGGCCGAATAATTGAGGTTTGGTAGACTGAGCTTGGTTCACCGTAACAAAGGGGCTGTTTAAGAACCAAGTAGTGCACATGGCAAGTTTCCTATAACATAAATAAACTAACAAACGAGAATATCTTTATTGAATGACAACGAAAACAGCAAAGAAATGCAAAGTAATTAAGAAATACACAAAACAGTGGTTAGGGATCCTCAGATTAATGAGAGACACTTTATTAATTTTTTTTATTATGGTTACAGTGTGCTCACTAAGACATGATACAAGGTTCAAATAAACTCAAAAATTACAGATTTTGATGGTTATCCAAGCCTCTAAAATTTGCAAAGTTTGAATCCTTTTGAATCCGAGTATGTGCTATAGTAGCTGTTTCTGGGATACCGGGAGATGTTTCTCTGTTTTCCTTGAATTTGACAGAGTTCTCTCAATGATTCTGTTATGATCTCCTTACTGCTTGCCCCCTTCAACGTTAGTTACTTATTCCTTTTATAGTGTGAGTCTAGGGCTCCGGGGTACTAGTGATTTCTCTCTTTTACCCCTCCCTGGATACCAAAACTCATGCTGTGTCAGTTACCCAGAGGGCTGGTCATTTCCTTCTTCCTTATAACTTTCTCCTTTTGGTGCTGCCATGCTGAAAGCCTCTTACTGACTTTTTATTTCAGGATCCTCTCAGGTTGCTGACCTTAGCTATTGGCCTTTTTCACCTTTTCAGCTTTTGGCTGCCATTTTTTCTTGTCATTTTTCCCAAGTAGTTGGAATCTTTTACTGCTGGGTTGAAAGTTTCCTTCCAGCCACTTCCACTTATAGTTTCTTATTCTTGGTTCCTTGAGGTACCGCTCTTTTGTTCATGAATGGTTGCTTTATACCTCATGATTCCTTACTGTATTACTATGCGCTTGAGAGGGACCCATCTGTCCTTTGTTCTTTGTGTTCTTTGGTATTTTCTTTTAAGCCGTTTCAATCCTATTTAGACTGTGTTGTGTGTCCTAGGGATCCCGGGCCCCTAACAGTCTCTGGAATCCCGACCTAGTTCTGTTTATTGGGCTTCTTTTGGCTTACTGATCTTGGCCGACTGGGCCTTTCCTTTACTTCATAGGTTTTAAAGCCTGTTCCTCCATGAGTCTTTGGATCCCGACTTTTTGAGCTCCTTATCCTTTTCTTTTCTTTTTCTTTTTCTCTTCATTATGTGAGCTCAACTCTTTTATTTCTCATGAAATTAGCCCAATGTGTTATTTCTTTGGGCCTTATTCTGTGATTTTTTTGAAGCTCAACACCATTAATGTTTGTAATTTATTTGAATCTTTCTCCCACCAAAAAAAAAAAACTTCCCCCCACCAAAAAAAAAGAAAAAAGAAAATTGAAACCAAATCGCGGGATCCAAACATCTAGGATAGATCTATCAAAATCAAAAGCACCTCTCTCTCTCTCTCTCTCTCTCTCTCTCTCAAATTTTCAAAAACCCCTATTTATTAGAACTTTTACCTCTCACTACAATCCCCCCGCCATCACTTGCCGCCACACACCACCATGGCCTTGGATCCCCAACCCACTCCTACCACCACCACCACAACACCAACCACCACAACCACCATCACACGTCCTCTCACAAACACAAACACAAACACATCCCCTGCACAACCAGCAAGACCCGTGTATGTTCAAAACCCACATCCCCACCACCACCAGCACCACCAAATCCCCCATTTGTACCCACAAGTCCGATCCCCAAACCCCGCCCAACAAGGAATCCTCTACCCTGTTGCCTCCTCTGGCCGTGGCTTCATTCCCAAACCGCCTCTTCAAAACTCTGTCACTGTTGCCGCCAACAACAATGTTACAACAACAACAACTGCTGCTGCTACTACTACTACAAGTGGTGTTGGTGTTGGGTACCCACCTCGGCCTTTGGTCTCTTACCCTCAAGTCCGTGTGATGAGGCCTCCTCTTCACCACTTACACCAGCAACACCCAACTTCTCAGCTCCCCTCTGCTACAAACCCCATCAAGGGCATTCCTATCTCTACGCACCAAAAGGTCCCAGCTTTTTTGGGTTTTTTTGCTTAATGGGTTTTGACTGTTTGGTAAAGAAATTTGATGGGTTGGTGTGGGATTTCTTTGAATTTTGCTTGTTTTGTATGTTCAATTGGGGTTTATGCGTGATGGGTGTTGTCTATTTCTTCAAAACATATGGAAAACTTTGATGGGCTGCTTTTGGTTTTTCATTTTTGTTTGTTTTCTATGTCCAATTTGGGATTTTTCGTGATGGGTTGCTTTGGATTTCTCGTATTTTGTTTGTTTTCTGTGTTGAATTGGGGTTTACGCTTGATGGGTAGGGCTTTTTCTTTTTCTTTTTTTTTTAATCAAAATTATATCAACAAAATTTGTGGCTTGCTTTGGTTTCTCATAGTTTGTTTGTTTTCTATGTTCAATTGAGATTTTTTTTGGTGATGGTTAGAGTGTTTATATAATAAATGTATGAGCAGCTTTAATGGGGTTGCTTCTGGTTTCTGAATTCTGCAAATTATGTGGTTTGCTTTTTGTTTATCATTATTTGTTTGTTTTCTGTGTTCAATTGGGATTTTTGCTTGATGGGCACTAGTTCGATGTTTTCATCTTTGAGCACATTCATGAGCTCCATAAGTGTTAGATAAGCTTGTTTTTCATGCTGACATTGGCATGGTCAGACATTGGAATTCAGTGGCAATAGATAAAAACAATACTGCAGATATTGATTGTCTTCTCCTTGTTTTAGGTTGCTCCTCCAACTTCAGTTTCGGACTATAATGGCTATAAGGATCCCAGGTAACTTCTCTATAAGATAGCATCATTTTTCTTTCATTAATGCATGTATGTACAGTTTAATTGATCTCTTGTGGTGCTTTATGTAGGGACAAAAGTATGGATGCTTTCTCTAGAGGCAAAACTGTAGATGAGTCTTTGTACGCGATTATAGATCGAAAAGTAAGCATATTGTTTTTTTTTTGGTTTATTGGATGTATATATGCATCATGCATGCAGAAGAAATATGCATGACTTGATTCACTATCACTGAAAATAGCTACCTGAGATATTGGTTTTTCAATTGTTCAAAAGCTTTGGTTATGTTGTTCAAAAACTTTGGTTATGTTGTTCAAAGAATGCATTTTATTTACTAATTGTGGGACGCAAGGTGCATGTGCAATGGGTTGATAAGAAAATTACTGTGTGTAATTTGAAGTACATTTGTCCCTACCCCCTTTCCAAAAAGAAAAAGAAGCAAATACTCTGTAAGAACTTATCTCATTGCTTGGGTTGTTTCTTCTATTCCCTGTTACATCTCTGGCCACCAAAGGTGAGCTGAGTAGGTTTGTTTAAAATCAATATAAAATTTTAACTTTCACCTAGCTGCATAGGATTAGACAGAATTTCTCAATATGAGAGAGCCATTCCAAGTCAAATAAAACCAGAATTACTACTGGCTTAAGAGGGAAGCCAAAGAAGGGACGGGATAATTAAAAGAAGTTTGGAGCGGTTCGGTAGAAGTTCACGATGGATGAATAAAGTCAATCCAACTGAGAGAGGCATTAGATTCTTCTTATCTACGAACGACCGGTGGGAAGTGGGGGTGGGTTTGGATGCTTGAATCGAGGAAAGAACCATCTAACGAAGAAGCCCACTCGCTAGATAAAGCTGATACAGAAAGATATACCGCTAGCCGTAACGTAAAGAGTGGATTCTCTGATCCTCCCTCGAGTACTGAGCTTATCGAAAGGTAGAGAGATTTTGAACTTAACTTACAGCTGGAACTCCTTAAAGAAAGAGTAGCACTAGCTGAGCAAAGTCAGGTTGGACATTGCGAGGCTTCCCCAGTCAACATGGAGGACAGTCAATAGAAGCAATCATCCGAGGAACCTTCCATCACAGTTGGTGTCCCATATTCGAATGAAAAGCTATATGCTTCAGGCAAGTCGTGGATTTGATCCGGACCCTCAATGATCACCTGATTGGCCTCGAGAACGTCGATTTTGTATTAGTAAACCTCGCATTTAAGCACACTTCCTCTCATAATCGTAGCCGTCTCGCTAGCCTTCCCGCTTCCTTGACACTTTGATTTGAGAGGCTGAAGCAACTTCCTGTAATAGCTAGAAGGGGAAAGGATTTCGTTTACAGAATTTCTGTTTTCATTGTTTAGAATAGATGGAATCGTTAAAGCATTTGGATTTTGTTTGGAAGGAAACCTGCTCTACTTATCTTCTGCTAAAAGTTTTCGGAATTGGCTGAACTAGATTTAGCTAAAGAGGAGTATTCATTTTGAACCCTTGTTTGATTTTATTTTGGAAAAAAACCATCAGTATTAATATAAATCTGTCTTATATTCAAATACCATTCATTGCGAAACAGGAGATAGAAATATATTTAATGTTGTCCTATTGCCATCCCTATCGCACTTGATTTCCTCACCATCCAAAACTATAAAGCAGATAAGAAGAGAGATAAAAAAAATCTTATGTTAGTGTCTATTATATTTTTGTTCATTTGGAGTGTTAATCGTTTTAAAGTTTTAGTGTACTGTTTATTATAACTAAAATGTCAACTTGAATTAACATTTTGGCCTTTCGTCATGATACATTTGTTGCTGCTTATGTTTGTAGGTCAATATAACACCAGATGCTTCTCTATATGCACTTTGTCGATCATGGTTGAGGAATGGTATCTCTGAAGAATTTCAGGTTTGCATAATTTTGGGTGGGAATTTTTCTTATAATGCATTTGGAGTATGCTGTGTTTTTCATTTGCTTTTACGTCAATGGTATTACTCGTAAGCAATCTCTGTGTAGCTATCAACTTTTACATTTTAATCTTATGTGTTAAAACAAATTTTGCATGTGGAGATTCTCTTTATGCAATTTTATTTTTGTTTGCTTTTATGCTAATGCCAGTTTCTTATTAATCAATATTTACATATTGACATGTGCATGTGCATGTGCATCATTAGCTAAGAATATAGGAGGTAATGTAATGTCAATTTATTGCATATTTGATTTCAAAGAGCTTATACAGAGATGTGAGTATAATGTCATTTTAGAATGCTACTACCAGCCTTTTGATTCAGTACTGATCTTTTGTAGACTTCAATACAAACTTGGAGACACTGTTTTGTGCATGTGGCCAACCTTGACTAATCTTGTTGAAAATCCATAGTCGACCCCAAAAAATCTGAGACTAAAGCTTTTTTGATGTTGTTCTCTTTTTTGAGTATATTCAATAATGTTCTATACTCTCTCTCTATATATATATCTAGTCTTATTTTCTGTTCAGTACAGCCATTTCCGCACTATCTAAACTCGCATTTTTTGTTGTCATCCTCTTTTCTTCGTGGTGCATTTTAACTTGAATCAGATCACACCTTATTGTTGTGGGCTTATTTATGGGCACTGTGTGCCTCCTAACATAATTTTGAAGATGCTGCTGAAATGGTTGACAGTTTCAGCTTTCTTTGAGAATAAAAAGTTATAGTACATGTTTTCACTTTAACTCATTTTCTAGTTTATAATTCTACTATATGTGTATGATCACATCTCCCCTGCTGTTTCTAACTCTCATCTTGGTACCTAGTGGATTTCTAGCATGTAATGGTAGATGATTTAAGTTGATGATCAATATAAATCCTTTAGTTGAACCTTCATCAATGTTGTTGTTGAAGAATATCAAGAGTGTTTTAAGAAACTCCTCTCAATAACTTTTGCATTAGCACTTCAGTGAAGCTGGCGATCAACTGAATTTTTGTGATTTCCTGGTAACTGCTTTTAAGAACATTGTTACACCAATTCAAGTAAAGTTTATGTGGATTGTGCTCTTTGGTTTACTTTTCATCATTTGGGCCTTAAAAGTTGGTTGCATGAGTTAATGCTTTTTAAATTTATTTTTCCCAATTGGCAACCACAATATTGGGATGTTGTGAGGCCTTTCCCAAAACCTTTGCCTATATCCATGGCAAGCACTCATCCGTCAAAGAAAAAGGAAGGTGAAGAAGAAGAAGAAGAAGAAGAAGATGAGGAGGTTGGCTTACCTGATCATTATTATCATCATCTTTATAATTATAATTGTTATTTTTATCGTTTTTTATATAATCATTGTTTTTAACAACAAAAGAACTATTAGTATTATTGTCATAACAATAATGGGGTTTCCTTGAAATGAAAATGCCATAGTGATCATTGTTATTGATGATCAATTATCTATTTCTGTTTATGTATTCATTTGGTATGGTGGGTTATTAGATGAGCCCTGAATCCTTTAACCATAATTTTGTTTCGGGGGCATTCCTTAAAAATGCCACTGATATCATGATATGATGTACTTCATGTTTTTAACTGAGGATAAAGCTGTATTTTCAATTGCAGATTAGTGAGAGGATTTTGAACTTATTTATATTTAACAATTCAATGACAAGTTCTCCTGGGCATAAGGATAAACTGCTTAGCCCATCAAAGGGTGAAAAGCCCCTGGATTACTCGGTAACTGGTTCTGGCGGGTGGGGTCAGTTGCTCGTAGGAGTTTGATTAAAAGTGAGGATTTGTACAATATGCTCTACGACGTGCAATTAATTTGAATGAAGTTCTCCTATGTCATAAAAAATTATATAGTTCTATTTAATACGTATATGTTACAGAGTTGAATATGTATGTTACTGAATCTTTAGTCTTTTTTGGATGTTTAAGACTTTGGTGTGTTTGGGCCCAGCTTATTTGCTTTAGCTTTTAGCTTTTTGTCTCAGCTATTTTTGCAAGTAATCTAACTTTTAGTTTTTTTGGAAATAAGATATATGTATATATATATATATATATCTTTGATAAACACCACGCAAATAAGCTACTAGAAATAAGCTGCTAAACAGTACAGGCTCAGGAACTTAAGTGAGGCTCTATTCTTATTTATCAATTTTCTAAACCTAAAATTCTGATAAGTGTAGATACACATCCGCCTCCTTCCACACTGACTTGCTTGTTTCTGCTTTCAGGGTGATGAATCTGTTGAGGATTTATCACCGAAAGATCTGTTAAAGAGACATGTTAAGCATGCTAAAAAGGTTCAAGCACGGTAAGTTTCTCTATTTCCTATGGTATTGGTACCATTTTTGTAATTGCAACAAATAACATAGCTATTTAATGTTTTGCTGTAGATTAAGGGAAGAGCGGTTACGACGAATTGCGAGGTATAAGAGTAGGCTTGCTCTTCTCCTTCCTCCCCTTGTAGAACAGTTCAGAAATGATACAGTTGCTAGAAACTGATGCACTTTGAACACACATTATTGTCAACATTGGGGTATCCTCACGCAATGCATGCAGAGGCAGTAGATCAGTGTTTCAGGAATGACGAGAAAGTGAAAGTACTCAAATTTGCTGGCAGGCTTTGATGATCAAGATTCAAGCCAGACGATAGGAAAATCATTAGCGTTATATGCTTATGAATATACATAGAAATGTTGAGTAAGGTAATGCTACAACCAATTTTGTAGCTAAACTTCTTTTTAAAAAAAAAAATTGTAACTAAATTTTGTCCATAAAATATTATTTAAAAAAAATATCATCTTGCTATATAATCATCTTATTTATAAAATGGTACTATAGCACAATTTTAAATATTTTTACAATTATAATTCCGGATAATGCAAACTTTGATCGTTTTGATCCAATAAATTTACAATTGGGGCCAATGCTCTAAAGCCCTTATGGGTAAAAAGGTAATTACAGTCCCCCTTATTTATAGATTAATACAACAGGAACAGGTAAATTATTTTTTCTCATTGTCTACTCTTTCACATATCAGCAGGTTTCTAGGGTTTCTCGAACTCTCTGTGCCTCATCTCAGCTTCCATTCTTGCCGATTCAACGGTAAAAACTTATCTCTATCATCTTCTTCTTCTTCGTTTCAGTTGAACTAGGGATTATTATCATTATTAGATTGAATAGTAGGAGACTTTCCCCCAATTCTATTGTTAATTCAAATTCATCCCAATTTTTTTTCAATGTTTATATGTTCAATACGTAATTAATGAAAAATTTACTCTTTGCTGGTTTTGATTAGATTTAGGTAGCCCACAAATTCAAATCCCATTGTAATGTCTGTCCAAGATTCTCCATCAGAGGCTAAAATTGTCACTCCTGCTAAGAAATCAAAACGGGGTGGCAACTTCAACGTAGAGGAAGACAAGCTTCTTGTGTTGGCATGGCTTAATACTAGCATCGATGCCGTGCATCATGGTAATAATGACCAAAACAAGAAACCCCCATTTTATACAAAAATCTCCAAATACTTCCACGAGCACAAGAAGGATTCTATGCGTAGTGTTGTCTCCCTAACGAGTCAATGGGGTGTGATTAATAGGGAGACGAGTAAATTTTGTGAGGTCTTTGCTAAAGTTGAAGCGAAGAATCCAAATGCTACCGCCGAACAAATGAAGGTATCAATTGTGTTCTATTGCAATGCTTTGAAGAAAATGTCAATTGCTTAATGCTTTTTTGTTTTTTAGATTGACACCAAGGACTTGTTTAGAGAAATATACAAGTGCAATTTTCAATTCGAACATTGTTGGCTCTTGTTGAAGAATTTGACAAAGTGGACACTCAATAAGCCTAGGGAAAATTTGAGAAAAGAATTGCCTCAAACTCCGGATTCAATAGATCAAGATCAAGCCGACAGGGATGATGTCTTGCTTGACACTGGATTTCTGGAGACCAATAGGTAGGAAAGCTAAAAAGCCCAATCGAAAGAGAAAAGATACTGACAAAGAAGTCGCGGAATATCTGAAAAAGAAAATGAAATTTCTTGAAGAATCGAGTGCACAAGAAAAAGAGGTTCTTTGTATCAAAATGGAAAAATTTTGCTTGGAAGAGTTGAGGGAGAATGAAAGAATTAATATTGAAAAGGAAAGGTTTCATATTGAAAGAATTAAGGAGGATGAGAGAATTATGATGGTTGATACAAGTGCCATGTCTGAATCACAAAAACTTTTTTATCATGAACTCTAAAAGGAAATCCTTGCAAGACGAACTTTGAGTAAATAGTTGGGTTGAGACGATGTCTTCTTCTGACCTTTGGTAATAACTTATTTTAGGCATTGGTTTGTATTTTGTGACCTTATTTTGGTAGTAGTTTATTTTAGGCCTTAATTTGTATTTTGTGATTCTAGAAAAAGGTCTTCTCTCTTTTATTCACTCCACTCTTTTGTATTTTCTATTATGCAATTTTGTAATCATAATATCTTAGCTTATATAAAACGTCTTATGAATTTTCCATATTTGATGTCACATACTAGTCACATATTTAGATCAATGTACTGAATGATTTCCATATTCAGATTGGCAACCTTAGAAAAATAGCACACCAATTTATGTAATCTAGTACAACCGCAATCTGCACCTTTTCCATCTTCCATCTAGGCCCTCTTGAAGACTCATGATTGCTTTGTTTCTCTCCAATCTGGGTGTTCAATCAGATATTCCCATTGCTTGAAAAGAAAATTTTAGAAAATAAATTATAAATACAAAAAGTATTTCTATTTTCTAAAAAATCATTGTTTCACAAGATATATGTGCTGCAAGTTTCCAACAAAACAGGTATACATCTCATTTTTCACAAGATATCTTCATCCCTCTCTGCATCTCATTTTCTTTTCTATTCTTTTTTTATAAGATTTTGATTGCAGTTTGTGCTGCAAGTTTTCAACAATTGATTATAAAACAAAAATATAGGTGCTGCAAGTTTCTTAAAAAGTCTTCATCCCTCTTTGCATCTCATTTTCATTTCTATTCTTTATTACATTTTAATTGCAGTTTGTGAGTGTAAGAAAAAATATTGCATTATACATGCCACCCCCCTTTTTTTCCCTTTCCATTGAGGGTGCAGGGGTTGTAATAAAAGACAGAAAAACCAATATATTTACTTATTCTTAAATTATCTTGTTCTCTATCCAGTCAATGGCTATCATATATTGGCATCCAAAATGCAAATTATGTAATGCTCATAAAGTTATTGCCTATTAAGTACCAGTTAAGACGCTTATATCACAGACTAACTGAGGACTCCAAAGGATAGCTCAATTGTCTGGAGACCATGCCTCCTGAAGCAGAGGCCACTGGTCCCATTCCCTACCCCCTCCCCTTAAGCCCAAAACGTACGAATAAAAAAATTGTAAATCCAAGATTTATTTTAATCAGACTATACCTACTTAAATTATACACAAAATCTGGGGCCTCAGCAGAAGAAGCAATGAATCTTGTGCTTTCTTTGAATGCAGATAATAGAAGTTGTACTTTGTAGGTAGTTTAACAATTGTACCAGCAGCATGAAGCAATTCTGAATTGATCAGTTTGAGTATCATATGTCTCAAGCAACTTGCCACTCCAACTGGGGTCCTCATAGGATGCAGTGACTTGAATTCTCCTAACAATCTCATCCGGACATCTTGAAGTTCTATCAAAACAGGCAGGGGTAACTAATCCAGTGGAAGCTTATACCTGAAAAATGTTGAAAAGATTAAAATCAATATTTTAGAACATGGCTACAAGCTTCAACTGCATGCATTAACCAATAAGGTTTGCAAACATTTCATAAAACTATAAAGACCACACAAGTAACTGGTTTAGTGATTATGTGTCTTGCCATGCCATTAGTCAATCCATACTAGAATCTGTCTTGCACATGTAACTAGTCTAGTCAATACTCATTAGATGCCCTTGCCTTGCCATTAAATAGATCCAAACTAAAATGTCTCATATAGTAGTATAAATATATGCTTCTTGATGAACCAAAACTATTTGATCCATACTAGTAATACTTGTTAGAAATCAATACTAAAATCAGAATGCATATCAAATAAATCTTTTGGCTTTTGTTTCTACACAATTGGGTTTTTCTCTAACTGAGACTTCAAATATGGCAAATTCATTAGAACTACAGGCTTAAATCATTAAGTTCATAGAAGTGCAAAGAGAATACATGAGAATGCATATACCAAGTATCTAAATAGCTACCTATTACATGACATTTCCCACATTTTTAAATTAATAAGTTCACTCACAAGAACTTTAGTTCAAGATTGAAGATAAGGCTATATATATGGGCCGGGAAAATAATTTTTTCCTCAACTACCTTGTTGACAGCAGAAACTAACTAGCATTTTGCTAATACAAGTTTGATATTCCCAAATTGAAATAAGGCTCTATTTCTTTCAAGCAGTTCTTAATTCATTTGCATGAACTAAATATAAGACTAAATTGTCCTATTTGATAACGTAGCGTTTGATAACTTCATGTATGTTATGGGTTTAATAAGAAGTTACATGTCCTTAAACATTGGTTAATGGAGAATGATTAAACATTTGTTCTAAGGAGCAGCAATAGAGGCTTGTTCTTAAACCTTTATGAGTAGAATTGCGTCCATCACGAAGGTTAACGCTATAGTCTAATCCTAGGGGGTTATTTGGCCAAGAGAACCAATCACACCGAATTTTACTTTGGGTGGCACGAATCAACCTTTAAGGACAACGCTTTCACAGCGTGATTCTATAGCATTGTGAGATTGATCTAAACTCCTTTTTTGTTTTATGTTCTTGCTAATTATTTGGGATATTATTTATATATCAAAACTTGTTGATTCACTAAAATATTTCCAACATGTTATGGGTTTAATAAGAAGTTACATGTCCTTAAACATTGATTAATGGAGAAGAAGGTTTCCTAAGTAACTCTCCAACTTTGATGGGCAAGTAAAGGTTATATGTATAAGGAATTTGATTCTCTCTCTACCGATAAAAGAGACATTCAGCTATCCAATCATATACGCTGAACAGTTAAAGAGAAAAGAAGGTCAAGAGAGAGACACCAATCCTAGATTATAGTGTCTTTTATATTAAGACTTGATCTTAAGAAAATTTCAACAATGGATCAAGGTAAGATCTATAGTTATTTTTGTGTAGATGTGAAAACGTGATAATTCAAGATTCTAGAATTTTATATGATAATTTTTTATAATTTAACAACATAAAGAAAATATTTACACTAAACACAGACACTATTTAAATTATAGGGATCATAGAGTTGAAGCTGACCGCTAAACCATTGAAAATGGGGTATGCATTCCCTTTGGAATCCCTTCTAATATTATGCCCAAGAACAGAGATTCTGAACATGAAAATTCTCTGGTCATGTGCAAAAATTTTCAACAATTTTAGCACACAGTGGAAAGGAATCACCAACCAACTGTGCCTGGCTTTATGATCTAGTGCTAGAGTAAGCATATTGCATAGAAAGTTCAACACACTCAACTTCAACTATTCTAACCCTCGGATAACTACATATTTGGAAAATCAACAATAATATAGAGGATCCTAAGCCAGACATTGGTGAAACATCTTCAAAACCACCAACAAGATGCACCTGCATTCATTTAATTATGCAGTCTTTTCAATCCGAGTAATAGTAATTCAGATCAATAAGGAGATGGCATTGTTGAGAAGCCAAAACTATAGAGAAATAGAGAGTACATCCAACTCAGCATCCAAATTGTGACCAATAACACGAGATGCCATCTAGGAGAGTCCCATGTCCATAATATTTGGATGCTGAGTCCATATGAGCAACTGAGGTCCTGCACCTAAGAAAACAGAATCAGAAGCAAAGAACCAACATTCGATCAATTCTTACATTCCATTTTGCTTGTGGTGAATAACTAGGCACACACATGCACTTAAGAAAACAGAATCATAAGCAAAGAACAAAATTCGATCAATTCTTACATTCTATTTTGCTTTTGGTGAATAACTAGGCACACACAGGTTGTTACTTCATCAGTGCCAACAAACTTATCATATGAAAGGGGACAAAACTGACATTAAGAAGGAAGTTGGAAATGAGAATATTAAATGGCACTATAGTAATCTGTCTAGTGACAACTATTGTATAACACATTTCCAACACTGTAATCAATTCAAAAAACCTTACAATTTTCTATCTAAAATTCCAAATGGGAGTATCTTAATGGTTTTTTTTTTTTTTTTGGAACACAATTATCAACAAATGCAGGGCCAATACTCAATAGTTACATATTCAAATTGGAACACATAAACCCAATTATTCTTTGTCCATTTACTTAATCCCTCCATGCCAGACTCTTTATATTCTGGGATAGCCTTGAATGAATTTGAGGCAGATACAAGAATTGGGTCTTCCATCAAAGCAACCAAGGTATTACTTCCCTGTTCATAAGCAGAATTTTTCATGTTCTTTATTTAATTCATATAACCAAATTATTTGTCAGATAAAACCTAGGATTTCTAGTCCTAAAGGCAAGATTTTTCTCAGGGAAAATGTGATCATTTACAAAATTATATTTGCCCATTATGCAACCAAAATGGTGAAACACACACACTTCCTTTTTCATTCTCTTCTAGTAGAAGAAATTGGGGCCACAATTCCCCCCAACCCCCCCCAAAAAAGCTTAATTTTACACAAAAATACACACATGTATGCTATCATATGTACAAGATCAGCTACTCAACCAATCTTGACATCAAGCACCATCTAAGAGAAAGTTGTAAGTTTTGGAATTGCCCCAATCACATTTACTGTCAGTAAGTTCCTTTTTAATTTAGCATGCTACAACTTACACGATTTAGCATGATAGAAGAACAGTAACAACTAATCCAAATTCAAATCCTATCTCTAATCTACTAATACTTAAAGGATAAATTATTAAATTTATTGTGATAATAAAATAATATCAGAACATGTTATGGGATCAAACAAGCAATTCTAAGAGCATTCATATCAGCTCATGCAAAAAATTATGTCTACTTTAGTATAAGAATAAATATATAGTCTAGATGAATTTTCATTTAAAAAATAAATATAATAAGGTTACCATATATTTAATAGTTCCATATAAAAGATAGGGGTATTTTAGAGAGTTTAAGTATTTGTGTGAGGGTATTTTAGTATGCAAAATGTTGAAAACCAAACGGGGAATCTTGTTATTAATAGTATAGATAGACATTCATAACTATCATAATGATATCTTAGCAAAGAGAAATAAATAATGATAAAATTTCATATTCAATAGTATTTAATATAAAATTTTAAAAAAATTAATAACTATCATAATGAACAAGTTTCATATTTGTATTCATATATAAACACAAAAAATACAACAAAATAGAGTCTTAAGACAATTACAAATTAGGAAAACAAAAGAGTGACACCACAAATACACTAGCAAGCCTGAACCTATCAGACAGAGCACTAAACTAAAAGTCCATATACTAGTGACCCTAATGCCACACACAGAAGAGAAAAGAGATATGAGTCTTACACTTCTTTTTTTGATCTTGCTTTCAATATCACTATCATGGGCAACGTCCTTTTCCTATCCAACCCCACAAACCTTCATACAGTGCATGTCTACACAATTTGGTCCCTACACCAAATTTATGGGGACTATTTACACATCAAACTCCTCTTTATATTTGCATCTTTTGCAATCATCCCAACAAAATCCTAGATGGTTAAATAAGTATTGTGGCCAGAATATATAGGTCAAAATACACCTCTACAAGTACCAAATTAACCTGAAGAAGCTCAACATAGGATTTCCCTTCGTGCTCAGTTCTAAGACTCCTTGACCAAATTTCCATTGTTTTATCAACATTTCCCGCACATATATAACAAAGAGTAGCAGCCAACGTGTTACCAGCGGTCATGAGTTTCGAATAAGAATTTAGCAGACACAATAACTTTATGATCAATGCAATTAATTGCACAAGAAACTATTTCTTACAGTAACTACTACAGGATAGCCATCATTGCAAAGTAAGAAACAAATATGTTTAATTTATTTTGTCTGTCTCTGGGCCATAGCACAGAAGATCATCAGGTCAAGAGTTCATTACCTCCACAATAAATCCAGAAACAGAAACTCATTAAATTTATAGTTTCAAGAGGCAGACTGTTGACTTCTAATAATAATGTCTGAATGCAAGGATAATTTAGACAAAAGATGCCCCATAAAAGAAACAATATCTCTAGCAATTCTTGCAACTACATTCAGCTGTGGGCATGAGTAGGGAGGTCAGATAGGTTGAGTATACCATTTGCTAACATCAACATGAAAAGGAAGAGATACTATGTAAATGCAAGTAACGGATAACCATTCCACAGCATTCAAGATCATAATAAACCATTCAGCAAACTAAGAGGGGAAATATATATATATATATATATATATGTTAATGGAACAAGCATGAAACAGGGAAATAAATTCAGCAACAAAATACCATTTATTTTGATTCAATAAAAAAATTGATTTAACTGTCCATACATCTAAATCGAAAACAATGCGCTGGAATGTCACAAAAAAGAACTCTATCTTTGCTAGGAGTAATAAAACTTACACTACAGAGAAGAGCAAGTGTTTCTTTCCAGAATTTTAGGGGCCTTGTATTTACAAGGCTCAAGAGATCATTGTTCACCATTGCAGAAACAACCTGAAAATGAAACCTCCACGTATGAAAGAGACATTATAAATACATTGTTAATAATCGATTGATAAGATAAAAAAATATTTATCTCCAATCGTTTTATATAGCTTCATATGTTCATCAAAGTAAAATGAGGCTATTCAAGATAAATAAACTACCTTTAGGTAAGGTGATCGGCTAATCTTAAAGTATTGATCCCGTGTGCTCTCCCACAAGGATGCACCACCGACATTAGCAATAACTAAAGCATCAGCCATTTTATTTGCAGATATGCACCATGCAACTGCCCCCTTGTAATCTCCAACAATTAAAGCACTTTGGACAGCATCATCAAATCCATCTGGTTCTTGTTGCAATTGTTCTGAATCAGGGGCAGTATCTCCAATAGCACAGTTTTCACCACGAGAGGTAGACACAGGCGTTCCAGCTGGGCTAAGATTTTTAAAGAAATCTTCCCCATTATCAGTAGGGAAAACGTTAACTTCTCAGTTACAGTATCGTCGAGTTCAAGTGCTTTTACTTCCTGGGAAAGATCTTCAACACTATATTTCTCTTTAGTAGGTACACTGAAACCTAGGTGGGAGAGCAGCTTTGTCCTTGCTGTCCCATCATCTTCAAACCTAACCTTCAAGAAGTTCCATGTTTCTCGGTCATCCTCAGATCTGTTAAAACAGCTCAAAAGGAATCAAGAGATGCAAAAGCAATAGAGCAACTTCTAATAGCAAAAGATAAAAATATTTGTTCGCCAGCAAAGATAACATACTCAGTCTCTTGTGACCTTTTCTCACAAAGTACTCTCAACAAAGACCTTTCCCCATTTTGAATTGCAGCTTCAAATTCAGACGATTGACTGACCAAACTGTCTTCAGTAACTAAGGTGTGGACATAAACCTGGACAAAGAGGGAAAAAAATTAACAAACAAATACAACATAAAATAAGAGAACAAAGAGACATTGACCAATAAAGATACCTCTGAAGCACCAGCTAGAACACCTGTAGCAGAGGGCCAAAAGATGGCCCAGCAGGACGTTTATACCATTTTGGAGCTCTCAGAGGAGCTGCATAAAAAAGGTATTACTATTAAACTGAATTTCACAGGAAATATATTCAATTACAGAAAGTAACAAGAAATGATTGTGGGATGAAAGGAGGGGGAAAGGAGGAGAAATAGGAATAAGTACTGCCATGCATCAATTCCTAAATTACTTCACACAGCGTACAATCTTCTCTTCCCTATATGAGCTCACTACTCATCCATTTTACAAAGAAACAATTGTCTATTTCGCTTGCAATTACCCAACGAAATTCAGGACTTGCATATGTAAGCTAATTGGTGAAACAACTACAGAATGGAAATTCTATAATGAATACGACGTTTTGACATTTAATAATCATCTAAAATAATAATAATAATAATAGGGCCGAATTTGGCATCGGGTTTTATTATTAATTTTTAACTTTTAACTTTTATATACAGCTTTTTAAAACATCAATTTTTTGCACTTTTTCTCACTTTTTTCAAGGGAAAATTACACTAGCACACTTTCAGCAAAAAACTAGATAAGCTGTTCCCAAACGGACACTAGATCCAACCCCTAAAAAATAATGTTATTACAAGAAACTCAAGAAACAAAATAATAAAAACAATGATCTTTGTCAAAGTGTGGCTCAAATCATTCCATCCATGTTTTGGGACTAAGGCGTTGTTGTTGAACTTGCACTCTACAAGACTAGAATCTGCAACATTTCAGCCACCCCCAGTCTTATACAGAGGTGGAGATGCCATTTAACTCGAAGCCCAATCTATTAACAATGCTGCAGAGGCAGTGTTACGCTTGTGGATTCAAAATGGCAAAATCAAAATTGAGCTTGCAGGATGTCAATTGAATGGCATTGTGTCTACAAGAATCAATTACCCAAAAGGTTGCACCAATTTAGAAGAAGACTTGAAAAAAAATGTCCAAGACATGGTCAGCAACAAAGTCATAAGCATACAAGTTCAGAAAGTGTTTCATCCTACATAACCATGAAAAGCACTGCCAACTGATTTAAAATTTTTTAGGATTAAATTTTTTCCATTGATTGATGGATTAAACCAAACAACTAACTTCAAATCAGAAGAGAATTACAACAACAAAGCATTAGTCGCAAACTTTTGGGCTCAGCTATGGAACCTCAAGAGATTAGTTAGGGTCAACCACATGTATTCTTCTTCTCCATTCTATTCTATCTGAAATCATACTCTTAGTTACTTCCTTAATTGACATGTCCATTTTTATCACTTCTACTCATGCTATTTTGGTCTGCCTCTACCTTTTTCATTCCCTCAACTTGGATCAACTCACTTTTTCTTACCGGAGCCTTAATCACTCTCCTTGAACATGACCGAACCAAATGTTGAATGTCGATTGCACCATTCACTTTAGAGGATAGGATGTATGTTGATTGATCATATAGACCCATATTAGCCACCATTACCCAATCCTCAAAACAACCAACTCCTTTTAGAAGTGACTTACTAGTCACCCATAACCCAAAAATAATAAACAAATAAACAGAAGATTGTTTGTTTCCATATACACACACATATAGTGTATGAATGTCTACAAAAAATACTTTTTTTATTATATCACCAATGAACTCTGGCTCAGGCAGCACGCATTTGGTACATATGTAACTTGCCCATAAAAAAGACTTTTTAATATCCTTTGAAGTACACCAAAGCCTATCATTTACTCTATCATGTTAACTTCTTGCCAACTAAAGCCTATCATTTCAAGAGAAGAATCAATAGTTGAGTTCAAGACACAACCAAAAGACAAGCTCAAATCTCACTTATTTCAAAACCAATAAGTGCTAATTTCTCCCCCAAATCTTTTAAGAAACAAGCTACCATGGCCAAGACAATGCATCTAAAAATAAACGCCAGTATGCATATCAAACCACTCTAGGCAATTTGATGATATGATTTATGAGAGCTAATAAGAAAAAATTACCTGCACCAAGCTCATTCTCTCCAACGCCATATCGACTGCAATAAGAATTAAGTGAAATCCATTACAAAAGAAGGTTCCACTATAGGCCATTTTGCAAATGAATCAACCTGTTCTACAAGGGTTGGAAAAACCCACATGAGCATGGGTAATGTAGCATGTGCTTTCTGAATTTCAAGATCAGGTTTTCATAGAAACTTTGTTCCACATTCCAAAGCATATTAGACAAGTTCCCTAATGCAAGACAAACCAAAACAATGCAACAACAAAATTAAAGAACAAGAAATAAAGGGATACGTAACCTAGAAGTCAACACCTAGGCTTGCTTGGAGTCAAACCGAGCAAAAGAAAACCTCTAGGAATTAGCTTCTAGGGTTGGCTAGAGTTAGCACCAAACCATTGGGACAATTTCAAGAGACATTTTATTCATCATCAAAATAATAATTCTCCATAGGATCCATAGGAGTATATTATTGTGCTTATATAGACTACTAAACCCTAATTCTAACTAATATAGGAAACCTTAATTCTAATTCTAATTGACTAAGGAAACCTAATTCTAAATGACTTGAGAAATCTCAATTATTGAATTACAAAAACAACACTGACTCTAGGATATAAAATAAAGCTACTAATGATACTGATTAGCTACTAAGACCTAAAATAAAATGCAATTATCCAATAAATATTCAATTGACTCCAAAATTAAATAAGACCAAATTTTAAATAAAATTTCTTTGCACTTCCCACACCATCCCTTAATCTAATCCCCAATTAACACCAACTCTACACTCACACAAATGCAATCATTGTCCATTCTATTTTTGTTCACGTTGTCATTCATCAATATTGGAATCCATATGCCACAAAAATTGTAAATGCAATATTCCCGTGTTGCTCTACCCATCCCCCTTACACCCTTTTGTCCCACTCATCTCTTTAGCACTCGTACTAAATTGCAGTTATTGATAAAATGGCATATAATATGCATAAAAAGATCCATTACTTTACTCAATTATTTTCCATTTTAATCGTTGCCAACTTACAACTTGTTATAAGGCTCAAAAGAAAGCAGAACCTTTTAGACAGATCTATGAAAATATAATTGGTATATACCTCAATGTTATAAATTCCAATTTTTCTTTCAAATGAAGATGCTAATATAACCCCAGATATCTTTGGATACCAGTGTACATCAAAATTCCAGTTGGTACCAGTAGGCAGTTCAGAAACAATCTGAGTCAAAATCAAAAACAAATAAGTGTTACCATAGCAAAAAGTATCCTATATTGAAGAACAACCCAGAAGAAAAATCATAATAGGACAATCTTCAAAAAAAATAACAGACCCATGATAAGGAAGGCCAAATTCCATACCTCTCCAGAAACGGTATCCCAGCGAATAGTTCAACTATCTTTGGCACAGGTAATCAAATAAGAACTGTCAATGGGACATCACACCATTGCAATTACACCTGATGTAAGAAATGCAGACAGGTGGAAAATATTCAACATCAGGCACAACAAAACTAAAATTTTGATAATTGTATATTGGAAATTGGAAGTATATGTACTGCATAGGTAGAACAACTAAGGTGGCATTAATTAAATACTACTACACCAGCCATTGGTGACTAGAAAAACTTATAGAAATCCAAATCTCTGTATGCATTTAACAAATCACATCTAAATCTCTGTATGCATTTAATAAATCACAAAACAAAACAAAAGCTTCTATAATCTAGTAATATGGCACCCATTATATACATAATGAGGCAGCAATTAAAATATATTTGAACTTCAAAGATAATTCAATTTGTAATACTATGTACATCTGGATTCGCATGTAAGTATCAAGAGGATCATAATTTGGCATGAATAAACTTCAGTCACTATGAAACTGGAGTCAATTTCCTAAATAGGTTTCCAATAAACCATATATAGAATAGCTACCATACTCATTCAATGTTATACAAACGATGGGGAAACAGGGCAACAAAATATTGGATGAATCTACAACTAAAGAACACGCCTGAACAGCTGACCTCATAAAGGAAAGGTGACTCATAGTCAATTTGAAAAGCATGAGAAGTTTATAAGGGAAAAATGACGAGAAAAGGCAAAATAATTTCCTATCAATCAAATAAATAAATGATGAGTGCTTTCTATTTGAAGAATAACAATAGTAATCAACAAATAATACTCCTCAAGCAGATACTGCAAATTGGGCATACAATCAAATTCAATTATTCTAGACATATGGATGCACAAGAGAGGGATAGGGAAAAAAATTCAAAAAGTCATGCATGGCTAATGGTATCCCAAAATAGAAATCATATAAACATAAACTGATAAAAACAATATAATACAGTTAAAATGGAATATCATGTTACAAAGTATCATTACCTTTAGTATGCCCTGTGAACTCTTTAATTGGTGTCATTATATTCTGCATATCCCATAACTGCTTGCATAAAATTGCTATAAATTAATGAACAGAAGACCTTTTTTTTTTTTTTTTTTTTTTTTTTTTTTTTTTTCCTAATTACATAACCTCAAAATCATATTTTGCACTCAAGTAAAGCAACATCTTTCAATTTCCACATAACTACTCAAAAACTTCTCCTAACATTTTCGTCATATTCAAGAAAACCTGACTGATCACCGCTTTTTGACTATATATAGCTAGCGATATAGTGAGAGAGAAAGCAAAATTCAATTTGCACAAGCTAAAATTAACACATCAACAACAAAATCATTATATGAAATGGTTCAGTTTATGCTCTGAGTTTAGTAATTTTTAAGAGAGAGAGAGAGAGAGAGAGAGACTGGCAGCCAGAGGTTGGAGGAGTTGAGAATGGAGAGCTTGCGAGTTTCGATCTCCCAGCCATGGATGCAGAGACCACGGCGGCCGTCAGGCAAGGGTTCAGCACCGGCGGCTTTGAGTTCCTTCCCTTCCACTTCTCCTATCTGTAGAAAAAATAGCTTCAAAAGAAGGAATCATCTTGACTGGAATATTTTTGTAATCACAATAACAATAATTAATAGATGCTTGATCTCTAGAAAGTATATTAGGTGTTATAAAATAGGTCAGTGGAAGTTTTTTTTTCTTGTTTTCCTTTTTTATAGCTCAAATCAACCAACAATATTAGTCAACAAAGTGAGAAAAATTAGTTAGTTCATTGTTTTGGTATCATATATTAACATCTTCCTTTCTAAATATCAAGCTACATATCAAAATAAAACCAGGATGCTTGAAAATTATATTTTACTATAAAGCGTGATCCCCATAGTGATTTTAGATAAAACTGTGATAAATGGCAAATTTGTAGACATAACAAAAAACCAAAAGCTTATAAATATAAAAAGGAATTAAAGCAACAAAATACCTGTAGAATGAGTTGATTCCTATGGCATGCTTACCCGGTTCAATTCTCCTAGTAATATTACCTTGTGCCAATTTTGACTCTGTTTACACAATGGGTAACAAAGCACATCAAGTACATCACCACATCAACCCGTTTGAAAATAAAAAGCTGAAATTTATTGAAATGTAAGAAATTAGATAAAGGGAAAAGGAAAGGAAAAGAAAAGAAAGGAGATAGTACCAGTGAGTGAGTTGTTGAACAGTTGCAACACCCAAAAGCTTTAATTAAGTCCCAATTCTTATGATCAGGTTTCTATGGTTCTTCTTCATCTGAAATTTAATCACCAAGAAATATAGACGTTGAGAGAGAACAATGGAGATGAAGAATTGGGCTTTTGGATTTTTTGTTTTTTAATTGAAGGTTGAGAGTAAAATAGTGACTTTTATATACCTGACTCTTCTTCTTACGGTTGCGGATACAGAACCAAATTGGGAATGTGAGAAATTTTATGCCAATCTTCCCCAATTTGCTTCTTGCATCTTTTCAGTAAGATGGGACATCCATAAATTTCTAGTGTTTGCAAAGAGGTAAGGGCACTGATTCCTTCTGGCAATGATTCCAAATTAGGGCAATCCCAAATTTTAAGTGATTGAAGAGATATATGTTTGTAGATCCACTCTGGTATAGCTATCAAACTACGACATTCCGAAATTATGAGATTTTGTAGAGAGCTGACATATTGAAGTCCCATTGGGAGAGAGACCAACTTCAGAAGATCATAGAATTGCAAAGAAAGAAGGGTCCTAAGTCCTTGCCATTCCATCTCATCCC
This sequence comes from Quercus glauca, assembly GCA_023736055.1. Taxonomy (NCBI): domain Eukaryota; kingdom Viridiplantae; phylum Streptophyta; class Magnoliopsida; order Fagales; family Fagaceae; genus Quercus; species Quercus glauca. The sequence goes on from CM043318.1 coordinate 103,559,815, forward strand.
AATCATTGGATAAATCAACTTCCTCAGAGTTCCAAACTTTCAGATCTTGAAGTGCCGTAAGATATCGCATGCCTTGAGGAAGAGGACATTTGTTTAGATATAGAGTACGGAGAGAAATGAGATTTCGTAGGCACTCCTCTGGCAAAGCTTCTTCCGTTTCCTGTATCCACATGTAACTTAATTTGGAGAGAGGGGCAACAATTGTAGAAGAAGAAGAAGAAGAGGCGATTGATGGTAGATTCCCTGAAGTCTTGTTGTTTATCATCATCCTCTCCAATGACTGCTTCAAGTCACACTTATATAGGCTCAAACTTTCGAGATATGGAAACAAAGGAAAGGAAGTCAGTTGAGGGCAATTCCAAATTTGTAAGAAGGAAAGACGAGGAAATGAATGAAGAGAATCCCTTATTCCCCACCACCATCCCTTTAAATTAGGGCAATCCTTAATTAGGAGTCTCTCTAGAGATGGGTAGAATAAAGAATCACTATTATCTCTCTTTGAATCTGATATGTGCTCTAAAGAATCCAATCTGCCCAAAATGATAAATTTGAGAGAAGGAAAGTGGTCCAACGGTGGAAGATATTGGCATTTTTTACAATTATATAATTCAAATCGGACAAGATTTGTGAGCGTTACAAGCCAAAGTGGAAATATCACTCCGCCGTACCAATTTAATCTCAATGCTTTGAGATTTATATGTGGTTGCAAGGCTTCCACTGCTGACATGTCACAACCAACACCCGTCTCATCAATGTCTACTTCTACCCAGTTTAAGTCCAACCTATCAAGACGTCGTTTCTCTTTTAAATTTGCATCCTTATACTCTAATGCATCATCTTTTACTTGTTTGAGATTTTCAATTGAGAGATTTCCTCTTAGCTCATTTAGCTTGTCAAGTTCCTTCAATCCACCGTAACTCCTAGGCATTGAATCAATCCTACCCTTACTCATCACAAATTTTGACAATGTTTGTAGATTAGTCAATTGGCCCAGTCCATTTGGCATATAAGTCAACCTCCGACACTCATCAATCTCAAGAAACTTGAGGTTGACTAAATTGTTAATATTTCTTGGCAATTCTTTAAGGTTTATACACTTAGAGAGTTTAAGTGTTTGCAAATTGTACAACTTGACAATAGAATTAGGAAGCATCTCAATGTCTTTATTCATTGAAAGATCAAGATATCTTAGATGCTTCAACTTTTTTATAAAACTTGGAATTGTTTTAATCCCCATGTTGTGCAAATCCAATAAGTGTATGAACTTAAAACTTGCAATAATTTCACTACAAATTGAATGGTCCGAATTTTCTGTAAAATAATTTGGTTGACATGGCAAAAGAAATGTTCTTATCCTTCTTGCTTTGGATAATGAGATTGGAATCTCCGATGATGAGTACAATGTATCCCCAAATGACATATGACGAGTTTTCTCTTCAATGACATTCTCTTTTGAATAAATGGTGGTGCTCTCTGATCCCATTACTTGTATTGCTATATCATGCATGAGATCATGTATTTTGAATTTTGAAATATTGCCAAGTTTATCTTTTCTAACTTCTTGAAAGAATGATCTCCAAAGCAAATCCATAAAATACTCATGACCAACATCTTTTGGACATTGCTTTTTGTCATGCAACGTGATAAACCCTTGCGCCATCCACATATTAATCAAACTTGATTTGTCAATCTCGTAATCCTTTGGAAATAGACTACAATATGCAAAACATTGTTTCAAATGTGGCGCGAGATGATCGTAACTCAACTTTAATGTTGGTAAAATGCCACTTTCATTCTGACATATTTTTGAAAGTTCAGTAATTTTGAATGATAACCACTCCATTTTGGTTTTTTTAAAATACAACAAACCTCCTATTGTTCTTATTGCAAGCGGAACTCCTGCACACTTGTTTAAAATTTCCTTCCCAATTTCTACAAAGCTTGCATTCTTCAGTTCTTCCCCCTCTTCAAACGCCATCTTCTTAAATAAAGACCAAGCTTGTTGTTCATCTAAGCCCTTTAACACATATGGTTGAATAGGTTGTGAAATCTTTGCCACGATTTCACTACGTGTAGTCACTAAGATTCTACTGCCTCTTGTACCGCCCATTAAAATTTTTTTCAATTCACTCCATTTTTCGCGATCTTCGTTCCACACATCATCCAACACAAGCAAGTATCTCTTTCCATTAATTCCTTTTTCAAGATCACTGACTAATGTGTTCATTTGAAGGTCTTTTGGTTTCTCATTTTTTATACATTCCAAGATTTTCTCAACAATTATCTTTACATCGAAATTTTCAGAGACACACACCCACAATTTTAGCTCAAAATGGTTTTTGATTTCTTCATCATTGAAGACAAGTTGAGCAACTGTCGTCTTTCCTACTCCTCCAATACCAACTATCGGAAGGACAGAAACATTCTCCTTAACATTGGGATTCAACAGAGATTCAATAATGGCCTTCTTATCATCCTCCCTCCCAATAACATCTTCACCACGTACAAGAGAATGAGTCTGCTCTCTTGCCTTATACCTGACTTGTTCCTCCTCAGAACGCTCATCTAAATGGAACTTCTTATCAGCTGCAATCGCATCAAAACTCTCCCTCATGGCCTTAACCTTATGACCCATTCTAAGACCATATGCTAGCTGATTAGATTTGGAAAAGAAGATGCGTACCTCTTTGGCCTTCTTGTCCCGGGTCATCGCTTCCCGTCGTAAGGCCTCAGTGGAGATTTCATCCAGCAAGTCATCCGCATCAAACATGGCGTCCTTAAGCCTTTGCAGCCACAGTTTGACTTCATTGTTGTGTTTCTTCGCCTCTGCATCCAAAAGCACAGCACTAATTGTGGAAACTGTCTCCTTGAGTTTTTTGATCTCGTCTTTGACACCCCAGATGAGCGCAATCTCTTGGACTGCTACGTCGCCCGCTTTCCCTATGATTCCATTAGCAACGTTGAAAAGAGCTCCTTCCGCCATTTCTTAATTAGTGAGAATTGAATGAAAGCTGCTCTTTGTGAGAACTGTGATCTGTGATAAGGGATGGAATCGCAGATTGAACAATAGATAAAAGACTCCTACTTTTTGAGTGCTTGGATGATAGTAAAACACGTAGTTGTGGGGGACAACGATGTGAACAAAACATGCATCTTTCCCCAACTTGCATCAATCATTTAAAACCCAATGGCCCTCAGCCGTGTGGACCACGAGTATTTCCTTTTCACTCTTCGCCTTTATTAAAGCAACCTTTGTCAAATGTCATATACACATGCGCTACTACTCAATAATCAAAACCAGACAAAACACCAATATTATTATTAAGTTCCCCTACATGCATCAATAATTAAAAGCTGACAAAACACCAGTGGCCCCCACTCGTGTTCATACTAGGTTGTTCGAATTCGCAAGGCCACATAGAGTTTATTCAGGAAGGGCTTGCAAAAGCCTAGTCCAAAACTTCTGTTGATAGGCTTTGACTGGGTCCATGACTTTTTCTTTTTTTTTTTTTAATTTTTTTATTGCTGATGGGATTATAAATAATAGCATTTTCCATGTGTATATGATAAGCTACAGCCTACAGGTGTTTGTTTTAATTGGTTTCTTGTAAGTTGGTTAGTTTGTATCTTTTCCTCTTACTCTGTTCAGTATATGTATGACAGAATCTCTGTAACTTCGTTCATCATGTGAATATAGAAATCATTTTCCAAAGTATTGCACCATGTTCAAGTTCTATGGTTTCCTCAAGCAAGTTTAATATTAATAAAAAAGAATAACTCATAAAAATAATTTAAAATTTTTTAATGCACCAAACTTGTGAAGGTTGTTGTGTTTGTGTGTGATAATTGAATGATGAACAATCGACAGGAAAATTAAGACTTGGTTGTACAATATGTATGTATTCAAACGATATTAGTTTTGAATGTGTGTATATAACTATATATATAACTTTTGAGAGTTTTGTTTTATTAATTTAAGAATTGTAAATTATTTTGTAGCTAGGTTTCTGTAATTATGAACCTGCACTGAGTTGTTGACAACATAAGCACATATGTCTAGTATTAACAGTTTATATCTCTAGTTCCTAGCAACCCAATAACGTTCTAGGTTAGACAACACTTCTGAATCATGGAAAATAATAGAAGTTAAATACTTCTTTCCATTGTATTTTGTTTTATTTTATTATGATTTTTTTTTTAAATAATTGCTATCTTGCAAAATATCTATAATATGTATATTATTAACTCTAGTGCGTCCCATGAGTTTGCATGTAGTATTAGTACGTGTTTGTGTGTGTGTATATATATATATATATATATTATATTTTGAGAACTCTTTTTATATTATGGGTGTAAAGAATGATCAGAGGCAATTGTTAACAAACCATTATTAAAAAAAAAAATTATACCACTTTTATGGGAAATAGAAAAAGCTGACAAAATATTAATTACTTATTCTCTTTTCCCATAAAAACTTTCTTAAAATGGTTTATTAACAAATGCTCTTAAGGCATTCGTTAACATTTCCCTTATATTATTACCATATGTTAAAGCCAACCTTTTTTCAACATTTGGATCTCAACTCTCAACTAGTTCGCCAATTATAAAATATTTCTTTTAGTAAGTATTTTAAAAAATAAACCAAGAAAAGTTGTCAATTGACATAGGATTATTATTGATATTGCCTGAACAAATACCCATCCCTTTGCCAAGTCATCATCCTCATTATCAATTTCATTAATCCAACTCCACAAACCCGCCTCTCCTTTTTGGGGTAATAAATGTCTTTGATGCATAGTATCTCCCTTTATCATACTTCAACCAAAGAGTGGATCCAATTAGATTCTAAATTATATATATATATATATATATATATATATGATTGTTTTTAAATGTACTCATGCATATGCATAGGGTAACACACTAATACGATATAATGGACCTGCAAGCACACAACATTTATCACCTTCTACTTCCAGTGTTAAAAATATTTCTAATACAATAAAAATTTTATAGTTAAAAATATTTCTAACACAGTAAAAAAAATTTATAATTTAGTGATGTTGTTTTGAGTTCAAATCTTCAATTTATCCCTACTTATTCTCGGTTAAAAAGAAAAAGAAAAAAAATATAAAATATTCATAATATGAATTTAACTTCATCATAGCCAAACGGCCCAATTATTTTATACATACTCCTATAGAAAAATCAGATTTTTATTTTTAATGGATCTTATTAGTCATTAATAAACCAATAGCAATTAATTATTTAGTTCATGATTAATTTATAATATGTCTACTAAATCCGATCCTTTAATGATAGGTCCGAATTGTATTTTGTAATGTGAGTGATATGACTCGTGGTTACAATGGATATGATGCAATAAATGAATTAATTATCGTGCCTAGGGGTGTTCACTAAACCGCACAAATCGCAAAATTCGCACCAAATTCATTCACAAAATAATATAATTGCACCGAACCGCAAGTAACAGTGCATCGCACCTTATAATGCAGTGCAGTTTGCAGTTTTATAATAAGAAAACTGCATCGCATTGCATTCTTTATATATAAATATGTTTATTTTTTTAACATTAAATATATTATTATCAGTTTAATAATAACTCTGGTTTTCCAAAAAAAATAATAATGCTAACTCTAGCAAGTGTTGATAAGGAAAACCAACCCAAAATATAGAAAAACTAGCTCAATAGTTTAAAACAGGCCCAAAACAAAGGGAAAAATTAGTTTTGGGCTGGGTAAGAAAATCCCAAAACTTGAAAAATATATCTGCTTTAATTAAACCGCATCTTATACACTGCACTGCACATGTGACCGCAAAAATAAGCTGCGTTGCGGTTATGGTTTTAGCTAAATTCTAAACCGTACCGCACATGTGACTACAAAAATAAAGTGCGGTGCAGTTATGGTTTTGGCTAAACTGTACCATAAAGTACGGTGCTAAAAATAGCCAAAACCGCAATACACCGCACCATGAACACCACTAACCCTGCAAGCCAGAATCCTGTAGGACCAAATCACACCCTCTATGAAGTGCCAAACTAGTATCATCCTTGTCATTTTAATAATGCTTTAAAATTTAAAGACCAGATTGTGTACCAACAAAGATCCAACCCTTACCAAGAAGTCAAAAAAAGAAAAAGAAAAAGAATTTGATGGTTATGTTTGATTGCTAAGAAAGTGTACGAAGATGCAAGAAAAACAAAGTCCCACTTTTTTTTTTTCTCTTTTTAAAATTGAAATTTCAATTTAGCTGCGGACATGACATTTTTTAAAATTTATTAATTATTTTATTAGCTATGTCAACTTTAAAATTGTTTTTTTTTGTGATAAATGTCAATTTTTAAGTGGGTCCGGTTAATGTGTGTCCTAAGGGCACACATTAAGCTATCCATTTTTAAAAATATTTTCTCAATAATTAAAAAAACTATCAATACTTTGTCAATTTTCGAAAAAAAATTTTCCAAAAATAAAAATTATTGTGTGCCCTTCACGCACATTAGCAAAATCCTAAGTTTATTGGCATATAGACATTTTTCGTCAACAAAAAGGAACAAATTAATTAAATTAATTTAAAAATAATAATAATAACCAAATTGATCATGATCAAAACGTAGGACTAAAAATGATAATTTTTGTAAAAGGTAAGAAATAAAATCGAATCAATCAATACATGGTAAAAGATACCTCAAAATTTCCATCTCCCGCACGGCACCAACAATTCCTAGAAAATTTGTCCTCTCACATCTGAAATGAAAATTAAAAAGTTCAAATATATATACCTTTTCATCTCTCTCTCGCTCTGGGTTTTGTGGGTTTCACTGGGTTTTCTCAACAATTATTTTCACATCAAAATTATCAGACACACAAACCCACAAATTTAGCTCAAAATGGTTCTTGATTTGTTCATCATTGAAGACAAGTTTAGCTACTGTCGTCTTTTCTAGGCCTCCGATTCCAACTATCGGAAGGACCGAAACATTCTCTTTAGCATAATTGGCACAATCCAACAGAGATCGAATAATAGCCTTCTCATCATCCTCCCTCCCTATAACAGCTTCAGCGTGTATAAGAGAGTAAGTCTGCTCTCTTGTCTTATATCGAACTTGTCTCTCCTCAGAACGTTCGTCTAAGTGAAACTTAACCCTATCTGCTGCAATCGCATCAAATCTCTCCCTCATGGCCTTAACCTTATGACCCATCATAAGACCATATGCAAGCTGGTTAGATTTGGAAAAGAAGATGCGTACCTCTTTGGCCTTCTTGTCCCGGGTCGTCACTTCCCGTCGCAAGGCCTCAGTGGAGATTTCATCCAGTAAGTCATCCGCATCAAACATGGCGTCCTTAAGCCTTTGCAGCCACAGTTTGACTTCATTGTTGTGCTGCTTCGCCTCTGCAACCAAAAGCACAGCACTGATTGTGAAAACTGTCTCCTTGAGTTTTTTGATCTCGCCTTTGACACCCCAGATGAGCACAATCTCTTGGAGTGCTAGGTCGCCCGCTTTCCCGATGACTCCTTTAGCAACGCTGAACAGAGCTCCTTCCGCCATTTCCTTAATCAGTGAGAATTGAATGAATGCTAATATTTGTGAGAACTGAGAACCAGAGTGATCTGTGATCTGTGATAAGAGATGGACAATGCGGTTTGACTTTTTGAGCTCTTCGATGACAGTGATGTCTTAGTATAATACTATAAAGCCCGTAGTGGCCTTGTGGGATACAACGATGCAGGGTTTCCCCATCAACAATCAAAAGCAGACAAAAGCGGTAGTCCAAAACTTCCCTTGATGGGCTTGAGTGTGGCCCATCACTTTTTTAAGGGCTCATGGTCGTATTGCTGATAGGGATGATACTATTAGCCTTTTTCACATGCTTACCAACTTTCTTCTTTAATGAAAGAGTTTACAATTAGTTTTCTATTCTTAGGTTGCATTTGGATAGCTTATTTTTTGTCAACTTATTTTATTATTTAGCTTATTTTTACTATTATTCATGAACTCCACTGCACTTTTGATACTATTTATAGGTCTTATTGTACTATTTCAGTTAACGTTTATCTTTATCTACAGTATTTTCAGCAAAAAGTTTTTAGTTTCAGCAAAATAAGCGGATCCCAAATAAACCCTTAGTATGCATTTGGCTCTAGCTTAAAAAGCCATTATTTTACTATTCAACTTATTTTTGCTACTATTTATAGACTTCACTGCACTTTTTGGTACTATTCATAAGTTTTACCTTTATCTACAGTACTTTCAGCAACAAATTTTTAGTTTTAGCAAAATAAGCGAATTCCAAACATACCCTTATCAAATCTTTTTCATTTGTGAACTTAAATGGCTGGCATTTACCCTCATTTGTCTTTAAGGATAAAAATATAATTTTGAAAGGATACCCATAGGAAGACAAATATCTTACATCAATTTATATATCTATCGTGTCTTTTTTGGCCTATTATGAATATGTATAATGCAATGTTGTACTTGTTTATTTAGACATTCGATTGCTAAGCTCTTCAATTCTAGTCCATAGTTTCTTTTGGCTCTATGGTTTATCTGGGGAAGCAATTTACCCTATCCACAGGAATTAAAGTTGGATTTATAGAATTCTTAGAGTATCATGTGAGAATTCATCATTGGGGTTTTTTGATGCATCACTACCTAGCATGCTAGCATTTGTCATGGGAACAAACAATCACTAGTATAAAAGAGGTGAATTTTTCAAAGGTCTTCTATGCTTGAATCTATTTTATCCATTTCTTAAGTTTCATGCCATTAGAATCCCTTTAATGGACTCATTTTTCAAGAAATACAAGATTTAATAGTAAAGAACTATTGGTTAATTTGGTTTTAAACCATAGGTTCTCTCAAAAAAGAGAAAAAGAAAATAAGCTTTAAAAAAAAACTACTAGATAAATTTTTTTCTTAAAAATTAGCACACTTTCTATCTAAACATATCTCATGTACGTTTGATACAATTTTTTCCTAAAAATTAGCACACACTAAATCCAGCAGTTTACTCAATTTCAAATCCTAAATTTTAGTTTTATAAAAATCATTTTTTTGTATAACCTTACTAATAATAGATAAATTCAAATTGAAAAATTATATTAAAAAAAAAAAAAAAAAAAAGTCTCATCGCATGTGTGGAGTGCGTGTAATGAGGTTGATAGCATTCACATTAGCTCATCCAAAACATTCTGTCTATTTTAGCATAAGAATAAATATATAGTCTAGATGAATTTTCATTTAAGAATAAATATAATAAGGTTACCAAATCTATATATATTAGTAGCTAAAACTTAGAGAAAATCCAATTAGATTTTAATTGGATTCTCAATTTTGTGCCACATGTCTTATTTAATTTTTAATTTTATGCCAAGTGAATTATTGAATATAAAAATTGAAAAGTCCAAATCCAATTAAATTCTAAATTGAATTTTAACTGAAGTCCAATTTTCCGCCACGTGTCCAATTTTAATTGGAATCCAATTTTGTGACAAGTGAATTATTGGGTACAAAAACTAAAGAGTCTAAAATCAATAAAATTCTAAATATTATATGTATGTGTATATATGTGTATATATATATATATAAGAAATCATTACATATTTTAGAAATGTATGGTTTTATAAAAGTAAAAGCTAATACCATGTATAATTTGAACATCTTTTCAAAAAAAAAGTATAATTTGAATGGTATAATTGTGATTATTTTTAATTGTACCCATGCATATGCATGAAACTACACACTAGTATTTAATAGTTCCATATAAAACACAATCTATATATCTATTTTTATATTAAAAGCCAAAATTTAGAGAAAATCTAATTAGATTTCAATTAAATTCTTAATTTTGCATCACATGTTCCATCTAATTTTTAATTTTTGTGCCAAGTGAATAATTGAGTGTAAAAAATAAAGAGTACAAATCCAATTAGATTCTAAATTGGATTTCAATTGGAGTCCAATTTTGTGCGTACGTGTCCATCTAATTTTTTAATTTTTGTGGCAAGTGAATTATTGAGTACAAAAGCTGAATAGTCTAAATCAAATTAAATTTTAAATCAGATATATAAAATGAGAAACAATTGTATATTTTAGAAATATATGATACAAAAAATGTGTATATATATAAAATGTGCATATTCACAAGATTACATACTGGTTATGATAAATACACATTCATAATTATCATAATGATATCTCAGCAAAGAGAAAAAAAAATTATGATAAGATTTCATGTTCAATAGTATTTAATATAAATTTTTTTATAATCAATCTATATCTATCTATATATTACTAAAAGTTGAAGCGTAGCATTTAATGTTGCTACGCTCATATTAAGCCACGTCAACAACCATGTCATTTCCACCATATTTTTTGTAATTGTTCAACAATTTAAAATTAGTTTTTTTCAATTTTAAAATGCTAACAAATATAAAATAAATCTCAATCTTATCTCCACCATAAAGCTCACTTCTTATTAATTTAATTCACACCACTATCTCCACCATAAATCCCACTTCTTATTAATTTAATTCCACCATCATGTGGCTGCGTAAATTACTGTCACATTTACATTTTAAAAACATGAAAAGAAGTGACTTTTTGTATGGTGGTTTCTGCAAAACGTTTTGATATTCTTAGTAATTTTGTTGTTTAGTAGCCTATATTAATTTAAAGACACAATGTTTTGATTCATTAGATACCGTTTTACTTCTCAAAAGTTTCTCCAAAAAAAAAAAAAAACCATTCTTCTTCTAAAAAAAGAATACAACGTTCTAACGTTTGGGTAGGAGTTACAAACCCGTTTCATGTTCCTACCCATAAAAAACTACATAAAAAAAAATCTAAGACATTACTCTCTTTGTTTCTATACGCTACTCCTCTCTCCCTTTCTCTCTCTCTCACTCTCTACTGAAATTTATTTTTCTGTGCACAACTTTGAAACAATTTCTCTCTATTTGGTCGAAAATCTTAGAAAAATGGCTTCTCTTTTCAATTCCGCTCTTTGTACTTTATTTCTTGCAAGAACTCCTATCACCGTAATACCGCCGACTGCACATCAGTTAAAGGTACTTTCTTATGTTCAAAAAATTTGATATGAATTGTTTAGTTTTGATTTACGTGTGTAGCCTAGAATTGGTTTTGATTAAGGTTTAAATTTTAGAATTGGTTTGATAAACTTAGAAAGATGAGAAAAAGAAGGGCACGATTGGAGGATTTTGAAAAGGGCTGCCTGCCATGTGTTTGATGAAATTTCTCTTTAGACAAGTGGTACATAATTTTTGGATTCAATTCTTTCTTTTTCCCATATTGATATAAATTTTGGCCTTCTGTTGTATTCACAAAATCCTTTTGAGTTGTCGTTGATTTCTTGGCTTGGTTTGTTTGCAGCAGTTTTGCTACTTTTGGGATTTTGTATATATATGTTGATTTTATTGGTTTATTTGTTGTTCAATTCTAAGATTCCAACATAATCAAACAAAGAAATATGTGGCACTGGTATCAAACTATGAAATATTGGCACACCTTTGAGGTTTGTAAGTTGGAATATTTGTAGTTGTAGTTTTTTTATTGACAAGATTTGATTTAAAAAGATTTGGCAAGTTTTAATCACCTTGATTTAAAAAAAAGAAAAAAAAAATCCCTCTTTTTTTGTCGTCTCATAGTGGAATTGATAACTATTAATGCCTATTTCTTAATTTTTTAATTGTTGAAATTGTTTTAGTTATTGGATTAAAAGTAAATAAATTGTTTTAGTTATATTTATATGGAGATTTTGTAGTTCTATACCTTCGAATTAAATCAGTTGTAACCTCTATCATATTGCACTCAACATAACTCGCACACTTAAGTATTCTGTATCTAGGGATCTTTTTGACACCTACATTTCGATATATGGATTTCATAGAGAGTTTGTAATGGTTAAATTGTTAAGGAGATGTTACATTTACTATGCTTTTGATCTTTTATTTAATTTGATTAGTACTTAATGCATTTAATCATTTGTTTAAATATGTTTGGAAGTAGATTAGAACTTGATTTTAAAGTATGATTTTTGTGGAGTTGAGGTTTGCTTAGGTTTCCAATTGGTCATGAATGCACTTTTCTACTTTATTTCACTAAAAATTTGGTCACCTCGGTTGCTTGATATTTATATCCTAACATGTGCTATAATTTGGTTGATAGTTTTGGTATGAGGCCATATTTATAGGCTCTAGAAGTTATTTTTTGCTATGTGGATAAAACAAAATTATGAAATTTAGTAATTTTGTTGTTAATTGCTTGTGTTGAGATTTAATTTTTCTTAACTCTCTAGGATCTTTTGTTTGTTATGTTTTTCTTTTGAGTTGTAATTTTGTTGTTGTTTGCTTTTGTGATGTGTCTTTAGATGTCATTGTGACTTCCTCCACTGAAAATACTGTGAGTTAAATATAAATAAGCAGAATCTCACCAAGGGGAAATGGTGTTTATCATCATCCCAGATTATTGTCTACAATAACCAGAACTTTAGTGCATAGCATATAAAAAGAGTCCAAACTCATCACCCCTAAGTGTTTGTGATGATACCTAAGCCAAATTGAAGTGTTTCAATTATAGGAGAGAGTCCCTTTTTTCTCTGACTCTTATTTTTTTGAGTTTGGGTTGCAGGGAATGATGATAATTCCAATTATTCACTCCCACCGCCAAGTGAAACCTAGCAGAGGGTGTGGTAACTGTGGTTGCCTTCAAAGAGAAGTGCTCCTTTGTCGTCTGTTGGACAAGTTACACATTATGTAATTATGTTTATATTTTAATCTAAAGTTAGAAGTTGCCTATTATTTCATAGACATGTTTCCTTACTTTCAACTCAGATCTCACTATAATGCTATTAATTAGCTATCAGAATATGCTTTGCCATCACACAAAGAAAAGTAAATGAATATGTCATCTGATAGTTCCAATGTTATACTTGACAAATATGGGTTAATAATAGACTTGACCTGACCACCTTATATAATCAAGGTTTCATTTAATTTTTTTGTTTTTAATTTAAATGTGAAAATATGTTGAAGAAGTTATTGGTGTTCATTGCAATGGAATGGTACGTTGCTTTTTCTCTCTAAACTAATAAACATGTTTGTTACGTTGTTTCTATATTATTCTATTCTTAGTTGGTTGTCTTTTTGGCATGTTATACAATCTGTTAGATTTGGGAGAGTTGTAGACTATGGCCTGGACTTTAGAAGTTCACTCTTTATTTCTCAAGGGAGTAATTGAATTCATGTTTGAGTAAAGCAAATGACATAGAAATTTTTACTGCAATGCATGGAGAATTTGGCAACCAAAAATCAACAATGGACTGAATTTATAGAGCATCCATTATGGTCCAAGGAGCATCTCACTGTGGGCACAAGAATACTTGATTGAGTACACTGGTTAAGAAACATAGCAAATTGATTTATGCTTTTTTTAAAAAAAAAAATTTTAGTTTAGTTTTCATGAAAGCCAATAAAATATAGAGTAATTGGGTGTGATGTAGATGTAGGGAAATCATATTAACGGTAAAGTTGTGTTATTTTATATTTATTATGTTACAATTTTAATTATTCCTCACTACTAGAATTTTGTCTGTTTGATTTCTTAACTAATTAGATATGCTCTCTATTTGTTCTTTATTCTAGATTTTTTTTTCCTTGCAATAATGTAGAGTACAACTCCTAGGCTCATACTCATATTGGATTAGGTATTATAATAATTCTCTTGGTTCTATTGTGGTGTAAAAGAATTTTGTTATTATATCTAATTTTAATTTTCTCTTTTTACATGGTTGTAGTTCCAATTTTATGTGAGACACTACAATTGTGGGGCTAAATTTTACTCAAGATAATATAAAATAGTTGTCATCTATCTTAACATTTACCAAGGAATTGTATTTGTGTAATATCACGTTATGATTATGTAATATATTATTATATAAAATTTGAATGTTTCTCATTTTTAACGATGTTTAAAATTATGACAATTTGTCATATGAGATGTTTAATTACTTTCCCTCCATTTCATATTGGAGATGAATTAAAATAATCGAAATTAGATAAATATTTAAACTTGGATATTTTAACATTTTGAGCTAAAAGTTACTCGTGCATCACACGGGTTAGCGACTGGTATTACTAAAAGCTGAAACGTAGCGTTTAATGCTGCTGCTCTCACGTTGCGTCACATCAGTTGCCACATCATTTTTTTTAATTTTAAAAATAATTTGTCCTACAATTTTTAAATGGTTTTTAGAATTTTCAGTCCTATAAATGCACTCCACTACTTATTTATTTACTTCTACTATCACTCTATAATAAATCCAGCCCACTACTTATTTATTTACTTCCACTATCACCCTATAATAAATCTTTATAATTAATCCAGCCCACCTCTTATTTATTTAGTTCCCACTATCAAGCCTAACACAAAGCCTTTTCAGTTCAGCTTTAGGGTTTTATGTGAGTCTTTTCAACTTAAAGGAAAAAAAAAAAAAAAAAAAAAACTTTGAAGCCTTTCAAGCTTTAGGGTTTTTTTTTTTTTTTTTTTTTCAATTTTTCTATAATTGTTTTTAACATTTATTTTTTTAATATTTACACTTCTCCAACCTTTCTCTCTCCCTTACCATTTCATCTCCCCACTACTTCTTCAATTTTTTTCCCTCCCTTACCTTTTCATCTCACCACTACCCTCTACATTAATATCATTCTTCCTCTTTCCCTTCATCTTCCATTATTTTTTTCTCTTTTTATTCACACTCTCTTTCTATAAATTTGTCACTATCTCTTCTATTCTATGCATAGTTTTCCCTCACAAAAAAAATGGTTCTCTCTCTCTAAATTTTTTGGTGGATTTTTTTTTTTTTCTTGCATCTCTACTTTAGGTCGATAATTTTTTATATTCTTTAAAACTCTATTTTGGGTTAATGTGATTTAGTTTTATTTTTTAAATTGTTGTTGTTTTTATTTTTATTTTTTATTCTCTTTGATTGTTAAATGTTGTCCTATTGCGTTCTAAAGAATTAAATATAGCATATAAAATTATAATATTATTCTATTGCATAACATGATTTGGATAATTTGGTATTTATTTTATTTTGTTACATAGCATGATTTTTTATAGTGCTCAATTTAGATGATAAACTATAAAACTTTACTAATTTTTGTTTATTTTCTAATCCTTTGTGGTGGACAAAGCACTCTTAATAGTTGTATTAGAAGTACTTTATAATGTCATTCATTTAAAGAAAAGTAAAGGTTAGCCAAACGAAAATAATCGGTGACAAATTTTAACTTTTGCAATTTTATTTTAATTATTATTATTTTATAACAATACATGTATAGAAATTTAATTCTTAGATTTTGCTAATAATTGTAATATGTTTTGGGTGACCGAAATTATAATTTCTACAAAGAAAATAACCTTAATAGATTATCAAATACAAAATTTTATCCTAATATTGGTTTAATTAATCATTGTTAAGTTATTATTTTTTTTTAGTTTACGTTTTTTTGGTGTTTTGAATTGTTCCTATATTACATTTATGATTGTTCCTATAATAAATAAAAATATAATTACGAAATAAATTACTCATTATTAGATTAATTTAAATTGTAAATTTTTTTTTAGTAAAACCACCATAAAAATAATTATTATGCGCAACGCGCGGGTTTGTGGCTAGTGTCTATTAATAACTATATTCAAGTTTCATTTTTGTATTTCTTATTTAAACACAAAAAATACATCAAATTAGAGCCTTAAGACAATTACAATTTAGGAGAACAAAAGAGTGACACCACAAATACACTAACAAGCCTGAACTTATCAGACAGGACACTAAACAAAAAATCCTTATACCAGTGACCCTAATCCCACACACAGAAGAAAAGATATGAGTCTTACACTTGTTTTTTCGATTTTGCTTTCAATATCACTATCATGGGCAACGACCTTTTCCTATCCAACCCCACAAACCTTCATACAGTGCATGTCTACACAATTTGTTCCCTACACCAAATTTGTGGGGACTATTTACACATCAAACTCCTCTTTATATTTGCATCTTTTGCAATCATCCCAACAAAATCCTAGATGGTTAAATTCCACAACACCAAAACCTCTTCTCATCATTACACCTTTCCAAGAGTCTGAAATCCAAGCAACCATTCTTTGTAGCAAAAAGTACAACTTACAAATCAGAGTCAGAAGTGGAGGCCATGATTATGAAGGACTATCCTACCTCTGCGAAACCCCATTTATCTTAGTTGATCTTTTCAATCTTAGATCAGTTGAGATAAATCTTGTAGATGAAACTGCACAGGTTCAGATTGGGGCAACACTTGGCGAGCTTTACTATAGTATTGCCAAGAGAAGTGTATAACATGGATTTCTAGCAGGGCTATGCCCCAATGTAGGGGTAGGTGGGCACATTAGCGGCGGCAGTTTTGGTAATTCTCCCATAACATAAACTATTAAGAAATTAATTGTGATTTCAATTATTTAACCATTATTCTAATGCTTCCTTCACATGTGAATTTTCTCGAGTTTTGAATGACATTTATTTTGCTTAATCATCATTCTAATTTCTAACAGGTACCTTGTTAAGGAAGTATGGCCTTGCAACAGATAATGTCCTGGATGCTCACCTAATAGATGCTAATGGAAAAATTACGGACAGAGAAGCAATGGGAGAGGATTTGTTATGGGCTATTAGAGGGGGTGGTGGAGCAAGCTTTGGAGTCATACCTTCCTGGAAAATCAAGCTGGTTCCAGTTCCACCTACGGTGACAACTTTCAATATTAAGAAAACACTTGAGCAAGGTGCCACAAAGCTTGTCAGCAAGTGGCAGTACATTTTAGATAAGCTACATGAAGATCTCTTTATTAGAGTCATCATTCAAAATGTGGGAAATGGGACTCAAAAGCCAGTCCAAGCTTCCTTTAATTCATTATTTCTTGGAGGAATTGACAGACTAGTCCCATTGATGAATGAAAGCTTCCCAGCGTTGGAACTTCAAGTTGAAAATTGTACTGAAATGAATTGGATACAGTCTATCCTTTCTTTGAATGGATTTCAAACAAGTGATCCCTTAGAAGTCTTACTTGATAGAAAAACCATCTATAAGGACTTCTTAAAGGCAAAATTTGACTTTGTCAAGGAACCCATATCAGAAATTGGACTAGATGGGATATGTGAATGGTTTTTTAAAGAAGAGAGAGTATTTATGATAATGGATCCTTATGGGGAACGAATGAAAGAGATTTCAGAATCTGACCTACCTTTTCCACATAGGAAATGTAATTTGTATAACATACAGTACCTAGTTTGGTGAGAAGCGAATGCGATCAAGACATCTAACAAGCATTTACATTGGATTAGAATGCTTTACACGTACATGAGGCCTTATGTGTCAAGGTTTCCTAGGGCTGCCTATCTTAACTATAGGGATCTTGATTTAGGTACCAACAAAGAGAGCAATGTTAGCTACTTAGAAGCAAGAGTTTGGGGTCTAAAATACTTCAAGGGTAACTTCAAGAGATTGGCACAGGTGAAGAGAAAGGTCAATCCAAAAAATTTCTTCAAAAATGAACAGAGTATACCACTCCTTCTAGAAAGTGGAGCAGATTAAGTAGCTAAACATATATATTTGTATAAAAGAAAATTAGTCTCAGATTTGTGGGCATTTGTCATTATAGTGCATACAAATCAAAGCTCAAATATACAGTGTGAAATCAAAATGAAATACCTATTGTTCTTCAACTTCAACCAACTAAGATAATCAATATTAAATGATGAAAATTTCCATCCCGGCCCTCTTGAAGACTCGTGGCTGCTTTCTAGGAAAGGTTTCTCTCCAATCTGGTTGTTCAATCAAATATTCCCATTGCCTGAAAAGGAAAATTTAGAAAATAAACTATAAATACAAAAACTATTTATATTTTCCAACCAATCATTGTTTAACAAGATATATGTGCTGCAAGTTTCCAACAAAATGGGTATACATCTCATTTTTCACAAGATATCTTCATCCCTCTCTGCATCTCATTTTCTTTTCTTTTCTTTTTTATAAGATTTTGATTGCAGTTTGTGCTGCAAGTTTTCAACAACAATTGATTAGAAAACAAAAATATAGGTGCTGCAAATTTCTTAAAGTCTTCATCCCTCTTTGCATCTCATTTTCATTTCTATTCTTTTTATTACATTTTGATTGCAGTTTGTGTGTGTGTAAGAAAAAATATTGCATTATAACATGCCACCCCCTCTTTTTCCCTTTCTGTTGGGGGCGCAGGGGTTGTTAGGTAAGCAAAGCAGCAAACCATAAACCCATGTCATGGCTTATTAAAGAAAAAAAAAAAAACCAATATATCTATTTATTCTTAAATTATCTTGTTCTCTATCCAGTCAATGGCTATCATATATTTGGCATCCAAAATGCAAATTGAGTAATGCTCATAAATTTATTACCTATTAAGTACTAGTTAAGACTCTTATGTCACAGACTAACTGAGAACTCCGAAGGGTAGCACAATTGGTTGGGGACCATGCCTCATGAAGCAGAGGTCACTAGGTCCCATTCCCTTCCCCTCCCCTTAAGCCCAAAACGTACAAATATAAAAACTGTAAATCCAAGATTTATTTTAATCAAACTATACCTTCCTAAATTATACACAAAATCTGGGGCCTCAGTAGAAGGAGAAGTAGAACGTCTGAGGAGAATTTCAAAATTAGAAAGGCTTTGAAGTGTCCGAGAAATATATTGTTGGCAAAAGCTCCTGTATCGAAGGAAAGAAGAGCTCAAAGCATCAACATAAATGAAGGAAAGAGTGAGGAAATGCATTAAAAAAAAAAGAAAAAAAAAACCAGAGAATTGCTTTGGAAAGCAATGAATCTTGTGCTTTCTTTGAATGCAGAAAATAGATGTTGTAGTTTGTAGGTAGTTTAACAATTGTACCAGCAGCATGAAGCAATTCTGAATTGATCAGTTTGAGTATCATATGTCTCAAGCAACCTGCCACTCCAACTGGGGTCCTCATAGGATGCGGTGACTTGAATTCTCCTAACAATCTCATCCGGAGATCTTGAACTTCTATCAAAACAGGCAAGGGTAACTAATCCAGTGGAAGCTTATACCTGAAAAATAGCTGCAAGCTTCAACTGTATGCATTAACCAATAAGGTCTGCAAACATTTCATAAAACTATAAAGACCACACAAGTAACTGGTTTAGTGATTATGTGTCTTGCCGTGCCATTAATCAGTCCATACTAGAATCTGTCTTGCACATGCAACTCGTCTAGTCATTAGATGCCCTTGCCTTGCCATTAAATAGATCCAAACTAAAATATGTCTCATATAGTAGTATAAATATATGCTTCTTGATGAACCAAAACTATTTGATCCATACTAGTAATACTTGCTAGAAATCAATACTAAAATCAGAATGCATATTAAATAAATCATTTGGCTTTTGTTTCTGTACAATTGGATTTTTCTCTAAGTGAGACTTCAAATGTGGCAAATTCATCAGAACTACAGGCCTAAATCATTAAGTTCACAAAAGTGCCAAATTTGTGGGGACTATTTACACATCAAACTCCTCTTTATATTTGCATCTTTTGCAATCGTCCCAACAAAATCCTAGACGGTTAAATTCCTCAACACCAAAACCTCTTCTCATCATTACACTTTTCCAAGAGTTTGAAATCCAAGCAACCATTCTTTGTAGCAAAAAGTACAACTTACAAATTAGAGTCAGAAGTGGAGGCCATGATTATGAGGGACTATCCTACCTCTGCAAAACCCCATTTATCTTAGTTGATCTTTTCAATCTTAGATCAGTTGAGATAAATTAACACTACATGAAAGATATTACCAAAATCACATACCAGGTTCTGTAGCGAGCGCAATTCGATCCCTTAAGATCACAAGTTCAGGTGACAATTCATCAGAGCCCAAAAGTTTAAGGTACTCCATTGCTGTTGTTAAAAGCCCTTGACTTGCTAAAATTTCAGCATATTTTTCAACAAGCTTACACAAAGATGCACTAAATCACTTCTGCCCAGTTGCCAAGGCAAGAACAATAGTCTTTTCCATCAAATCCTAATCAAATGATTAAAAAAATAAATAAGTATTGTGGCCAGAATATACAGGTCAAAATACACCTCTACAAGTACCAAATTAACCTAAAGAAGCTCAACATAGGATTTCCCTTCGTGCTCAGTTCTAAGACTCCTTGACCAAATTTCCACTGTTTTATCAATATTTCCCGCACATATATAACAAAGAGTAGCAGCCAACGTGTTACCAGTGGTCATGAGTTTCGAAGCAAGTGTGTCACAGAGCATGGTCCATTCCTCTCTCTGTGCAAACTGTTTGATGATGATTTTTTTTTAGGGAAAAAAGAAGGAATAAGAATTTAGAAGACACAATAACTTCATGATCAATGCAATTAATTGCACAAGAAACTATTTCTTACAGTAACTACTACAGGATAGCCATCATTGCAAAGTAAGAAACAAATATGTTTAATTTGACTTGTCTGTCTCTAGGGCCATAGCACAGAAGATCATCAGGTCAAGAGTTCATTACCTCCACAATAAATCTAGAAACAGAAACTCATTAAATTTATAGTCAAGAGGCAGACTGTTGACTTCTAATAATAATGTCTGAATGCAAGGATAATTTAGACAAAAGATGCCCCATAAAAGAAACAATACCTCTAGCAATTCTTGCAACTGCATTCAGCTGTGGGCATGAGAAGGGAGGTCTGACAGGTTGAGTATACCATTTGCTAACATCAACATTAAAAGGAAGAGATACTATGTAAATGCAAGTAACGGATAACCATTCCATGGCATTCAAGATCATAATAAACCATTCAGCAAACTAAGAGGGGAAATAAATAAATAAATATATATATATATATATATATATATTAATGGAACAAGCATGAAACAGGGAAAGAAATTCAGCAACAAAATACCATTTATTTGGATTCAATAAAAAAATTGATTTAACTGTCCATGCATCTAAATCGTAAACAATGCGCTGGAATGTCACAAAAAAGAACTCTATCTCTGCTAGGAGTAATAAAACTTACACTACAGAGAAGAGCAAGTGTTTCTTTCCAGAATTTCAGGGGCCTTGTATTTACAAGGCTCAAGAGATCATTGTTCACCATTGCAGAAACAACCTGAAAATCAAACCCCCATGTATGAAAGAGACATTATAAATACATTGTTAATAATCGATTGTTAAGATAAAAAATATTTATCTCCAATCTTTTTGCATAGCTTCATACGTTCATCAAAGTAAAATAAACTACCTTTAGGTAAGGTGATTAGGTAATCTTAAAGTATTGATCCCGTGTGCTCTCCCACAAGGATGCACCAACAACATTAGCAATAACTAAAGCATCAACCATTTTATTTGTAGATATGCACTGTGCAACTGCCCACTTGTAATCTCCAACAATTAAAGCACTTTGGACAGCATCATCAAATGCTGGGTCACTGCTCTCCTCAAATCCATCTGGTTCTTGTTGCAATTGTTCTAAATCAGGGGCAGTATCTCCAATAGCAAAGTTTTCACCACAAGAGGTAGACACAGGCGTTCTAGCTGGGCTAAGATTGTTCAAGAAATCTTCCCCATTATCGGTAGGGAAAACGTTAACTTCTTTATCATCCCCATATCCAACCTTCTCAGTTACAGTATCGTCGAGTTCAAGTGCTTTTACTTCCAGGGAAAGATCTTCGACACTACCTTTCTCTTTAGTAGGTACACTGAAACCTAGGTGGGAGAACAGCTTTGTCCTTGGTGTCCCATCATCTTCAAACATAACCTTCAAGAAGTTCCATGTTTCTCGGTCATCCTCAGATCTATTAAAACAGCTCAAAAGGAATCAAGAGATGCAAAAGTAATAGAGCAACTTCTAATAGCAAAAGATAAAAATATTTGTTCGCCAACAAAGATAACATACTCAGTCTCTTGTGACTTTTTCTCACAAAGTACTCTCAACAAAGACCTTTCCCCATTTTGAATTGCAGCTTCAAATTCAGACGATCGACTGACCAAACTGTCTTCAGTAACTAAGCTGTGGACATAAACCTGGACAAAGAGGGAAAAAAATTAACAAACAAATACAACATAAAATAAGAGAACAAAGAGACATTCACCAATAAAGATACCTCTGAAGCACCAGCTGGAACACCTGCAACAGAGGGCCTAGGGCGAAACCCTACAAGCTTGCCACCAAAGCCAAAAGATGCCCCAGCAGGACGTTTACACCATTTTGGAGCTCTTAGAGGAGCTGCATAAAAAAGGTATTACAATGAAACTGAATTTCACAGGAAATATAATCAATTACAGAAAGTAACAACAAATGATTGTGGGATGAAAGGAGGGGGAAAGGAGGAGAAATAGGAATAAGTACTGGCATGCATCAATTCCTAAATTACTTCACACACTGTACAATCTTCTCTTCCTTGTATGAACTCACTACTCATCCATTTTATAAAGAAACAATTGTTTATTTTGCTTGCAATTACCCAACTAAATTCAGGACTTGCATATGTAAGCTAATCGGTGAAACAACTACAGAATGGAAATTCTATAATGAATACGACATTTTGACATTTAATAATCATATAAAATAATAATAATAATAATAGGGCTGAATTTGGCATCGGGTTTTAGTATTAGCTTTTAGCTTTTAACTTTTATATACAGCTTTTTAAAACCTCACTTTTTTTCACTTTTCCCCTCTTTTTCTCACTTTTTTCAAGGGAGAAGTACACTAGCACACTTTCAGCAAAAAACTAGATTAGCTATTCCCAAACGGACACTAGATCCAACCCCCAAAAAATAATTTTATCACAAGAAACTCAAGAAACAAAATAAAAAAAAACAATGATCTAGCTTGTCAAAGTGTGGCTCAAATCATTCCAACCATGTTTTGGGACTAAGGCGTTGTTGTTGAACTTGCACTTTGCAAGACTAGAATTTGCAGCATCTCAACCACCGCCAGTCTTATATAGAGGTGGAGATGCCATTTAGCCCGAAGGCCAATCTATTAACAATGCTGCAGAGGCAGTGTTACGCTTGTGAATTCAAAATGGCAAAATCAAAATTGAGCTTGCAGGATGTCAATTGAATGGCATTGTATCTACATGAATCAATTACCCAAAAGGTTGCACCAATTTAGAAGAAGACTTGAAAAAAATTGTCCAAGACATGGTCAGCAACAAAGTCATAACTATACAAGTTCAGAAAGTGTTTCATCCTATATAACCATGAAAAACATTGCCAACTGATTTAAAATTTTTTAGGATTAAATTTTTTCCATTGATTGATGGATTAAACCAGACAACTAACTTCAAATCAAAAGAGAATTACAACAACAAAGCATTAGTCTCAAACTTTTGGGCTCAGCTATGGAACCTCAACAGATTAGTTAGGGTTAACCACATGTATTCTTCTTCTCCATTCTATTCTATCTGAAATCATACTCTTGGTTACTTCCTTAATTGACATGTCCATTAGTGTATGAATGTCTACAAAAAATACTTTTTTTATTATATCACCAATGAACTCTAGCTCAGGCGGCTCGCATTTGGTACATATGTAACTTGCCCATAAAAAAGACTTTTTAATATGCTTTGAAGTACACCAAAGCCTATCATTTACTCTATCATGTTAACTTCTTGCCAACTAAAGCCTATCATTTCAAGAGATGAATCAATAGTTGAGTTCAAGACACAACAAAACGACAAGCTCAAATCTCACTTATTTCAAAACCAATAAGTGCTAATTTCTCCCCCAAATCTTTTAAGAAACAAGCTACCATGGCCAAGACAATGCATGTAAAAATAAACGCCAGTATGCATATCAAAACACTGTAGGCAATTTGATGATATGATTTATGAGAGCTAATAATAAAAAATTACCTGCACCAAACTCATTCTCTCCAACGCCATATTGACTGCAATAAGAATTAAGTGAAATCCATTACAGAAGAAGGTTCCACTATAGGCCATTTTGCAAATGAATCAACTTGTTCTACCAGGGTTGGAAAAACCCACATGAGCATGGGTAATTTAGCAGTGTACTTTCCGAATTTCAAGATCAGATTTTCATAGAAACTTTGTTCCACATTCCAAACCATATTAGACAAGTTCCCTACTGCAGGACAAACCAAAACAATGCAACAACAAAATTAAAGAACAAGAAATAAAGGGATACGCAACCTAGAAGTCAACACCTAGGCTTGCTTGGAGTCAAACCGAGCAAAAGAAAACCTCTAGGAGTTAGCTTCTAGGGTTGGCTAGAGTTAGCACCAAACCATTGGGACAATTTCAAGAGACATTTTATTCATCATCAAAATAATAATTCTCCATAGGAGTATATTATTGTGCTTATATAGACTACTAAACCCTAATTCTAACTAATATAGGAAACCTTAATTCTAATTGACTAAGGAAACCTAATTCTAAATGACTTGAGAAATCTCAATTATTGAATTACAAAAACAACATTAACTCTAGGATATAAAATAAAGCTGCTAATGATACTGATTAACTACTAAGACCTAAAATAAAATGCAATTATCCAATAAATATTCAATTGACTCCAAAATTAAATAAGACCAAATTTTAAATAAAATTTCTTTGCACTTCCCACACCATCCCTTAATCTAATCCCCAATTAACACCAACTCTACATTCGCACAAATGCAATCATTGTCCATTCTATTTTTTTTCATGTTGTCATTCATCAATATTGGAATCCATATGCCACAAAATTGTCAATGCAATATTCCTGTGTTGCTCTACCCATCCCCCTTGCACCCTTTTGTCCCACTCATCTCTTTAGCACTCGTACTAAATTGTAGTTATTGATAAAATGGCATATACTATGCATTAAAAGATCCATCACTTTGGTCAATTATTTTCCATTTTAATTGTTGCCAACTTACAACTTGTTATAAGGCTCAAAAGAAAGCAGAACCTCTTAGACAGATCTATAAAAATATAATTGGTATATACCTCAATGTTATAAATTCCAATTTTTCCATCAAATGAAGATGCTGATATAACCCCAGGTATCTTTGGATACCAGTGTACATCAAAATTCCAGTTCGTACCAGTGGGCAGTTCAGAAACAATCTGAGTCAAAATCAAAAACAAATAAGTGTTACCATAGCAAAAAGTATCCTACACTGAGGAACAACCCAGAAGAAAAATCATAATAGGACAATCTTCAAAAAGAATAACAGACCCATGATAAGGAAGGCCAAATTCCATACCTCTCCAGAAACGGTATCCCAGCAAATAGTTCGACTATCTTTGGCACAGGTAATCAAATAAGAACTGTCAATGGGACACCACGCCATTGCAATTACACCTGATGTAAGAAATGCAGATAGGTGGAAAATATTCAACATCATGCACAACAAAACTAAAATTTTGATAGTTGTATATTGGAAATTGGAAGTATATGTACTGCATAGCTAGAACAACTAAGGTGGCATTAATTAAATACTACTGCACCAGCCATTGGTGACTAGAAAAACTTATAGAAATCCAAATCTTTGTATGCATTTAACAAATCACAAAACAAAACAAAATCTTCTATAATCTTGTAATATGGCACCCATTATATACATAATCAGGCAGCAATTAAAAAATATTTGAACTTAAAAGATAATTCAATTTGTAATACTATGTACATCTGGATTCGCATGTAAGTATCATGAGGATCGTAATTTGGCATGAATAAACTTCAGTCACTATGAAACTTGAGTCAGTTTCCTAAATAGGTTTCCAATAAACCATATATAGAATAGCTACCATACTCATTCAATGTTATACAAACGATGGGGAAACAGGGCAACAAAATATTGGATGAATCTACAACTAAAGAACACGCCTGAACAGCTGACCTCATAAAGGAAAGGTGACTCATAGTCAATTTGAAAAGCATGAGAAGTTTATAAGGGAAAAATGATGAGAAAAGGCAAAATAATTTCCTATCAATCAAATAAATAAATGATGAGTACTTTCTATTTGAAGAATAACAATAGTAATCAACAAATAATACTCCTCAAGTAGCTACTGCAAATTGGGCATACAATCAAATTCAATTATTCAAGACATATGGAAGCACAAGAGAGGGATAGGGAAAAAAATTCAAAAAATCATGCATGGCTAATGGTATCCCAAAACAGCAATCATATAAACATAAACTGATAAAAACAATAATACAGTTAAAATGGAATATCATGTTACAAAGTATCATTACCTTTAGTATGCCCCGTGAACTCTTTAACTGGTGTCATTATATTCTGCATATCCTATAACTGCTTGCATAAAATTGCTATAAATTAATGAACAGAAGACCTTTTTTTTTCTTTTTCCTAATTACATAACCTCAAAATCATATTTTGCACTCAAGTAAAGCAACATCTTTCAATTTCCACGTAACTACTCAAAAACTTCTCCTAACATTTTCATCACATTCAGGAAAACCTGACTGATCACCACTTTTCGACTATATATAGCTAGTGATATAGTGAGAAAGAAAGCAAAATTCAATTTGCACAAGCTAAAATTAACACAGCAACAACAAAATCATTATATGAAATGGTTCAGTTTATGCTCTGAGTTTAGTAATTTTTAAAAGAGAGAAAGAGAGAGAGAGACTGACAGCCAGAGCTTGGAGGAGTTTAGAATGGAGAGCTTGCGAGTTTCGATCTCCCAGCCATGGATGCGAAGACCACGGCGGCCGTCAGGCAAGGGTTCTGCACCAGCGGCTTTGAGTTCCTTCCTTTCCACTTCTACTATCTGTAGAAAAAATAGAAAAAATAGCTTCAAAAAAAAGGAATCATCTTGACTAGAATATTTCTGTAATCACAATAACAATAATTAATAGATGCTTGATCTCTATAAGGTATATTAGGTGTTATAAAACAGGTCAGTGGAAGATTTCTTTTTCTTTTTTTCTTTTTTTATAGCTCAAATCAACCAACAATATCAGTCAACAAAGTGAGAAAAATTAGTTAGTTCATTGTTTTGGTAACATATATTAACATCTTCCTTTCTAAATATCAAGCTACATTTCTAAATAAAACCAGGATGCTTGAAAATTATATTTTACTATAAAGCATGATCGCCATAGTGATTTGACTTAGATAAAAACTGTGATAAATGGCAAATCTGTAGACATAACAAAAAACTGGAAGCTTATAAATATAAAAAGGAATTAAAGCAACAAAATACTTGTAGAATGAGCTGATTCCTATGGCATGCTTACCCGGTTCAATTCTCCTAGTAATATTACCTTGTCCCAATTTTGACTCTGTTTACACAATGGGTAACGAAGCACATCAAATACATCACCACATCAACCCGGTTGAAAATAAAAAGATGAAATTTATTGAAATGCAAGAAATTAGATAAAGGGGGAAAAGGAAAAGAAAAGAAAAGAGATAGTACCAGTGAGTGAGTTGTTGAACAATTGCAGCACCCAAAAGCTTTAATTAAGTCCCAATTCTTATGATCAGGTTTCTATGGTTCTTCTTCATCTGAAATTTAATCACCAAGAAATAAAGACGTTGAGAGAGAACAATGGAGAAGAAGAATTGGGCTTTTGGATTTTTTTTTTTTTTTTTTTAATTGAAAGTTGAGAGTAAAATGGTGACTTTTACTTACCTGGCTCTTCTACTTCCAAATTGGGAATGTGAGAAATTTTATGCCAATCTTCCCCAATTTGCTTCTTGCATCTTTTCAGTAAGATGGGACATCCTTCAATTTCTAGTGTTTGCAAAGAGGTAAGGGCACCGAATCCTTCTGGCAATGATTCCAATATAGGGCAATCCCAAATGTATAGTGTTTGCAAAGAGGTAAGGGCACCGAATCCTTCTGGCAATGATTCCAATTTAGGGCAATTCCAAATGTGTAGTGTTTGCAAAGAGGTAAGGGCACCGAATCCTTCTGGCAATGATTCCAAATTAGGGCAATTCCCAATGTGTAGTGTTTGCAAAGAGGTAAGGGCACCGAATCCTTCTGGCAATGATTCCAAATTAGGGCAATTCGAAATGTGTAGTGTTTGCAAAGAGGTAAGGGCACCGAATCCTTCTGGCAATGATTCCAAATTAGGGCAATAGCAAATTCGAAGTGATTGAAGAGATATAAGTTTGCAGATCCACTCCGGTATAGCTATCAAACTAGTACATCTCTCAATATGGAGTTTTTGTAGAGAGCTGACATATTGAAGTCCCATTGGGAGAGAGACCAACTTCGGAAGTTTATGGAATTTCAAAGAGAGAAGGGTCCTAAGTCCTTGCCATTCCATCTCATCCCAATCATTGGATAAATCAACCACCTCAGAGTACATAACTTCCAGATGTTGAAGTGTCGTAAGATATCGCATGCCTTGAGGAAGAGGACAGTTTTTTAGATATAGAGTACGGAGAGAAATGAGATTTCGTAGGCACTCCTCTGGCAAAGCTTCTTCCGTTTCCTCTATCCTCATGTAACTTAATTTGGAGAGAGGGGCAACAATTGTAGAAGAAGAAGAAGAAGCGATTGATGGTAGATTCCCTGAAGTCTTGTTGTTTATCATCATCCTCTCCAATGACTGCTTCAAGCTACACCTCTCTAGAGTCAATCTTTCGAGATATGGAAACAAAGGAAAGGAAGTCAGCTGAGGGCAATCGTTAATATATAAATCAGAAAGACGAGGAAATGAAGGAAGAGAATCCCTCCTTCCCCGCCAGTGCCACCATCCCTTTAAATTAGGGCAATACCGAATAGTGAGTTTCTCCAAAGATGGGTAGAATAAAGAATCACTGTTATCTCCCTCTGAATCTGATATGTGCTCTAAAGATTTCAATCCGTCCAAAAAGATAATTTTGAGAGAAGGAAATTGGTCCAACGATGGAAGATATTGGCATTTTATACATGAAGTTAAACTAAAATGGACAAGATTTGTGAGGGACACAAGCCAACGTGGAAATATCACTCCCCCGTACAGCTCTAATGCCAATGCTTTGAGATTTTTGTGTGGTTGCAAGGCTTCCAATGACGTGTCATCATAACCAGCACCCGTCTCATTAATGTCTTCTTCTACCCACCTTACGTTCAACCAATCAAGGCGTTGTTTCTCTTTCAAATTTTCATCCTCACACTCTAATGCAGCATCTTTTCCATGTTTGAGATTTTCAATTGACAGATTTCTCCTTAGCTCATTTAGCTTGTCAAGTTCCTTCAATCCACCGCAACTCTTAGGCGCTGAATCGATCCTACCCTTACTCATCACAAATCTTGACAATGTCTGTAGATTAGTCAATTGGCCCAGTCCATTTGGCATATGAGTCAAACTCCAACACCAATTAATCTCAAGAAACTTGAGGTTGACTAATTTGTTAATATCTCTTGGCAATTCTTTAAGTTTAGAACACCCAAAGAGTTTAAGTGTTTGCAAATTGTACAACTTGACAATAGAATTAGGAAGCATCTCAATGTCTTTATTCTCAGAAAGATCAAGATATCTTAGATGCTTCAACTTTTTTATAAAACTTGGAATTGTTTTAATCCCCATGTTATGCAAATCCAACAAACGTATGAACTTAAAATTAGCCACAATTGCACTAAAAGTTGAATCATTTAATCTTATGGTATCATACTTTGGTTGACATGGCAAAAGAAATGTTCTTATCTTTCTTGCTTCATATAGTGAGATCGGAATTTCCGACGATGAGCATAATATATGCCCAAATGACACATGACGAGTTTCCTCATCAATGTCTTTCCCTTTTAAATAAATGGTAGTGCTCTCTAATCCCATTACTTTTATTGCTAAATCATGCATGAGATCATGTATTTTGAATTTTGAAATATTGCCAAATTTATCTTCTTCAACTTCTTGAAAGAACGATCTCCAAAGCAAATCCATAAAATATTCATCACCAACATCTTCTAGACATTTTTTTTTGTCCTCCAATTTGATGAATCCTTGTGCCATCCACATATAAATCAAACTTGCCCTTTCAATCTCATAATCCTTTGGAAATATACTACAAAAAGCGAAACATTGCTTCAAATGTGATGGGAGATAATCGTAACTCAACTTTAA
This sequence comes from Quercus glauca, assembly GCA_023736055.1. NCBI lineage: Eukaryota > Viridiplantae > Streptophyta > Magnoliopsida > Fagales > Fagaceae > Quercus > Quercus glauca. The sequence continues at coordinate 103,589,987 of CM043318.1, forward strand.
TGTTGGTAAAATATTATTGTCTTTCTCAGATATATTCAAAAGTTCATTGTTTTTGAACGATAGCCACTCTTTTTCTGTTTTTTTTAAATACAACAGACCTCCTATTATTCTTATAGCAAGTGGAACCCCTCCACACTTCTTCAAAATCTCCTTCCCAATATTTTCAAAACTTGCACTCTTTTGCTCTTCACCCTCTACAAATGCCATCTTCTTAAATAGAGACCAAGACTGTGTTTCATCTAAACCCTTTAACAAGTGCGCTTCCATAGTTTGTGCAATCTCGGCCGCTATTTTAACGCGTGTAGTCAATAAAATTCCACTGCCTCTTGCGCCACCCGTCAAAATATCTTTCAAGCTAAGCCATTTATCGCGATTATCATTCCACACATCATCTAACACAAGCAAGTATCTTTTTCCTTTAATTTCTTTTTGAAGATTATTGACTAATGTGTTCATTTCAAGGTCTTTTGGTTTCTCATTTTTTATACATTCCAAGATTTTCTCAACAATTATCTTCACATCAAAATCGTCAGAGACACACACCCACAATTTTAGCTCAAAATGGTTCTTGATTTCCTCATCATTGAAGACAAGTTGAGCAACTGTAGTCTTTCCTAGTCCTCCGATACCAACTATCGGAAGGACAGAAACATTCTCCTTAACATTGGGATTCAACAGAGATTCAATAATGGCCTTCTTATCATCCTCCCTCCCAATAACACCTTCAGCACGTACAACAGAATGAGTCTGCCGTCTTGCCTCATTCCTGACTTGTATCTCCTCACGACGTTCATCCAAGTGAAACTGCCTTTCCGCAGCTATAGCAACTAGCCTCTCCCTCATCTCCTTAACCTTATGGCCCATTCTAACACCATATGCAAGCTGGTTAGATTTGGAAAAGAAGATGCGTACCTCTTTGGCTTTCTTGTCCCGGGTCATCACTTCACGTCGCAAGGCCTCAGTGGAGATTTCATCCAGCAAGTCTTCCGCATCACACATGGCATCCTTCAGCCTCTTCAGCCACAGTTTGATCTCTTCACTGTTGTGTTGCTTCGCCTCTGCATCCAAAAGCACAGCACTGATTTTGGAAACTGTATCCTTGAGTTTGTTGATCTCGCCTTTGACACCCCAGATGAGCGCAACCTCTTGGAGTGCTAGTTTGCCCGCTATCCCGATGATTCCCTTAGCAACGTCGAACAGAGCTCCTTCCGCCATTTCTTTAATTAGAGAGAATTGAATGAATGCTAATGCTGTCTTTGTGAGAACTGAGCACCGGAAGGTAAGAGTAAGTCAGAGCAGTAGGATCTGTGATCTGTGATAAGGGATGGAGTTTGCGGTTTGACTCTTTTGACTACTTCGAAGACAGTGAGGTCTTAGTATAATACTATAATGAACGTGGTTGTGGAACACAAGAACGAAAAATGCACAGTTCCCCAACTTGTATAATAATAGCTCCCCCACCACTACACCAAAAGAAAACCGTGTCGGCACGAGCTGTTTTGAGTACATCGATGACAGTAAGCTCTTAGTATAATAATACAATATTAATTTAGTGGAATACAACGATGCGAACGAAATAAAATATACATAGCATGCGGACGAAATAATTGCCGATGGGATTATAATAATGCCGATGGCATTTTTCCCATAATATTCTTTAGCATCCGTATCCAATGAAAACTCATGCATACGCGTCTTCTTCTTTTTTTTTTTTTTTTTTTTTTTTTTTTTAACCTGCGCCTCTTGCAAACAGTACATTAAGACAAATATATTGTATTTGGAGAAGTAAACAGTAATTTAAAAATTATTTTTTTACTATTTTTAATAATAAGTTTTTAGTTTGTAGTAAATTAAGCGGTATTCAAGTACACTTAGTAAAAAAATTTACACCTGAATTTTCCACACTTATTAAATTTTTTTTTTTTATATAAGTGAACTTAAAATAGCTGGCATTATTCACCCTCACTTGTCTTTGAGGATAAAATATATTTTTAAATGGTATTGATAGGAAGACAAAAATCTTACAGGGTGCAATGTTGTATTTTTTTTTATTTAGTACCTTCAATGCTAAGCTCTTTCAATCAGTTAATTAAAGTTGAATCTCTAGAATTCTTAGCGTTGCATGTGAGAAGTCATCATTATGGATTTTTTGATAGGTGACTACCTGCTAGCATGCTGGCATTTATCTTGGGCACAGTAACTAGTACACAGGAGGTGCATTTTTCTAAAGTTTTCTCTGTTGAATCTGAGAAAGGTCCCAATCTCATCAATCTCCAAGTATCATACCAAATCCCTTTAATTGAATCATTTTTCAAGAAATACTAGATTTAATATGAAAGAACTGTTGTTTAATTTGGATAAGGGTATCTTTCACATTTAACTATAGAAATGACATTCTGTTATAATAATTTTTTAATGACTGTTTCAAAACCTAATCTTCTTATTTTTGAAACTAGCATGTAACTCAGTACATATACACGAGTACATTTAAAAATAATTATAATTATATCTTTTTTTATTTATTTATGATTTGAAATCTAATTGGATCTAAACTTTTTAGTTTTTGCCTCCAATAATTCACTTGCTACAAAAATTAATAAATTAGATGGAACTCATGACACAAAATTGAACTTCAATTAAAATTCAATTTAAAATCTAATTGAATTTAGACCTTTTGATTTTTGCACCAAATAATTCACTTGACACAAAAATTTAAAAATTAGATGAGACACATGGCACAAAAGTAGACTTCAATTTAGAATTTAATTAGATTTTCCCTTTGCTTTAGCTATATATGTGTGTGTGTGTGTGTATATATATATATAAATGACTTATAAATTTGAATTTGTTTTAGTTATATGATTACGTTTTTTATGGTTTATTATATTGAACTCCTCGTTTTCTACACTAAATTAACTAATTTTGCTCAAAAATTTAAAAATTTAGATTAGATGGGACACGTGGGGTCAAAATTAAACTTTAATTGATATTCAATTTATTTACACTAAATTAACTCACTTGACACAAAATTCTAAAATTTAGATTAAATGAGACACGTGGTACAAAATTATTCTCTAATTGAATCTTAATTTGAAATTTAATTGGATTTTCTCTCTGTTTTACCTATTATTATATGTATAAATATCAAAGGTTAAAAAAAAAATAAAAACTACAGTCAAGAATTGAAGCATTGAAGATGCATATTATAGTGAAGAACGACAGTCGTTTTATATGTCTACTTGTATATGAATAAAATGATAAGCTACAGGTCGTTCTACTTGTGATTATATTAGCATTAGTGTAGGTGACAGGCGTTTGTTTTAATTGGTTTCTTGTAAGTTGATTAGTTTGTATCTTTTCCTCTTACTCTGTTCAGTATATATATGACAGAATCTCTGTAACTTAGTTCATCATGTGGATATAGAAATAATTTTCCAAAGTATTGGATCATGTTCAAGTTCTGTGGTTTCCTCAAGCAAGTTTAATATTAATAAAAAAGAATAACACATAAAAATAATTTAAAATTTTTTAATGCACCACACTTGTGAAGATTGTTGTATTTGTGTGTTATAATTGAATGATAAGCGGAAATATGAAAGAGAGAGCACACACAAAGATGAACATGAGAGTTACGTGATTTGGCCTAACAGTTGACTTCTATAGTGAAAAAGCTCTTGAATAGCTACATATTAAGCACTTGTATTATAATGAGAGTTCATATACTAGAGAATATTTAACTAACCTTAGATTAGTAAGCTAACCATAGAATAACATAAGGTTAATACGTTTATTCTATAAGTATATAGGCCTATAAGTGATTTGGGGCCCACTTGGGCCATAATATATCTACCAAAACTCTTAAATTTTTTTAATTTTTATTTCATATTACAAGATTTATATGTTTGAATCCTGAAATTCTAGATTAGACTTTTTGAGAAGAAAATTCTAGATTAGATGATAAACTTCAGAGTAGTGGATGAATTATTCATTCAATAATAAAAATAATTGCACAAAATTGCAATGTTTTGATTGACTCGAGGGCATACTTTGCCTCACAGCAATTTTTGATGCGTGACTCTTTTGACTGCTTCGAAGACAGTGACTCTTATTATAATACTTAATGCACGTGGTTGTGGACACACAAGAACGAAAAATGCAGAGTTTCCCAACTTGGAACTAGATTTAGCTAAAGAGGAGTATTCATTTTGAACCCTTGTTTGATTTTATTTTGGAAAAAAACCATCAATATTAATATAAATCTGTCTTATATTCAAATATCATTCATTGTGAAATGGGAGATAGAAATATATTTAATGCTGTCGTATTGCCATTCCTATCGCACTCGATTTCCTCATCATCCAAAACTATAAAGCAGATAAGAAGAGAGATAAAAAAAATCTTATGTTAGTGTCTATTATATTTTTGTTCATTTGGAGTGTTAATCGTTTTAAAGTTTTGGTGTACTGTTTATTATAACTAAAATGTCAACTTGAATTAACATTTTGGCCTTTCGTCATGATACATTTGTTGCTGCTTATGTTTGTAGGTCAATATAACACCAGATGCTTCTCTATATGCACTTTGTCGATCATGGTTGAGGAATGGTATCTCTGAAGAATTTCAGGTTTGCATAATTTTGGATGGGAATTTTTCTTATAATGCATTTGGAGTATGCTGTGTTTTTCATTCGCTTTTACGTCAATGATATTACTCGTAAGCAATCTCTGTGTAGCTATCAACTTTTACATGTTAATCTTATGTAATAAAACAAATTTTGCATGTGGAGATTCTCTTTATGCAATTTTATTTTTGTTTGCTTTTATGCTAATGCCAGTTTCTTATTAATCAATATTTACGTATTGACTTGTGCATGTGCATCATTAGCTAAGAATATAGGAGGTAATGTAATGTCAATTTATTGCATATTTGATTTCAAAGAGCTTATACAGAGATGTGAGTATAATGTCATTTTAGAATGCTACTACCAGCCTTTTGATTCAGTACTGATCTTTTGTAGACTTCACTACAAACTTGGAGACACTGTTTTGTACATGTGGCCAACCTTGACTAATTTTGTTGAGAATCCATAGCGGACCCCAAAAAATCTGAGACTAAAGCTTTTTTTATTGTTCTCTTTTTTGAGTATATTCAATAAAGTTCTATACTCTCTCTCTCTCTCTCTCTCTCTCTCTCTCTCTATATATATATATATATATATCTCATTCAGATCTATCTAGTCTTATTTTCTGTTCAGTACAGCCATTTCCCCACTATCTAAACTCGCATTTTTTGTTGTCATCCTCTTTTCTTCGGAATGCATTTTAACTTGAATCAGATCACACCTTATTGTTGTGGGCTCATTTTTGGGCACAGTGTGTGCCTCCTAACATGATTTTGAAGATGCTGCTGAAATGGTTGACGGTTTCAGCTTTCTTTGAGAATAAAAAGTTATAGTACATGTTTTCACTTTAACTCATTTCTAGTTTATAATTCTACTATATGTGTATGATCACATCTCCCCTGCTGTTTCTAACTCTCATCTTGGTACCTAGTGGATTTCTAGCATGTAATGGTAGATGATTTAAGTTGATGATCAATATAAATCCTTTAGTTGAACCTTCATTCATGTTGTTGTTGAAGAATATCAAGAGTGTTTTAAGAAACTCCTCTCAATAACTTTTGTATTAGCACTTCAGTGAAGCTGGCGATCAACTGAATTTTTGTGATTTCCTAGTAGCTGCTTTTAAGAACATTGTTACACCAATTCAATTAAAGTTTATGTGGTTTGTGCTCTTTGGTTTACTTTTCATCATTTGGGCCTTAAAAGTTGGTTGCATGAGTTAATGCTTTGTAAATTTATTTTCCCAATTAGCAGCCACAATATGGGGATGTTGTGAGGCCTTTCCCAAAACCTTTGCCTATATCCACGGCAAGCACTCATCCGTCAAAGAAGAAGGAAGAAGAAGAAGAAGAAGATGATGAGGATGTTGGCTTATCTGATCATTATTATCATCATCTTTATAATTATAATTGTTATTTTTATCGTTTTTTATATAATCATTGTTTTTAACAACAAAAGAACTATTAGCATTATTGTCATAAATTGGGGTTTCCTTGAAATGAAAATGCAATAGTGATCATTGTTATCGATGATCAATTATCTATTTCTGTTTATGTATTCATTTGGTATGGCGGGTTATTAGATGAGCCCTGAATCCTTTAACCATAATTTTGTTTTGGGGGCATTCCTTAAAAATGCCACTGATATCATGATATGATGTACTTCATGTTTTAAACTGAGGATAAAGCTGTATTTTCAATTGCAGACAGGGACGGAACCAGGATTTATACCTGAGGGGGCCAAAGCTTAAAACCAAAAAAAAAAAAAATTTATGAAAATAAAAACTAATATTTATTTTATATTCAACAAAATACTACATACAAAATAAGTATTTCTTAAACTTTTCATATTATAAAGCATATCATCAAAGTATAACGTACAAAATAATTGTTTCTTATTTTGTGTGCGATTTTTGTTTAATCCATATTTATTTTTTTATTTTGTTTTTGTAGTTAAAGGAGCATGGATTTTATTTATTTTCTTGTAGGTTAATATCTAAATATTTTAGAAGATAGACAAATATATATATATATATATATATATATATAAATAAGGGCAAATCTTAAATTTTTTATACTAGTTTTTTTTTTTTTTTTTTTTTTTTTTTATAATTTGGGGGGGGGGGGGGGGGCAATGGCCCCCCTCTGCCCCAACGTGGGTCCGTCCCTGATTGCAGATTAGTGAGATGATTTTGAACTTATTTATATTTAACAATTCAATGACAAGTTGACGTAGATTTATGAAAAATTATATAGTTCTATTTAATACGTGTATGTTACAGAGTTGAATATGTATTGATGAAGTCAGGAATTTCACCATTGAGCCACACGGTACCAATTCTCACGAACGTGAACCTACACAACAAAGAGAAGAGAAAACCTTTCGAAGAGCACCGGTGTGGTGCCGGCCGAATACCCTCCGAAAGTTAAGTCAGAAATATTCTCACAACTCTAGAGTGCTAGAGAGGGTAAATTATGCGTACCTTGCTCTGTGAGGGTATTGGGGCTTTTATAGTAGTAGGGGGTTTACCTTTATTACTTGGAGTAGAAGTCTTTTCCATATAGGAATCCCTTTCCTTATAGTTCTCTTCTTCATGGAACCCTAGGCTTGGTGGACAAGGCTTTTCCTTATGAAGAGAACTCAATCATGGGTACAGCCCATAAAATCTTATTGGTGCCGGTATTCCATTTATGGGCTTTTCCAACTCAATTGGACCAACCATACCCAGCCCACAAGACATGGTCCCGTCAGAGTTCAGGTCCGTCAGGAATAGAGGCCGTTATGCTTACGCAAATTTTTCCCTTATCATGTATGTTACTGAATCTTCAGTCTTTTTTGGATGTTTAAGACTTTGGTGTGTTTGGGCCCAGCTTATCTGCTAAAAGCTTTTTGCATTTTGTCTCAGCTTTTTTTGCAAGTAATCTAACTTTTAGTTTTTTTGGAAATAATATATATATATATATATATACATATATCTTTTGAATAAACACTACACAAATAAGCTACTAGAAATAAGCTGCTAAATGGTACAGGCTTAGGAACTTAAGTGAGGCTCTATTCTTATTTATCCATTTTCTAAACTAAAAATTCTGGTAAGTGTAGATACACATCCGCCTCCTTCCACACTAACCTGCTTGTTTCTGCTTTCAGGGTGATGAATCTGTTGAGGATTTATCATTGAAAGATCTATTAAAGAGACATGTTAAGCATGCTAAAAAGGTTCGAGCGCGGTATGTTTCTCTATTTCCTATGGTATTGGTACCATTTTTGTAATTGCAACAAATAACATAGCTATTTAATGTTTTGCTGTAGATTAAGGGAAGAGCGGTTACGACGAATTGCGACGTATAAGAGTAGGCTTGCTCTTCTCCTTCCTCCCCTTGTAGAACAGTTCAGAAATGATACAGCTGCTAGAAACTGATGCACTTTGAACACATTATTGTCAACATTGGGGTATCCTCATGAGATGCATGCAAAGGCAGTACATCAGTGTTTCAGGAATGACGAGAAAGTGAAAGTACTCAAATTGTTGGCAGGCTTTGGCGATCAAGATTCAAGCCAGACAATAGGAAAACCATTAGCGTCATATGCTTATGAATATAAATAAAAATGCTGAGTAAGATAATGTTACAATTAATTTTGTAGCTAAACTTCTTTCTAAAAAAAAAATTTTGTAACTAAATTTTGTTTATAAAATATTATTTTAAAAAAATATCATCTTGCTATATAATCATCTTATTTATAAAATAGTACTATAGCACAATTTTAAATATTTTTACGATTACAATTCCGGATAATACAAACTTGGCAAAAATGCAAAACTGACCCTCTAACTTTCACGTTTTTTCATTTCAGTCCTCTAACTTTCAGTTTTGTCAATTCAGTCCTCTAACTTTCAATTTTTGTCAATTCAAGGCTCCGTTACAAATCCATTACTGCTGCCATTACAGCTGCCAAAACGACGTCGTTTTCATTTTTTTTTTTTTTTTCAGAATTAAAAGAAAAATCTGAAAAAAAAAAAAAAAACATTAAGGGTTCCCTGAATCAAAACAAAAACAAAAACGATTAGTTCCCTTCATTGAATCAAAACCAAAAAAAGGGATTCACTCAAATTTCTAACTTTGAGTCCGAGAGAGAGAGAGAGAGAGTGAGCCGGTTTGAGAGAGAGAGAGAGAGAGAGCGATTGAGTTCAAGCGATGTCGCCACCCCTGCTCGCTGCCCCTGCCGCCGTGTAAACCACCTCGCTCCTCTGCCCCTGCTCGCCGCCCCGCTCGCACACTACCACTCCGTCTGGATCTCATGGATCACTGGTATCTCTATCTCTTTCTCTCATTTCGATAGTTTTTCATCCAAAACCAACGCGAAACAAATCTTCTGATTTTACTGATTCTGTAAATATACATATATAGCCAAAAGCCATATTATGAATCGTCATTTTTGTCCTTAAAATTTTATTTTTTTTAATGGGTGTTCTTAATTTTTTTTTTTTTTTTAATGGGTGTTCTTAAAGTTTGATTTTTTTTTTTTGACATTTTTATGGTTAGCTTTAAAATTTATGTCATATTGGTGCTTCCATCCATTGTCTTTACTGTAAAATCACATTGTATCACGTATGAGAATAGTGTTTGTTTTATAAGCTAAAATGAAAGAATTGTTGAAGTTTCTGTCATTGTAGAAGTAATTAAACTGAACTTTAAACATGTATTGAAGTGTAAAAAGAAACTTTGGCCTCCAATGTCGGCCACCTCCTAGTATACATTAAGATAGGAGACTCCATTTTTAAGGGCAATTTTGTTTCTTTAATTTGCAAGTATTTCTTCACTCTAAAATTGATGAGTATAGATGCTAATCTTTAATTTGAATGACTGAATTATACTAATAACAAACTAAAGCAAGTTGCTACCATATGCTTTACTCTTCACTATGCGCCTCATTGTCGTTGTTGTCCTTTGATGGGTGTTCCTTAACACCTTTTAGATTTTAGTCACCAATGCATTACAACACATACATACTTCTATGACCAGTGTAAAGTTCATCTGGATTGCACAACACAACTGAAATATAGGGGAATGTGAACAACATTTTCATTCTATTATGAGCATTGAGAATACAAAATCATTAACACACAGCGTGCATTGAGACTAAAATGACAAAAATTAAACTTTAGGGATGGAAAAACAATTCATGTAGTTTGTCTGAATTTTTCTCCTTTAATTGATTTTATTTATCTTGGATGTTGTTTAGTGGACTTGATGAAAGAGGGCAGCACTGTAATATAGCTCAATGCTAAAATTGACATGTTCAAAGGATCAATGAGGCTTGCTGTGGACAAGTGGGGCCGTGTTGAAGTCACTGAACCTGCTGATTTCACTGTGAAGGAAGATAATAACCTGTCACTGATTGAATATGTGCTTGTGAATCTTGTTGAAGAGTGACTTTTCTGGACAGTGTTCACCCTCGCTGCTCTGCCTTGACTGAATCAGTGGTGGGTGTGCCATGAAGACTATGAGGACAGAGGGGGTTATGACTTTGTATATGATTTTGCTTTGAACATTGGCTTGTGATTTTGTTTCATCAATTCATTCATAGACCTGAATTTTGTAATTAGCTTTTTTGATTTGGCATCTTTGAGGAAATTGTATGTAAATCATGAGTGCAAATATATACCTTTTATAAAGCTCTTCTTTTATACAAATATGTGGAGATTTTGACAATTGATGAGCTCTTCTTTTATACAAATTGTATGTCGTTAGATTGCTATTATAACCAAATTTGTATAATTATTGATGCTGCAATAATCTTAATCAACAAGCAGAATAAAGCCTTCCCTATCCTCCAAGCCCTCTCCCATTTATCTTCCGCTTGAACCAAGGCCATTCACAGGCCATTCCTCAATAAGAGAACTTAAGAGTGGAATACTATTTAAGCTGAAGGTTGATATTGCAAGAGATACCAAACTGGTTGAAGCTAAATTGAACTACATCTAGCTCGATTTAGTACATCTAGCCAAACTGTCCTGTAAATGCATAAATGGAACAAACCTTCCACACAACACAAGAAATCAATCAAACTGGTCAATTCCACCACAAGCTAAAGGAAACCTTGCCTTGCCTTTTCACTTTAACGTCACAAAATAATTGTAATATTAGTCTACTCGCTTCAAAAACTATATTGCCTTAATAGTTTAGCAATAACATCACAAAATAATAGCCAAGTGACAATGTTTGGCCAATTACATAACAAACTACATGCCTAAGTTCTGAAGTACTGTTCTTAGAATTAACTAAGTTCTGCTAATTTGTTGACTATTAAAATTTCTGCAGCTTTGTTAACTACCATCAACTCCTCCTGCTCTAGATCTCTTTGAGTTCCCCTCAATGTTAACAGCCTGGATGTGAAAAGTATACAGACATTAGAAATTGACAGCAAAAAGATATAAAAGTAATAAACATATATATATATATATATATATATATATATATATTTAGCTGCCATATTGGTATTTTATTAAAATTCATAAACATCAAGCTTCGATTATGTATATACCCAACTAACAAAATTCATAAAATTCAAAGTCATTGAAATAAACAAAGGACGTTACTTTGTTGGCTGCCTAGCTATATATATATATATATATATATATATATATATATATATATATATACACGTCACACATACATTGCTTTGTTGGCTGCTAAATGCACTATCTACTTGCACTCTAAATCCCATGAAGTGCTCCTCAGTACTGGCGGCCTGCATGTGAAAAATATTAGAAATGTGCATAATATGTTGTATTAAGGAAATAATTTGAATGAATTCAAATACCCTCTTTCTGCTGCTACTTGTTGCCTTGCCCTTGCCCTTGTCTGTTGCCGCCTTGCCTTTGCCCTTGGCAATTGCTACTCCTGGTGGTCTTTGATTGCTCCTGCAAGTCCTTCTGTTATGACCCAATTGATGACAATGTGCACATCTTAAACTTGTTTGATTCCTCTTCATCTTGTAAGGATTATGAACTTCATCTTTATCCTTTTTTCTTCTATCAATCTTAGGCCTCCCTGGCTGGATTTTATGGATTGGAGGAAGTATTGCATCTCCATCTACTTCCGGCCACAAATCAGGACCATTGCATGGCTGAATGAGATGCGAATATAAAGCAATATATGTATCCTTCTTATAGAAGTCATGCACATAATCCTCAGCTCGTTCTTTCCTAAAACCTATTACGTGCACTGTATGCTTACAAGGGATCCCAGTCAAATCCCAGCAGTTGCAAGCACATGAACGTTTCTCCACATCAACCACAAATTGTTTGCCACCACTATTCACCTCCCACCTCGCCCCACCTGACCAAATAGATGTGCAATCAATGCTAGCCTCTTTACATTTCTCCAATTTTTGCTGGATCTTGTGACAAATAGGGCCTTCATACATAGCCATTGAATCCCTATTCTTACGGATCCTAACCATGAGATATCTTCTAATGGTTTCAAGCATATTGACCAATGGCTTTTCTCTTGCTTCCACAATCTTCGAATTAAAAGTCTCACAAAGGTTATTTAATAGCATATCACACTTTGGATAATAGGGAAAAGCGTGCCTAGCCCATTGCATCGGAGACTTACCTCTTAAATCATCACAAGCTTCCTTGCTCACTATTTCCATTTGCTTCATATAACTTTCAAATGCAGCTCTTGTTGATGCCTTAGCTGCCCCCCACATCAAGTCCTTTAACTCCTTTCCTTGATGGTTCTTCTTGAAGTTAGCAAACAAATGCCTCACACAGAATCTATTGTATGCGTCTGGGACCACAGTAGCTAAAGCAAGAAGTAAACCTTTTTGTTGGTCTGAAATAAAGCACCATCCATGGTTACTCACAAGCCCTATATCACTTATTAAATTCTCCAAAAACCATGTCCAAGTCTCTTTATTTTCTGCCTCAGCAACAGCATAAGCAATTGGGTACATACCATCATTTCCATCTATACCCACAGCTGCTAGAAGTTGGCCAGCAACTACACCCTTCAAATGACAAGCATCTAAACTTATCAATGGTCTACAATGACTAATAAATCCCTCTTTACATGCAGCTAAGCAGACATAGACCCTCTTGAAATTATGATCAGGGACAGCAACTGGGACTTTAGCTGTGGTACCTGGGTTAGATCTTCTCAACTCCGCACAATAGCGTCTAACCTTGGTGTATTGCTCACAAAAGTCTCCTCTTACCATGCCTCTAGCAATGTCTCTAGCTCTATATGCCTTCGACAAGGCAAGCTGCACAGTAACATCCCGCCCCATTGCAGCTACCAAATCTTTAACTTTAAATTCAATATTAGTCCGAAATTGATCAACATACTTTTCTGCTACCCAATGTGCAGAAACTTGCTTACTATGGAAAGATCTAATGCATGTATGAGTATTATACAACGCACTAATCCGGAAGTTTGCCTCCTTATCAATACCTGCAGACACTTTCCAAGGACAACCTTCAACACATTTATACCTCACCCTAGCCTTCTCATTCTTTGACAACTTGATGCCATATCCATGCTTCAATTTGTAAGCTCGTGCAAACTCTTTGAATTGCTTGTTGTCCCTAAATGACATCCCCAACACAAACTCAGGATCCTTTAAGTATTCACTTCTAAATTCAGGTAATTTTTTCTTTTGCTCACCATCAGAATTGTTGGGAGAATGCAACTGGTCCGAGGATGCATAGTCGGATCCACTTGGAATTTCATCCAACGGTCAATTAAAAAGAGTTGGAACTAGATCTAGGTGGGATAGTGATTGGTTTGCAAAATTAGGTGGGTGTGACAATGGATGGATGTCATTTGTGAGTTCTTGCGAGGGTTGATTGTTATGGGTTATCGTGGGCTGAATTATGTAGTCATCCACAGTAATTTCATATAATTGTTCATTGGCTGGGTCATCATAGTCAAAGTCATACCATTCATAATCCACATCTCCCACGACACCATTCCCATCCTTGCCCCTAACACCATTCCCTTCATTGACTACATTATCACCCTCCTCAAACTCATCATCAATAAGAGCCCCATCTCCATCCTCAACATCAACTTCATCAACATCATTATCATCACAATCACCATCAATGTCATCAACACCCACACCCTCCACACCAACACCACAACCAACCAAATTTGCAGCATCAACAACACTAACATCCCTGACTAACAATTGTTTCTGAACAGGGGTTGCATGTTCTACATAAATGTCTATTTTAGGATCAATGGGGTCAAGACACTTAAATAATTCATGGGTATCACCATCAGTAGACAAATATCTTAAGCCATTGTCAAGATCCAACCTAGGCACAAGATAATAAAACTGAACATAATCCAATACCCCTAACTCCACACAATAATTCTTAACCTCTGGTACAGAAAAGCAATCCAAATCCACATTATCATAAACTTTCACCTTGCCACCTATATACTTCCTCTTCTTAACCGAGTGGTGCAATACTCCATTGTAGTGAAGAACTAACGTAAAATTCTGACCAATCATCTTCCCTCTGAAAGTTTAAAATAAAAAAAGTCAGCACACAACATAAGTATTTTAGCCGACAAAGACAGTGACAAAGACAGTCTTAAGTAACCCCACACACACCATTAGCCCAACAGAAAAATAAAGGGCTGACATCTAAATACCCCACACAGCAAACAATTCCTCCAAGTGGGGACCAAATTGTTTCGAAACAATAAAATTGCATGTGAAGATGTTCAGCAAACAGACAAAAATATATATATTATTCACTCAAAAAAAGAAAAAAAAATCATATAAAGTAGATTATCCCATTTTCACCTAACAGTCAATAAAGTCCAACATAAACAAACAAAATGCAAAAAAAATACTTTCAAAAAGTCACCAGCTTTATAAAATACACATCTCATTGTTCTGCTACTACATATACCCAAAAAAAAACACACTAAAACTATTCTTGTGCTTATTCTTTGCTGGGTATTTATGAGAGAAGTGTTGGTGGGTGAAGATATTTATGAGATAACCCATTTATGTACAGATTAGAGGGTCATCGATTCAAAAGCTGCAAAAATATGAGTGAAGTGTTTAGTCATTAAGCTGCAAAAATATACCTGCAAAGTGGCTGGGCAACGAGCAGGGGCGGCAGGGGTGGTGATTGGGGCAGCGAGCAGAGGCGACGAGCAGGGGCGGCGACACCGCTGTGAACTCAGTCGCTCTCTCTCTCTCTCTCAAACCGGCTCACTCTCTCTCTCTCTCTCAGACTCAAAGTTAGGGATTTGAGTGAATCCCTTTTTTTGGTTTTGATTCAGTGAAGGGAACTAATCGTTTTTGTTTTTGTTTTGATTCAAGGAAGGGAACGACTTCCCCTTAATGTTTTCTTTTTTCTTTTTTTCTTTTTTTTTTTTTTTCAGATTTTTCTTTTAATTCCGAAAAAAAAAAAAAAAAAAAAAAAAAAAAAAAAAAAAAAAAAAAAAAAACATGAAAACGGCGTCGTTTTGGCAGCTGTAACGGCAGCAGTAACCGATTTGTAACGAAGCCTTGAATTGACAAAAATTGAAAGTTAGAGGATTGAATTGACAAAACTGAAAGTTAGAGGACTGAAATGAAAAAACATGAAAGTTAAAGGGTCAGTTTTGCATTTTTGCCTACAGACTTTCATCATTTTGATCCTATAAATTACAATTCGGGTCAATGCTCTAAGCCCTTAAGGGTAAAAAGGTAATTAAAGTCCCCCTTATTTATAGATTTATACAACAGGAACAGGTAAATCATTTTTTCTCATCGTCTACTCTTTCACATATCAGCAAGTTTCTAGGGTTTCTCCAATTCTCTCTGCCTCATCTCAGCTTCCATTCTCGCCGATTCAACGGTAAAAACTTATCTCTGTCATCTTCTTCTTCGTTTCAGTTGAACTATGGATTATTATCATTATTAGATTGAATAGTAGGAAACTTTCCCCCAATTCTATTGTTAATGCAAATTCATCCCAATTTTTTTCAATGTTTATATGTTCTATAAGTAATTAATGAAAAATTTACTCTTTGCTGGTTTTGATTAGATTTAGGTAGCCCGCAAATTCAAATCCAATAATAATGTCTGTCCAAGATTCTCCATCCGAGGCTGAAATTGTCACTCCTGCTAAGAAA
Organism: Quercus glauca; assembly: GCA_023736055.1. Classification (NCBI taxonomy): domain Eukaryota; kingdom Viridiplantae; phylum Streptophyta; class Magnoliopsida; order Fagales; family Fagaceae; genus Quercus; species Quercus glauca. The sequence continues at coordinate 103,605,761 of CM043318.1, forward strand.
TCAAAACGGGGGTGGCAACTTTAGCGCAGAGGAAGACAAGCTTCTTGTGTTGGCATGGCTTAATACTAGCGTTGATGCCGTGCATCATGGTAATAATGACCAAAACAACAAAGCCCCATTTTATACAGAAATCGCCAAATACTTCCATGAGCACAAGAAAGATTCTATGCGTACTGTTGTCTCCTTAACAGTAAATTTTGTGAGGTGTTTGCTAAAGTTGAAGCAAAGAATCCAAATGCTACCGCCGAACAAATGAAGGTATCAATTGTGTTATATTGCAATGCTTTCAAGAAAATAATGTTAATTGTATAATACTTTTTTTTCTTTTTAGATTGACGCCAAGGACTTGTTTAAAGAAATATACAAGTGCAATTTTCAATTCGAACATTGTTGGCTCTTGTTGAAGAATTTACCAAAGTGGACACTCAATAAGCCTAGGGAAAATTTGAGAAAAGAATTACCTCAAACTCTGGATTCAATAGATCAAGATCAAGCCAGCAGGGATGATGTCTTGCTTGATGACACTATGGATTTCTAGAGACCGATAGGTAGGAAAGCTGAAAAGCCCAATCGAAAGAGAAAAGATACTGACAAAGAAGTCGTGGAATATCTGAAAGAGAAAATGAAATTTCTTGAAGAATCGAGTGCACAAGAAAAAGAGGTTCTTCGTATCAAAACGGAAAAATTTTGCTTGGAAGAGTTAAGGGGTAATGAAAGAACTAATATTGAAAAGGAAAGGCTTTGTATTGAAAGAATTAAGGAAGATGAAAGAACTAATATTTTGGTAATAACTTATTTTAGGCATTGGTTTGTATTTTGTGACAGTTTATTTTAGGCCTTAATTTGTATTTTGTGATTCTAGAAAATGGTCTTCTCTCTTTTATTCACTTCACTGCTTTGTGTTTTCTATTATGCAATTATGTAATCATAATATCTTAGCTTATATAAAACGTCTTATGAATTTTCCATATTTGATGTTACATACCAGTCACATATTAGATCAATGTACCGAATGATTTCCATATCCAGTTTGGCAACCTCATAAAAATAGCACACCAATTTATTTAATCTAGTACAAGATGAGAGTTCAGATTATATTTTGTGCAACAAATAGAATTGTCACTGTATTTTGTCATCTTCAAACTAAAGACATGCAAGTTTCTTAGGTGCCTGGAAGAATCACTATGACTTTGACCCAAGCTGGAAATATTCACATGGAGTTTTTCATAAAGATTGTGCCAAGAAATTCATAACTGCAATCAGCACCTTTTCCATCTTCCATCCCGGCCCTCTTGAAGACTCATGGTTGCTTTTTATGAAAGGTTTCTCTCCAATCTGGGTGTTCAATCAAATATTCCCATTGCCTGAAAAGGAAAATTTAGAAAATAAACTATAAATACAAAAACTAATTCTATTTTCTAACCAATCATTGTTTCACAAGAAATATGTGCTGCAAGTTTCCAACAAAACAGGTATACATCTCATTTTTCACAAGATATCTTCATCCCTCTCTGCATCTCATTTTCTTTTCTATTCTTTTTTTATAAGATTTTGATTGCAGTTTGTGCTGCAAGTTTTCAACAACAATTGATTAGAAAACAAAAATATAGGTGCTGCAAGTTTCTTAAAAGTCTTCATCCCTCTTTGCATCTCATTTTCATTTCTATTCTTTTTATTACATTTTGATTGCTGTTTGTGTGTGTGTGTGTGTGTGTAAGAAAAAATATTGCATTATACATGCCACCCCCCTTTTTCCCTTTCTGTTGAGGGTGCAGGGGTTGTAATAAAAGACACAAAAACCAATATATTTACTTATTCTTAAATTATCTTGTTCTCTATCCAGTCAATGGCTATCATGTATTGGCATCCAAAATGCAAATTATGTAATGCTCATAAAGTTATTGCCTATTAAGTACTAGTTAAGATGCTAACTGAGGACTCCAAAGGATAGCTCAATTGGCTGGGGACCATGCCCCCTGAAGCAGAGGTCACTAGGTCCCATTCCCTTCCCCCTCCCCCTAAGCCCAAAACGTACTAATAAAAAAACTGTAAATCCAAGATTTATTTTAATCAGACTATACCTACTTAAATTATACACAAAATCTGGGGCCTCAGCAGAAGAAGTAGAACATCTGAGGAGAATTTCAAAATTAGAAAGGCTTTGAAGTTTATGAGTGTTGGAAATTTAGACCCCTTAAAGCACAATTAGATTGCGTAGCCTAGATTAATTAGCCAAGTTGTTACTTAGTCAAATTATGCAATTCTAGGTTAAAACAATCACAAAATCATATCAAGCATATAAAACATATAAAACAGCGGAAAATAAATAACACATGATATGATCACCCAGGAAACCACACCGGAAAAACCTGGGGAGGATTTTACCCACCGATCCTCAAGGCAAAACGGAATCCACTAAGAAAGAATTGAAGTTCTTACAAAAGGACTTACAAGCTCCCCGCTTGACTTCCTAATGCTACACACCAGTAGTAACTTCCTGACACGACCATGCGCAGGCTCCGAGTCCACGGACTACTTCTTTCTTTGTATTCCTTCAATCAGCTACAAGCTCCTCACTTGTTTATCTTTAAGCTTCAAAGGCAACAACCAAGTTGATCATCAAGATGTTGATGTGATCTCAATCTTGAAAACCCTAAGCTTTGTGTAAAGGAAAGCTCCTCTAGATCTCACAAGAGATTTACACAAAACCGCAATGTATGAGCAACAATACAACTTGTGCAACTCTTAAAAACGTAGCTAGGGTTTGCCTTATATACCTAGGGCAAAAACATAAAACCCTAACGTTTAAAGAGTTAGGGCTGAGTTGGAATTCTGCAGAAAAACGCATCTGGGCTGACTTTCGATCGATCGAGTCTAACCTTCGATCGATCGAGCCAGGCCAAGAAGCCCCAATGCTTCTGCAGTCACTCGATTCCAACTTTACAATATTTAATCAACTTTGAGCAAACTTAAACAAGACTAAATACATTGTTTTGATCATGGTTTGCCAACATTACAAATTAGAGTTCTAAATACATAAAATCCTAAGACCTTAGAACCTAACAAACTTCCCCTTTGGCAATCCGTGACAAAACACACAATAAAAGCTCAAAGTTTACAAGTAATAGCCCTTTACATAATAATGCTCATAAATAAAAGTTCAACCTAACTACTATCTATCGGTTGCAAGTGTAGACAGCAGCTTTGTCGAATCAACCTGTATATTCCTGAAATACTCAACAAACACATAAGCGCATGTGTGGCAGCAAATAGTATATAAACAGGTATAATATTCTTGTACGATTCACACAACACAAAATAAAGAAATATATCAATGAAGCAACTCATAAATATAAATCAATAAGCAGTGAATCATAAAGACAACAAGAATCAAAAGAAACATGTATATCAATATATCAATCAATGTTACTCCCCCTAACATGAACATCCCAAAAATGATATACAAAGTGAAGCACCTAGATACAATCTAAATAAACTCCACAAAAATATCCCATGCTAACAAAAAAAATCTCCCCCTAACACAAAAATCTCCCCCTATCAACAAAATCTCCTCTACAAGTCAAAACTCTACTCCCCCTTTTTGTGACGGAATGCCAAAGGGCATCAGAGGCCATCATCAAAAGGAGGTGGTGAGGAAGAACGAAGATGCGCCAAATCCGCTCGCAGAGCACGAATCTCGTCGAACAGATCCACCAAAAGCTGACCATGAGCCGCCTGAACGGTCATGACAGTCTCCAAAGTACGATGAACATTGAAGTCAGCCGCAGGAGGTGGAGGAACAGCAGCAGCACCTACAGAATCTGGAACAGCCTCACCAGCAGGACCTGTAGAAGAAGAAGGAGGAGCGCTACTCGAGGGATCAGACCTAGGGTGTTTAGAACCAGCTCGAAGATGAGCGGCCCTCTGTCTAAGAAAAGACGCACCTATAGGACCAATAACATGAACAGGCTCAGAAGCAGGGAAGTCCTCTAAACCTAGATAAAGTAAAATCCTATGAATAAAAATAGGATGGACAAGGGCATGGGCAGTAGATGAACTCCTATAAACTTCGTTCAAAGAACGAAGAAAAAGATGGGGAAAACTAATAGGAGCATTTGTAACAAGAGCGTATAGAAAAACACACCTCTCAAGAGGAATGGTGTGCAGATGAGAAATGGGCCCGAGTGAATGACAGGCTATCCTAAAGAATAGATAGGTAGTCTCAGGAAGCTCAGCGGTGGTGATCCGAGGATCAGAACCCCACTGGATAGAAGATCCAGTGATGTAAGACATGTCATCACTCAGCTCAGGTGACTCATCATAGGGGTAAACAGGATCCCTAACCAACGGTACCTCTAGAGCATCAGCCACTACCTGAGGAGTAATGGAGTACTTTACACCTCGTATCCAACTCCTAACTAGAGTGTTGGAATCATAGATGCGGACAGAGAGGTTCGAGAAGAACTCTCTAATCAAGGTAGCCGGAGGTGGAGGGTCAGACACAGTCAACAAAGGTAACCAACCCCTACGCTTAAAATTTGCCCTAATGGCAGGATCTACCTCATCTAAACGAACAGAACGCTCAGCCCAAACCTTTCTATTAAGGTTTAAAGTCTCAAAGATCTCTTGGTTTTTCTCAGTGGGGAACCGCTCACTATCAAAGGATGGAGGGGAAGGAGTAGGAGTGGGGATGGTCCTACGAGCTCTAGTCTTCCTAGGCATTGTGCTAAGGAATAGGACAGAGACACAAAGAGAAAACCAAAAAGAACAGAAAATAAAACCAAGGGCAGACTGCAAGTTAGCACAAAAAAAAAATATAGAATAAAAATCTATATGATGCATGAACATTAACAATGTTATGATGCATGAACTAATGCAGTAACTAGGATCAAATTAAGATTAATTTCACAAAATTGGCTTGAACAATAGAGTTTCTTAACAAAAACCCTAAAAATTTGAGAACCACTTGAAAATTTTTGCAACAAATTGATGAATTAATCATTACATACCATTGGAAATAGTTCATAATAACCAATTGCATCAATTACACAAGCCAATTTCAACAATTAAACCCAATTGCACAGAAAGCCCCAATTCGGACCTAGTATAAACCCTAGAAATTCAAATTTTCACAAAACTCAAAATTGATCAAATTAATCACTCAAGAACATGTTTATATAGTGTCCCCAACAAAACCCATTGATCAATTGCAAACAAATTTGTCCGAATCAACAAAAATCCCAAAAAGAAATGTCCGAAAATCTCCTTCTCAAATGCATGAAAAATGCATGAAATCAAGTAAATAAATTCAAAAGCAAGGGTATAAGAGACATACCGGCTTGAGGAGAGAGAGATTATGCAAAAAGTTCGGAAGAAAACGACAAAATCTTGAATCTTTTGGCTTGCCTCGTCGGAGAGAGAAAAAGGAAAAGTTTTGAAAAAGATTTGAACTTTGAAAAAGTCAGATTTCCCCTTTTTTAAAAAGCATATTCACGATGTTCGATCGATTGAAAAATACATTCGATCGATCGAAAGTGACAGACATTTTAGCACTTTCTGAGGCACTTTTTCGATCGATAAAAAAATACTCTGGATCGATCGAAATGGGCAAAAAAAACTGAATTTTGGGGAAAAATCACAGTTTTGAAAAAAATAGCAAACCCAATTTTTGAAACAACTCCTCAAAGCATTTGAACAATGAATACAAAATGCATGAGTATGAGATGGAATGCATTTTCAAAAACCCAAAATTTTAAACCCAATTCTTTCAAACACAAGTTTCAATTGTCTTCCAAATTAATTTTCTCAAGCAACAAATATGTTGTGCACAAATCTCAAGGTATTTTCAAACTTGGTTGGTCAGACCAAGAACACACACACTAGCATGTACAGTGTTTAACAAAGAGTAACTTGTGTAGTGTGTGAAACTAGCAAAGACTTGAGATATATGTGAGGTGATATGTGAATGGCAATCAAGCACAAAGTCTACACAATTCATCACATAGAATTAAAAGAGACTATCACCTAAAGAGTTACATCCTATAACTCTCACATCTCCTAGAACAAAAGCTTGCAATCATGTAAGTTTCTTTCATTTTTGCCTCTTATTTATGTGGAATGGCATTCAGCCTAATAGTACACACCGGTTTGAATTAAGTGAATTGGCATCAAGCCTAATAGTACACACCAGTTTTAATTTAATTTGAGGCTACACCTTATGTTCTTTTTGTGCATGTGCTACACTTTCTCGAGCACTAAATCTTATGATATGCACTAAGGTGTTCATGATTGGCTAGCGAACAGTGGTGAGATGGTTATTTATGCCTTTTTCAAAAGGATCAAGTCCGTCAGTCAACAACATGTGACTTCATGATTAAGGCAAAGTGATTAAGAACCACACACATCTTTCTCACACAACATGCACTACAAAGTTTCAACTAGTCAAGTGCAATGAATAAGCTCATCAAAGTTAAACAAGGTACACAAGACATAACATGTGTAAAAAGATTGACCAACCTTGTTATCAAAAATCAAGAAAAAATAGTGTTTAACATAGTCTTGCTTTCTCCTCCTTTTTTTTTATTATTAAGAGAAAACAAATAAATCCTAGAATGAAATGCATGAATGTAATGCAATGCAAGTCCTAGAACAAAAACACAAACATCTTTTTGGCTTTAACAAACGTTATAACCACTTGTTGAGATTTTGAAAATTATGATGACCAAAAACAAAAACACACATTGTGCTAAATGATCAATGCAAATGCAATGCATGACAGTGCTTAACTCAGCTATAGAGGGTACACAAACAAGAAATATCAATTTCTTAATTAACCCATGAGTACATGTACAAACTAGTACATCCTCACACAAAATCAACAATAGCTTAGCACAAACTATTCAAGTTTTTCCACAATGTCAAGCATGTTCTAAATCAAGAGAGATATCAAAACTCATGTAATCCTCAAGAAAAATGAAACAAGACACAAAATAAAATATTTTTGTCTTTTTGAAATTTTTCAATGTTTTTGGATTTTTTTTTTTAAATAAAAAAAACTTAGAAAAAAACAAAGCAACCAAAAACAGAAACAAGACATGTCCACAAACAATAGAAAGAATTAAAACAGGGACAAGTCAGCAACACTCACCTTAAAGGCTCTTTTCTCACCCATATAGCACGAGTCTTCGGCTTTGTAGGTGAAAATCCATGAGAAGCAAAGTGTATTTGAGGGATTACACCAATCTTCTGAGATAGACTAAAATCCTGCAAATTCCTTTCACAAGCCAACAAGCTCAAATTTTTCAAAAGCATATGAAACAATTTATATGGACTTATGGCAGGAGAAACATCATCACATATCCTAGATTGACATACAGAATGCTTAAATTTCAATTTATGACAATTAGGACGAATGTGACCGGAGACACCACAAAAGTGACAAACAGGAACAAATTTAGGAACATCAGTATTCCTAACAGCAAGTCTAGTCTCAGATTTCAGTTTTTGCCTCAACAAAGAACAGTTTGGTCTAATATGACCAACAACACCACAATGGTGACAAGTAGGCACAAAAACAGATTTCTTTTGCTCTCTAACAGTAGGATTAGACATAGGTTTAGAAACTTCAGCGTTAACATCAGAACTTTTACCTTTGTCTAACCTAGCAAAATAAGCCTTTTCTTTATTATTCCTCTTAAAAGGAGGGATATAAACATTTTCAGTTTTAGGCTTAAGAGAAACAGAAACAATTCTGTTATCATCAACAGGCTTGGTACTAATCAAATTTTCAAGTTTAGCTTTAGACTCAGCTAACTCTTGTTCCAAGCTTTTCATCTTCTCATCTTGAGAGGAAATTTGATTTCTCAAAAATTCATTCTTTTTATTAGATTCAACTAATCTAACAAGCAATTCCTCTTTTTCAAGATTAGCCAATTTTAACTCTTCTTTAAATTTCTTAGCAATTTTCAAGGATTTAGATAATTCCTTACGAAGAGTTTCAAAAGCATCAAAAAAATCAGCAGAAACAATAGTATCCTTTTTATTCAAAACATCACAGGTATCAACAAAATCAGCAGAAGCATGAGCAGAAACATGATCAGAAAGACACTTTAAATTATCCATGACAACAGGGGTCAAGGATCAGCTCTTAGATCAAAAGATCTAAAACAAGAAGAGCTACCTGCTCTGATACCACTTGTTGGAAATTTAGACCCCTTAAAGCACAATTAGATTGCGTAGCCTAGATTAATTAGCCAAGTTGTTACTTAGTCAAATTATGCAATTCTAGGTTAAAACAATCACAAAATCATATCAAGCATATAAAACATATAAAGCAGCGGAAAATAAATAACACATGATATGATCACCCAGGAAACCACACCGGAAAAACCTGGGGAGGATTTTACCCACCGATCCTCAAGGCAAAACGGAATCCACTAAGAAAGAATTGAAGTTCTTACAAAAGGACTTACAAGCTCCCCGCTTGACTTCCTAATGCTACACACCAGTAGTAACTTCCTGACACGACCACGCGCAGGCTCCGAGTCCACGGACTACTTCTTTCTTTGTATTCCTTCAATCAGCTACAAGCTCCTCACTTGTTTATCTTTAAGCTTCAAAGGCAGCAACCAAGTTGATCATCAAGATGTTGATGTGATCTCAATCTTGAAAACCCTAAGCTTTGTGTAAAGGAAAGCTCCTCTAGATCTCACAAGAGATTTACACAAAACCGCAATGTATGAGCAACAATACAACTTGTGCAACTCTTAAAAACGTAGCTAGGGTTTGCCTTATATACCTAGGACAAAAACATAAAACCCTAAACGTTTAAAGAGTTAGGGTTGAGTTGGAATTCTGCAGAAAAACGCATCTGGGCCGACTTTCGATCGATCGAGCCAGGCCGAGAAGCCCCAATGCTTCTGCAGTCACTCGATTCCAACTTTACAATATTTAATCAACTTTGAGCAAACTTAAACAAGACTAAATACATTGTTTTGATCATGGTTTGCCAACATTACAAATTAGAGTTCTAAATACATAAAATCCTAAGACCTTAGAACCTAACAATGAGAAATATATATTTGGTGAAAGCTCCTGTATCAAAGGAAAGAAGAGCTCAAAGCGTCAACATAAATGGAGGGAAGAGTAAGGAAATACATTTTTAAAAAAACCAGAGAATTGCTTTGGAAAGCAATGAATCCTGTGCTTTCTTTGAATGCAGATAATAGAAGTTGTACTTTGTAGGTAGTTTAACAATTGTACCAGCAGCAGCATGAAGCAATTCTGAATTGATCAGTTTGAGTATCATATGTCTCAAGCAACTTGCCACTCCAACTGGGATCCTCATAGGATGCAGTGACTCGAATTCTCCTAACAATCTCATCCGGACAGCTTGAAGTTCTATCAAAACAGGCAGGGGTAACTAATCCAGTGGAGGCTTATACTTGAAAAATGTTGAAAAGATTAAAATGAATATTTTAGAACATGGCTGCAAGCTTCAACTGCATGCATTAACCAATAAGGTCTGCAAACATTTCATAAAACTATAAAGACCACACTAGTAACTGGTTTAGTGATTATGTGTCTTGCCATGGCATTAGTCAGTCCATACTAGAATTTGTCTTTGCACATGTAACTAGTCTAGTCATTACTCATTAGATGCCCTTGCCTTGCCATTAAATAGATCCAAACTAAAATATGTCTCATATAGTAGTATCAATATATGCTTCTTGATGAACCAAAACTACTTGATCCATACTAGTAATACTTGTTAGAAATCAGTACTAAAATCAGTATCATTACCTTTAGTATGCCCCGTGAACTCTTAAACTGGTGTCATTATATTCTGCATATCCCATAACTGCTTGCATAAAATTGCTATAAATTAATGAACAGAAGACCTTTTTTTTTTCTTTTTCCTAATTACATAACCTCAAAATCATATTTTACACTCAAGTAAAGCAACATCTTTCAATTTCCACATAACTACTCAAAAACTTCTTCTAACATTTTCATCACATTCAAGAAAACGTGACTGATCACCGCTTTTCGACTATATATAGCTAGCAATATAGTGAGAGAGAAAGCAAAATTCAATTTGCACAAGCTAAAATTAACACAGCAACAACAAAATCATTATATGAAATGGTTCAGTTTATGCTCTGAGTTTAGTAATTTTTAAAGAGAGAGAGAGAGAGAGAGAGAGAGAGAGAGAGAGAGAGAGAGAGAGAGACTGACAGCCAGAGCTTGGAGGAGTTCAGAATGGAGAGCTTGCGAGTTTCGATCTCCCAGCCATGGATGCGGAGACCGCGGCAGCCGTCAGGCAAGGGTTCTGCACCAGCGGCTTTGAGTTCCTTCCCTTCCACTTCTACTATCTATAGAAAAAATAGCTTCAAAAAAAAGGAATCATCTTGACTGGAATATTTCTGTAATCACAATAACAATAATTAATAGGTGCTTGATCTCTATAAAGTACATTAGGTGTTATAAAACAAGTCAGTGGAAGATTTCTTTTTCTTTTTTTCTTTTTTATAGCTCAAATCAACCAACAATATCAGTCAACAAAGTGAGAAAAATTAGTTAGTTCATTGTTTTGGTAACATATATTAACATCTTCCTTTTGAAATATCAAGCTACATTTCAAAATAAAACCGGAATGCTTGAAAATTATATTTTACTATAAAGCATGATCCCCATAGTGATTTGACTTAGATAAAAACTGTGATAAATGGCAAATCTGTAGACATAACAAAAAACTGGAAGCTGATAAATATAAAAAGGAATTAAAGCAACAAAATACCTGTAGAATGAGCTGATTCCTATGGCATGCTTACCCGGTTCAATTCTCCTAGTAATATTACCTTGTGCCAATTTTGATTCTATTTACACAATGGGTAACAAAGCACATCAAGTACATCACCACATCAACCCGGTTGAAAATAAAAAGATGAAATTTATTGAAACGTAAGAAATTAGATAAAGGGAAATGGAAAAGAAAAGAAAGGAGATAGTACCAGTGAGTGAGTTGTTGAGTTGTTGAACAATTGCAGCACCCAAAAGCTTTAATTAAGTCGCAATTATTATGATCAGGTTTCTATGGTTCTTCTTCATCTGAAATTTAATAACCAAGAAATATAGACGTTGAGAGAGAACAATGGAGAAGAAGAATTGGGCTTTTGGATTTTTTTTTTTTTAATTGAAAGTTGAGAGTAAAATGGTGAGTTTTACTTACCTGGCTCTTCTTCTTGCCAAGACAGATCTCCTTCCAAATTGGGAATGTGAGAAATTTTATGCCAATCTTCCCCGATTTGCTTCTTGCATCTTTTCAGTAAGATGGGACATCCTCCAACACTTAGTGTTTGCAAAGAGGTTAGGGCACCGAATCCTTCTGGCAATGATTCCAAATTAGGGCAATACCAAATTTGAAGTGATTGAAGAGATATAAGTTTGCAGATCCACTCCGGTATAGCTATCAAACTATCACACCACTCAATATGGAGTTTTTGCAAAGAGCTGACATATTGAAGTCCCATTGGGAGAGAGACCAACTTCGGAAGAAAAAAGAATGTCAAAGAGAGAAGGGTCGTAAGTCCTTGCCATTCCATCTCATCCCAATCATTGGATAAATCAACCACCTCAGAGTTCCGAACATGCAAATGTTGAAGTGCCGTAAGATATCGAATGCCTTGAGGAAGAGGACATTTGTCTAGAAATAGAGTACGAAGATAAATGAGATTTCGTAGGCACTCCTCTGGCAAAGCTTCTTCCTTGTACCCTATGTTCATCGAACTTAATTTGGAGAGAGGGGCAACAATTGTAGAAGAAGAAGAAGCAACTGATGGTAGATTCCCTGAAGTCTTGTTGTTTATCATCATCCTCTCCAATGACTGCTTCAAGCTACACCTTTCTAGCCTCAAACTTTCGAGATATGGAAACAAAGGAAAGGAAGTCAGCTGAGGGCAATCGTTAATATCTAAATTAGAAAGACGAGGAAATGAAGGAAGAGAATCCCTCCTTCCCCGCCAGTGCCACCATCCCTTTAAATTAGGGCAACACCGAATATAGAGTTTCTCCAAAGATGGGTAGAATAAAGAATCACTGTTATCTCTCTCTGAATCTGATATGTGCTCTAAAGAATCCAATCCGTACAAATAGATAATTTTGAGAGAAGAAAATTGGTCCAACGGTGGAAGATATTGGCATTTTTTACATGAACGTAATTCAAATTGGACAAGATTTGTGAGGGACACAAGCCAACGTGGAAATATCACTCCCCCGTACAGCTCTAATGCCAATGCTTTGAGATTTATGTGTGGTTGCAAGGCTTCCAATGACATGTAATCATAATCAGCACTCGTCTCATTAATGTCTTCTACCCGCACCCCCTCCCACTCTAAGTCCAACCTATCAAGGCGTTGTTTCTCTTTCAAATTTGCATCCTTACACTCTAATATGGCATCTTTTCCGTGTTTGATTTTTTTAATTAACAGTTTTCCCCTTAGCTCATTTAGCCTGTTAAGTTCCTTCAATTCACCGTAACTCTTAGGCACTGAATCAATCCTACCCTTACTCATCACAAATCTTGACAATGTCTGTAGATTAGTCAATTGGCCCAGTCCATTTGGCATATGAGTCAAACTCCAACACCAATCAATCTCAAGAAACTTGAGGTTGACTAATTTGTTAATATCTCTTGGCAATTCTTTAAGGTTTATACACCAAGAGAGTTTAAGTGTTTGCAAATTGTACAACTTGACAATAGAATTAGGAAGCATCTCAATGTCTTCATTCTTAGAAAGATCAAGATATCTTAGATGCTTCAACTTTTTGATAAAACTTGGAATTGTTTTAATCCCTATGTTATGCAAATCCAGCAAGCGTATGAACTTAAAACTTGCAATAATTTCACTATAAGTTGAATCATTTGATTTTACAATATTATACTCTGGTTGACATGGCAAAAGAAATGTTCTTATCCTTCTTGCTTTACATAATGAGCTTGGAATTTCCGATGATGAGTACAATGTATCTTCAAATGACACATGGCGAGTTTTCTCTGCAATGACTTTCACTTTTGAATTAATGGTGGTGCAATCTGATCCTGTTACTTGTATTGCTAGATCATGCATGAGATCATGTATCTTGAATTTTGAAATATTGCCAAGTTCATCTTTTTCAACTTCATGAAAGAATGATCTCCAAAACAAATCCATAAAATACTCATCACCAACATCTTCTGGACATTGATTTTCTTCATACAAGATGAAACCTTGCGCCATCCACATATTAATCAAACTTGACTTGTCAATCTTGTAGTCCTTTGGAAATAGACTACAATAAGCAAAGCATTGCTTCAAGTGTGATGCGAGATGATCGTAACTCAACTTTAATGTTGGTAAAATGCCACTTTCGTTCTGACGCATTTTTGAAAGTTCATTGGTCTTGAATGATCTCCACTCTATTTCGGATTTTTTGAAATACAATAAACCACCTATTGTTCTAATTGCAAGCGGAACCCCTACACACATTTTTAAAATTTCCTTCCCAATTTCTAAAAAGCTTGCATTCATCTCTTCTTCCCCCTCTTCAAACGCCATCTTCTTAAATAAAGACCAAGCATATTGTTCTTCTAATCCCCTAGCACGTGTGGTTGAATAGACTGTGAAATCTTTGCCACGATGTCACTACGTGTAGTCACTAAGATTCTACTGCTTTTTGCACCACTCATTAAAATTTTTTTCAATTCACTCCATTTTTCGCGATCTTCGTTCCACACATCATCCAACACAAGCAAGTATCTCTTTCCATTAATTCCTTTTTCAAGATCACTGACTAATGTGTTCATTTGAAGGTCTTTTGGTTTCTCATGTTCTATACATTCCAAGATTTTCTCAACAATTATCTTCACATCGAAATTTTCAGAGACACACACCCACAATTTTAGCTCAAAATGGTTTTTGATTTCTTCATCATTGAAGACAAGTTGAGCAACTGTCGTCTTTCCTAGTCCTCCGATACCAACAATCGGAAGGACAGAAACATTCTCCTTAACACTGGGATTCAACAGAGATTCAATAATGGCCTTCTTATCATCCTCCCTCCCAATAACATCTTCAGCACGTACAACAGAATGAGTCTGCTGTCTTGCCTTATACCTGACTTGTCTCTCCTCAGAAAGGTCGTCTAAGTGAAACTTAACCCTATCTGCTGCGATCTCATCAAATCTCTCCCTCATGGCCTTAACCTTATGACCCATCATAAGACCATATGCAAGCTGGTTAAATAGGGTAAAGAAGATGCGTACCTCTTTGCAGATTTCATCCTGCAAGTCACGGGTCATCACTTCCCGTTCTAAAGCCTCAGTGGAGATTTCATCCAGCAAGTCATCCGCATCAAACATGGCGTCCTTAAGCCTTTGCAGCCACAGTTTGATCGCTTCACTGTTGTGTTGCTTCGCCTCTGCATCCATAAGGACAGCTTTGATAGTGGAAACTGTCTCCTTGAGTTTGTTGATCTCGTCTTTGACACCACAGATAAGCGCAATCTCTTGGGCTACAAGGTCGCCCGCTTTCCCACCGATTCCTTTAGCAACGCCGTACAGAGCTCCTTCCGCCATTTCTTGAATTAGAGAGAATTGAATGAATGCTAATTGTGTCTTTGTGAGAATAGAGAACTGGAGGGTAAGAGCAAAACCAGAACAATCTGTGACAGTGGGTGGGAATGGACTATTCAGGTGGAATAAAAGACAAAGACCTTACTTTTTGAGTGCTTCGATGAAAGTAAAACGCGTAGATGTGGTGTAGAAGCACGCCAAGAAAACAAGAATAGTTCCCCAACTTGCATTGAGAAAACACCGTGTGGACCAAAAACCGTGTGGACCACAAGTGTTTCCTTTCCACTCTTCGCCATTATTATTAAAGCAGCCTTTGTCAATTGTCATATCCACATGCACTACTACTGTAGTTTTTGTCTTCTTTCTTTTTAAACCTTTTCTGGGTTCACACAGAAATTATATACTGTTCTTGTTGATAGGTACTAGCTAGGTTATCCGAAATTTCAAGGCCCACTAATTGGAGTTGATTCGGGAAGGGTAAAAGCTTAGTCTAAAACTTATCTTGATGGGCTTCAGTGAGGCCTATTACTTTTTTAAGGGTTAATTAAGGGCCATGGCTGAATTGGGGATGGGGATGGGGATGTGGATGATGATTCATGATAGCCTTTTTCACATAATGATAATATCCACTTCCGTCTTTGGGGAAAGAGTTTGCGCTTGAGTTTTCCCACTTTTTGTTTTTGTAGAAACAAGATAACTGACTCGAGGCAGTTTTGAGTTTTCACATTTTAACACAGTTTTGCATATCATTTTGTTTACTAATAATAACTTTGTTTATCAAATTAGATAGATGAATATGTGCTCTAAATTTGGCTTGCTTATATATATAAATATAATTTCAAAGGACAGTGATGGAAGACAAAAATCTTCCAACAATTTATACATATCCAATGTTTTATAAGTTTTTAATGGTGAAAAATTAATTTCATAGGTATTATATCACAAATAAAATTAACAACTTGTTTATATCAAAAAAAAAAAAAAAATTTAACAACTTGACTTGTCAATACACTAATAACCCAACGACATTCTACCCTTGTTTTTTTTTTTTGTGATAATTTTACGGTTTGGAGAGCGTAAGAATTTAAATCCTAGATGTATCAATCTAAAACATTAGGAATTGCCAACTAATTGAATTACAAAACATTACATCCTTGTTAATAGCTATTGTTTGCGGATTTGATCCCGTTTGTAGAAGAGTACATAGTTAATTAAGGATTAAAAAATATATATATATTGATGTCAATGAAGTATGGACAATGAAAGTAGTCTTTGTGCTGTGCTGAGTTTATTTTCCAATTTATTTACTTTATTTTTTAACTTAAAAAGCCAAGTCTTTTCTCATTATTTGTTTGAAGGGTTTGGTTAATGTATGCTCTTAGAATAGATACATTAATCATTCATTTTGGAAAAATGTTTTATGAGAAGACTTAGCCTACAGGCCTAGTGACATGCTCATTGCTTAGCGAGATCTTAGATCTCATGAGTTGAGAATTTTTTATTTCTTAATCGTAATTTACATTATCTCTCTCTCTCTCTCTCTCTCTCTCTCTCTCTCTCTCTCTCTATATATATATATATATATATATATTATTATATTAAGAGTCTGAATTTGGTAAGGACAAGTGTAAAACTCATGTTTTACATCATCTAATAAGAGATTTACACATTATCATTTTGCTTAAAATTTAATATATCCTACCACACCTAATAACATCTCAATAAACTCTCAATTTGGTTGAATTTATATATGGGTATTATAATTGATTGGGCGTGGTTATACTTATTCTTAAATATGTGATAAGATAGTATAACATGTTGGGATTGAAGGGATAAAACATGAGTTTTGCACTACATTATTACCGAATTTTGATCTCTTATATTAAAGGACTTATTTACTTGAAATTTGAAAGTATTATAATAATAATAATAATAAGTAAATCTTTGTATTTTTTTTTTTTTTTGGAGATTAAAACATAAAGTCATTATATCTACAAACTTGAATGATTAATGGTAATTTTAATGTAATGTTTCATGCTTTATTATTATTGTAGGGACCAGATTTGGATTCCTAACCCAAGAGTTGATGGACTCAGGCCCAAAACAAAAAATTTGTAGAGAGTGAGTTGAAAAAACTGGATTTTAATGAATCAGACAAATACTAAAATGGATTCAGATCACAAGAGAATGAAAGTGAACGAGTTTATACTAAAGAAAATCGTACTCGGCACAGTCTGAGGAGATCAATTATTATATATTTCTTTCAGGTTTGATTACAAAGTTAGTTCTTGATGCTACAATGTTTTTTTCTTAGTTTCTCGATCCCTTTCTCTCATTGCTTTCTTCTTCTTTTATACTCTCTTTGGCTTTCATCTCTACCCTCCACATGCTAGCCAGATAATTGGTATTGATACTTGTCCTATCAGCACCTTCTTAAAGTCTTCAGGTAGTAGCTGTAAGACTGAAAACCACTGTTCAGGTATCATCTCGACATTAATGCGGTTAGAGAGTTAGTTACAGAGCATTTAATACGGTGGTAATAGCTTTCTCTTTAGATGTTTTAGGATTCCCCTCTGTCCCATGTTTTTGCAATATTTATTTGTACCAATAGAGCTCCCTAGAACGTTCCCCATGATGGCAGACCACTCACTCGGACCTCGGCTTTGGTTAGTCGAGGTGACATTTGTCCTTGGCCTACCCTTTTGTGCCATTATGACTAAAACTGACCTCTTCATCTACTAACACGAATTTCCTTGATAATGTTTACTCGTTCTCGGACGAACTCTAGTCATCGGCTTGGGCTTTAAGCCCAATGTATTCATGGATAATGAACTCTTGAGCCCAATACCCCTACAATTTTTTTTTTTTTTTTTTAAGTTGTGATAATGTACTTGAAAATTATTTAATATTTTAAAATCAAGATTGCTTATTTTTATAGTTTTTTTCTTATTAATTTATTTTATTTTATTATTAAATATTTTGTGATGCCATTACGGTTTAACCTCGATTGAATATCGGTTCAACCCAAAAATTTTTGAACCTTTCTATTTTCTGGTTCTATGAACAACCCAAGTTAATAACTTCTAACACCTCCTTGTTTCATAGAACAAACTCTTCTTTATGATGTGGTATAGGCTTTTCGTATTGAATAAAATTCACTTATTTCCCATAAAAAAAAAAAAAAAAAAAAAAAAAAAACTTCTAGCACCATTCATATAATATTACTAGCTAATGTGAAATCTTTCCTATTTTCTAAAAAATTATTTAATGAGATCCACTTAAAAAATAAGCAATATGATATTTAAGTTTATTGGATGCCCCAAGCTAAGGTACTAATTGACGATACAATTTTCTTTGTAAATCAATTAAGTAATAAATTATCAGCTCCTTAAGTCTAGACTAATTTTAGTGTTTCATCATACTAGAAATTATCTTATAAGTCTGTCTCATGGAGCAAGCTTCTTACAAGCTTGCAAACCCCACAAGTATAAGATCCATAAATATGTGAGATGCCTACCCCATGAATTGGATGTAGAATACCATCTCTCAATTTAGTGCCCCTCGAAGACTTTTTGAAAAATAGTTTTTTAAAGGCCAATAAAAAAAAAAAACTTACAAAATATATTATTTTTAATAGTTTTGATTTTTTTAAAAATGAAAATAAAAAAAATCATTTCAAAAAAACCTCATCTTGATGGTTGATAGTATGTGAAAATAGCTTCATTCTAAAACTGTATGTTCTTAAAATAATCTTGGAGAAAATATTTAATGAAAGTATAAAACTTAAAAGTTAAAACTATATTTTCCATTAATGTTTGTAATTTATTTGAATCTTCCCCCCACCCAAAAAAAAAGAAAAAGGAAAATTGAAACCAAACCGCGGGCTCCAAACATCTAGGATAGATCTATCAAAATCGAAAGCACCTCTCTCTCTCTCAAATTTTCAAAAACCCCTATTTATTAGAACTTTTACCTCTCACCACAATCCCCCGCCATCACTTGCCGCCACACACCACCATGGCCTTGGATCCCCAACCCACTCCCACCACCACCAACACAACACCAATCGCAACCACCACCACCACCACCACCACCACACGTCCTCTCACAAACATAAACACAAACACATCCCCTGCACAACCAGCAAGACCCGTGTATGTTCAAAACCCACATCCCCACCACCACCACCACCACCACCAACAAATCCCCCATTTGTACCCACAAGTACGATCCCCAAACCCCACCCAACAAGGAATCCTCTACCCTGTTGCCTCCTCTGGCCGTGGCTTCATTCCCAAACCACCTCTTCAAAACTCTGTCACTGTTGCCACCAACAACAACGTTACAACAACAACAACAGCAACTGCGACCACTACAAGTAGTGTTGGTGTTGGGTACCCCACTCGGCCTTTGGTCTCTTATCCTCAAGTCCATGTGATGAGGCCTCCTCTTCACCACTTACACCAGCAACACCCAACTTCTCAGCTCCCCTCTGCTACAAACCCCATCAAGGGCATTCCTATCTCTACGCACCAAAAGGTCCCAGCTTTTTTGGGCTTTTTTGCTTAATGGGTTTTGACTGTTTGGTAAAGAAATTTGATGGGTTGGTTGTGGTTTTCTTTGAATTTCGTTTGTTTTGTATGTTCAATTGGGGTTTATGCGTGATGGGTGTTGTCTGTTTCTTCAAAACATATGGAAAACTATGATGGGTTGCTTTTGGTTTCTCATTTTTTTTTGTTTGTTTTCTATGTTCAATTTGGGATTTTTTGTGATGGGTTGCTTTTGATTTCTCGTATTTTGTTTGGTTTCTGTGTTGAATTGGGGTTTATGCTTCATGGGTAGGGCTTTTTTTTTTTTTTTTTTTTTTTTTTTTTAAAATCAAAATTATATCAGCAAAATTTGTGGCTTGCTTTGGGTTCTCATAGTTTGTTTGTTTTCTATGTTCAATTTGGATTTTTTGTGATGGGTAGGGTGTTTATATAAAAAATGTATGAGCAGCTTTAATGGGTTGCTTCTGGTTTCTAGTATTTTGTTTGTTGCTGCTTTCAATTGGGGGGTATGAGTGATGGGTAGGGTGTAATTGTCAAAATTAATTCTGCAAAATATGTGATTTGCTTTTGGTTTATCATTATTTGTTTGTTTTGTGTGTACAATTGGGATTTTTGCATGATGGGCACTGGTTCAATATTTTCATCTTTGAGCTCATTCATGAGCTCCATAAGTGTTAGATAAGCTTGATTTTCATGCTGACATTGGCATGGTCAGACATTGGAATTCAGTGGCAATAGATAAAAACAATACTGCAGATATTGATTGTCTTCTCCTTGTTTTAGGTTGCTCCTCCAACTTCAGTTTCTGACTATAATGGCTATAAGGATCCCAGGTAACTTCTTTATAAGATAGCATCATTTTTCTTTCATTAATGCATATATGTACAGTTTGATTGATCTCTTGTGGTGCTTTATGTAGGGACAAAAGTATGGATGCTTTCTCTAGAGGAAAAACTGTAGACGAGTCTTTGTATACAATCAGAGATCGAAAAGTAAGCATATGCTTCTTCTTTTTTTGTTGTTGATTGGATGTATATATGCATCATGCATGCAGAAGAAATATGCAGGACTTGATTCACTATCACTGAAAATAGCTACCTGAGATATTGGTTTTTCAATTGTTCAAAAACTTTGGTTATGTTGTTCAAAGAATGCATTTTATTTACTAATTGTGGGACGCAAGATGCATGTGCAATGGGTTGATAAGAAAATTACCCTGTGTAATTTGAAGTACATTTGTCCCTACCCCCTTTCCAAAAAGAAAAAGAAGCAAAAACTCTGTAAGAACTTATCTCATTACTTGGCTTGTTCCTATTCCCTGTTACATCTCTGGCCACCAAAAGCGAGCTGAGTAGGTTTGTTTAAAATCAATATAAGATTTTAACTATCACAGTTCTGAACTTACAAAAGAAAAGGAGAAAAAACACATGTTGATAAACAGAGAGAGAAGCACACGATCCTTCCCCAAAAAAGGAAAATCAATACGAGGGAAGTTAAAGAAAGGAATAGAGTTTTGGACATTGAGTGAGACATGAGATATACAGGCTGAAGCAACTTCCTGTAATAGCTAGAAGGGGAAAGGATTTTGTTTCCAGAATTTCTAGTTTCATTGTTTAGAATAGATGGAATCGTTAAAGTGTTTGGATTTTGTTTGGAAGGAAACCTGCTCTACTTATCTTCTGCTAAAGATTTTTGGAATTGGCTGAACTAGATTAAGCTGAAGAGGAGTATTCATTTTGAACCCTTGTTTGATTTTATTTTGGAAAAAAACTGTCAATATTAATATAAGTCTGTCTTATATTCAAATATCATTCATTGCAAAACAGGAGATGGAAATATATTTAATGCTGTCCTATTGCCATCCCTGTTGCACTCGATTTCCTCACCATCCAAAACTATAAAGCAGATAAGAAGAGAGATAAAAAAAAAATCTTATGTTAGTGTCTATTATATTTTTGTTCATTTGGAGCGTTAATTGTTTTAAATTTTGGGTGTACTGTTGATTATAACTAGAATGTCGACTTGAATTAACATTTTGGCCTTTCGTCATGATACATTTGTTGCTGCTTATGTTTTTAGGTCAATATAACACCAGATGCTTCTCTATATGCACTTTGTCGATCATGGTTGAGGAATGGTATCTCAGAAGAATTTCAGGTTTGCATAATTTTGGATGGGAATTTTTCTTATAATGCATTTGGAGTATGCTGTGTTTTTCATTTGCTTTTACGTCAATGTTATTACTTGTAAGAAATCTGTGTAGATTCTTAATGTAACTATCAACTTTTACATGTTAATCTTATGTATTAAAACAAATTCTGCATGTGTGGATTCTCTTTATGCAATTTTATTTTTGTTTGCTTTTATGCTAATGCCAGTTTCTTATCAATATTTATGTATTGACATGTGAATGTGCGTCATTAGCTAAGAAAATTGGAGGTAATATAATGTCAATTTATTGCATATTTGATTTCAAAGAGCTTATGCAGTGATGTGAGTATAATGTCGTTTTAGAATGCTACTACCAATAGCCTTTTGATTCAGTACTGCTCTTTTGTAGACTTCACTACAAACTTGGAGACACTGTTTTGTGCATGTGGCCAACCTTGACTAATCTTGTTGAGAATCCATAGTCGACCCCAAAAAATCTGAGACTAAAGCTTTTTTGTTGCTGTTCTCTTTTTTGAGTATATTCAATAAAGTTCTATACTCTCTCTCTCTCTCTCTCTCTCTCTCTCTATATATATATATATATATTCATTCTTATTTTTCTTTTCTAAATAGATGAATATGTGGTAACTATTTTTTGAGATCATAAAATTTAGTTGGAGGGGCCTTTGTGGGAATCTTTTAAGTTGAAAGCTTCATTTCCAATTACATAAATAACTGTAAAGGAATCATTTTGTCCTTCAGACCTATCTAGTCTTATTTTCTGTTCAGTACAAGCATTTCCCCTTTATCTAAACTCGCATTTTTTGTTGTCGTCCTCTTTTCTTTGTAATGCATTTTAACTTGAATCAGATCACACCTTATTGTTGTGGGCTCATTTATGGGCACAGTGTGTGCCTCCTAACATAATTTTGAAGATGCTGCTGAAATGGTTGACAGTTTCAGCTTTCTTTGAGAATAAAAAATTATAGTACATGTTTTCACTTTAACTCATTTTCTAGTTTATAATTCTACTTTATGTGTATGATCATGTCTCCCCTGCTGTTTCTAATTCTCATCTTGATACCTAGTGGATTTCTAGCATGCAATGGTAGATGATTTAAGTTGATGATCAATATAAATCCTTCAGTTGAACCTTCATCAATGTTATTGTTGAAGAATATCAAGAGTGTTTTAATGAACTCCTCTCAGTAACTTTTGTATTAGCAATTCAGTGAAGCTGGCGATCAACTGAATTTTTGTGATTTCCTTGTAACTGCTTTTAAGGACATTGTTACACCAATTCACTTAAAGTTTGTGTGGATTGTGCTCTTTGGTTTACTTTTCATCATTTGGGCCTTCAAAGTTGGTTGCATGAGTTAATGCTTTGTAAATTTATTTTTCCCAATTGGCAGCCACAATATGGGGATGTTGTGAGGCCTTTCCCAAAACCTTTGCCTATATCCACAGCAAGCACTCATCCGTCAAAGAAAAAAGAAGGTGAAGAAGAAGAAGAAGATGATGAGGAGGTTGGCTTATCTGATCATTATTATCATCTTTATAATTATAATTGTTATTTTTATCGGTTTCTATATAATCATTGTTGTTAACAACAAAAGAACTATTAGTATTATTGTCATAACAATAATGGGGTTTCCTTGAAATGAAAATGCCGTAGTGATCATTGTTATTGATGATCAATTATCTATTTCTGTTTATGTATTCATCTGGCATGGTGGGTTATTAGATGAGCCCTGAATCCTTTAACCATAATTTTGTTTTGGAGGCATTCCTTAAAAATGCCACTGATATCATGATATGATGTACTTCATGTTTTAAGCTGAGGATAAAGCTGTATTTTCAATTGCAGATTAGTGAGATGATTTTGAACTTATTTATATTTAACAATTCAATGACAAGTTGACATAGATTTATGCAAAATTATATAGATTTATGCAAAATTATATAGTTTTATTTAATACGTATATGT
The DNA here is from genome assembly GCA_023736055.1 of Quercus glauca. Lineage (NCBI taxonomy): Eukaryota > Viridiplantae > Streptophyta > Magnoliopsida > Fagales > Fagaceae > Quercus > Quercus glauca. The sequence goes on from CM043318.1 coordinate 103,629,060, forward strand.
TACAGAGTTAAAATGTACGTTACTGAATCTTCAGTCTTTTTTGGATGTTTTAGACTTTGGTGTGTTTGGGCCCATTTTTCTGCTAAAAGCTTTTTGCTTTTTGTCTCAGCTTTTTTTGCAAGTAATCTAACTCTTAGTTTTTTTGGAAATAAGATTTTACACACACACACACACACATATATCTTTTGATAAACACTACGCAAATAAGCTACTAGAAATAAGCTGCTAAATGGTACAGGCTTAGGAACTTAAGTAAGGCTCTATTCTTATTTATCCATTTTCTAAAACTAAAATTCTGATTAGTGTAGATACACATCTGCCTCCTTCAACACTAACTTGCTTGTTTCTGCTTTCAGGGTGATGAATCTGTTGAGGATTTATCACCAAAAGATCTGTTAAAGAGACACGTTAAGCATGCTAAAAAGGTTCGAGCGCGGTAAGTTTCTCTATTCCCTATGGTATTGGTACCATTTTTGTAATTACAACAAATATCATAGCTATTTAATGTTTTGCTGTAGATTAAGGGAAGAGCGGTTACGACGAATTGCGAGGTATAAGAGTAGGCTTGCTCTTCTCCTTCCTCCTCTTGTAGAACAGTTCAGAAATGATACAGCTGCTAGAAACTGATGCACTTTGAACACACATTATTGTCAACATTGGGGTATCCTCATGAGATGCATGCAAAGGCAGTAGATCAGTGTTTCAGGAATGACGAGAAAGTGAAAGTACTCAAATTTGCTGGCAGGCTTTGATGATCAAGATTCAAGCCAGACAATAAGAAAACCATTAGCGTCATATGCTTTTGAATATACATAGAAATGTTGTCTTTGGTAAAATTTTTACAAACCAGAGTGCAAAAATTGTTCTCTTCTGTGTAATTAATTAAATTTTTTGTTCAAAGATGTGTTCTACTTCCTCAGAAACCCCCAGTCATTTGGTAGTAACAAAGTTTGTCTTCTCTTGACGATTATAAATTCAAGTGCTAGTTTTTGTTTGTTTTGTTGTGTTTTTTTTCCCCTTGAATGAAGCAAGGGTGCGACTATCCAAGGTTAACCTACTTGGGTGTGGGACTATATATGGAATCAATGTTTGAATGGTCTAGATGGATTGTGTGCGCGCGCATGTGTTTGGACTCAAGTTCTCCTATGGGAGAATTGTGTCATAAGGATTTTAGCCTCCTTAACCTCGAGTGCTGTGTAGTGAAGAATTTCATATCAGTCTTTAATCATTTGGTAAGTTATAGAAAGTCTGTTATTAGCTTCATGTTCGAAAGTAGTACAATTCTTTGGTCCCGAAGCAAGAGGCCTTGATTCATCCACAGATCTAACTAATTCAACGACCAAGCTTTGAAGAAGATGCTTACCCTCTTCCTAATGCAAAAACAAGATATTGACTCCTCAATAATGGAATCATGGCAATTTCTAATCAAATCAGGTTAATCCCCATTAAAAAATGGGGAGAAACTTAAACAAAAAACCATCAACACACTTATCATGTACCCGTCGGGACTTTGTCCCTTAAGAAACCATCCCATCATCCAAGTACCATGGTGAATATCTAAGAAACCATGTTCATGTTCTCTTCTATGTTCTATCCTAGCTTTCATCTTTTGTTACAAAAAATGACTATCAATTCGTCTATTATAAGTTAGATCAATTCGTCTATTATAAGTAAGTGCCACAAAATATAAAATATCTTTATACGTTTGTGAGAGACGCGCTTTATGATATAAGCACATAAGTTAATGTCTCTAATATAAAAACTTATAACTACATAAAAAATAGATTTTTACGGTTTTATGAAGAAGATTCTAACCCCTCAAAGTGAAATTTTCTCTCATTCCTAACTGATTTACATATTTATTCACTAATAGGTGATTTGCTCTTGAAAATGGCATCAGGTGCGTAGATTTCTAGAGAGTTCTTAACCTTGGACTTGACCCTTCCTTAAACTGTTCCCAAAAGTCAGCCAATCCCGTTGCGACACGTACCAAAGTCTAGGAAAAGTACCAAGCAAACGAAAACATTTCTGTCAGCCCCCACAACTCACGAAGCTCGAACGTTAAATACCAAATAGTGTCCTATTGTGTTCTCAGTCTGCCACTCCCAACTCACAAAGTCAACAAGGTCTTCCTTTCTCTGCAACTCACTCTGAGAGATCAATCTATCAAAGAAATTTCGGAGGCTTTTTTGCACCAAAAACATGATATTTGTTGGTGGGGTCCCATTTTCATCTTCGTCTCAGGTTCTCCCTTCACTGTTTCTTTCTATCTTGTCCATTTCACTCTTTTCTGTGCACTTTTTCAAATACCCATCTGCTTATTTAGCATAACATAAATCTGTATGGTAAAAATTCAATGTTTTTAGATTATGTGTTCCCTTGTGCATTTGTAGGAGTGATATTTGTAACCACTGTAGGAGTAAAGAGTGTAAATTTGTCATCCTGTGGGATTTTAAATTAGTAATGGACTCTTTGTGACTCTAGTTTGTTTGGTTTGGAGAGAGACTCTTTGGTTGTCAATTCTGTGTAGGATGATAATTTAACTTTCTTGGGTATGAAGTTTTGTGATGAAAGTCGTTGAAATGCAAATTGGGTTGGATTTTCCTTTCTTTTCTGCTCTACCTTCTTGCTGGGTTGTGAAATTTCATTGCTCTTATTATGGTCTGAGAAGTCAGGATAGGTGTAAATGCGATTGTGGGGAATTCCACCTTACAACTTGCTCTTATATGATGCTTAATGTCAAGATTGGAGCCTCAGTTAGCCTCTCTTATGGTTCCCAACTTCTGGAGTTTAGAATCTTTAATGATGACAAGCTTAGTTGAGTAGTTGATATTGTACATGTGAGAGCATTCATGTGGTTCAAATTTCTTAGGAAGTAAATGCGTTTCACCATTTTGGTTTCATAATATGGCAATATAATTCTGGAAATGACAAAACTTAGGTACTATACCTTAGGTTTCCCAATTAAATTCAACCATGTAATTGCATTGACCAATAAACCACATGGTTGAATTTAATTGTCTTTGCAAAAAGATGTGCTGTATTGATTAATATAGTATAGTGCCACGGTTGAATTTAATTAAAGAAGCTAAGGTACAACAACTAATGAACTGTACCAAAATTTTGTACTTCTGGAAATAATTACATTTTCTCTGAGAAGAATCTTTCCTGTAGGATTGTAAATTCTTGGTTTTATCTGACAAATAATCTGCTTGCATAATTCCTCTCTTATATTATGTGTTTAACTAACAAATGCAAAAAACTTGTGCTTATGAACAGGGAAATACCCTGGTTGCTTTGATGGAAGACCCTATTTTGGTATCTGCCTCAAATTCATTCAAGGCTATTCCAGAGAGGAAGTTCTCAGTTGATGAAGAGTCTGGCATGGATAGATTGATGAAGAATAAATGGGTTTATCTGTTCCAAAGAGAATATGGAACTGTTGACCCTGCATTTGTTGATGTATGTGTTCCAAAAAATAAATCCGTAAGATAGTCCCATTTGGAATTTCGGATATAAAATTGTATGGTTTTATGAATTGAATTTACAATTTAATAGCCTTAGAGCAATGTTAGAAATGTTTTCATACGATGAATTGTCACTTGATAGAGTACTGCAGTGCCGTTTAGTATTCTTATTTCCAACTTTCTTCTTAACATCAGTTTTCCCCTTTCATATGATAAGTTTGTTGGCACTGATGAAGCAACGACCTGTGTGGGCATTGTTATTCGCAACAAGAAAAATGGAATGTAAGAACTAATCATATGTGGGAGACAGAATTAATTAAAAATATCACAGTTTTATTCCGTTTGGTTCTTTGCATTTGATTCTGTTTTTTTTTTTTTTTAAGTGCAGGACCTCAGTTTCTCATATGGATTCTCCAAATATTGTGGACATGGGCCTCTCCCAGATGTTATTGCATGTTGTTGATCACAATATGGATGCTGAGTTGGATGTACTTTCTGTACTTCTCTATAGTTTTGGCTTCTCAACAATGACATTTACTTATTGATCTTAATTACTATTACATGGATTGAAAAGACTGCATAATGAAATGAATGCAGGTGCATCTTGTCGGTGGCTTTGAAGATGTTTCACCAAATGTATGGTTTGGGATCCTCTACTTTATTATTGATTTTCCCATAATGTAGTTTTCCAAGAGTCAGAATAATTGAAGTTGAGTGTGTTGAACTTTTTATGCAGTATGCTTGCTCTAGCACTAGATCTGAAAGCCAGGAACTGTTGGATGGTCATTCCTTTCCATTGTGTGCCAAAATAGTCGAAGCTTTGTTCACAAGGCCAGAGAATTTTCATGTTCAGACTCTCTTTGTTCTTGGGCATAACACCAGAAGGGATTCTGAAGGGAATGCATACCCCATTTTCCATGGTTTAGTGGTCAGCTTCAACTCTATGATTCCAATATAAAACCTGCTTGAAAGAAATAGAGCCAGATCTTTCTTTCAAACTGGTAATATCAAACTTGTATTAGCAAAATACTAGTTGGTTTCTGCTGTGGACAAGGTGGTAGAGGAAAAAATGATTTACCCAGCCCATATATACTGCCTTAGCTTCAATCCTGCACTTATAAATTAAAAACAAAAGTGAGAAATGTCATGGAAGAGGCAGCTATATAGATACTGGGTATATGCATTCTCATATATTCTCTTTGCAGTGCTGTAAAGCTAATGATTTAAGCCTGTAGCTCTGATGAATTTGCCACATTTGAAGTCTCAGTTAGACAAAAACCCAAATGCACAGAAGCAAGGCCAAAAGATTTATCTGATATGCATTCTGATTCTAGTATTGATTTCTAGCAAAGTATTACTAGTATGGATCAAATAGTTTCGGTTCGTCAAGAAGTGTATATATATATATATATATATATATATATATATGTATAAAATACCATTTGGGACAGATTCTAGTTTGGATCCGTTTAATGGCAAGGCAAAGACATCTGGTGAGTAGACCAGTTACAAGTGTGAGACAGATTCTTGTATGGACTGACTTAATGGCACATAGCAAGACGCATAATCACTAAACCAGTTACTTGAGTGGTCTTCATAGTTTTATGACATGTTTGCAGCCCCTATTGGTTAATGTATGTGGTTGAAGCTTGTAGCACTCTAAAATATTGATTTTAATCTTTTTAAACATTTTTCAGGTAGAAACTTCCACTGGATTAGTTACCCCTGCCTGTTTTGATAGAACTTCAAGATGTCCGGATGAGATTGTTAGGAGAATTCGAGTAACGTCAGCCTATGAGGACCCCAGTTGGAGTGGCAAGTTGCTTGAGACATATGATACTCAAACTGATCAATTCAGAATTGCTTCATGCTGCTGGTACAATTGTTAAACTACCTACAAACTACAGCTTCTGTCATCTGCATTCAAAGAAAGCACAGGATTCATTTCTTTCCAAAGCAGTTTTCTGGTTTTTTTTTTTTTTAAAAAAAAAAAGGTATTTCCTCACTCTTTCTGGCATTTATGCTGATGCTTTGAGCTCTTCTTTCCATTGATGCAGGAGCTTTCGCCAAAAAGATATTTCTTTGACACTAAAAAGTCTTTCTGATTCAGAAATTCTCCTCATATGTTCCACTTCTCCTTCTGCTGAGGCCCCAGATTTCGTGGATAATTTAAGAAGGTATAGTCCGATTAAAATAAATCTGGGATTTACAGTTATTTTCTTATAAGTAAGTTTTGGGCATCAGGGGAGGGGGAAGGGAATGGGACATTCAAACTAGTGATCTCTGCTTCATGAGGCGTGGTCCCCAGCCAATGTGCTACCCTTAGGGGTCCTTGGTCAGTCTGTGATATAAGCATCTTAACTACTACTTAATAGGCAATAACTATTTGGGCATTACACAATTTGCATCTTGGATGCCAATATACAAGTCAATATGATAGCCATTGACTGGATAGAGAACAAAATAATTTAAGAATAAATAGATATAGTGGTTTTTGTGTCTTTAATAAGTCATGACTTGGGTTTATGGTATGCTGTTTTGCTACCTAAAAGCCCCCGCACCCCCAACAGACATACACACACACACACAAAAACCCCCAAAAGGGGCATGTTATAATGCAATATTTTTTTCATAGACACACAAACTGCAATCAAAATGTAATAAAAAGCATAGAAATTAAAATGAGATGCAAAGAGGGATGAGGACTTTTTTTAAGCAACTTGCAGCACATATATTTTTATTTTCTAATCAATCATTGTTGAAAACTTGCATCACAAACTGCAATCAAAATCTTATAAGAGGAATAGAAAAGAAAATGAGATGCAAAGAGGGATGAAGATATCTTGTGAAAAATAAGATGTTTACGAGTTGAAAACTTGCAGCAAATTTATATTGTGAAACAATGATTGGTTAGAAAATAGTAATAGTTTTTATTTTTGTAATTTATTTTCTAAGTTTTCCCTTTTAGGAAATGGGAGTATCTGATTGAACACCCAGATTGGAGAGAAACCTTTCCTAGGAAGCAGCCACGAGTCTTCGAGAGGGCCGGGGATGGAGGATGGAAAAGGTGCCGATTACAGTTATGAATTTCTTGGCACAACCTTTATCAACAACCAGATTGGAGAGAAACCTTTCCTAGGAAGCAGCCACGAGTTTTCGAGAGGTCCGGGGATGGAGGATGGAAAAGGTTGTGCCAAGAACCTCATAAAGGTTGTGAAAAACTTCGTTTGAATATTTCCCATTTGGAAATTGACTCTCTTGTTTGGGTCAAAATCATAGTGATTCTTCCAAGCGCCTGAGAAACTTGCACGTCTTAGTTCGAAGATGACTATCTACAGTGACATTTCTGTTGTTGCACAAAATCCAATCTGAACTGCCATCTTGTTCTAGATTAAACAAATTGGTGTGCTATTTTTCTGAGGTTGCCAAACTTGGTATGCAAATTATTCAGTACATTGATCTAATATGTGACTGGTATGGTTCTTTTGGATTGAAGATGTGATTCCAATTAGCTTTTATTAGAGACTAATTTTGCAAGTCAGTTGCATGCTGAATTGCTTCCCGGCTATTCAGCAGCTGTAGCATAGCTTAAAAAGCTGTTTGTAGTGCTTTTGCTTTTGTTCCCAGAGGTGTATGCATGCGTACCAAGTTTTTTTTTTTTTTTTGGTTTTTCATTGATGCTTAAATGAGCAAGATGATTATGCAGTTTTTGTGGATTAGAGTAAAATGCAGCTAAAAAGCAATAGATCAGTGCATTGTCATCAAGGTTCTACCACTGCATTTAGTAAAGTTTGGTGAAGCTCAAATTTGAGCAATAAGTTGTAGGTTTATATGTGTTGCCTTTGTTTGCTTCAAGAACTGTAATTATACCACTACTATTTAGTGTTGAGGGTAAATTGCATTTTTGGTCAATTTTTAAAGGTTCGATTTTGGTCTAATCCCTCTGTCTAAAAGCCGTGAAAGTTGAAATATTGTAAAAACATCCATTTCCAAGGGCAAGGGAAACTCTACGAACCCAGCTAAAAAATAATAATAAGAACAGAATCGTTATGTCCAAATGGCAGGAAGCCACAATGGTGGACCACCTATCCATGTATAGCACAAAAAAAGTTTTTATGTAAAGAATCTAATGTAACATCCATTTCACATGCACGTTGGATTCCTTTGAGTGAATTATAGATATATATGTAAGGGATTTTACAGCATTATACAACTTTTAACGGTTGTATTGAAAGTTTCTCTCACGTGTGCGTAATATTATTTATATATGTAAACTTGATGAGAATGTATCTCGTGCATTTGTTTTATACATCTTCCTTTTTGGAGCAAGTAAATTCTTTACGATTGTCAGGTCCACACTTCACATAATGTTAAAGGAAAAATGCATATATTTGATGCGTGAGATTATTATTGAAATTCCACGTGTATTTGAAAGAGATATTATATAAATCAGTAGGTAGCTAGCGTTTTGAAATGTAGAATGGCTGCAAGGTCTTAGATGGAAAAAAATCAACTTTAAATTGCGCCTTGTGTTGCATGTGGAGAATCCTATACTCTGATTTTATTTGACAGAATTCTTGGATGCTTGCTTTGTGTGGGTCTGGTCTTGCAATAGCTTAGCTTCTATGGGGTTTCTTGTTCAATCTATGTATTGGGTAGCTTGTTTTTGGTGCCATCAACTTTTTCTTTTAAATTTTTTGGATACTTGTTTAACTAACTTCGAACAAGTAGGCAATAAGTAATCAACAAAAGGTAACTTTCAAACACATATATGTGTTTGGTAAAACATATTTTCATTGTCTTTATTTATTCGAAGTGTTTCTACTAACTATAACTATATAAAAAAAAGTGAAAAACTCCATCTACAGTAACTTTTTGGTTTAGTCAATCTGGTGAGCAAAACTCACTGCTTCATCACTTGTTTTATTTGGGCTTAAAAGAAAAACACATAACCCACACCTGTTATGGTTCACCAAATGTCTAAAACTCAATGTTTTGTGTAGGAAAAAAAAGCAAGTTTGACATGAGCAAAGAGCAAGAAATATCTTTTTCTTTTGACAGACTCATCAGAGAGATAAACTTGAGTTGAGCATGTGTGTAGTGGCGGTGCAATCCGTACATATTTGGTGAGATAAGGGTCAGAAACAGAGGGCTGTAGGTTTGTAGGGGGAGAGGATTGTGTGGTTTAAAGGATGGAAAGAGACTTTGCTGGAAGTTATGGGTGGATGTGGGTTTCTTGGAAGTTGAGAGAGAGAAGTAGAGGACGGTTTGGCATTCTCAACTCATCACAATATAGGTATCTCTCTCTTTAATATTGTGTAAAAGTACAATAACATTTGTATTTTTTTTTATATTAAAAATTGAAGCCTAAAAAACTGTGTATTGTCAAGAGTCATATAACTTAACTGATATTTTATGATGTTTTTATCAAACAAGTCCAATTTTAAACTTAAATCTTCCATCCAAATTACTGTTTGATAAGAGATTTCTAATAACGTTGTTTAAGTGTTATAGAAACATGTATTGTAGTATTTAAATAAAGAAAACTGTTGTTTAAAAAACAATACCAAGCCCTGAATTATTAAAAAAAAACTGCATCTCCAAGGCAAACAACACATTTAAAAGCTTGTCTGGACTTGCTTTATTTGTTTGGACTTTAGGTGTAAAATGATAGCCCTTGGAGAGGAAATAGCAAAACTGGTCCATTGGACCAAGCTAGACTGAATTTCATAGGCTAATTTCATTGGATCTAGATTCTAAGTCCTAAACACCCACATTCAAAGCAAACCAAAAGGTACACCAACCAAGATCGAAAACCAGAAACTGTTGGGCCAATTGGTGGGAATAAAAAAAGATTCGCTCCATAAACAATTTGAACAAAGGACAGCCTAGCTATTCTAATCAATACACAGGGACAACATCGTAAATTACACATAGCATCGCAGAGATGCTGAGTCACCATACCCAATTCAGTTGCATGCTCTGAACAATTATTTGGTACAATTCATTATAAGATGAATTCATCTATTATAAGTTACTGCCACAAAATATAAAATATCTTTATATACTCCTTAGAGACGCGCTTCATAAGATAAACATATAAGTTATTGTATGTGTTTGGATAACACAATAAGTTGCGGTGCATTTCCAAGTTCACATTTCGGAACTTTTTTTTTTTTTTTTTCAACGCATGAACAGTAAAATCACTATACAGGAGACAATTATTACTGTTCACGTATTGTAGTGCACTGTTTACGCACTGTAGCAGCACTGTTCATGCATTAAAAAATAAAAAAAAAAGAGTTTCACGATACTATTTATACATTTAAAAATTATTTTGTTACAGTGTTATTAGCAACTTTTAGTAACAATAAACTGTATCTAAACAGACCCAATTATCTCCAAAAGAGAAGAGGTTCGTAACAAGGAAATTGAGAAATTTATAACGGCATAAAAAACAGATTTTTACAGTTTTATAAAGAAGATTTTGTATCCCTCAAACTGAAAATTTCTCCCTCATTTATAACTGATTTACATATTTATTCACTAATACGTGATATGCTTAACCTTGGACTTGACCCTTCCTAAAACTTTTCCCAAATGTCAGCCAATCCCGTTGTGACACGTAACAAAGTCTAGGAAAAGTACCAAGCAAACGAAAACATTTCTGTCAGCCCCCACAACTCACGAAGCTCGAACGTTAAATACTAAATAGTGTCCTATTGTATTCTCAGTCTGCCACTCCCAACTCAGAAAGTCAACAAAGTCTTCCTTTCCTTTCTCTGCAACTTTTTCTGAGAGATCAATCTATCAAAGAAATTTCGGAGGCTTTTTTTGCACCAAAATCATGATATTTGTTGGTGGGGTCCCATTTTCATCTTCGTCTCAGGTGCTCCCTTCACTGTTTCTCTCTTTCCTTCTTGTCCATTTCACTCTTTTCCTTGCACTTTTTCAAATACCCATCTGCTTATTTAGCATAACATAAATCCGTTCGGTAAAAATTCAGTGTTTTTAGATTTTGTTCCCTTGTGCATTTATAGGAGTGATATTTGTAACTACTATGGGATTTTAAATTAGTGATGGACTCTTTGTGACTCTTGTTTATTTGATTTGGAGAGAGACTCTTTGATTGTCAGTTCTGTGTAGGATGATAATTTAACTTTCTTGGGTATGAAGTTTTGTGATGAAAGTTGTTGAAATGCAAATTGGGTTGGATTTTCCTTTCTTTTCTGCTCTACCTTCTTGTTGGGTTGTGAAATTTCATTGCTCTTATTATGGTCTGAGAAGTTAGAATAGGTGTAAATGCGATAGGGGGGAATTCCACCTTATAACTTGCTCCTTATGTGATGCTTAATGTCAAGATTGGAGCCTCAATTAGCCTTTCTTATGGTTCCCAACTTCTGGAGTTTAGAATCTTTAATGATGACAAGCTTAGTTGAGTAGTTGATACTGTACATGTGAGAGCATTCATGTGGTTCAAATTTCTTATACTAGAAGAGAATGAAAAGGAAGTACATGTGTTTCACCATTTTGGTTTCATAATATGGCAATATAATTCTGGAAAGGACAAAACTTAGGTACTATATCTTAGGTTTCCCAATTAAATTCAACCATGTAATTGCATTGACCAATAAACCACATGGTTGAATTTAATTGTCTTTGCAAAAAGATGTGCTGTATTGATTAATATAGTATAGTGCCACGGTTGAATTTAATTGAAGAACCTAAGGTACAACAACTAATGAACTGTACAAAAATTTTATACTTCTGGAAATAATTACATTTTCTCTGAGAAGAATCTTTCCTGTAGGATTGTAAATTCTTGGTTTTATCTGACAAATAATCTTCTTGCATAATTCCATCTTATATTATGTGTATAACTAACAAATGCGGAAAACTTGTGCTTATGAACAGGGAAATACCCTGGTTGCTTTGATGGAAGACCCTATTTTGGTATCTGCCGCAAATTCATTCAAGGCTATACCAGAGAGGAAGTTCTCAGTTGATGAAGAGTCTGGCATGGATAGATTGACGAAGAATAAATGGGTTTATCTGTTCCAAGGAGAATATGGAACTGTTGACCCTGCATTTGTTGACGTATGTGTTCCAAAAAATAAATCCTTAAGATAGCCCCATTTGGAATTTCAGATATAAAATTGTATGGTTTTATGAATTGAATTCACAATTTAATAGCCATAGAGCAATGTTAGAAATGTTTTCGCACGATGAATTGTCACTTGATAGAGTACTGCAGTGCCGTGTAGTATTCTTATTTCCAACTTCCTTCTTAACTTCAGTTTTCCCCTTTCATATGATTAGTTTGTTGGCACTGATGAAGCAACAACCTGTGTGGGCATTGTTATTCGCAACAAGAAAAATGGAATGTAAGAACTGATCATATGTGGGAGACAGAATTAATTAAAAATATCACAGTTTTATTCCGTTTGATTCTTTGCATTTGATTCTGGTTTTTTTTTTTTTTTTAAGTGCAGGACGTCAGTTTCTCATATGGATTCTCCAAATATTTTGGACATGGGCCTCTCCCAGATGTTATTGCATGTTGTTGATCACAATATGGATGCTGAGTTGGATGTACTTTCTCTATTTCTCTATAGTTTTGGCTTCTCAACAATGACATGTGCTTATTGATCTTAATTACTATTACATGGATTGAAAGGACTGCATAATGAAATGAATGCAGGTGCATCTTGTCGGTGGCTTTGAAGATGTTTCACCAAATGTATGGTTTGAGATCCTCTACTTTATTATTGATTTTCCCGTAATGCAGTTATCCAAGAGTCAGAATAATTGAAGTTGAGTGTGTTGAACTTTTTATGCAGTATGCTTACTCTAGCACTAGATCTGAAAGCGAGGAACAGTTGGATGGTCATTCCTTTCCATTGTGTGCCAAAATAGTTGAAGCTTTGTTCACAAGACCAGAGAATTTTCATGTTCAGACTCTCTTTGTTCTTGGGCATAACACCAGAAGGGATTCCGAAGGGAATGCATGCCCCATTTTCCATGGTTTAGTGGTCAGCTTCAACTCTATGATTCCTATATCTTAAAACCTGCAAATAAATTAAAACCTGCTTGAAAGAAATAGAGCCAGATCTTTCTTTCAAACTGGAAATATCAAACTTGTATTAGCAAAATACTAGTTGGTTTCTGCTGTGGACAAGGTGGTAGAGGAAAAAATGATTTACCCAGCCCATATATACTGCCTTAGCTTCAATCCTGGACTTATAAATTAAAAACAAAAGTGAGAAATGTCATGAAGAGGCAGCTATTTAGATACTGGGTATATGCATTCTCATATATTCTCTTTGCAGTGCTGTAAAGTTAATGATTTAAGCCTGTAGCTCTGATGAATTTGCCACATTTGAAGTCTCAGTTAGACAAAAACCCAAATGCACAGAAGCAAGGCCAAAAGATTTATTTGATATGCATTCTTATTCTAGTATTGATTTCTAGCAAAGTATTACTAGTATGGATCAAATAGTTTTGGTTCATCTGGTGAGAAGACTAGTTACATGTGTGAGACAGATTCTTGTATGGACTGACTTAATGGCACATAACAAGACGCATAATCACTAGACCAGTTACTTGTGTGGTCTTCATAGTTTTATGACATGTTTGCAGCCCCTATTGGTTAATGTATGTGGTTGAAGCTTGTAGCACTGTTCTAAAATATTGATTTTAATCTTTTTCAACATTTTTCAGGTAGAAACTTCCACTGGTTTAGTTACCCCTGCCTGTTTTGATAGAACTTCAAGATGTCCGGATGAGATTGTTAGGAGAATTCGAGTAACGTCAGCCTATGAGGACCCCAGTTGGAGTGGCAAGTTGCTTGAGACGTATGATACTCAAACTGATCAATTCAGAATTGCTTCATGCTGCTGGTACAATTGTTAAACTACCTACAAACTACAGCTTCTGTCATCTGCATTCAAAGAAAGCACAGGATTCATTTCTTTCTAAAGCAGTTTTCTGGTTTTTTTTTTTTTTTTTGGAAGTATTTCCTCACTCTTTCTAGCATTTATGCTGATGCTTTGAGCTCTTCTTTCCATTGATGCAGGAGCTTTTGCCAAAAAGATATTTCTTTGACACTAAAAAGTCTTTCTGATTCAGAAATTCTCCTCATATGTTCCACTTCTCCTTCTGCTGAGGCCCCAGATTTCGTGGATAATTTAAGAAGGTATAGTTTGATTAAAATAAATCTGGGATTTACAGTTTTTTTCTTATAAGTACGTTTTGGGCTTAAGGGGAGGGGGAAGGGAATGGGACATTCAAACTAGTGACCTCTGCTTCATGAGGCGTGGTCCCCAGCCAATTGTGCTACCCTTAGGGGTCCTTGGTCAGTCTGTGATATAAGCATCTTAACTACTACTTAATAGGCTGAGCATTACACAATTTTCATTTTGGATGCCAATATACAAGTCAATATGATAGCCATTGACTTGATAGAGAACAAAATAATTTAAGAATGAATAGATATGGTGGTTTTTGTGTCATTAATAAGTCATGACACTGGTTTATGGTATGTTTTTTGGCTACCTAACTGCCTCCGCACTCCCAACACACACACACACACACACACACACACACACAAAACAGAAAACAAAAAAAACCCAAAAAGGGGCATGTTATAATGCAATATTTTTTTCTTAGACACACAAACTGCAATCAAAATGTAATAAAAATAATAGAAATGAAAATGAGATGCAAAGAGGGATGAAGACCTTTTTTAAGAAACTTGCAGCACATATATTTTTATTTTCTAATCAATCGTTGTTGAAAACTTGCAGCACAAACTGCAATCAAAATCTTATAAAAGGAATAGAAAAGAAAATGAGATCCAAAGAGGGGTGAAGATATCTTGTGAAAAATAAGATGTTTACCTGTTGAAAACTTGCAGCACAGATATTTGGTGAAACAATGATTGGTTAGAAAATAGTAATAGTTTCTATTTTTTATAATTTATGTTCTAAATTTTCCTTTTTAGGCAATGGGAGTATCTGATTGAACACCCAGATTGGAGAGAAACCTTTCCCAGGAAGCAGCCACGAGTCTTTGAGAGGGGTGGGGATGGAGGATGGAAAAGGTGCTGATTACAGTTATGAATTTCTTGGCACAACCTTTATGAACAACCAGATTGGAGAGAAACCTTTCCTAGGAAGCAGCTACAAGTCTTTGAGAGGGCTGGGGATGGAGGATGGAAAAGGTTGTGCCCAGAACCTCATAAAGGTTGTGAAAAACTTCATTTGAATATTTCCCATTTGGAAATTGACTTTTTTGTTTGGGTCAAAATCTTAGTGATTCTTCCAAGCGCCTGAGAAACTTGCACGTCTTAGTTTGAAGATGACTATATACAGTGACATTTCTGTTGCACAAAATCCAATCTGAACTGCTATATTGTACTAGATCAAACAAATTGGTGTGCTATTTTTCTGAGGTTGCCAAACTGGGTATGCAAATCATTCAGTGCATTGATCTAATATGTGACTGGTATGGTTCATTTGGATTGAAATTGTGATTCCAATTAGCTTTTATTAGAGACTAATTTTACAAGTCAGTTGCATGCTGAATTGCTTCCTGGTTATTCATCAGCTGTAGCATAGCTTAAAAAGCTGTTTGTAGTGCTTTTGCTTTTGTTCCCAGAGGTGTATGCATGTGTTCCGGTTTATTTTTTTTGGTTTTTCATTGATGCTTAAATGAGCAAGATGATTATGCAGTTTTTGTGGATTAGAGTAAAATGCAGCTAAAAAGCAATAGATCAGTGCATTGTCATCAAGGTTCTACCACTGCGTTTAGTAAAGTTTGGTGAAGCTCAAATTTGAGCAATATCAGTTGAAGGTTTATATGTGTTGCCTTCGTTTGCTTCAAGAACTTTAATTATACCACTACTATTTAGTGTTGAGGGTAAATTGCATTTTTGGTTCCTCAATTTTTAAAGGTTCGATTTTGGTCTAATCCCTCTGTCTAAAAGCCGTGAAAGTTGAAATATTGTAAAAACATTCAGTTTCAAGGGCAAGTGAAACTCTACGAACCCAGCTAAAAAATAATAATAAGAGCAGAATCGTTGTACAAATGGCAGGAAGCCGCAATGGTGGACCACCTATCCACGTATAACACAAAAAAGGTATTGATGTAAAGAATCTAAAGTAACATCCATTTCACATGCACGTTGGATTCCTTTGAGTGGATTATAGATGTATATATGTAAGGAATTTTACAGCATTAGATACAACTTTTAACGGCTGTATTGAAAGTTTCTCTCACGTGTGTGTAATATTATTTATATATGTAAACTTGATGAGAAGGTATCTCGTGCATTTGTTTTATACATCCTCCTTTTTAAAGCTTGTGAATTCTTTACGATTGTCGGGTCCACACTCCACATAATATAAAAGGAAAGATGCATATATTTGATGCGTGAGATTGTTATTGAAATTCCACGTGTATTTGAAAGAGACATTATATAAATCTATTATATAAGATGTTACATTTGTAAGAATTTTAGGTAGCTACTAGCTAGAGTTTTGAAATGTAGAATGGCTGCAAGGTTAAGATGGAAAAAAATCAACTTTAAACTGCGCCACGTGTTGCATGTGGAGAATCCTACACTCTGATTTTATTTGACAGAATTCCCGGATGCTTTCTTGTTCAATCTATGTTTTGGGTAGCTTGTTTTTGGTGCCATCATCTTTTTCTTTTAAATTTTTTGGATACTTGTTTAACTAACTTTGAACAAGTAGGCAATAAGTAATCAACAAAAGGTAACTTTCAAACACACATATATGTGTTTGGCATAACATATTTTCATTGTCTTTATTTTATTCGAAGTGTTTCTACTAACAATAGAAAAAGAGTGAAAGACTCCATCTACCGTAACTTTTTGGTTTAGCCAATCTGGTGGAGCAAAATTTACCATTTCATCACTTGTTTTACTTGGGCTTAAAAGAAAAACACATAACCAACACCTGTTATGGTTCGAGTGAGCCCCTCAGGTACTGTCGTATTCAATGTTGTCTAAAACTCAATGTTTTGTGTGGGAAAGAAAAGCAAGGTCGACACGACCAAAGAGCAAGAAATATCTTTTTCTTTTGACAGACTTGTCAAAGAGACAAACTTGAGTTGAGTATGTGTGTAGTGCCAGTGCAATCCGTACATATTTAATGAGATAAGGCTCAGAGACAGAGGGCTGTAGGTTTGTAAGGGGAGAGGAGTGTGTGATTTAAAAGATGGAAAAAGACTTTGCTGGAAATTATGGGTGGATGTAGGTTTCTTGGAAGTTGAGAGAGAGAAGTAGAGGACGGTTTGGCATTCTCAACTCACAATATAGGTATCTCTTTCTCTAATATTGTGTAAAAGTACAATAACATTTGTATTTTTTTTATATTAAAAATTGAAGCCTAAAAAATTGTATATTGTCAAGAGTTATATAACTCAACCGATATTTTATGATGTTTTTATCAAACAAGTCCAATTTTAAACTTAATTCTTCCTTTCAAATTACTGTTTGGTAAGAGATTTATAATAATGTTGTTTAAGTGTTGTGAAAATACGTGTTGGCGAAAAAGTGTTGTGATATTTAAATAATAAAAATTGTTGTTTAAATAACAATACCAAACTAGCCCTGAATTATTTAAAAAAAAAAAAAAACTGCATCTCCAAGGCAAACAACACGTTTAAAAGCTTGTCTGGACTTGCTTTATTTGTTTGGACTTTAGGTGTAAAATGATGGCCCTTGGAGAGGAAATAGCCAAATTGGTCCATTGGGCCAAGCTAGACTCAATTTCATAGGCTAATTTCATTGGGTCTAGATCCTAAGTCCTGAACACCCACATTCAAAACAAACCAAAAAAGTACACCAACCAACCAACCAAGATCGAAAAGCCAGAAACTGTTGGGCCAATTGGTGAGAATAAAAAAAGATTCGCTCCATAAACAATTTGAATAAAGGACATCCTAGCTATTCTAATCAATACACAGGGACAACATCGTAAATTAAACAGAACATCACAGAGATGCTGAGTCACCATACCCAGTTGCGTGCTCTGATCAATTATTCGGTACAATTCAATGTATGGCACTTTTCTTTTGGATTTTACTATCTCATTATATAAGTATTATAAAATTAGGTATCATTATTTAAAAAAAAAAAAAAAAATATTAGGTATCACCGATCATATTTAATTTTATTTAATTTTACATTAATTGGTAAGATTTTTTTAGTAAAACTTATAATACTATTAGCGTTTTTCTATATTTTTTTATAAATGAGTTTAGGAGTACATCAAATCACACACCTAATTTTGTAGTTTACTATTATAATAAACTGTGAGTAGTGAATACTTTTTGTTTACTACCAATTTTAGTTAACCATTCACAATTTCACAAGTTAATAATTTATTAAATTAAGAGTCCATTTGAGAACAGTTTATTTTGTTGAAATTGAAAATTTTTTGTTGAAAGTACTATAGATAAAGCTAAAAAATAGCTGAAATAGTATTGTGAAACTCATGAATAGTATCAAAAAGTGTAATAAAACCCATGAATAGTACAAAAAATAGACTAAATAATAAAAAAAGTTGACTTTTTAAGTCAATGCCAAACGCATACTAAATGTAAAAATAAGTCCATATATGATACATACACATAGAATTTACCTTTATACGAGAGAAAGATGTTAAATTTATAATATTTAATTAAAACTAGAATAAGAATTCATTCAAAACTAGATGATTTCACAACTCTAGACTTATTCAAAGTTGAGTTAGTGATGAATTAATGAAAAAAAAAATTATATTGTAATAACAAACATATCTTATCATGTCAATATATAAATAAAAAAATAAAAAAAGGAGAAGTAAATTTGTTTGTCTCTAGCATACAATTATCTCAAAAGTTGTCTGGTTTAAAATAACCACAAACCCCAAAAAAGCAAAAGCAAAACACTCATCCAAAATCACAACAGCATAAAAAAATAAAACCAACCTTAGCTAAACTAGCTTTTTTTATATATATTTTTAATTTGAATGAAACCCAAGCCAAACCAAATTGGAGGGACAAGTTTATAGATACTATTTATATACATATATGGTACTACCAAAAAAAAAAAAATCACAAAAAAAAATGAAAGAAACAGAATCACAATCAGAAACAAAAACGAAAACGAGTAGTAGTAATTGCATAACAACAACGTCGTCGTCGTCGTCGTCGTGGGGAACATGGGAGGAGCTATTGCTAGCGTTCGCAGTTAAACGACACGGTTTCAAGGACTGGGACTCCGTCGCCACCGAGCTCAGTCTCCACTCTTTCAAACCCTCCTCCTCCTCCTCCTCCTCCCCTCCTCCTCTCCCTCTTCACTGTATGAACAAGTTTCGCGACCTCAAACGCCGCTTCTCTCTCCTCACCAACCACCAAAACGACGTCGTCGTCGCTGCTGATGCTTCTTTGACGCGGAGCGAGAACGAAGAAAACGAAAACGACGTCGTTTTTTACGATGCGTGGTTGGACGAGCTCAGAAAACGCCGTGTCGCCGAGCTTAAACGTGACCTCCAACGCTACGACCTTAACATCGTGTAATTATTATTTTTTAATTAATTAATTATTATTTTTTTGGTTTTTTTTTTTTGATTTTTGGATCTGAGATTTTTTTTTGGTTTTGGTTTTTTGAAGGTTGTTGGAGAAGAAGGTGAAGAAGTTAGAGGAGGAGAGAGAGAGCGAGGAAAAGCCAGATCTGGAGGGAGATGGATCTGGAAATGGCGAGCCGGGAGGGGATGAGGTGTCTCCGGTGACCGGAGAGAATTCCGACAAGGATAATCGGTCGTTTAACGAATCGAATTCGACCGAGGGTGAGAAGTCCGGGGAGGGAGCTAAATCGGAGGGTGAACCGGTTAAAACCGGTTCGGACGGGCCGGATCCGGGCAGGGAGGACATGGAATCGGGGGAGGATGTGGCGGCGGCTCAGTCCGAGTCGGAGAGGAAAGGAGGCGGTGACTCGTCCGAGTTGCGTACGGACTCGGCGGCGAGGGGGAGCAGCGAGGTGCAGAGCTCGGCGAGCCTGACGGGGAAGAGGATGAGGCGGAGGAGGAAGGAGGTTTCCGGCGGCGTGGAGTCGCCGGAGACGGTGGAGGTGGCGGTGAAATCAGAGCCGCTGGTTGAGATTTTGGAGATAATCCGTGCGTGTGAAAACAGCTCCTTATTCGAGCGCCGACTTGAAAGCCAGGTAATTGGTCCGTTTGTTCTTCAAGGGCATTTTCGGTATTTAAAAATCATTTCTATATTTTGGTTTTTTACAATAAAAAAATTATTATTATTTTTTTTTAAAAACTTAATTTTTGGATAAAATAAATGAAATAAATAACGACAAATTAATACCCGAACTCACATAAAAGGAGATTCTTTGTACGTGCGTGTCAAGTGTCGTTAGTGAGAAAAAAATTATTTTATATATATTTAAAAGATTTTGATATTTATTAAAAAAAAGGTATGTATTAAAAATATGAATTAGTTGTCATATTATATTTTTATTTTCAATAAATTAAAAAAAATTATCGTGATGAATTGTGTTCATGTGTTTACTTCTTAGATCGCATGAATGTATGGGTTATTTTCTAATATGTTTATTAGGGTCGTTTAGTGTTACAGACTTACGATGATAGTGCTTTTATGGTAATTTAATAGTTACAATAATGATAGAATGATTTGAATATTGGACGTTTAAAATGATAGAAGATTCTAACTATTAGGTGATAGTTATTTTATGATAATTCAATAATTACAATAGAGATAGAGTAATAATTACAATGAAGATAGAATAATTTGAATATTGAACGTTGAAAATGACAAATAGTTCCAACTATTAGGTGATAGTAGTTTTATAATAATTCGATAGTTACAATAGAATAATAGTGATTTAAAAATTGGACGTCTAAAATGTCAAAAGGTTCCGACTATTAACGCGGAATGCTAGAAATAAATTTTTATTTAAAAAAAAAAAAAAGTTGAATGTGTAGGTGCATTAGGATAGTGGTTCACATGCAAGGGTTTCTGTGATTTGTTGGTGGGGTTTTTTATTTATATTGGACACTTTAGGTCGTGCGGTTGAGTATTAATTACTGTCCAATAATTTAGGACCACTTTTGTCTAGTTCGGCTTTGGTTTTACAAGTTGGGGTTAAATGGTCTGACCCACATATCGGTACGGGTCCATTCACCTCTCCGAGAGAAAAAGAAGAAGCTTGCTGCATGCGCATGACTTACTTACCACAATTTCGTCCTACCTTCTCCAAAGAAAAAAAAGATACTAGGGTACAAGCCAAGGTAGATAAGAAAAAGTCATTGACCAATTCAGAGTTATGAGAGAATTTACTAGCGGTTTAACAATGTTAAGTCAAGAAGGCTTGTTTACCAAATTTGTGTCATTTTTCGTTAAAAGAGAGTTGTTAAGAGTTCTTCGAGAGTTTGACTATTTTTTTCGAAAATTTATTACTTATACATATTAAATAATTATTCTTTGAGAGTCTGACTATTAAATAATTACAAAGAATAGTTTTCCGAGACGATTTCAAGATGTTGGGAGTTTTCAAATCCAATGCCTTCTGGATTTAATAAAATCTTAAAAACTGGACCAATTGTTTGAAATTATCATTATTCAATACTTTGAATTTTATCATAAATTTAATTAGTGAAATTCATTGTTTTGATGAGGAAATAAATATTATTTTGAGACTATCGAATAATTACTAGGGTTTTTGAAAAATTGCATCCACATGAAGAAAATGAATTTTTGCATGCTGATTTCGTAACACTTGCATAGTCTTTTGGATAAAATAGCTGACGTGTGGTGTAAATTAAAATTATAATCCGAAATTTTGAATTTTCATTTTATACCAAAATCTATAATTTATTGAATCAAGTCATGAACCCACTTTTTGTTGCTTTTACCCAAAAGAAGATAGAGAATTATTTGTTTCTTTTCTCTTTATATAGGAAAGTAACAAATATATTTTGGGACAGAACAAAGTGACGTCGTTCCGATTTCTCACACACGCACCACTTTGGAGGGCTAGGAGCCTAGGGAAAAAAAGAGCAACATATATATATATATATATATATTTTTTTTTTTATTAATAAATAATAATAAAAATTAGAAAGATGTTACGGTTACAATATTTTTATAACAAATTACAGGTTATTAGTTGTTATTGGTTCAAATTTAAACATAATATTAAGATTACTTTTTTTTTCTAATAATAACCACCAGTAACAAAATATTGTGAAGATGATATGTACGGATCATTTCTCTAAAAATTATTGTGGCTTAAAATAGTGCAACGTGGTCGTGTAACTTCATTACTTTTTAATCGGAAATACGTGGCATACATGCGGAGGATGTCAACCTCCACGGACCCACTTGGCGTGTCTTCTTTATGTCTTTGCCTTGTTTTAGCGTCCCAACCGTTCATATTTCTATGGTCTTTTGTGTTTGAATAATTGCTACTTTTCTTTATAAAGAAGAATGAATAATTGGTACTTTGATATGAAAAAATATTTTGTATCCAATAATACTATGTTATTTATATTAAAATCTAATAAACGAGAAATATGTGTACAAAAATAATTATTCACTAATACATGTCTTTTAATTGTTAATGGATTAATTATTTTTTATTAATATATTTCAGAGTTATTGAATTTTGATATTACTGATATAGTATCATTTGATACTAAATACTTTTTACAGAAGAAGTTAGGCAACTATTAAGAGCTTTTTATGAGGTTTTTTTCCTTTATCTATAGGTTTGAAGATAGAGATAATCATAAGTTCGTATCAAAACAGTTTTCTAGTTAAGAAAAATGAATGTTTAAAGTTTTGGATAAACTCTTTCAAAATATTTTAAATATTTTTTAATGTAGTTTTGATAAAAACGTGTATTCTCATGTAGCTATTAATGCTTGAAAGCGAGCGTGATTTTTTCTACCTGATTGACTTTAAAAAGGGTAGTTCTAGAAAGAGCTCACGACAACAAGACTAGAGTTTGAAATGAACTCTTCTTCTTTCTCTCTATTAAGATTTTTTTTTTTTTTTTTTTTTTTTTTTTTTTTTTTTGTCATCGTGATTTGCAACGTGTAATTAATTAAGTAGTTAAAACTAGAATATATATTTTAAATTTCCGTTTGAATTTAGAACCTGTAGTTTTTGCTTGGGACAAGGTCTTTTTTATTTATTTTATGAAAAAAATTATAATGTATTGGTAGCGACAAGGTGGTGGTTTTCACTTTTCACTTGTTTACCGTGAGTGTGAGGATTTCCATGCAACGTGCTTAATTGGTTGCCGTGAAAGAGGCCCCATGAGTTGGTTGATGTTGTGTCATCATTATCCCTCTACCTAAATGTTTTATAAAATCAGACCATCTCATTGACTTTCTGGTTTTGTGGGCCTACCGAGGCTAAAAAAAAAAAAAAACCTCTGGGCCCCCAATTTTCCATTTATCGTTCGAAATGCTTCTCGGTTTAGATATATCCCTTTAGGGCCATAACTCGGACCAAAAAACAGAGATGCTTTCAATTACAAGAACTATACATTTCATTGTTAAATTAGGCTTTAGCCCGTTTAGGAAAAACAATACTTCTTCCCATATATCAAAGTGCAAAAGAACGATTTATTTATTTGGTTTTATTTATGACGAGTAAAATTTACACATTACAAAACTTGAGATAAAAAATCTTACATAAAAAAAAAAAGTTTTAAGTCTTCTAGATTTACTTTTTTTTTCCTGTTTTTTTGGCTGGATAGTGTACTATACTACTATATATTCAACAAATTTAACATTATTATTTGAATGAGAAGGTATCATTTATATAAATCATGCTGGGTTTTGTTGGTTGAAAGAGTTCTCTACCTGTTATCAAGTTGTTTGAAGAAACAGTATATTTGTTGATGAAATTTCAAAAGGAACAAAATGAGAAACAAATTTTGTCTAATTACTTTGCAGGAAACTGACAATTACAAAAACATGGTCCGGCAACACTTGGATTTGGAAACAATACAAAGCAGACTTCAAATGGGCACCTATTCCTCTAGTACCCTCACATTCTACCGGGATCTCTTGCTCCTCTTCAACAATGCCACCATATTCTTCCCCAAATCCTCCATTGAATTAACCACTGCCCACCAACTTCGCCACCTTGTGTTAAACAAAATCAAGAATGAAATCCCAAAACCAAACCCGAAAGAAGATTCACCTCCACCTTCACCAATAACAGTACCAACACAAACACCAACACCAAATGCAATTCCAGAACCTAAACCTGAACTAGAAAGAACTGATTCATTGCTTGCAAAGCAGAAGTCATCAGCTCCTATAATAGTTTGCCGTAAACGAAGCTCCATGTCAGCTAAACCTTCCTCTGCTGTCTTTGGTCAAAAGGACAAGCAAGTAAGTGATGAGAAGAAATCAGTTATTGATATAAAGCCACCTCCCGTTAAGCCCTCTTCCACCAATACAGTGGAAGACAATAGTGTGATTAAAACTCACTCGAAGGAGAAGCCTATCACTGGAGCTAGAAGCTTAAGAAGGGGTAACAAGAACTTGACAAACAATGTTAGTGCTTCTGGCAAGAAACAAAGCACGAGTCCTGGATCAAAAGCCAGTTCAGGTAACAAAGTTGAGAGTTCCAAAACTGACAAGAAGAAAACTGAAGCATTGCCATTGGAGAAAAAGCGAAGCGCAGCGGATTTCTTGAAAAGGATTAAGAGTGGTGGTGGTGGTAGTAGTAAAGAGCAGAAAAGGAGACTTAGTGGGAAGGAAGATAATAGTAGGAAAGAGAGGGTGTTGAGGCTAAGTAGCGATAAGAAACTTGTAAAGGGGGAGAGTAGTCCATCAAAGAGGAGTGTTGGAAGGCCACCAAAAAGGGCAGAGGCGAGTCCAGTTTCAGCGAAGCGTGGAAAGAACAGTGGGGGAAAGGAAGTGGCAGCCTCAAATCGGCCAAGAAAGCGGGCTAGGAGGTGATGAAAATGGCTTCTGCGGTTGGTTTTGTATATTATGTAACTTTAGGTTAATTATTTACCACTGATTAGTATTTGTAGATCTTCTGGTGCCTATGAGACTTAGCTCAAATGGAATCTTCTTCTCTCCTAGAAGCTAGGAAAGCTAGGACGAGGTCCTGCATTTAAGACCTATTGATGTATGTGTAACTTGAAAAAAGAAAGAAAGTAGTTGTAGACCGTCTGGTCCCTGTAAGTCGTATTTTTTCCTTTTGCCTGTTGGCATGTACAATGCGTTTCAGACGGAATGCATAACTAGTGTGTACTGTTGTTTAGTTTGTGAATGAATTTATCCTTTTCCAATGCTTTATAACCAGGTACATAGCCGTTGGATACAAAAATTATAACAAAGCATGATGAAAATGAGTGTTAGTCATAGGCAGCGTAATAGATCGGAAACTTGGAGTTGCTTCAATCCTATGTGCATGATGTTTGTGCAAAGGGTTGGGTTATCAAACCAAAAAACAAAAAGGAAAAAGAAAGACGAGTCAAGTAATCTCATTAGATTATGGCTAAAGTGATGGTCAGGATGACTCGTAAATCCAATGGCATGAAAGAAATTCATAAAGAGCACCCTCCATTTTTCTTGAATTTGAGCAGGGTTGATTATGATTAAAGTGAGAGTTCAACTAGGTCTTTCTAAAGCTTAACCAAACCTGAGCTTGAACATGTCCAGCAAGTATAAGCCTGCTTCATTCACACCACTTCTGGCATAGTAGGAATTAAGAAACAAACCCAGCTACGTTTGCATAAATATATATATTTTTTAATTAAATAAAGCATAATGTTCCTCAAATATGTTCTCACTTGCCATGCAAATTTTCCATATAGACAAATCTAACTGTATTTATTTTTCTTTATATATGAGAATATAAAGGTGCAGCTCTGCAGAATTCATGTCTCTTGCTAATGCTATGGTCCCATTGGAATTGTCCAATCTACATAATAGTGAAAATACAAATCATGGAGATTAAAGTACATGTAACTTCTGGTTTTTAAGGAATATAGCATTGGAGAGTTTGGCGTTTATCAGAAATTAACCCATCTAATCATTTTCTCACACTTCCCCCCATTCTGCATATAGGTATCATATTTGTTTCAACAACATAAACGTTAGCCTAGCCATATGAAAAATTCTGCAGAATACTGTTATCTGGTCTGCAGTTTGTGATAGTCTCCATGACTTCTTGTTCAAGTCTTCTCCATCTTCTTTGGACATCACCATTGAATAACATATTTTGCACAAAATTAAGGTGTTGTGATCACTAATGAAACTGCTCTAAGTTTGTTGTATTTGTTCATGCACTTCTTTTCCTCTTTATGTGGAACCTGCAAGAACAGCAGCATGAAAAATTAGAAAAGGCGAGGGAGGGAAAGGTTGTGGAGAGGGGATGGAAATTGTTTAATTCTATTTTCTACATGGGATCCTTCTCTTACCCATGTCCTGCTATCATCCAAGTCAAGAAGTGTGGCAAACTGAACTGCAAAAGTGCACGAGCCACGTGAATTGAAGGATGTTTAATCCTTAGTGTTGATAGATGCTGCCACAAAAAGAACAACATGAAATACACTTCATTTCTAATTCAAGCAATGAAGCAAAGAGAAGCATTAACATGATGTGATGCAAAAAGCAGGAGGAAGATAACTCACAGACAGAGGGCCAGGTGAAAATTCCATGTAAGGTTGGTAAGTGTCAATCATTTTTGATGCCATTCTGCTAGCTGCATGCACTGTGCTAATACGGAACATTCTTTTCTTCTCGTATCTATTCATGATGAAGTCACAGAATTAGAATGCAGGGTAACCGAGTAAGAGTTTTTTCCCCCACTAAGACAGATTACCTTCTTAGTGTTGAGGCAATTTCATAAGACTGTTGAACATCTGAGCCACTTTTGGCCAACTTATCAAGCTCAAGTATAAGCTGGTAACAGTCCTGCACATACAATTGTTACCATAATTTGCCTATAGGCACTTGGAAGAAATCTTTATCACCAACCTCAGGCATCCATTAGTAATAAATTTCATTTGCAATCTATCTGCATTTTCTGAGTATCAATGACCAAAGTATCCAGTAGCCATGCCAGATAATTTTCATTGCATTTGACAGGACATGGTTATGCTTAAATGAATATATAACAAAAGAATACTACATAAAAATAAAATTTCATGAGAATATTCATTTCACAAAATCCTAAAATTATCCATTTCAGAAATGGTTCTAATAAAATTACTTTGTTGTCATGAGAAACAAATAACGAGGGTTATCCACATGCTCCTCAGAATGTCTAAGTAGCTAGAGAGTATATACGTCTATTCACAGATAAGATACCTCAATTGCCATGCAACCCCCTTGGCCGAAATTAGGCTGCATAGGATGAGCAGCATCACCTAACAGGGTAACTCGTCCATTTCCCCAGCTGTAGATCATGTCTCTGTCGTAGATGTCTCTCCGCAAAATCATGTGCTCGGGTGTTTCCCTGATTAAAGTAATCACTTCATTACACCAGTTTCCGAACAGCTCCAGAAGCCTCTTCTTTTTACCTGCGACATTTAATGCATGAATACATGTAATTGACTCTTATTAGTTTGTTAAGGATCCATAGCCAATCCCAAAATTTTAGGACTAAGGCCTCTTTGTTAGTTGTTTTAGTTACATAAGTGAGATAAATTTAGTTAGCCAAAACATTATCATGAGAGAGAGAGAGTTACCTTCGGGAGGATCGGTATTTCTTTGGGGTTCCTTATGGAAGGCATACCATTGCATTTTCCCATTCCCAACATCTGAAGCAACAAAGTACTGATTCAATCCTAGGAACACCCGATACCTTCAAACAGAACACTAAAATAAACAAACAGAATGCATAACTACTCAGCATCTCTACATATTCTTATGTCATTTTAAATACATCTATAAGCTAAGGTTGTGATTATAAATCCAGGTAACATACCCAACAATATCGATATATGGTGGCACAAAGTTAGTTAGTCCACTATAGCATGTATAACTTGAATAATTTGCTTCCTGCTCCCCAAACAATTTTGAACGCACCTAAAGGGAAAGTTGAACAATAATTTGAAACTTAAAAGTGAGGAAGAAGTAGTATTACGCTGGAGTTGAATGATAGAGATGGGCTAGATAACATACTATTGACCAAATTCCATCAGCTCCAACTAATATATCTCCATCATACTGCTGTCCATCTTGAAGTATAGCTGTTACCTAATGAACCATGAAAGGGCAATGAAATACATACAGAAATTGGTTTATTAGAATTCAAGTTGTTAAAACATTTCAAAACCTTGTTGGGGTCTTCCATGAAGTCCACAACTTTAGACTTGTTTCTCACAATTTCAGACCCAACTGCATTGATTAAGATGTCTTGCAATTCCATCCTACATATTACTTGAGTAATAGGAAGTCCCCTCCTTACAGCAGGAGTAAAAAGGTCAAACTTAGTAAACCTGAAGCAGAAGGGACACAGAAATTTTGACATCAATTACCAGCAAATAAACACTAATTTAACTTCTTGGTGGGTCTTATGGGAATAAGAACCATAAATTTATCAGTCAAGCTCGATGGATGGAGGTTATGTCAATGTCAGGGGTAGAAGCATCACATAAACTTCTGAGACTGATACAATCCAGTAAGTTTTGACAACGTGCATTAACTGTCATGAAATAGCTATTCAACTAATGGTGGGTATCTTTGCTTATGACATTCAGCACTCTTTTAAGTACAGTTCCTAACGCATACCTTTGATTCTTCAATTGAATACAACCACATTGTCAGTATAAATAATGGTATCTTTTTCAAGGACAATTAAATTCAGTAGTTTGTTGGTCAAAGCAGCCACATGGTTAAATTTAATTGGAGAACATAAGCTACAACACCAAAGAACTGTCGATCTGAGCAAATCAACTACATGAAAAGTCAGCCAAAGAGCTTAATAGGCAATCAAGGAAGACTATGAGAGAAAAAGGTCACCACTTACCATTCACCAGAGACACCATCTGCAAGGCCATTGATCCTATTGCCAGTAACACAACCTGCTTTCATAATTTGCTCAGCAACATTCTCATCTATCTCTTGCAACACAGCCAAAGCACTACTTAAGAGTTGAATAGGGCCACGGTGCCTACCCTCACCTCTCACTGCACTCAAATCCTTCTCAAAAACCTTTACTTCAAACCCTCTATGCTTTGCAGCCAAAGCCAAGACTAGCCCCCCTATGCCCCCACCTGCTATCAGAATCTTAAGTCTCTTTCTTCCTTCACTGTTCTTTTCATCTGACTTTAGATCACCATTACCACCTTCACATCTAACAAAATAGCTTCTCATACTGGCTTTTTTAGCTCCAGGGTGAGGAATTTTATTACATGTCTGGTTTTGATTGCATGGATTAAGGTACAAGAGAGATGCCATTCTTGTTCAGGAAACAAAAAGCTAGAACATATGCTTAATGGATTGCTGTGTTTATGTGGAAAGCACCGAGTTGACAGTCACTATATAACACAAGTACTTTTGCCTGTTGTGCAATGCATGAGGTAGGTCCGTTGAAAAGACTTCTTTTTCTCAGATAGTGCTAACCAAACTATACGCACCAAAGGCAAGGAAAAGTCCAGAGATAAAAATTACATCTCGAAATTCACCAGAAAAAAAAAAAAAAAAAAAAAAAAATGAAGAGGTTAAGAATGTTAAGAGCATTCCCATCCACAATTTTTATTCTATTTTATTTTACTGTCTTAAAAGTTATTTTATTTATTATACTATATTATTTTAGAACATATTTAATATCTCAACTTTTATTTTTCTATTCAACTCATTAAAATAATATATACTACCCAAAAAAAAATATAATCCAATCTCTCTCTCAATAAAATAATATATGCTAGCCAATAAAAAAATGAAATTTAAATTTACAACGGGTGAACAGTAACTTGTATGTGTAGAAGTCCACTGTAGCACTATTGTAAAACTTTTTACAAGTACAAGACCAAATAATTGGGTTATTTTGTGCTTTGATGCTAAAATTTTCCTATATATATAATTTACAATGCCTAATGTGAACGCTCTTAGCCGAGTCATGTTACAAATAACTTTTTTTAAATAATTTGTTTACAAAATTTTTCATAAGTTTGAAGATAAATTGTTATTGATTTCTATATAGGTTCACTATTGACAACATTTTATTATCTTTCACCGATAAGTTGTTACCTCAATTATTATGAAAAAAATATTATGCCGACAGATTTCTTGTTAATACTTTCAATTTCTTCTAATTTTTATTTAAATATAAGACATAATATTTTTTTAAAAAATACAAAATGAAAATGAGAAGGATATGAAGGATTTAGGACAGATCCTTTCTCAAAGAAGTGTTTCAGCTTAAAAAAAAAAAGTGCTTTTGACTTTTTATGACAAACATTCATCAAGAAATGAATAAAAATGTGGGAGGCATGGAGCACATAAATAAGGAGTCATTGGCTCATTGCAAGTGAATTAAGTGGGAAAATATTTTAAAAAATAGGGGCCCGTTTAATAATGTTGTTCTAGTAACGTTGTTTAAGTGTTGTGAAAATACATGTGAGTGAAAAAATATTGTAAAATACATGTTGTGTTATTTAAACAACGAAAACTGTTGTTCAAACAACATTACCAAATAGGCCAATCTTTAGAAATATATATCTTTTAAAGGGTTTCATTTGCTTCAGTTTTCTTTTTGGTAAACAATTTGCTTCCAGTTTCACATGCTACTGAGTGAAGCCTATAATATATTGGACGGGTCTGTATAATATCCAATACACTAGCACGAACAAGCCCAACTCAATACTATTAATTTTTCAAAAGAACCATTATCATTCCAATATAAACATTGAACCGTGATTTATTTACTTGTTTCAATACTGTTTTCCTTGTAGTCTTTCTAAAAGCAGACAAAAAGTGGGAAGTAACTTTCGTAAAATTAATGTCACTTTCTTGATTTGTTTGAAGGTTAACATGGATGAGATTTCAAAGATGCACATTCTCTGAGCATTGTTAAAGTTCCATACGTGTTCTAATTTGTTTGGAGAGAAGAGCTGTCTACTAAGAAATAATTGCACGGTGGGGGCTGCTAAAGACTGCATATCGAGCTTTTGGTCCCCATTAGTCACTGTCACACAAAAGGGTAAGCATGTCGCTTGGCTTACTGGGAAGTCATTAAAAATACGTTTATCTTGCCATTTAATTGAAAGTATTTTCTTTTATTTTCTATCTATTTTTGGATAAACAAATGTACCAAAGATTACCAACTATTTACAGAAAACAGGATATATATCCTGCTCGGTGGTTGCCCAAAACTTTTATTAAAATTTTAGTGCTAAGAAAATAAAATTGCTATCGTCTGATATAAATAAATAATAAAAATTAAAAATTAAAGTACTCATCAAAACAAATAAGTAGTACCTGGTACTAAATAGAAGATGAGATGAGAGGCCAAATGAAAACAATTTTAAAAGAACATGTCCCATTGCAAAACCTCATGCTAAATATATAACGATGATTTGAGAGAGAGAGAGAGAGAGATGCTACGCATTAATAACACAAATTTATACAGGACCACCACACGTTAATCACTAACGAAATAATGTATTGTACACTAGCATCAGCATCTCCTAAGTGAACTCAGTTAACCAATAAATTATTAACCCAGAAGCTACAACAATACCCATCCATCCCTACAATAGCACTATCCTACTAATTGTCCCAAGCCCAGAGTCATCCCCAGCGGGGGAGAGAGAGAGAGTTGGAAGATGGTAGTATCATACTAGAAAGTAACCTTCAAATCAGATTTTTCCATTATAAAATCTTAACACTCTATCCATCATATTAACCTCCTCCAGCCTTAAAATTGTATGTTATAATCCTGCTTTCTGTTGTAACCAGTCCCTAATCAATCTCGATCCATTGACTGCCCAAGCGAGAACTGGTGGCCACCCTCATCTGTTTAAAAAAGAACAATAATGGGGCATTAAAATGAATCAAGTCAAATAATTAGCTTTAATTAGGGGGGTAAAAATGTGTGAATTATGGGTCCATGGGATAAAAAACAAGTTCATTCTATTTCCAAAGCTAAGGAATAACAAGGACTTCTTTGATGAGATTTATCATCAAATGCTAAAGACCGAAGGACACATTCAACATCCATGGACTGCTTAAACAGCCCTTATTGCTGCACACAGTTCTAATGTTAGCTTATATAGGGCAACCTAAGCTCCTGAGAATAATGCAAGGTAAGATCAAATAATTGTACCGCTTTCACCATCAGAAATCTCATTAAGCCTTGAAATTGCGTCAACAAGTGCTTGTTCTTGCTCCTGCAATGATGTATACATGCTGTTTGAGCAAAGAGATGTGAAAGCAACAACAGCTTGAGAAAAAACTCAAGAGTGGGGGCACCCTCGACAAAATACTTGAGAAGGGGAAGGGAGGGGGAGAGAGGGGGGGGGGGGGGGGGGGGGTGTTATTTCTTTCTTACCTTCAATGCTTTCTTGGCTCTCTCAATTTCAAGAGGATCTGGATGATTTGCACCAAAAACTCTCTCCACCTATCCAAATTCCCCAGAAAATTATACAAATGTAAAGAAATTAAAAAGTTTACAATTACAGATGAGGTTTCACTTACCTCCTTGATTAGAGTATCTGTGTGAAGAATTTTTATATCATCTGGTGCTTTCTTTCCAATTCCATTTTGCGATGGCAGAAAATCTTTTCTGGCATGACCCTTTGTAGCCCCTCGACCTCTTCCTGCACCTGGAATACCATCACGGCCAACAGGTCTATTCATCCCATGACCTGATCCACCATAACCCCCTCGACGGGGGATTCCAGGATCCTCGCCAACCCATTGGATATCCTCAGGGGAGATCTGCATTAAGAACTATGAATCAATAAAAGCAAAATAGAATATGTATGGAACTAATATATTAACTGCCTGATTATACCATACAAAGGGGCATCTTAGGCATCCCAATACTCAGCTTTAAAGCATTTAATACATGTCATGTAGATGTGAAAAGTGCTCTTTTTTTAGTCTACATGAAAGTCCCAACCACATAAATTTTTTTTTATAGGAAATAAAAATTTTATTGATAAATGACTATTTCACAAAGAATAATAAAATAGCCAAAAAAACATGTACAAACAACAAAGAAAAAAGGGTTTATGTACAAGAAAAAAGGAATCTATAAACAACGGAATGGAATCACTTGAAGTGAATCACCAAGCTTGAGACCAATATAACATCCCTGCAAACAATGCTATGAGCCAGTCCCCTAAACGCTCAGAATCCTCACAAAAAAAGACTATTACGCTCCTTCCAAATGATCCACATCACACAATGCAGTACCAAATTCCAAATATTTGACGTGTGCTTCCTGAACCAATTCCTCCATTCAGCCAATAGATCAACCATCCTCTAAGGTAAGACCCAAGAGACTCCAAAGGATCTAAAAGCATAACTCCATAACCAGGAAGCCCCTACACAATGAATCAGGAGATGATCAACATTCTCCGCACTAGACCAACACATACAACACCAATCCACAATCGTGAAGCCTCATCTCCTCAAATTATCACTAGTAAGCATCCTCCCCCATGTGGCTGTCCAAACAGAAAGACACCCTCCGTGGAGCCTTCACACCCCAAATACTTTTTAAAGGAAAAGTGTCAGCACCAGGTCCCCTCAAAGCATTATAGAAAGAGCTAATATCAAAACCTCCATCCATTTTCAACCTCCACCTCACTCGATCCCCATCCTCATTACAGAGAGTATGATACTCCAGTAAATGAAGAAAACCCCCCACCAACTCCACCTCCCAATCATTAAAACCCCATTGGAACCTCACATCCCAACTCCCTCTTTCCCGCACTTTGCCACTCCAACAAATTTGCCACCAACACCTCCTGATTAGCGGCATTCTCAAAAAGAAATGGGAAAGCTACTTTAAGCGGCTGTTCTCCACACCAACAATCATGCCAAAATTGGATTCTATTCCCCAAGCCAACCTCAAATCGCAAATACTGTCTAAAATAATCCCACCCCTTCCAAATACTCCTCCAAAGCCCACAACCATATGTATCCCCTATCCAACATCTGTGACACCAATCCCCCTATCCCTCCCCAAACTTCAAAGCTATTACACGCCTCCATAGCTGTGTCTCTTCGACCACATTAATGGGTGAGGTAATCCACTCAAGCCACAAAGTGTAAAATCAACAATAAGTCAGCAACTAAAAAAATGTAAGTATTGTTGTCTACAAGGAAGCCAGTGAGAGCTGACCCCCATCATCAAATGGCAACCACACCAGTTAAACAGATTCTATATGTTTCAGAATATTCTATATGTTTCACAAAACCTATGCAAGTGTTAAAAAGTCATAATACAGAAATTTGAAGAATATAGTTGGTACAATAGAAATGATGCAAGGCATGGAAGAAACAAACCAAGGCCAAGTGACCAAATAGTCCACTTAGATCGGCCCAGTAATTAGCATAGAATCTCGCAATCTTGTCATTTTATGTTGGCCTTTACTACTATGACTTAAGTTAATTTTATAAATTCATGACATTTTCCTGCTAAAAGAACTGAATAGCATTTGACTTTTAATGGCTTAGCTGGAAGGAGTTGGAGGGAGGGAGGGAGGGAAAAATAAAAGTGGGAAGAGTTCCCAACCGCTGACAAGATGGAGAAAAAAAAAGAAAGGGAAAGAAGCTCTCCATCCCAGGCCCACTTCTACAATCTGCCCAAATGTGGGCAGATATGGATGGAGGTACCAACAAATTTTACTTTCAACTTGTTAAATGAGAAAGGGCATAATGGTCCATAAATGATGTAAGGTTTTCTATTCTCTTTTCTCTTTTTAACATCCAATCAACATGAGAGAGAA
Source organism: Quercus glauca (assembly GCA_023736055.1). Classification (NCBI taxonomy): domain Eukaryota; kingdom Viridiplantae; phylum Streptophyta; class Magnoliopsida; order Fagales; family Fagaceae; genus Quercus; species Quercus glauca. The sequence continues at coordinate 103,663,509 of CM043318.1, forward strand.
TATATATACTTTCCTCTCCTCCCCTTTCCCAAAAGATAAAGCTTTTCTCTCTTCTCCTTTCTATACAAAACTCCAAATTGTGGCATTAGTAAACTTGAAAAGGCTGACATTAAAAGGACGTGAAAACAAATCAAGGGCTGGTATTGAATGGTGTACTAAGGGCCTAGTATCTTTTAGTCTTTTAAGCAGCCTTTTGCCATCCAATACTTCAGGCTTTAGCTTGGGTCCCTTGAATTGAACTCAAACACCAACTTAAATCATTTCCCTATCATTCTTTCTATTCTGTTTCTTTCTTCTTGGATCATACTCTTGGTGCTTATAGTTGCTTCAATCCGCTAGAAAGGCGCTGCACCTTTTCTCTGCAACAAGCAGATCTAAGCCCTTTCTACCACCTTAAAAAGCTTCAGAAAGCTGCAGATTAGAGAGTTTCCGTAGGCCATGGGGAAAAAGCATCAGATATACCTCCGAGAGATTAACCCATTCCCATGTCTCATTTGCACTGCCAATATCATAGACCAGAGCATGTCGCCCCTGACAAAAATTAAAGGATAATATTCAGCCACATAGATTGCTGCAATATAGATTTAAATGCAATCAAGACCAAATATACACCTCAACTGGATTGTGGTCAGTTATAACAGCTTCATAAAAGTTATTGTCATCAGGCCACCTGGTCCTCACTCTCCTCCCAATCAATGGATCAAAAGTTGCTCCTTCGGGATGCTCACCCGCAAGAGCACCAGAAGAAACCCTATTAGCAACCTGACCCCTCCCAGTAGGGCCTGACAAAGGATACTGCTTCATTGAAGAAGCACCAGGCAAAACCTGACCCTGTAAACAAAATGGAACAGTATGGGAACAAACCAATCAAATGCAAAACTTGCAAGAAATCATACACATGAATCACTTACAAATTTTTTATGTTCAACTCCACATTTCATGAATTTAACTTACAGGTTTCTGCTTCTTGCCCTTGGGTCCTGGGATTGATCCTCGCTTTGCGGTGGACGAAGATGGCTGGTGAGATGCTGCTACTGCTTGTTGGTGAAACGTAGGAGATGGTCCACCATAGGATTGTGATGGTACTGGCTGAGAAATCTTCTGTTTCTTGCGAGATGCAGAGACAGTAGGGCTGGGTATTGGATCATGAGCAGCTTGACCAGTACCGAGCATGCCAGATTGATGCCCACCTGCCTGTCTCCACTCCCTAATGACATTACCCAATTCAGCACCCATTAAAAGATGAGAAAAGAGCTGCCTAAAATTTAACAGATCGTACAGACCTTATCCTTCGAATTACATCATCTGCATTAACCCGTCCTAGAAGCTCTCTGTGTTCCTCATTTGATAGTCTCAACTCTTTTCTAAGTTCTGTTATTAAACTTTCCTTCTCCTGAAGAAAATACATTTCATGTAGCAGTCATTTAACCCTGATCAAGCAAATTTAAAGACATTAGATTCCGGATTAAAATAAATGACAAAGTACCCAAGTAATGGCATCAGCTTGAGCTTTAAAGGCTCTTAGAACTGAACTGTATGCTTCTTGCTCAAGTTGGTGAATTTGGGTCTCCATATCAGTTTCACCATACATCCTAGGATATGGAACAGAAGCCACAGCAGATCTTCCATTTCCGGCAACACGCCCTCTAGGAATTCTATTTTGATGTGATGGAGGAAGATCATCATCAGTTCCTGCCATTTTTTTTTTTTTTTGAATGCAAAAAAACCTTTATTAAAGCCAAAGAGTATTGGACACAGCCTAAATTTGGTGAAATAATTTTTTTAGAAAAAATCATGCCAGGGGATGATCACACATGAAGCATGGAAAAATGATCTGATTTGGTTATTGCAAGTTCCAGAAAATAGCTTCTTACAAACAAAGACAATTTGTGTGGGTTGATCCATATAACTCTAACACAAGAAATTACATTGCAAACAAATACGTCAATTCATTAAGACTCATTTGATCAAAAAGCATGTGATGACAAAGATCAGTGACATTTTTTTCAGCAAATAGGCCAGTTCCATAGCATGTTCATTCAGAAAAGTTACTGTAGCACTTATCAAAAAGAAAAAGAAAAAGAAAAAGAAATTTAATCTATTAGTTGGTGATAAAAATTAGAGAATAAGAACTCAAAACAAATGCAAATGGAACTGCACGTACATAGTTGAGAAAACTACAGAACAAAATAGTAAACATAGTACATCTAAAGTGTTCTTAAGTAGCACTCAAGCCAATAAAACTTACGCACTTCAAAACAAATGTGCATTGCTCAATGGAAAAGATGATAGCTGAGGCGCAACTAAAAGTTTGGCCCTTTAGGTATTAAGCAAAAGCTTTGTACCTCAGATTTATGATCCCAACATTCAACTGGCTCCATAAAAGGGGGGACAAATGGCCCAAGTTTAAGGGAAACAGTAGAGAATATGGCTGATCCATTTAAGGTTAAGACTGATGAAGAGTACATCAACCAGATTTTCTCCCCTTCTGGAAATAAAGTTATTCACCATTAAACTAAAAAAATCCCTTTTAGGAAGAACAAGAAGTTCTCCTGAAACTCATGATAGCAAGAAACTACTCCTAGGTTATGAAAAAGAGGTGCAATTTTTTAATGAGTAAGTTTTTGGCCTCGAGGATACGGGGATGGCGGGATTCGAACTAGTACTTCTTGAGGCGTGACCCCAGCCCATTGTGCCTACCACTAGGGATTAACTAGTAGAGACAACAAATCCAGTAAGCTTTAGGAATCTAAACTTTGAGCTGTTTTTATTTACGAAGTTAATTAAAAATGAGTACCCTTTTGCAATGTGACAAGAGTGCAGCTTCACATACATCATACAAAGCATTATTGCAAAATTTCATTCAGGTTTTTTCATTCAAATGTGAACTTCACTTAAGTTAAAACAAAAAGATTTTCTTTTTAACACCATATCTAACCTATTGATAACTTTAACAGTTTTAATCTAAAACATTCGTACATACAAAAGCTCCAATAACATTCAAACACTAAGTCTTTCCATTCTCTAAAACCCAATTGATAAGCTAAAAATAGTTAAGCTCATAAATCATTCAAAAAGCTCAAAACTTTAACACTCAAAAACCCCTAAATTAACAAACCCAGAAACCAAATTCTCATAAAATCCCAATCCCAATCCCAATCCCAATCCCTCAATAATTTCATCACAGTCCAAAAACCCTAAAACCCTAAATTTCTTTCACTCCAAGAAAACCAAAAACCCCCCACCAAGAACATTGACGAAGAAAATTCAAGCAGAAAAATCCCCAAACCCTAATTTCCCTCAAGAAACAAAACACACCCACATAGCAAAAAACCCAAATAACCCAAAAAACACAAAAAAAATTGAAAATTTAGAAGAGAAAAAATGTTTACCACTGCTATCGTAGGGCTCGTAGTCCATAGCCAGCTTAGTACCAAAGCTTTTTTCCCCCCAATTTGAAGAGCGAATAAGAGAGAAAACCCTAAAAGCTTTCACAGAGAAATTGGGAAGCGGAAATTGGTTATAGAGAGAGCTGAGCTTGAATTTGAGCTTGATAAAAATTGGAGCTTGGGAAACGACGACGTTTGGATGTGGATTTGTGATTCTGTGAAGGCGAGGGATTCAACGGCAACTCTCTGATTATTGATGAGAGAGAAAGAGAGAGTTTGGGGTTTTTCGGACTTTGTGTGAAAGAGTGAGCAATACGTGCCACTTTTTTTTTTTTTTTTTTCTTTAAAAAAAAAATTTGTGTGTGAGAGTGAGAGAGAGTGTGTGTGTGTCGGATTTCAAATGGGTTTATGAAGTGGGGGGATGTGTTTTGTTTTCAATTTATGGTTTACTTTGAGTTCCGCTGTCTATATTCTAGACTTGATTCCAATTTACTTTGGGAAAGAATGTGAACGTAGCTAAACATCAATAAAAGTGTCATGCATCAACCTCATCACTTTTTCATTCACAAATCGCGACAAAATTGCTAGGATAAGGTAGAAGGCAAAAATAACTGAATATCATCTTTGATTGAAATCATTAGTAATCTACATTGTTTGAGAAATATTTAAAAATTTATCACTTTTTTAAAACTTGAGTTTCATAATGGTGCTCACTGATCTGTAATTTTTTAATTAAAAAACTCCATGTGGATCTCAAGTTTGATAAACTTGAGTTCCTTGTAAATAAAACTCGAACTCTATAGGCTCAAGTTATGTAAAAATATTTATGCATACTTTGTGTGATTTCTTGTATCATAGAAATAAAATTGATGTTTAAGAGTGCAAAACAGTCTTATGAATTGCTAATGCTTTGTAAAGCTTTGCTTTACAGATATGTACAAGTGGTAGATCAGAGTAATTGCAGGATAGTACCAATGCTAGTGTGGCTAGTTGTAGAGGGCAGCAGGTGTTTCTAACAGTTGAGGGGCAGTGGTAGAGAGATCGCAGACTTCTTGTTTTTCAAAAAGCATTAATTAATGCTATACAACTTAGTTTTTACTGACTTCTTGTTTTGATCAGGAGTGGATGACTTCAATTTGGGAACTCGAGTTTTATACTCTTGTTCAAATTTTCATAGATTTCGATTTTATAAAGCTCAATGTTCACATTGCAAACAACTCAAGTTTCATGTGGACTTTTTAATTAAAAAAAATGTCAAGTCAGCTCATAACTCGAATTTATGGAACTCAAGTTACATGTAAAACTCGATCTTCATGAACTTGAGTTCCAAAAGAGTGGTATTTTACTAATTATTTCGCAAACGGTGGTAAATCACTAATTATATCCGCCAAAGATGATATTTGACCATTTTTGCCTAAGGTGGAAGAACCCCTATTAATGTTAGTGCAACCTAACTCACATCTCTCCCCAACCACCACACTATTACCATAGACCACCATCAATCCACCCTAATGTGGATATGTTTTGCTATGAACTCTTTCGGGCCATCACCACCACACCAACAACGATCCAACCACCACGCAAGCCCTAGGGTTAGTATAGGTAGAGATAGGGGCTCTAGAGTATTTAGAGTAACTTGGTTTGGTAGTGAGGGCTTTAAGATTGGGGATAGAGATTGAAAATTTGTGATTTGATTGCGAGGACTTTGTGGGACTTAGAGGCAAAGTGAGAGGTTGCAATGGAGTTGATTACGACGCATAAATTGGTTGAGTCAGAGTCAATTAGTTGTTGGCACTACTAAAAAGATCTGATTCTAGGCTAGGTTTGATGGAGGTTGATGCTTCAGTTAAAGTGACAAATGTGTAAATGAGTAAATGAATAAAGAAATAGGATAGAGATAACATTTAAATAAAGTAGTAATAAAGTCTTGAGGCTAATGTAGGTGAACAGAAAATAGGTTGACTAAAAAAAATGCAACTTTTTTTAAGGTCAATTTGGCTAAAACACCAATTGAGGTTGGCGTACATGCTATAACACTTCCCCCCTCCCCCCCAAAACACCCTTATGCGAGTAGGGTTTGTAACCTTTGTTCTGATATTTGGTTGGAGTGAAATGAGAGTGGATAAAGTTTTTCACCTAACTCTACCATTGTTTTCCTTCCAAATTAGTTATAAAAAAGGGGTAAAGGAATAACATTAAAGAGAAAAGTACAAAATTATCCTCATTTTTCATCCTTTTACTTAATAGCATAATACTATAATAGTACTTTACTCTTTTTTTGTCCCACTTTCGCCCTTTCATCTGTACAAGTATTGCTTAAAAAAAGAGAGGATATTTGTATAAATTTATCTCTTTAAAATTTGATAAGTAGTAAAAATTTGATAGCAAGGCAATTTGATTGGATATGCCACGACATCTAAACCCATTAAAAACAAATAAATCAAATTGTCACACTTTAACGTAATAACCTTACATAATTTTTTTTGTTAGTGTTAGTGTTACATTCCATTTTCATTACCATGGAGTTTAAACATTTTTTTTTGAAAAACCGTGATTTATAGCTCGAGTTTGGATTAAGTAGAGTAGGTGATTTTTGTTTTGTTTTGTTTTTTTATAAATTTAAATTTTGGTTAAGTGAACCAATGGGGGGTGAAACATGTGTGGTATAGGTTGATTTAAAAAAAAAAAAAATGGAAGTTTATATTTGTGTGTGTATGTATTTGTTTTAAAGTAAAAAGTTATGTTTGGTAACGTTGAAGAGTGCAGTGATAATAAGGTAGTTTACATAGTAAATGTGTGTGATTATTGTGGTATCTTCGATTTTAATATTGAGACAATCCATGAAGCAGCCTGACCTCCTTTGATTGAGTAGTTGGACCCTATCCTCATGTGTGGAGGAAGGATCAGGCCTGTGGACACTGACGCTAGTGAATATATACATTGGCCCCAAAATTAATTAAATAAAAATGTAAACTTGGTATCAAATTAGATTACAATTAGAAGCAAATTGGGATTGAATTTAGATTTTCATTAGGCTTCAATTTATATAATATATATGATAAGTAAATCTCATTCATGATCGTCTTTAAAAAAAAAAATAAAAGAAAAATTATTATTTATTTTTCATTTAGTGAGTTCGGGGTATAAGAATGCATAAATATATATTTTTTCATTTGAATACAAAGATGCTATGAATTTTATGATTAAAAGTTTAGGACATACTCTACTTTATCATACATACAGAAGAGAAAAAAAAAATTCATTTAGCTTTTTTCATTATTTTATTTCTCTTATATTGCATTGTATATGTTTTATTTTATTTTATTTATTTATTTAATGAAAACATTGTATATGTTAAAGCATGTAAAAATGATTGGGTGTGTTTTGGTAATATACTTATATATATTCTCATTTGTCACTTAAGTTTTTCTTTAAATGTTCCAATTCAATGAATATTTAAACTTGGAATATCCAATTTTTTTACAAAATAAAGAGATTGCCAAAGTATAAAAAAAAAAAAATCTTTAAATATATTAATTCTGGCAAAAAAAAAAAAAATTAAAAGGAAATGAAGTAGGCACTCAGGGAGTGCAAAAAAGAGATGTTCCATTGAAAGGAAATGGACCAAAAATTACAAAGAAAAGCCAATCAGAACAACCGAAGATAAAGAAGTCGTTCGATAAATGTGCTTAAGAATTAATTTTGGATGTGGTCGTACATTTTTTTTAGATACTCTGTGTGTGTTTGGCACTGGATTAAAAAGTTAGTTTTTATTTTATTTTATTTTACTATTTAGCTTATTTTTGCTACTATTTATGAGTTTTACTGAACTTTTTGATATTATTTATGGGTCTCACTGGACTATTTCAACTACCTTTTAGTTTTATCTATAGTACTTTTAGTAAAAAAATTTCACTTTCAACTAAATAAGTTGTTTCCAAATAGACATTCAGTATAGTAAAATCCATAAATAGTGTGTGTTTGGATACCACTTATTTTGTTGAAAACTGAAAATAATAAAATTTTTTTGATTACTGTTCATTAATGAATTTACTGTGCATTTGCTTTGGTGCACTGTTCAAGGCGCTGGATTTAAAAAAAAAAAAGCCAAAAATGCAAACGTGGATGCGCTGGACGTGGACACAGCAGCTTACCCAAACAGAGCTATAACACGAAAAAGTGCAATGAGACCATGAATAATAACAAAAATAAACTAAATAGTAAAAAAAAAGCTAAATTTTAAAACCAATGCCACACACTAATAAGAGAAAGTTGGTTTTTATTTTTTATTCAATGTAACGTATATTCAATAATGATTTAAGAAATATTAATCATGCATGATTAAGGGGGATTTCATAGGAGTGTGCTGCTACTCTTTTATTATATATTTTTATAAACTAATAATAAATGGAAAGTTGTCCTTCAAAAAAGAAAGTTGTGCTTTAGGACCTACCTCCAATGGAGTATAATCTAGAGTGGATTAGTACAGTTTTGGTGGTACCCACTGAAGTCGGCAGCTTGGTAAATTTTTCTGATTGTGTTGTTTTTATATGTTCTAGGGCTTGATTGGTGGGAGGAATGAAAAAGTGGGAGGATAGAAAATGATGGAAAGGTGAAAAAGTGAGAAAATAAAAAAGATTTTAATTTTCCTGATTTTTGTTTGGTTAGGAGTTGAAAAGTAGAGAGATAGAAAAAATATATTTGTATAAATTTACTCATATACTCCTGTTATAAAATAATACCCTATTAAAAAAAAAAGTGACAAAAAAAAATCACCCAAATTTATTAGAAAATAAAAATCATATCTAGAAAAAAAAATCACGTCTAAAAAAAAAAAAAAAGACAACAAAAATTCACAAAAGAAAGAAAAAGAGAAAAAAAAGAAAAAAGAAAAAAGAAGAGCAACTAGACAAAGCCTGCCTAAAAAAAAAAAAAAGAAGTAAAAGCATTAGCATTGGGGAATGCTAATGCCAAATCTAAGGAAAATTTGACATTTTAAGCCTAAAAAACTCTTGCATCAGGGAATTATAAACAGTAATATTGCAAATTTTTTTGCAATACTGCTACAGTACAATTCTAAACATAGAATTGTACTGTTCACAGTATTGCAAAAAAAAAAAAAAAAAATTTTACTCCTCCTTTTTCCCCCAAAATTGTTGGTGTGCTGCTGTAAAATGGGATGTTGCACTGTTTACAGATTAAAAATTTTTTTTTTTAATAAAAATGGAGTTTTGGATGTTGGAGGTATTGTAAAATAGGATGGTATAATGATAAAGTGACTTTTTAAAATAGTAAAATAGAGTAGAATTAGAATTCTCTGATGCTAATGTTCTAAGAGGCAACGTCCAAACCAGAAGAAAAAAAAAAAAAAAAAAAGAAAAAGAAGAAGAAGAAGGAAGTGGCAACGAGTCTACAGATCAGAGTCACCAGACCAAAAAATCAAAAAGAAAAAAAAAGAAAAGAAAAGAGCAACGGATTGGACAAGTCCATGTGTAAGTGCATAGGAGCCTTTTTGTCATTTACCTATTAAATTATTCCCACTTAGTTTTCTCTATATTTTGGAGAGAAAATATTTTGATGAGGCCAGAAAGAAAACAGTCAGACCTCACAAATTTTTTTTTCCTCCCCTCCCTCCAACCAAACACCCACCAAAAATTTTTTCCTTCTTATTTTTTTTCAAAGTTTTCTATCTACCCTATTTCACCTCTGTTGATACCCATTTTCGCGACACATCTCGTACAAGCCCGATTCAACTAAGCCTGACTTCTTTGTAGGCTCAATTTATGTATTATATTTTATTTATTCTTTTAAGCGTGGCCCAAGCCCATGCGACATATGGGGAAAATTGAGGAAGTGTGGTTTGGAGGGTATAGGTCGGTTCCTTTTGGACTTTTTGCATGAGCCCAGCCCACGCGTGCTACCAAGTGGGCAAGGGACACTGGTAGCACCTCAGGCTCATGGAAGAGGTCTTGTATCCAAAATTTCCACCCCAAAACAACCTTTATGCTCTGTGTGATTGCGGCCCAAAGTTTCTGTCCGAACATTTTTTTTCCTTTAAAAAATGGTTGGCTCTCATTGGCCAACTTCAGCTGCTAGCTCTCATCTAGTTGAGCCTCCCAATGGTCTGAAACAACTGAAAATGAGGAGCCAATGAGGGCTTAGTCAAGCATTTCCCTTAATGATGATAAAAGTAATCCTTCCTTTTATCCAAACAAAAGCAAACCTGAAAATTACTACTTGCTTAACACCTTGGGGTCCAAAGCCTTTTCTATTGACCAAAAACCAGTCAATTTGAGCACCCCAAACTCAATATAAATTTCACAATCAGATTCAAAAGCAAGGAGGACGTTTTACTCTGGGAGCAACACCCTAAGCTCAAGACAAGAGTCTTGATTCAACTAAAAAAACAACCAGCCACGTTCTACCTAGAGACCTGAAACTTCAGAGCAAAAACCCATTCAACCAGTCAACAATCTCACAAATCCGAACTTAGGGGTGGAAATATGGGTACAGGGGAACCTTCCCTCTCTTCCTCACGACCTCCCTCAATTCCCTCTTCTGTGTGACTGTGGGTCGAAATTTCGGACCTGTTATGTTTTAATGCTTTTTCTGCACTTTTGTTGTTAGCATTTAGATTCTCTCTTGTCAAAGCACCATTAGCCTTTGTTTTTTTTATACATTGTGAATTTTGGGCTTGATTCTCCATAAACAAACACTTCTAAAGAACCCAAGGGGAGATTTGGGCTATTTTCGCATTTTTGGCCCTTGTCGCAAAAACGTCCCCGACAACCTCCAAACAAACACACCCTTAGTGTCCGTTTGGCCAAGATTATTTTTGTCAATTTATTTTACTATTCAGCTTATTTTTGCTACTATTTATGAGTTCTACTGTACTTTTTGGTACTATTAATGGATTACACTGTAGTATTTCAGTTAACTTTTACCATATATCTATAGCACTTTTAGCAAAAATTCAGCAAAAAGTTTCCAGTTTCAGCAAAATAAGCAGATCTCAAACGTACCCTTAGGCTTTACTTTTTTAATTTTTAATTTTTTTTAATCTTGGAGTTCTATATAACTTGTTTAAGGAGTATACATCATCACTCATACAGAAGGTGGGTCTTACAAATATGTGCAACCTACCTGCCGAGTGGGTTAGTACACTTCCAATGGTTTCTACTGAAGTCGTCAGCTTAGTATTTTTTTTTTTTTTTAAACAAAGTCGTCAGCTCAGTAAATTTTACTTGTTGAATTGTTTTTAATATATTTTAGCCTTTTTTTTTTTAAATTTTTTATCTTGGAGTACTATATATTATTATTGAGTTATGTTAACGGAAAATTATTCCTTGTCTTAGGTGTATACACTATCTCGCTAACAACAGGTGAGTCCCGCAAATGTATACGACATTCTACTTGCCGAGTGGGTTAGTACTATTCTGGTGATCTCCACTGATGTTGCCAGCTTGGTAAATTTTTTACTTGTTGGCTTGCTTTTGTATGTTTTAGGCTTTTTTACCTAAAAAGAATTTATGCCTCTTGGAGGAATGTTCACAAGAAAAAGTGATTCATATGTTCCTTTTTTGAACACAAGAAACCAAAGAACTAACAGAATTATAGGAAGTAATAAGTTATTTATCTTGCAAGTTTGGATCCTTAGCACTCAAATCTCACTAACAGTGTTACATGTTTGAATTCCTTGGTGTGATGATGCATCATCATCATCATTATATTACTCAATTTGAGGGGGAAGAGATAGGAAGATGTGATCCAAGATGAATGTGATGGAATATTATAGTACCATCTTATTGCCTTTTTTAAGTCACAATGGAAATCCAAGATGAATGTGTATTTTATACTTACCTTTTTAATCCATGTTGAGGAAGAGATCAGCCAATCATGACACTTCAAAAGACATTTTCTCATCTAGGACAACTGGGGATAATGACACTAGCTTACAATTCAATAGCATCAATGCAAAACTTTTTAATTAGGTTCTAATACTTTTTATTTTTTTAATGAAGTTTACCTCTATGTTTCTCATAAGAAAAAAGTAATAATACTTTTTGGTCCCTCAAGTTTTGGTTCTTTGTTATTTTGGTCCATTAAGTATAAAAGCTTGCAACTAACATCTCTTACTTTATATCTATCTTTTTTCTCAAAAAAAAAAAAAAAAAAAAAATCCCTTACTTTAAAATCGTTTTTAATATTATCTTCCTGTCAAAATCTGTTAACTGTAAACATTATATACTTTTTTTAATATATAATAAATACTTTTTAAACTACGTCTTAAGATTCAGGGCAAAAAAGAAAAAAAGAAAAAAAGAAAAAGAGAGACATAAATTAGAGGGTTTTTTTTTATGAGGCTAGTTTCTTCTTAGGTTCATAGGTTCTAATATTTTTATTAATATTTGTTGGAAAATTTCTTGAATGAGATTATGTCTCAATGACACGTGGGACCCACATGTTATTGAGACATACGTCTCACACAATACTTACTCCATTTGTTGTTGTGTTTCCACCATAGTTGGACCCACATGACTCCAACAAAAAAATTATATTATAGCTAGGGATTTTGTACATGAGCTTTAAAATGTAAATAAAAATAAAGAAATCTTTTAAATTCGTTTAGAAAATTAACTATGTTATCTATGCGTAAGAGGTGGATGGTTGTTGTTGGTGGTGCTGTTGTTGTTGGTGCTTTTATTATTATTATTATTATTTTTTTTTTGTCTTTGGGCTTAAAGAGGTGGATGGATTTAAAGGAAAAACGTTTCAAAAAGACTCTTTTATTCTGCTAAGGTATTTTTATAGTTTCAAAATGACTTTTATTATAGGATTTTTGTACTGCTTTTTGATTTTATTATTTTCTTAACAATATTAATTCTTGTTATCTTAATTATCGCTGCTATTAAAATTGATCAAAATAGGAAAAAATTCTTTTAATTGTCATAATCCATTTCATACTTCCTAAAATAAAAGTCTAATAAGTGGATTTGAGGAACAAGATCCTCTTAATTTCACTTAAAATGAAGAGAGTCAATTTCAAGATTAATTATACAAAATACCACATCATTAAACTTTTAAGTGATACAACACTTATTAGTGTTATTTATTTTATAATCAATTATTATAACAAGTAGAAGAGAGATTTGAACACTTGTTTTCCATATAAAGAAAACGTTACACAAATACAAGATTTGATTTAAATCATATTGAATATTTAGTAATATTATAAGACATTTAGTACATATTTATATTTGTAATATTTAATCTATATCATAAAATGAATTTATCAAATGAAGAAAATCATTTTTTCCTGCATTTAAAAAAAAATTTAAGGATTATTGATTTTATTTTTAAATAAAAAGGATTACTGATTTTTTTTTTTTTTTGAATGTAGGATTACTAAACTTGAGATAAAAGAATCACAACTATACATGTTTTTGTTTCCTTTTGTTTCATCACAACAACAATATGATTTTTTATTTTGTTGTTGAAGAGAGAATGTGAATCTTTCTAGTCAACAACAATAATATGAACACTAATTAGTTTTAGACAAGTCCATACTTTATAGCCTATAGTTTTCTTTTTTTTGAGATAATTACATCATACTACTAACCTTGCAGCTCGAACAATTTCCCTCTTAGACCCCCAAACATTTTGTGTATGGAGAGATGTCAATTCAACTATAAAGCATTTGACCTTTATAACCTATAGCTGATTATTCAATATTCATCTCCTCTAGTAGAAACTTTTGAAGCAATTTATTCAAAGTAAACATCGCATCTTAAACAACATGCGGGGTTCTTAATATTCTCAAGCCTCATTATGACACCAAAAGAGGTAATAAAAAAAAGCCAAAAACAATACTCTCTTTCTTAATTTTTGGTAAGGGTTTTGAAGACTTTGAGAAATTATTATTTACATCGGGAGAACTGTTGATGTGGTCATCTCTGACTAATGAGATGATGCTATTTATGCAAATGTATGTATGAGCTTCCTAATTAGCATAAGGAATAAAAAATAAAAATTACCAGATGATGTCACATTTACATAAATAATAGTATTTTATTGGTTGGGAGGTCGGGACCACATCAATAATCCTCCTGATGGACCTAATAATTTCTCCTAAGACTATAGCACAATATCCAGTTCATTAAACAAAAACCAAAAGAGCTTGAGTAATGGCTTTGACACCTTCAGAGAGCCTTGAATGGTCTCTACCAGTTCCAAATGTTCAAAAGCTTGCAATCCAAAGGCTTGATAAGGTGCCACTTAGATATGTAAGGGATGACTTGGTCCAGATAACTCCTTCCAATCCTTCTCTTCGTGTACCTTTGATTGATTTGAACAAGTTGGTCAACCCAGAATTCCATGACAAAGAGCTCCAAAAACTTCACTCTGCATGTCAAGAATGGGGAGTTTTTCAGGTAATTAATACAAAAACATTAGGCACTAGTACTTCTTTTTTGTTGTTGTTCTTTCTTCTTCTTCTTCTTATAATATGAGAACATTAGGTAATATATATTGCTTTTCTTTCATTTTCCTTCATTACCTTAGAAAAATATGATTTTGAGGAATATTTTGCTTAGATATTTCTAATCAAAACATGCTTGTTTATGGCTTTTGTTGTTCATATACTAATGAAGCTCTTCCTATTGATCAAAATTTACCTTCTATAATTGCACTTTCTCTTTCTTCTTCTGTTATCTTTATTCTCAAAATTCTTTACTAATTAATGAGTTTCAAAAGACCATGCTTTCTTCTTAAAAGCAACTTTCTATGATATGAAATAGATCGCAAGAACTTCAAGGGCTCTTGAAGACAAATCAGATGCCCAACAAAGTGATAATGATTATTGTTGGAGCATTTTAATTTTAAATAAAAATGAATAAATGTAATAACATAAATGTAAAGATGTGGGAGTAAATATGGGAGATGAGGAGTTAGTGAAAATGTTTAATCCCACATTGAAAAGGAGAGAGACTTTTTTATTCTTTTTAATTGTGGTGATTAATGGGCTAAAATGTATTGACTCAGATATTGGGCTAGATACGTGCGCAAGGGGGAGGTGAAGAGTGGAGGTATCAAAATTGGAAATGAATCATTAACCCACTTAATGGACTATCCGTTTGGGCCTTTTCATTATTCAGAAACTCCTTATCTCACCATTAATTGTGTAACTCCAGCCCATCAGATTAATGTCTAACAATTAATCTTATAACACCCACTACATCAGAATAATGGACCTAATTAATCAGAATGAATTGGGTAATAATTTCGTGAGGCCCATTGAGCCTATAAATAGACTCATTCAGACTCAATCCAAACGACCACAATACTCACACAAAAAATAGAGAGATTCTTGGTAAGGAAGGGTGTTCTTTCTGGTGGAGCTTTGGGCTTGAACACTTTGTGCAGAGGTTGTTCTAGCCATACGACACTTGTTGGGCTGTTGTATCCTGGGGGAGACAAGTCAAAGAAGGTCTGCACCGGTTACAAAGTTTAGCCAACCAAGGGCTTGAATCTCCTTAAAGAGAGCGAGTGCCGCGCCTCAGTCCAAATAGTGTTGTGTAATTTCATCTCTTCAAATTAATAATATTCAGTGTATTATTCAGTTTCTCTTTGTGTTATTTCCATTATCATTGTATTTGCACCAACAATTATGACTTTTATATGTGGCTTAAATAGATTGTAACTTATATATGTGGCTCAAATAGGTTATGTTTGTTTTCATGTGCACTGTGCAGAGTTCATGCATGTTACAGTTCATTAAGATGCAATCTCATTAATTATATTATTATTCTTTGTTTTCCATATATGAATATTTATATATCTAATTAAGTAGCTAGTTAACTTAATTTCAAAATTCAATGTACACTGGCACTTTAGGATATTACTAAACAATTGAGAAAGCAGTTCCCAGTGAACCATGCATACATAAAGTCAAATTTATGAAATAATAAAATATTTTGCTTGCCTTTTGATTTTTTTTCTTCTAAATGAAGTAATAGATAATAGATAAAAATACACCATCATGCCTGCATGACGAGTAAGGATAGAAAGGAAAATTTCAGTCAAGAAGATATGTATAAATTACAAGCATATGATAGAGATCCAAGCTAGAGTTTCTGTGTAGCTATCTTGAATCTCTCAGAATAATTGTAAATTAAATTGAAGGGAGAGTGTTTTGAAAGTATTTTTTTTTTTAAAGAAAATTTTATTGCCCTTTGACTGATAGTTTTTCATATTTTTCAAAAAAGGAAAAAGAGAAAAAAAAAAAAAAAAGAGAGTAAAATAGTAGACAGGGAATGCATTCATGACATGAAGGTCTTCTGATTGAAAATTTGTGTTAGCCAAAATTCCTTACCGTTTGCCAAGATAATAAGCCTTTTTGCCTCCTTCAGTTATGCTAATTTGATTTTTCAATATAGTAGAGTCAAAAAGAATCGAAAGCTTGTTGGCTGAGTCAAAAGTAATTACTTATTATTACTATTATTATTAGGGTAATTACATAGTAAGCACCATCCGTGGAGATGCTTTAGTGGTAAGAAGCCTACCAACTCTTTACCTTATGTATTTGAAATTGAGAGTTCAAACATTGATACATCCCTTTAATTATGTGCATGATTCCACATCATTCATGAATAGGGTTCAAGTGGATCAGAGAATCGGATATAAAAAACTCACATGCCCAAGCTCTTTTTATTTATTTTTTTTATTTCCTTCAATTTAAAAAATGAGAGTTCTGGTCCAAAATATAAAACAAAATAATAAAAGTAATATTTCTTCCGCTTATATACTAACTAGTAAGAGAAGCCAATATGGTGAGACCCACCATGTGTGTTACACGTGCTAGTTAGAAATGAATATCACTTAACTCTATCCATAGCCACATTAAGACAAATTACAATTTCAGGAAAGATCCAAATTAAACAAGTCAATTTTTTGAGTATTAATAATGCATTATTACAAGCCCAATCATATATGATGATGTTTACTGGGGTTAAAACGCTGTATGTACTAATCATTGCTAAACTTTAAACATGATTCAATAGTTTGTTTATTCCTTAATCTTGCAGATAATAAACCACGGAGTTTTTGATGAATCACTAAGCAACATGAGACAGCAAGCTCAAAAGTTCTTTGACCTTCCTTTGCAAGAGAAGAAACGTTGGGCTCAGAAACCAGGAAGTCTAGAAGGTTATGGTCAAGCATTTGTATCTTCTAAGGAACAAAAGCTACCGTGGAATGACATGCTCTTCCTCAAAACTACTCTTCCCCTTCAAAATCGAAATTTGAATTTCTGGCCAGAAAACCCTCAAAGAGTTCAGGTAAATTCTAACTGAGTCATACGATTGACCAATTGATATACCTACACGTATGATTCATGCATATAGATATAGACACCTAGCAATATGCTCACATGGTGGGATGCTAGTTTAAGCATAAATTTATCGAAGTCATCATGGGTGAAATGGATTTTCTTTTCCCAAAGTGTTGTGTATATTATTAACGGCATTCCTAAAATATCTAGGATATTCTAACCTAGAAGGTCTTTTATATATATAAATAAAATTACACTTTACAATTAATTCAAGAATCTAATGAATCTTTTTTTGGTGTAGGTGAAATTTGAATCCAAATCCCCTATTCAATTATAAGAAATTTTACTTATGAATTTTTTTGTTTGTTTGTTTATTTGTTTAAGAAAGAGTTTCAACTTATACTGTTCGTTTCTAATGATAACTCTTTATTATTAAAACAAGATACCAATCAGTTATTTGGTGTAAGTGAGGATTGAACCCCATATCTCTTATTAACTATTAGAGATTTTATAAATTGAGCTAACTTGCTGAGTTAAATGAAACTCACATAATAATAAATAGTCGTCTCATATTTTAGAGTTTGGAAAAAGTACTTAAACATTTTTTTTTTCTTTTCTGGAGCATAGTTTTTTTTTTCCAATTTAATTGGTGTGAATTAAAAAAACTCTGGAGACTTATTCTGAAGATATGAGGAATGAGGCAGTTTCTATTGTAAGGTTCATAACCACGGGGCTTGGACTTGAGGCTAAAAAATTTTGTGACACTTATAAAGAAGGAAAGTACCAAGTAAGGATCAATTTCTATCCTCCTTGTCCTGAACCTGAGCGTGTTATTGGGCTCAATCGACATGCTGACATCTCCTGATAACTCTCTTATTTGAGTGCACACGCCAGGATTGCAGGTTTTGAAAGACAAACACTGGGTTAATGTTGAACCTGTCAATGGTGCAATTGTTGTGAACCTTGGCCATATCATGGAGGTAAATACTACAAGTTACATGTTAATATTTGTTAGATTGTAATTGCAATATTGTAGATATGTACTGTTAACTATGATTTTTAATTTTTAATTTTATTTTATCTATAATATCTCTTTAGTATTCTGAAATTTTAATGGGAGTTATGGTACCGTAAAATCGCTCGTCATTAAATAAATGACTACTTCCTTGAAATACATAACCACACCCGAATTATTTGAAGATAACAAACTATAAGATTGCAGTAGAAAAAGTACAAATGCAAGGTAAAGATAGTTAACAAACTTTTAGCATTTACTTTGATCATGTAGATTATAAGCAATGGGAATTACAAAGCCCCAGATCATAGAGCAGTGGTGAACAAGTCAAAACAAAGGCTGTCAATGGTTACTTTCTGCTATCACAATTCATCAGTGGATATTGGACCAGCTGAGAAGCTTATCATGTCAGGAGGCCCACCTGTATACAGGACCTTAACAAATGCAAAGTATTTTCATAACTTTTACAATCGGAAGCTTGAAGTTTCATTCGTTAACAGCCTGAAAATCTAATTGTCATAAATTCGGCATATAATGGTGAGCCCTACAATGGACTTAATCTAAGAGGCCAGTTGGCCCTTCAGCTCAAGTCGTAACATTTAAGTAATGGGGTAGTAGTGAGGAATAAACTTCTATACTTAGATAACTTGCGCACCAGCTTTCAATTTTGGTTGTTTTGGCAAAAAGATAAGGCATGCAATGCATGCAATATATTTTCAATTTAGCATATGAAAATTGCGAGGAAAAAATATAAAAAATAAAGAAAGAACAAAGAAATCTGTTTGATATTGTAGGGACATTGGGCCTGGGATCCCATCGTAAGCTTGTGTGAATGGGCTTGTGGCCCAAGCCGAGGACGCAGGGCTGTTCGAAGATATGGAATCTTTATTAGATAGGACTGTCTGATGCACAGAGATCAATTTTAATTACAATGGATTGAAGTGGTATGCTGAGGATAAATATATCATCATTTGATTAACGTTTAGGTCTGCAAAGGTTAGCCGAGGACCATGGTAAAGCTCCAAGAAGTCTTATGAAGGTAGATAGTTCTTATCCAAATATTGGGCAGGGGAAGCGTCCTAAAATATCTGAAAGGAAAAGCTGCTACCATCGCATTAAATGTTGGACAACTATTTTCCTGGCTGCATTAATGTGGAGAAGACATCTGAACAGTGCGAAGTTGGCTTCTCTAAAGTCTACACAACCAGAGAGGGTGTTTGATGGGATAGCCACTCAAGTAGTAACACAGGAGATCAACAAGTGTAAGGTCAAGATGCTTGGAAAAGAGATATATAAAAAAGAAAACCCTTCATGAAGAGGGGACGAGCATTTTGGAAGAAAAGAAACATTGTTATATTGGAAAGTGAGATTTGTAACCTAATTGGAGTATAATATACATAAACAAATCACCTCGGATAATGTTGAGGACGATGTTTATTCAACATAATCCTGTCTCTTTGCATTATTTTATCATCCAAACCTAATTTAAGGTTAGGTTAATCATCTAGAGTCCAGTTTTTCCAATCCATTCTCTACAAATTCATTGTTTTGGATTTTTTGGGCCATCCACAAGGTGGACTAGGAATTCAAATCTGGCCCTTACAGATATTTATTAATATACTTTGCCAGATGGATTGATGTGTCTGAAATAGATCCCATGTTCTGCAATACTATTGATTTTTCACCTAACACCATCATTCTTTTACAATTCACATTCTTTCAAAAGCTTCACAATATAATCCACCCCCCACCCCCCCTCCTTATTCTTTTACCTTTCTTTCACAAATGAAAATTCAAGGAAAAAGAAATTTGACATATAGTAAAATAGTTATAAAAAGTACATGAAATCTTTAGAAACAAATGACTAGAAAAATCACAAAAAAGAGACTAATAAAATTAAAAGACAAAAAATTACAAATATAAAACATCACAAGATTAACATTCTTTTTCCGTACTATATGCCCTGAAAAAAGAAAAGAAAAAAGAAAAGAGCCTCATAGTATTCAAAGCATCAAAGTCAAAATCATGCTTAATTAAAAGCACTATTTAATTAATAATTCTCCGTGCCCATCAAATTGTCCATAACTCAACCGAATCCAACTCAGATTTTAAAATTCTCACTATTTAAGTTATTAGGAGTTCGACTTTGTCAAATAGTGATGCTTTGCTTTGTCCAAATTTGAGGCACATTGTAATTCACTTTTATGTATGAATTTGTCCGTAGGTAGGGTAATAGAAAGATCACAGACATATGGATCCAAAATTCCATACAATACCTAAGTTATTGCACAAAATGCAATACCAGTGAATGACTAAGAGCAAAGTTAAAAAGTTTACTTTTCTCTTCAATTGTCCGATCGGAAAAAATAGTAAGTTTTTAAGTTTCTACCTTTCATTTTTTCTTTTTAATGGATAGTTAGGGAGTTAACTTTGTAATTTTTGCTCCTAACCGTCTATATAAGGTATGGTCATTGCATGGGATAAAGATCCTAGACTCATGCTTGTAACTAGTTATTGTGAAGAGTGAAGATCTCTAATGTTGTCAAATTGTAATTCATGGTCTCTTTTTAATTATTTATTTAATGTTTTATAATAGTTATATAATCATGGTCTCTAGGACCTAGAGTTTATCAATTGTGTTTTTTAATTATTTATTTATAATAGTTATTCATGGTCTCTACGACCTAGAGTCTATAAAAATTAGATTTTCAGGCTATTAATGAATAAAACTTCAAGCTTTCGATTAAAAAAGCTATGAAAATACTCTTTATTTGTAAGAGTCTTGTATACAGGTGGGCTTCCTGACTTGATAAGCTTCTCAGTTGGTCCAATATGCACTAATGAATTGGGATAGTAGAAAGTAACAATTGACAGTCTTTGCTTTGACTTGTTCACCACTGCTATCTTTGATATGGGGCTGTGTAACTCCCATTGCTCATAATCTGCAGGATCAAGTGAATGCCATGAATTTGTTAACAATGTTTACCTTGCATGTGTCAATGCAGTTCTACTTTTTCTACTGCAATTTTATTGTCTATTATATTCAATTATATTAAGGTGTGGTTATGTGCTTTACCCTTTAAGATAAAATACTTTATTCAACGACAAAATACTTTATAAATTAAGTTAACTGTAAAGACATATTATTTATAAATTTTTTAAAATTAAATCATAGTTAACTGTATATACAATAATATTCCTACGATGTTCTAACCAATATTAACATGTAACTTATAGTATTTACCTCCATGACATGGCCAAGGTTTTCAACAATTGCACCGTTGACAGGTTCAACATTAACCCAGTGTTCATCTTTCAAAATCTGCAATCCTGGCGTGTTGCGGCACTCAAGTAAGAGAGTTATCCCGGAGATGTTTGTATGCGGATTAAACCCAATGACACGCTCAGGACAAGGAGGGATAGCAATTCATCCTTACATCGTACGTTCCTTCTTTCTATGTGTCAGGGAATTTTTGAGCCTCAAGTCCAAGTTCCATGGCTATGAACCTTACAATAGAAACCGCTACCTTCCTCATATCTCCAAAATAAGTTTCCAGAGATTTTCCAATACACACAAAATTGGAAAAATTTATATAACACCAGAAAAAAGAGGGAAAAAAACTCTTACTAATTAATTTTCTCCTAACTCTAAAATGAGAGTAGTATCATTAGAATAATGAAATAAGAGGACTAATATTTATTCATTAAAAAAAAAGGACTATTTAGGTTGAGTTTGGATTGCACTGAAAAATGGAAGTTGGAGTGTTTGGCGATTTTTCTGTGGGTCCTGTGCATTGTTCACGGGATTCGCAAGTACGGAAAAATGCAAATGTTAAGTTAAAACTGGGTTTCATGGCACTGTTCACATATTTAAAAATTATTTTGTTACAGTATTTTCAGTAATAAGTGGTATCCAAACAGACCCTCAGTATTTACTATCATGTGGGTTACATTTAGTTCGACAGGTAAAGTCTCTAATAATGGAATAAGAAAGTCGGATTCTTTTTTTGAGAAACAAATACACACACACATAAGGGAGAGGGAAATGAGTTCTAACTCAAAAACACATCATAACTCCACTCAAAAGATTTAAATCTTGTTTATCTGGTTGGATTTAAAAATTTTTTTTTTTGGTCTTCCTCTTTTGCAAAATAATCTAACTTTTAACATTTTAGAAATACACTAGTTTTTAGCTTTTTGTCACCTATTAAATATAAAAATTACTAAAAACAATGTATTTTAATTAACACTATGCAAATAAATTACCAAAAATAACTAAAAGTCAAACGCACTTCAAAGAGACATTGGCCAAATTTTGATACTATAATAAAAATAAGAAAATGTGTGTTGCACCAAACCTTTAAAAATGATTGCTAAATACTCAGTTGACCCAAGTGGAAAGTTACAAGAAATAGAGCATGTCTGCTTCAAAATAATCCTCGAATCCAAAAGGAGAATTTTAGAATCCACTAGAAAATATAGGAGAAACCTCTTTAAAATGTTAGAGTGAGAAAAATTTTATTCTGAATTGAATATCTGATTATAGACTTGTAGGCTAATTTAAAGGCTCTATAAACTTAATTGATACGAAAAAAAATATTCTAAAAGAAATCCTAATTGATATCCTACAATAATAAAACCCCAATTTGACTAAAAAAGTATTTAAATAAGCTAAAATCAAGGAAATAACAACCCTAAACCAAAATATTTGAAAAATAGATGAAAATAGATGTACAAAGTTGCCCGCTATCATCTAGCACAAATGGTCACAAGTATGGGCAATGAAAACTCAAGATGAGCTAGTTTTTTAATGAAAGGGGAGAAGAAGTAAACAATGAAGGGCTTGGGGGCACATAAACTTCAATCACTCCCTCAAGCATTTGTGCGACCCTTTTCATCGAGGGCCTCAGTAAAGGATCTTCTTGAATACACCAAATCGCCACAATCACAAGCCTTTCTAGCTTCTTCATTTCATTCCTTGCCTCCTCATCATTTTCTATCAACTTCTCTATTTTTTTTTTTTTAATTTTTTTAATTTTTTCTCTTTGTAGCATTCATAAGCCCAATCTATCAATGCCTCCTCTTCTCCCAACGCAAATGCAACACTAGGCTTGCAACAAATGATCTCTAGCAACATCACACCAAAACTGTAAACATCAACCTTAACTGAAATGGATGCTTTTCTAAACCATTTAGGTGCAAAGTATTTAATTGTCCCTCTTATTGTTGTATGAGCTACTCGAGTTTGTTCTGCCAACAAAAGCTTTGCTAATCCAAAATCTACATTCCTTGGCGTAAAGTACTTGTCCAAGAGTATGTTATGAGGATTTATGTCACAGTGGATGATTTGGGTGCTGTACTTTTCATGTAAGTACATTAGGCCTCGTGCTATTCCAAAAGCAATTTGCACTCTTTGGTTCCAAAGAGGCTTGGATATCCCAAAGAGAAAGCTAGCTAAAGAGCCATTACTCATGTACTAATATACCAGAAGCCAATGCTGCCCCTCATCACAATAGCCGAGCAAACGTATTCAATTATATTCAATTTTCTAGGTGTGGCTATATCAATTAAGATGAAATACTTTATTCAATGACAAAAGACTTTATAATTATTCGTTAGAACTGCATATTTATTCATTAAATAAAAAAGAGGACTATTTATTATCATGTGGGTTACATTTAGTTCGACAAGTAAAGTCTCTAATAATGGAATAAGAAAGCCGAATTCTTTTTTTGAGAAACAAAGACACACACAAGGGAGAGAGAAATGTGTTCTAACACAAAGGCACACCACAACTCCACTCAAAAGATTCAAATCTTGTTTATCCGTTTGGATTATTATTATTATTATTTTTTGGTCATTCTCTTTTGCAAAATAATCTAACTTTTAACATTTTAGAAATAAACTAGTAGTTTTTAGCTTGGGCCTAAAATTTATAAACCAAATATATATATATATATATATATATATTGAATGTTCAAAATGGATATAACACACCCTTGAATGTTTAGATCCTAAATTACAAATTATCAATTCAAACTTATTATCAAACAATTAATGTGCGGAACATGAATATAAACTAAACACAGAATTGAAAAACAATCTAAGCCAAATATAATCACATTCACAGTAGAAAATAAAAGGTAAAGATTAAGGGAAGAGAGATGCAAACACAAGGACAACACATGATGTGTTATCGAAGAGAAAACCGAAGCTCTCAGCGTAAAATCTCTCCGCCGCCCTCCAAGTGGTCAATAATCCACTAGAAAATGTAGTTGGGATATATGAACAGTAATAGACCCTCCAAGCCTAATCTACCCAGTGTACCTAAGCCCTCCAAGCTTCCTGCTCCAACGAGGTTGGGCCGAACTTTTTTCTTTTCTAGCTTACCGGATTCCGCTATAGCCCATAGCATCAACCAATATGAATTGGTCCCTTCTTAACTGCTTCCCAAAGCACCAAATAAACTTTCTCACAGATATGGGTATGGTGAGAAAAAGATTTGGCTAAGAACCTCTCAAGGATTTATCAATGGAGAGGGTGAGAGTAGAGGAATTTGAAGAGTCTCTTAGATGAAAATTGTGAATGAATCAATCTTGTTTTTCTCTAGAATTTCTCTCTCAAAATTTTCTTTGGAAGCTCTCTACATTTCGTGAGTATAAAGGTCTATATATAATGGTGTGTGTTTGGAATGCGAATAGTCAGTTTTTCCAAAACAGAGTTGGCTGGCGGCTTGGCCTCACGACTTGACTGAGTCGCGAGTTCAAGCCACGAGGTAACTGCATTGCCAGTCTGGATATTTTGTCCTGTAGTGCAACAGTTGGCATAACGCTTCAGCTTGTTGCATGCTTGACATGTGACCATCTTCTGGTGGCTTGCCAGTTGCGAGCCACCCGCGAGTTTCAGTTGCGAATTTCTGCTTCTTTGCACAATGTTGAACATTTCTTCACACTTTCTCACACACTATCCTTACATGAATCCTACCTAAATACAGGGTTACTAATTGCTAAAATACAAGTAAATTTGGCACGGAATAAAGCCAACAAGATGGTTGATTAAATTCAACCTTATATAAAGGGGAAATTACTCTTTGCCCACTTGTGGTTTACTTGAAAAACACTTTACCTACTTGCAGTTTAAAATTGACACTTTCTCCATTTAATCTATATATCTATATAATAACTAAAAGTCGAAATGTTTGATTTTTTGTTGACCACTCTTTATTGCGTCATGTGGTTACATAGATTAATGCCACGTATACATTTAAAACTACCTAAATAGTTGTGTCTTTTCGTTTGATGGAAATTTTAGTAATATTTTCACTTTTCAGAACCATTGTGTTTGGTCATCTGTAGTAAATTAGAGACACAATGTTCAGTCTCTTTGAATGGTAGTTACAAAATATTTTGACTCTTTTTTACCTTATATACATGCCCCTTAAAAGCCCAATTGCCTATACTAAACTATAAACACAACGTTTGATAGTAGTTATAAATTACTTGTCTTTGAGCACGCGCTTACGCACAGTTGTGTCTTTTCGTTTGATACCCGAACAGTTGTGTTTTCGTTTGATGGAAATTTTAGTGATATTTTCAATTTTCAGAACCATTGTGTTTGGTCATCTATAGTAAATTAGAGACACAAGTCTCTTTGAATAGCAATTACAAAATATTTTGACTCTTTTTTACCTTATATACACGCCCCTTAAAAGCCCAACTGCCTATACAAAACTATAGACACAACGTTTGATGGTAGTTATAAATTATTAGCCTTTGAGCACGCGTTCACGCACATGCTAAGAGACTCTTCTATTTTTTTTTTTTTTTTTTGGAAAAAAGTTAATAATTTACATCAATTATAATTTGGGATTAATACATTTTCCAATAAAAAAAAAAAAAGAAGAGGTGTGATGAGTATTATGTATTAGCAGGTGAAGGTTAATAATTAATGGTAACCACTTAATAATCACAAAATACCTAGAGGTGTGATGAGTATTATGGGTTTGCGGGTGAAACAATTTTTTCATCACACCTCTATGTATTTTGTGATTATTAAGTGGTTACCATTAATTATTAACCTTCACTTGCTAATGCATAATACTCATTACACTCATAGGTATTTTTTGTGATTGGAAAATGTATTAATTTTAAATTATAATTGATGCAAATTATTAAATTTTATAAAAAAAAAAAATTGAAAATGCTCAGAGGCTAGTTTACACTATTCCCTTTACGTTTTAATAACTTATAATATTGCTACTCTAGGTTTGTTAACAATTTCTTTAATATTTTTAAAAAATATTGTACCCCTAGGTTCTTGTGTGATTGGAAAATGTATTAATCTCAAATTATAATGGATGCAAATTATTAACTTTTTTCCCAAAAAAAATTAAAGATGCTCAGAGGCTAGTTTACACTATTCCCTTTACATTTTAATAACTTATAATATTGCTACTCTAGGTTTTTTAACAATTTCTTTAATCATTTTAAAAAATATTGTACCTACTAAGTATGATTTCTAGGTATTGGGAATAATTATATATTAATGTCATCTTTAGCATAAATTTTAGGTATAAAAAATTATTACTGATAACAAAGAAATACCAAATTATTATTGATGTTAGACTTATCATTGGTATTAGAATTTTTTTTCCTCTCATAAATTGTAACTTTTATTTTCAAGTGATCATAACTTTAAGCAAAGTTCCATCTAGCATGACAGGGGGTTATTATTTGGATAGCATGATTTTAGCATAACAAGCAAAAGAAAAGGTATGTTACATATCGTATACACACACACACACACACACACATATATATATATATATATATATTCCCTCTCAAAATTTTGTCCTATTTAATACATTTAGATACAACTTTTCTTTTCTGTAAGAATTTTTCCCCTCTCCTCGTGTGTCTGTTAAAAATAATTAGTATTCTCAAAAGAAAAAATAGTAGGTTAATTCTACATTAGAAAATAAGTGTGAGTTAAAGAAGTTCAAAATACTTAATATTCTTTGAGACTTTCTCCTATCTTCTCATGTGTGTGTGTTAAAAATACTTAGTATTTTTAAAAAGAAAAAGAAAAAAAGATACAACTTTTTCTAGATAACTCTCTTTTTTTCCTTTCATTTCCTCTTGCCATGCCATTGTGTTAGAAGTAAAAAGATAAACAATTAAAACACGACTGATGACAAGAAGCATTACATCTCATTTTCACACAAGTCATCCAAACAGAAGATCAATATTATAACATCTCAAGTTAATTGCTTTTAATTTCATCCAATGAACATGCTAGATGGAACTTGTATCAATCTTAGGATAATGAAATTCTGTATTTTATAAGAATTTTGAAAATCTTTATATTGGATGTGAATTTTGAAAATCTACAGTTAGATTGCACAAAATTTCAAGAAGATCAAAAATCAATAATTACTCATTAATCAAATTTTGAATTTCAAAATTTTGTTGTTTAAAATTTGTAAGGGCTCAATTTGTAACGGATCCTTAACAATAAAATTTGTAGAGAAGTGGGTTTAAGGATTTGGCATCACCGAAGTAAACAATGGCTGGTATAAAGTTTATAATAAATAATTGATGACATGAGATTCATTGGAATCTAAATGTGAGAATTTGGCTAAGTGTTTGTGAAGCATCTTTGTCCTCGGCCCAGGCCGAGGATCTATTATTTTTCTAACTTCTTATTTCCAAAAAAATCCCCTCCTTCCGTTGGGAAATCTCTTGGTTATATAGTATTGTTGCTTTTGTTAATCTTCACCGTCCACTTGTCAATTATCGGAGCTTCTATGTACAGGGGATTGTCCCATTATCTGTATTTGCAGGCTTCATGTTATTTCCCAGCCGCCTTTGCAGGCTTTGTAATAGTTGAAGTGACTGATGCTCTAGGGTTTTCAGGTCACCTTACCATTAAAGCGGCCAGAATGTTTGTGGGATATTTTCTTTTAGTGAAGTCGGTGCGCCGAGGATGTGTCATCCTCGGCGAGGCCCTTAGGCGACCTGAGCTAATTCCCACCATCCTCGGCCTTTATAGTATCCTCGGCGTGGGCCTTGGGCCGGGTTATAGAGTGGGCCAGAGTAGTTAATGATTGGGGCCCCATAATAGCCCCTCAAAATTCTGCTGCACGTCCCTTTGGGCGGGGAGGAGGATTTTGACTTCCTCGGCACATTTTCACGGCCTGTTGGGCTCTACCTCGTCGCCGGTGTTATCGCTATTTCAGCTGTTTTTGCAGCTTTCTTTTTGCGCAAAGGGTCGCCCGAGGATGGATAGGTTTGGGTCGTTTGTGCTATAGCGCCCAATTTCTCATGGTTTTCGTCCCTGATGGGGCTCATTATTTAGCGCCTAATGGAGTTGGCTTCGCCTCAATTTTGAACTCGTGGCCCATACAAGCACCCTGGTTCCGTTCAGCGTTTATATTGCCTCATAGTGACTGGTTCCCATATAGGTTTGGGTCTGAAGACCATGCAAGACCTTGATTTTTCTTAGCATTTAGTTTTTATGAGGAAATGTTCTTCTTGCTGGCCTAAGGCCTTGGACCATGTAATGTTTAAGTTTTGTCCAGTGCTTGGTTTTCTCATTCTTCATCTGAAATATCTGGTTTCCCCATGAGACTTGGGTCCGAGGACCATGCAATGTCTTGGTTCTGTCCAGTACCTAGTTTTCTCATTTTATCATCTGAAGTATCTGATTTTCTCATGAGGCTTGGGTCCGAGGACCATGCAATGCCTTGGTTTTGTCCAGTACCTAGTTTTCTCATTTTATTCATCTGAAGTATCTGGTTTCCCCATGAGGCTTGGGTCCGAGGACCATGCAATGCCTTGGTTCTGTCCAGTACCTAGTTTTCTCATTTTATCATCTGAAGTATCTGGTTTCCCCATGAGGCTTGGGTCCAAAGACCATGCAATGCCTTGGTTCTGTCCAGTACCTAGTTTTCTCATTTTATCATCTAAAGTATCTGGTTTCCCCATGAGGCTTGGGTCCGAGGACCATGCAATGCTTTAGTTTTGTCTAGTACCTAGTTTTCTCATTTTATCATCTGAAGTATCTGGTTTCTCCATGAGGCTTGGGTCCGAGGATCATGCAATGCCTTGGTTCTGTCCAATACCTAATTTTCTCATTTAATCATCTGAAGTATCTGGTTTCCCCAGAGGCTTGGGTCCGAGGACCATGCAATGCCTTGGTTCTGTCCAGTACCTAGTTTTCTCATTTAATCATCTGAAGTATCTGGTTTCCCCAGAGGCTTGGGTCCAAGGACCATGCAATGCCTTGGTTCTGTCCAGTTCCTAGTTTTCTCATTTAATCATCTGAAGTATCTGGTTTTCCCAGAGGCTTGGGTCCGAGGACCATGCAATGCCTTGGTTTTGTCCAGTACCTAGTTTTCTCATTTAATCATCTGAAGTATCTGGTTTCCCCAGAGGCTTGGGTCCGAAGACCATGCAATGCCTTGGTTCTGTCTAGTACCTAGTTTTATCATTTAATCATCTGAAGTATCTGGTTTCCCCAGAGGCTTGGGTCCGAGGACCATGCAATGCCTTGGTTCTGTCCAGTACCTAGTTTTCTCATTTTATCATCTGAAGTATCTGGTTTCCCCATGAGGCTTGGGTCCGAAGACCATGCAATGCCTTGGTTCTGTCCAGTACCTAGTTTTCTCATTTAATCATTTATTTTATCTATTTATCCGTAGCCATTTAGTTCTACATTAATATAATTTACAATAAGCATTAAATAATTACACTTCTCAAGCAGAATAATAATAATAAATGCAAGCTAGAGTTGGTGGAGGATAAGACCTTGCCGTGTTTTGCCTCTTCGTTTGATGGGACTCTTCTGATTACGAGGCGTTTCTTGGGTTGTCCGGGTAACATGTTCTGACGTTTCGGTGTCTTCTCGTTTAATGAGGAGCCTCCTCATTAATGCAAGCCGTGGATCTACGAGGATCTAACGGTTGATAGGCCCCTTGGAACTTGGGGCGGAATTATTGCCTCTGGAAATCTCTCCCTGGGATTTATTGTGGATTGGCCCTCATCAATATTCTGCCTTCTATATAAGGCGTTTCCAGGGCAACCTTCTCATTCACACTTTGACAAACATCCATCTTAAACTTCTCCAAAAATATCACCCAAAAAAGGTTCAACCAAACATAGCCGTTTGAGCCCCTTCGAATGAGTTGGCCCCTGGAAAGGGCGATCTCGGGGATGCACAGCCCCCATCAGGAGCCGAGGATGGCACTCCGACCCTGTACCTCACATTGGGGTTGGAGTAGGGGAAACCCAAAGGTTCTCCTTCTTTTCAACCTAACCAGAGGAGGAACCCTCCTCGCCGTCTGGAGGAGGATCCAGGAAGAACGTAACCACCTTCCCTTGGGTATGGGTCATTGACCCTCCAAGCCGGCTGCATTGGGGGTGGGAAGGAAATCAGGCGGAACCCAGAAGTGGAGCCGTCCTGTGCCGCAACCTCTTCCACCTCCTATGTAGCTCTTCTTCCTTCTTTTCTCTTTTTCCTCTTTTTCTTTTGCTCCTCAACGAGCCTTCTTTTCTATCTTCTGTTCCTTTGCCAGTTTTCTTTCTCTTCTTTCCTCCTCTCTTCCTTCACTTCTTTTCCACCTTTTGTTCTTCAGTCAGCTTTACTTTCTACCTTTTGTTCTTCATCTCTTCTTTCGCTTCTTTTCTATCTTTTGTTCTTCAGTCAGCTTTGCTTTCTACCTTTTGTTCCTCTGCCAGCTTTATCAAGCGTCTGCCTTTGTAGTTAGCTTTAGAACAAGCCCCACGGGCTCTACTTGTAAAAGATGTAATTTTTCTTCACATATGAATAAAATAAGTAGACTTGTTTTGCCTCTTTCTATTTTTCGTATATTTTTGTTCTTGTGATTGTTGACTTCTGAATGATTGCTGCTGTAGTAGATTGTATTGTTTTGGTATATTGTTTCTGAAAAAGTTGCCCTTAATTTCTTTACACCGATCACCGTACTTGCCAGCGCACAAAATCCTTCCCACAGACGGCGCCAATTGTAAGGGCTCAATTTGTAACGGACCCTTAATAATAAAATTTGTAGAGAAGTGGGTTTAAGGATTTGGCATCACCGAAGTAAACAATGGCTGGTATAAAGTTTATAATAAATAATTGATGACATGAGATTCATTGGAATCTAAATGTGAGAATTTGGCTAAGTGTTTGTGAAGCATCTTTGTCCTCGGCCCAGGCCGAGGATCTATTATTCTTCTAACTTCTTATTTCCAAAAAAAATCCCCTCCTTCCGTTGGGAAATCTCTTGGTTATATAGTATTGTTGCTTTTGTTAATCTTCACCGTCCACTTGTCAATTATCGGAGTTTCTATGTACAGGGGATTGTCCCATCATCTGTATTTGCAGGCTTTATGTTATTTCCTAGCCGCCTTTGCAGGCTTTGTAATAGTTGAAGTGACTAATGCTCTAGGGTTTTCAGGTTACCTCACCATTAAAGCGGCCAGAATGTTGGTGGGATATTTTCTTTTAGTGAAGTCGGTGTGCCGAGGATGTGTCATCCTCGGCGAGGCCCTTAGGTAACCTGAGCTAATTCCCACCATCCTCAGCCTTCATAGTATCCTCGGCGTGGGCCTTGGGCCGGGCTATAGAGTGGGCCAGAGTAGTTAACGATTGGGGCCCCACAAAATTGTACATAAAAAATAATTTTATTGATAAATTCGAACATGAATCTAAACTCCATTGCTGTTAAGATGAATCTGATAGTGTTTAGAATGACGTTGATAAATTGGCACGTGGAATGATTTAATTAGAGAACTTAAGGATCTAATTAAGAATAATGTGTACATTATAAATCTATAAAAAACATGTATTTAAAAATTATTGATATTGTGGTACAATGGTGTTCTCTTATTTGGAATTAATTAAAGTTTAGACAACAAGTGATGTGTGTCATTGCAATTGATATATAATAAAAATGGTGACACTGATAGGTATATATGAAAATAATATTACTTTGGTCACAATTTGTCACGTGTGAAAATATTTTCTCCTCACGTTGCTAGTTTAGTATGGTTTATTTTGTTGAGTGCAACTTTTAAATAAGCAAATGTATCCTTTCTCAAAAAAAAAAAAAAAAAAAAAAAAAAAAGCAGATGAATTTAAGTTTTTCTAAACGACACTTATCCTTAATTTTAAAGAAATATTATTAGGAATGATTGATTTCTCACAATAAATATTAATTACTCAATTTAAAAATATAATTAGGGTGAGCAAATGTGAATGACTTGACCCACTCATCCAGTCATCCGACTTGGCCAATCTAATGGATTTCAACTATTTTCAACTGCTTCTTCTATAACATGCAAATTGATGTTCATGTTAAGTGGAATGAAATTTATAAAACCTCACAATTTTAGAAGGCCTCAATATTATTTAAAATTTTAAATGAAGTGGCATTACATATGCTTTTAAATTGGTAATATTTGTTGAGTGGCACTTGTTAGTATTTCTAAAGGATCGAGATGTCATTGTCCCAATTTCCAACACTTAACTATCGAAATTATAAAAATATACACCCTAAAATAGATAAATTTAATATTTAGTAATATTTTTTATCGTGTTCCCACCATAGTTGGACTCACAAACATGGTTGTCAAAATCTTAATTTGGATCTTGCGATTTTATGATTCTATCTGACTAAAACGATTTGGATCTAAAGTAGAGAGACAGAGTGTTAGTTGGATCTAAATGAAAAATAACATCTTAATAGAGTGTCAAATTTTGAGACTTTTAATCTTTTTAAATGATACTTACAAATGGATGTAGTGATATATGGTAATTATATTAAATGAATGCAAATTTTTTATTTTTTAAGGATGAATGTATAATTTATATTATTATTTAACATACAAATGTACTTTTTTTTTTTTGCTTTTTTCTCAAATAATATAGGATCTTACAATTTACGATCCGATTATACGATTCACGATTCCACCTATCTCCTACGTAGGATCTTGATTTTGACAACCTTGCCCACAAGGCTCCAAGAAAAAATTATCATATAGCCAAAGATATTGTACATGAGCTTTAAAATGTAAATAAGAACAAAGAAATCTTTTAATTTTGTTTAGAAATTGAACACGAGTAAATAAAAGAGAGATTTAAACCTTTGTTTTCCTGGTAAAGAAAACGCTATACAAATACAATATTTGATTTAAATGGCATTGAATATTTAGTAATATTATAAGTCATTTAATACACATTTATATTTGTAATATTAATCTAAATTATGAAATATGAATTTATCAAATGGAGAAGATTTTTTTTTTGAATAAAAAAATATTAAGGATTATTGATTTTATTTTTAAATAAAAAGGATTACTGAACTTTTTTTTTTTAATCATGTTCTAGTTTTCTTTTTTTTAACAACAACGAAGTAATTTTCTTTTGGTTGTTGAAAAGAGAATGTGAATCTTAGTCCACAACAATAATGTGAACACTAATTAGTCTTAGACAGGTCCTATACTTTATAGCCTATAGCTGAATATTAACCTCGAAACTTTTGGAGCAATCTATTCAACACACGGGGTTTTTAATATTCTCAAACCTCATTATGACACCAAAAGAGGTAATAAAAAAAGCCAAAAACAACACTCTTTTTCTTAATTTGTTAATAATTATCTTTGGTATGCTCTGAAGATATTATATAAAGGGCTTTGAGTACTAAAACTAGTAGCCAAATATCCATTTTCATTAAACCAAACCAAAAGAGTCTGAGAAATGGCTTTGGCACCTTCAGAGAGCCTTGAATGGTCTCTACCAGTTCCAAGTGTTCAGGAGCTTGCAATCCAAAAGCTTGATAAGGTACCACTTAGGTATGTAAGGGATGACTTGGACCAGACTACTCCTTCCAATCCTTCTCTTCGTGTACCTTTGATTGATATGAACAAGTTGGTAAACCCAGAATTCCATGAAAAGGAGCTCCAAAAGCTTCACTTTGCATGTCAAGGATGGGGAGTTTTTCAGGTAATTAATACGAAAAACATTAGGCAGTACTTTTTGTTGTTGTTGTTGTTGTTGTTGTTCTTTCTTCTTCTTATAATACAATAACATTAGGCACTATATATTGCTTTTCCTTCACCACCTTAGAAAAATATTGATCTTGAGGAATATTTTGCTTAGAGATTTCTAATCAAAACAAGCCTGTTTATAGCTTTTGTAGTTCATATACTAATGAAACTCTTCCTATTGATCAAAATTTACCTTTCATAATTGCACTTTCTCTTTCTTCTTCTCTTATCTTTATTCTCCAAATCATTTACTAATTAATGAGATTCAAAAGATCATACTTTCTGCTTAAAACAACTTTATATATGATATGAACTAGAACCAAAAACTCATAGTTTTCTTGGGCTAATGGTTGAATAAAAGATTTAAGATTCAATTTTCATCTACATAAAAAACTAATTGGTATCTTAGTTTGATGATAAAAAACTATCATCAATAGTGAATGCCATAGGTTGAAACTCTTAAAAAAAAAAAAAAAACTTGAAGGTAAAAGATAGCTAAAATAGTATAATAAATAATACCAAAAAGTGCAGTAAAGTCCATGAATAGTAACACAAATAAGCTGACTTTATAATAATAAATTGTTGACTTATCTATTTGGCTCAAATAGATTACGTTGTGCAGAGTTCATGTTACAGTGCATTAAGATGCAATCTCATTAGTTATATTATTATTCTTCGTTTTCCATATATATATATATATATATATAAAATTAGCTAATTGTTAATGAAACGCAATAATTTATACTTGTGTTACGTACAATTATGTCTACTTAAATTAAGTGTGAACAACCAATACTCATCTGGTTATGGTTTTGAACAAATAATCATAAATTATAAGGTGACACGCAAAATAAATCTTTCTTAATAGAGCAAAATAGTTTTTTTTTTTTTTTTGTTGAGAAAATAGAGCAAAATAGTTGACCAGTAACAAACTTTTTTTTTTTTTTTTGAGAAAGGACCAGTAACAAACTTAATTTCAAAATTCAATGTCGTGTACTTTAGGATATTACTAAACAATTGAGAAAACAGTTCCTCGTGAACCATACATGCATAAAGTCTAATTTATGAAATAATAAAATATTTTGCCTTTTTTTTCCTTCTTCTAAATGAAGTAATAGATTATAGATAAAAAAAAAACATGGTCATGCCTGCATGACGTGTAAGGATAGAAAAGAAAATTCCAGTCAAGAAGATATGATAGAGACAAGCCAAATTTTCTGTGCAGCTATCTTGACCCACTGAGAATAATTCAATTAACAACATTATTATACAGTATTTATTTTTAATGTTGTAGCGTTGAATTGAAGGGAGAGTGTTCTAAAAGTATTTTTTTAAAGAAATTTTTATTGCCCTTTGACCAATAGTTTTTCATATTTTTCTAAAAAGGAAAAAGATAAAAAAAGAGAGAGTAAAATTGTTTAAGTAGACAAGGAATGCATTCATGACATGAATGTCTTCTGATTGACAATTTGTTAGCCAAAAGTCCATAACGTTTGCCAAGACAATAAGATTTTTGCCCCCTTCAGTTATGCTAATTTGATTTTTCAATATAGTAAAAAAGAATGAAAGCTTGTTTGATGAGTCAAAAGTAATTACTTCGTATTATTATTATTATTATTATTATTATTATTATTATTAGGGGTAATTATATAGAAAGCACCACCCATGGAGGTGCTTTAGTGGTAAGAAGCCTACCAACTCTTCACTGTTTGTGTCTGAAGTTGAGAGTTCAAGCATTAATACAATCCATTAATTGTATGGATATATAATCCCACATCATTTATTAATAGGGCTCAAGTGAATTGGAATGTCCAAGACAATAAACTCAAATGCAAGTTCTTTTATTTTTTGTTCAATTAAAAAAATAAGAGTTCTGGTACAAAAATAAAACAAAATAATAAGAGTAATATTTCTTCCTCTTATATACTAACTAGTAAGAGATGTGTTACATGTGTTAGTTGGAAATGAATATCACTTAACTCAACCCATAGCCGTCCTATCGAATTCCCACAAACACAAATTTCAATTCAGGAAAGATCCAAATAAGTCAAATTTTTGAGTGTTAATAAATTAATAATGCATTACTATAGTCCAATCATATATGATGATTACTATAACTTTTTTGGGGTTGAAACACCGTATGTACTAATCATTACTAAACTTTAAACATGATTCAATAGTTTGTTTATTCCTTAATCTTGCAGATAATAAACCATGGAGTTTTTGATGAATCACTAAGCAACATGAGACAGCAAGTTCAAGAGTTCTTTGACCTTCCTTTGCAAGAGAAGAAACGTTGGGCTCAGAAACCAGGAAGTCTTGAAGGTTATGGTCAGGCATTTGTGACTTCGGAGGAACAAAAGTTGGAGTGGAATGACATGATCTTCCTCAAAACTCTTCCCCTTCAAGATAGAAGTTTGAATTTCTGGCCAGAAAACCCTCAAGAGTTCAGGTAAATTTTAACTGATCGAGTCATAAGATTGACCAATTGATATACAGACACGTATGATTCATGCATATAGATATAGACACCTAGCAATATGCTCATATGATGGGATGCTATATAGCTTAAGCATAAATTTATCGAAGTCATCATGGGTGTGGTGGATTTTCCTTTTCCCAAAGTAAAAGAATAATATAAGATAAGAATACAAAATCATTGTCCATAGTATTAACGGTATTCCTAACATAACTGGGATATTCTAACATAGAAGGTCTTTTATTTATTTTATATATATTGAAGATAGGGTAGGTTTGGACTCTATAATAATTACACTTTATGATTAATTCAAGAGTTTAGTGATTTTTTTTTTCAGTGTAGGTGAAATTTAAATCCAGTTTCCCTATTCAATTATAAGAGATTTTACATGCCAAGTGGAACTCATATAATAATAAATAGTCCTCTTATTCATTATTCATATGAATTCTATGTACTCTCATATTTTTGAGTTCGGAAAAGTAATTAACATTTTTCTTTTCTTTTCTGGAGTATAATTTGTTTTTTTTCTTCCCAATTTGGTGTGAATTTTAGAAAAACTATGGAATCTTATTCTGAAGATATGAGGAATGTGGCAGTTTCCATCGTAAGGTTCATAACCATGGGGCTTGGACTTGAGGCTCAAAAATTTTGTGACACTTTTAAAGAAGGAACGTACGAAATAAGGATGAATTGCTATCCTCCTTGTCCCGAACCTGAACGTGTTATTGGCCTTAATCCACATGCTGACATCTCCGGTATAACTCTCTTACTTGAGTGCGGCGACACGCCAGGATTGCAGGTTTTGAAAGACGATCACTGGGTTAATGTTGAACCTGTCAATGGTGCAATTGTTGTAAACCTTGGCCATATCATGGAGGTAAATACTATGACTTACATGTTAATATTTGTTAGATTGTCATAGCAATATTGTAGATATGCACCGTTAACTATGATTTTTTTTTTTTAATTTTTTTTATTTTATGTATAATATCTCTTTAATATTTTGAAATTTTAATTTGGGTTATGGTACCGTAAAGTCCCTTGTCATCAAATAAATGACTACTTTCTTGAAATACATAACCACGTACACCTGAATTATTTGAAGATAACAGACTATAAGATTGCAGTAGAAAAAGTACAAATGCAAGGTAAACATAGTTAACAAAATTATAGCATTTGCTTTGATCATGCAGATTATAAGCAATGGGAATTACAAAGCCCCAGATCATAGAGCACTGGTGAACAATTCAAAACAAAGAATGTCAATTGTTACTTTTTGCTATCCCAATCCATCGGTGGATATTGGACCCGCAGAGAAGCTTATCAAGTCAGGAAGCCCACCTGTATACAAGACCCTAACAAATGATGAGTATTTTCATAGCTTTTTCAATCGAAAGCTTCAAGTTTCATTCGTTGACAGCTTGAAAATCTAATTGTCATAAATTGGGCATTTAATGGTGAGCCCTACAATGGACTTAATCAAGTTGTAACATTTTAAGTAATGGGATAGTAGTGAGGAATAAACTTCTATACTAAATAATTTTGAATTTGAATGTGTCAAAACGTGGACTCCCTCGATATTGACAGAAGACGAGTCAAATTTGTATAATAGTGTTGTTAATCGAATCATGAGAGAGAGTGTTGTTAATATATCCTTGCACATCATGTGGGCATGATGGTGTTTTTTTATTATGTATTACTTCATATTTAAAAAAAAAAAAAAATTATTATTTACTATTAGAATTTATGTTTTGCATGGTTCATGGGGAACTTTAATTTCTCAATTGTTTAGTAATTTCCTTCGGCTGGCTGTGTACATTGAATCTTGAAATTACGTGGT
The DNA here is from genome assembly GCA_023736055.1 of Quercus glauca. Classification (NCBI taxonomy): domain Eukaryota; kingdom Viridiplantae; phylum Streptophyta; class Magnoliopsida; order Fagales; family Fagaceae; genus Quercus; species Quercus glauca. The sequence continues at coordinate 103,701,608 of CM043318.1, forward strand.
TAACTAACCTACTTCCAGTAAGAAATATTTATTTTGGGTGTTATCCTATAATTTATGATTATTTGTTCAATACCATACCTGATTGGCTGTTTGCACTTAGAAAACAGATAACAAGACAATGTGGTTGAGTTCAAAACCTGAATTTTACTTTACAGTTCAACTTTCGGTTGCTAAGAATTTTTTTTTCTCCCTTAAGTCACCAGGCTTTGTACCTAACTATGTATATCATCTATTTACTTCATTTTTTCTCAATGTGAGATTCAATACTAACATGTGCACTCACAACAAATCTCCCCAAAACCCAATTGTTTTGTATTACTTAACCTGCAGAAGCACTTTCTGCTTCTAAAGTCCTCTGACATGTGCTGTCAAATTCTAAGTTTGACCCCAACAAATTTGGACCAGTTCTGAAGTATAAGGCAAGTTTCCTCAAATAACCGGCCTAAAGTGCAGTGAGGTTACCAAAAATGTGAATATTCTTATTTATTCAAACATTCCTTCACTTGTCTTGCATGAGCTTAATTTTCTTGTGAGTCAAAAAATGCACCAACAAAACTTACACCAATTTCTAATAAATCCATTTATTGGAAAATATTAGTGCAAGGCTACAGCTGATTATCCTTCAACAATTCACCTAGTCTCCATCACCTTTTAGTGGCAGGCTTAACAGTTTTTTTTTTTTGAGAATGAGCAATACAGTTCAAAGGATATCAATTTATGAACAATATAAAAATTGTGGAAAAAACCTACCTTCTGTAGATTCTGAAATATATCTGGTAGTACGATATTTCTGGAAAAAGGAAGAAGGAACTTTGATTCAAAAATATTGGAAATGATAACTAATATACAAGAAACATCCATAGCTGGGAAATGAACAATAAAACCTGCAAGTGACTTTTAACTTGCAAAATGGTTAATCCACTAGCATCCATGATCTTTAGGATTTCCTCTGGAGTTGCCTCTGGAATCATCCAACAAATAACTGATCAGACAGTAATAATCATCTCTTTACCTTAAATATGTCATGTGAAACTTACTGTCTGCAGCACCAAGACGATTTACACATTCAACAAATTGATTGTGGAGATCCTGAGTCCATCTAATGCGTGTTTTACTTGAGGCTGCAACTCCTGATAATACAGAACTACTATTTGTCATGGAGATTGGTTTTGGTAGTTGAGAACGGCGATGATTACAACCAACCTGTTACAAGAAAAGATATCTCCAATCAAATTTAACCCCTGCATAAAGCAAACTGTAATTCTCAACTGAATACAAAAGACAAAGGTATGCAAAAGATGAATGAACTCACTTTGTTGCACTGGTTTCCCTCAATACTTATACAGTTTGGCCTCCATTTCAGGCTGCTATCTAGTTTGGCTGACTTCTGTAGAAGTTCAAAGAGATCACTTTTGAGACTTTGATTGTTCTGGATGGGAACTTTCATCAATGATTAGAGATAATCTGATGATTGTAGATTCAGACTGTCCTGATCTTGTGACCAATTGTTAGAATATGGTTGACTTGATGGGACAACTAAATTATGGTTCTTCAGAAATTGAGAGCATGGAGATGAGCTATCGCCGTGACTGTGTGTTTGTGGTAAACACATGCGTTGTTCAGTTGTACTGAAGGCAGAAGTTGATCCTGTATAGCTAGATGTGATGCTAGCTATACTAGCAGTTCTAAGATTCAGCTTGGTTGAGACACACTCTAAGCCCTGCAAGTTGTAAAGTCCCATGTCTGAAGGTGGTTGTGAAGAAAGAGTTTCAAGAATACCATTAGGTATGTTGAAAGAATCATCATTCAACAATTCATTGCTCCATTCTTGGACCTTTTTCTTCTTCATGTTAACTGAAGTGCAGATATTTAATATAAAACTTACGAGAAGAACTTCTATACCACCAGCTCAGAATTCAATTTGTTTGACAGTAAGGACTGCACTAACTAAATTGTGTTTCTATCATCTAGAACGTAAGCAACAAGACTACGGAAATGGCAACAAACTACAGTCTTTGGAGTCATTTACTTATAGAAAGGGGATTCTTTTTCTTGAGCTTCAACATAACTTAATTGTGCATACTACTGCACGATTCCATGCAGCTTTTCAAACATTCCAAGAAGAATATGTACAAAAGAATGACCTTTCAATGTAACCAAAGCCCCAAACATAATATAAAAAAAGGAGCACTAAAAACAGGCAAATTAGTTATGCTGATTCCAATTTTGGGAGTTAAAAGTGCTAGTTCATGATGATTGATGAGAATTTAAAGTTACCAATCAACACAGGAAGGCTGGTTAGGGGTCATTATCTTGTAAGTAATACTTTTTCCGGAAAATTCTTGTCACTATTGGTTTTGAGGAATAATTTTGGACTTATAATAATGGTGCATCCTAACATAATTTAAGGACCTGTACCTACTGTTTTTTAATATTAGGTTCCTTGGTGGCTAAAGGAGTCTGACGATGCAATACAAGAATCTCTACAAGGATTCGATACTTCCCAAATGCGTCCGAATCTTGTTAATTTAGAATATTAATCAAACATATAGACCACAAAATAAACAAATCCTTGTATGACGTTCACAAAACTAGGCACCAAGGTAACCATGTTATCCATCAATAAAAAACTGAAGGCCTCCTTTTGGTTCCATTTATTTAGGCTTTGCCTTAGCCTTCAAAGGCCATCTTTAGATGTATGAAGAGACAATGCGTATAAAATATTTGCTTCACCATTGCTTTATCAAGATTTTTTGTCACTGCAACTGAAAATTGTTTTAAAAAGATCAAATTGATTGAATGATCCACAAAAGATTCAAGTACTAAACCTCAGGTTAGCTTTAGATCATCCTCTACAAAATGCATCTTTCATTAAAAAATAAATTGAGTAGAACTTGAAATTCAAATGCTTCATTATTGGTTAAACGTTACAGCTATCCATCAAAAGACTATAAGTCTATAATAATAGGTTATATAAAGATGAAGTAGCTCAGGCTAATCATATTTGTTCGAATATGTGTATTAGGTATAGAGTAGAGTAGACTTTTGAACACAAAGACAAGAATAGAAAACATTTGAATCAATCGATATATTTGAACCCGAATGGACACAATAATACAATATAACGTATATGAACAAATGTATCCATATGATACTTTGTTTTCACCGTGACATATACATCTTCTCTATCCACATCTGCTTGTTACAACTCACTAGTGGCCTTGGTTGGCTAAAGGAATGGGAATTAAGTCTTCATAGTAAGCACGAAAAAAGAAAAAAGAAAAAGGAAAAAAGCACTGTTAGGACACAAAATTTTTCACATCTTTTGACATGATCTATTGTGATTGAAATTAAACAACATTGCTTTCATTTGGATCTATCATCAACACCACATTTTTTTAAGATAGGAAAAATAAATAGCGACATGTCGCAAGTTCGAGTCCGGGAACCAGCCTCCCCAAATTAAATTTGGGGTAAAACTGCTTACTATGACATTTTGTTATGCACACCGGGTTCGACTTTTTAAATAGAGGAGGGAAAAGTGAGGTTCGAACCACCAACTTTACTATTATTATACCCAAATTACAATAGTGAATAGACTATGTTAGCAATCACGAAAAAATTATGAAAAATCTTATGTCTCTAGATTTATTAAAAAGAAAAAAAGAAAAAAAAAGAAGAAAGAAGAAGACCCTATTATTAGAACTTAAATTTATATTGTTATTGGATAAAACATAACAGAGAGCATCTTCATCATTAAAACAGATTACACATTGCAAACCGGTTTAAGAAAGAATCATTTTAATTAAATATGAATTATGACAACACTGTAATTTGGTGTAGAAAGATGTTTCCTGTCACCCTTGGTATTGCACGATTAGTATTTTATACATTGGCTTAGCGAGTCAGCAAACTGTGATGCTTTTCTCGGCCAAAATGGCAAAATACTCATTTCAGCCAAACTTTATAGTAAAATGCTCTCTGTCTGAAACTATTTAGGGATATGTTCATGTTTTGAAACTCAATTTTCTAAAAATCGAGTTATAGCGGAATTAAACTTAAAAAAAAAAAAAAAAAAAAAAAATTTGTGGAACTCGAGTTCAGTTCCATGAACTCGAGTTCCATTCAAAGAACTTGAGTTCCACAATTTTTTTTTTTTTTAAAGTTTAATTTCGCAATAACTCAATTGTCCAAAAATTGAGTTTTATATTGAAACTCAATTTTCTAAAAATTGAGTTTCAAAACAGGGACATATCTCTAAATAGTTTCAAACAGAGAGCATTTTGCTGAAAAGTTTAGCAAAAAGGGGTAAAACCCAATTTTAGCTTGCTTTTCTCGGTTTTTAAAGTGGGAGAGTGTGAATGCAGTAATACACTCCGAGTATATATGCTTTATTAATTTGTGAAAGGGCATGCAGATCGAGTTCTGGCCAACTATCAAAACTTTACATAACATTTTCAATTGCACCTCCACGTACCAAATTCTAGATTGGACAATGGTTGATCTAGTTTCTAGATTTCATTATGAAATGCAACGCATTCCATAATGAAACTGTCACACTCAGAATCTTGTTCTTTTCATAGGTGATAGATTATTGAATGTGTCAAAAGTTTAAGTTGTTATAGAGTTGTGAACTTTGGATGTCAGATACTATGATAAACTAGTCACGGACTTCGTGCGTCGTGTGTGATAATGTTTTCAGAGTGGTCTCATTAATATATATTTTTCAATTTGATTTAATTTAACAAATAATAATGTAATTCATAATTATATTTTCATTTATTATAGCGACAATTACAAATGTAATATATATAATTTTCGTCATATCAATATCAAAACAATACAATTTTTCTTAAGAATTCAAAAAGTAAGTTAGTGAAAATATTAATTTTTTCAATAAAATTTATTTGTAATATTTTGTGTATCATAAAAAAGTATATAAAATTTGGAAATTATTCTTTTAGTTTAATTTTTCTACCATACAATCAAAAACACCAGAAACATAACTAAAAAAATTAATAAAACTTATCAAAACTACAATTTAAAATAAAAAAGAAAGGGAAAAATAAAAGATTGTAACTGTAGGGATGAAGGGCCTAGATATAGGTATTGGGCCGTGGGCCGTACCTGAGGATGTTAAATATCCCAAGGACAAATAAATACTAGTGGAGGCATACAAATTAAGGAGCCGTGGACAAAGTCTAGTCACAATGAACAAGAAACGTTGTCCGAGGAGAAGTACCTCATCGGCTAAGCAGAGTAGAGGTCAAAAGTCCGACCCTTCATCAAGAACAAGGCAACAGCCAATCGTGCTGGTAAGGATAACCATCAGAGAGGGATAAGACAAAAGAGAGTTGGGAAATATCTAAGAAGAAAGTTGCTACCACCGCATTGAATGCTCTGCAGCTAACTCCCTAGACGCATTAATTTGGAGGTGATACTTGAATAGTAACTTTCAGCCTTACAGCTACCCATAAAGATTTCGGGAAGGTGCTGATGGAACAAGTATCAAAATCAGCAATTTGATCTACACGTGGAGGGTTTAGATGAAGGAAGGAAGGGAAATATAAGGGAGAAAACCCCATTACAAAGGAGATCATCAAAAAATCTAAGGAAAAATCACTGTATACTCAAGAACTGTAATTTTGTATAAGTCTAAAAGAAATATATAAGAACAGACCATCCTCAGACTTGGCCGAGGAGAACTTTTCCTGCATAAAACTACTTGTTTTATTCTTTCCAGCAACAACTAACCTACTGTGATCACCATCCACCTAACTCATTGAAAGTTCATTTTCAAGCCCACTCTTTAACAAATTCATTGTTTTGGGTTCTTAGGGCCATTAACCATCCATTCGGGCTTTGGAAGCAAATCATGTCCTTACAATTGACACCGTCTGTGGGAAAATGAGCATACCTGAGTTAGTTTAGTTATGGTGAATTCAGAAGAGTCAGTGGGGTTGTAACTTCAAGATCATTTTGTGAATCTTGAATGAAGGAGAGATTGTGAGGTTAGTGTTCATACAACCCATACCAATAGGAGTCATTCCAGGAGTGGAAGTCATGTGTCTCATGGGGAGGATACCAAGAACATGCAGAAAGAAATAGATCATTTATGTAGGAAGTTACGTCGGAAACAAAGGAGAAGGTCACCATCAAGCACGAAATCTTTATCTGACGATGATGATAGTTACAGACCTCGGTCAAGGACTCTCCCCAGTGAGTCTTACTCCTACAAAGAAGAGCGCCATCATAGGCAGAGAAGTAAAAGCCCGACCTACAAAGGCTTGGGGAATGATGCTATGAGCAGGGTGTTGAGCCAAATCTCGAAGTCTCCATTTACTAGGAGGATTGATAGGGCAAATCTTTCTTGACGGTTCACACAACCCACGTTTACCATGTATAATGGTAAAACAAACTCGGTGGAACATGTCAGTCATTTTAACCAAAGAATGACTGTACACTCTAAGAATGAGGCCTTGCTGTGCAAGGTGTTCTCATCTAGCTTGGGGTCAGTTGCAATGAGGTGGTTCGATGGTTTGGAAGAGGGATCAATCAACTCCTTTCAAGAGCTTACCAGGGCCTTTGGGGCTAGATTTGTCACTTGTAGTAGGGTTCCTCGCCCTCTGAACTCTTTGCTATCTATGACTATGAGAGAGGGTGAAACTCCAAGAACTTATTTGGATAGATATTGGGAGATGTTTAACGAGATAGATGGAGATTTTAAGGATGTATCCATAAGGACGTTTAAGGTCGGCTTGCCCACTAAGCACGACTTAAGGAGAACTTTGTAACCAAGAAGAGAAATACTAGTTCAAAAGAGAAAGCAATACACATATATAAAAAAGACATTCCTTGGGCCTAATCAAGGATCCTTTTTTCTTCATAATTTTGTGATCCTAGTCATTTCTTTGGCGTCTTTACTCATTGTGATTAACTTTAGCTCATTAAGTAGTCAATATCCTACCCATTCTCTAACAAATCTATTGTAGTGGGCTCATTGGGCCACTGTCAGGGTCGTTCTTAGGCCGTGGTTCAGTTTGTGTCCTTATAGTAACCATTTTCCTTAAACAAAAAAAAAAAACAATTCCAAAGGGTAAAAAAGTAGTGAAATTTTTTTTGAAAAAAGAAGAAGTATTGTATTAATGCTATCATAATCTACTCTAACTTCTAATCCAATATGTGAAAAATAAATAGATAAATAAAAAATTTCAAACACAAAATTGAATTTGTTTTCTTAAAAATCTCAAAGAATACACTAATAAGATAAGGAAGATGAAGAATAACATAAATATTCGTAAACACTTAAAACAATTACCCAAGCATCTAAGAACATCATATAAAAAATACATAACAATTTACTACTAATTTGTTAAACAAAATATTTTCAAATAGTGAAAGGAAATTGCACAAAGACCATTGTTTTCAACTGAACTAACAGTTCTTCATTAGCTTGTTCAAACTATCTTGTAGTTTTCCAAATAAGCTAAAATTTGACAACAACATAAAATATAATATATTATAATATGATTTTTTTTCCAAATTAGATCAACAACAAACACCATTCTTTAAAAGTAATAAAATGATAAAAAAAATATTTGCATCAAGAAACACATATGAATTAGTCAAAAACAAGACAATGAGGGTACAAACCTTTAGTTGGAGATCCTCCTATGGGTAGCTATCAAGTTGTATCTTTTTTACCATCAATGATTAAGCAAGACCTGTGAATACATTTTTTATAGAAAATTTTTAAAAAATATTTTTTATTCTTCATTGATTTCATGTTTCAATTATAAGCAATCAAAAGTAGAATTCTAAAAAACACAAACATTCATCAATCTAAGGTAGAAACACAAGAAAAATAATAATAATAAATTCAACAAAAAAAAATTTGAGAGAGAGAGAGAGAGAGAGAGAGAGAGAGAGAGAGAGAGAGAGAGAGAGAGAGCCTTTTTTGTATAGGAAAAATATACATAGAATGGAAGAGATTAGGTGGCAAATTTATAATAAGATGATGAGAATAAAAAGAGCCAAAATAAGGAAGATAAAAGGGTAAAGTAATATTTAAATTTAAAACCACCTAAGAGGAATATATGTTGATAACAATTTGTTTTGATTCTCCATTGGTTTATTATTTAGTTATAACATCAAAATTAAAGTAAATGAATATGTAAAGTTAAAACCACCTAAAATGAATTTGTAAAGTCAATATATTTATATAGTTAATATTGTAAAAAAAATTAAATTTAAAAAATAAATATGAAAAAGACTAATGATGTGGCAGATGAGGTACCTTAATGTCAATGAGAGTGTAGCAACAATAATTGTTACGCTTTAGCTTATATATATATATATATATATGTATATATTACCTATTATTCCAAAAACTAAAATTGTTAGGAAATAATAAATTTGTAAAGCCGCCTAAAATGAATTTGTAAAGCTAAAACCACATAAATGAATTTTAAAAGTCAATATATTTATATAATTAATATTGTAAAAAAAATTAAATTAAAAAAATAAATATTAAAAAGACTAATGATGTGGCGATGAGGTAGCTCAATGAGAGTGTAACAACAATAATTGCTATGCTTCAGTTTATATATATATATATATATATATATATATATAGATTACCTATTATTCCAAAAACTAAAATTGTTAGGAAATAATAAATTTAATAATAATTCTAACAATATATAAGAGTGTCACACCCCAAGAATATATAGCCCACTGTACTTCTCAGAATTTCAATTTTCACAAATGTGCAAGTATCTTAGTTATCAAATTGGAATGAAGTGGACTGAAATGCTCTGCTAATTAATATGGCTCAATAGAAGTGCAATAATAATAAATGCTACGCATTAATTTTTAGATATTACAAGTTGCAAACTCACATGATGAGTGAGAATATATAATTATTTTTAATGTTAAATTTATTTTCTAAATAATGTTGTAGATAATTTGTTCTCCTTAAAATTTAAACAATTTATAAAAGTAATTTCTACCTCTCAATTTTTACAAATATAAAATTTTATAATTTTAGGTATTTTGATTGATATTATTCTTTTTGAAGTGGTCTATATTTTCCTAACTATTAATATTATTCATTATATTTTCCTAATTTCCTTTGGTAGAACTAAAATTATTAAGTTTCAAATGTATTATTCAAATTTCTCATCCTCTTAAGAAGATTAATATCATAATCAAAACTCATCACATAATTAAAATTTATATTACTCAAATAATTGATAGACACATTTAAATACAGTCATTTAGATTGTGTTTTGATATAAACTCAAATTCTCATTTCCAAACTGACAAATAATTAACTCAAAAACAATCAAACCAAAATTATATAGGGAGAGAGATGACTCATGATGGGAAACTCAAAAAACACAACACCAAAACATATCAACCCAAAGTAAAGACATTAAAAAAAATAAAAATTCATCAACCTAAAGTAGAGTTGCAAGAAAGAGTTAAAAATCTAGAGGGAGAGATAGCATAATCACATTTTTTTGGGAGAGAATATGAGAGAGAATAGCAAATTTATAGAATAAACTTTAATGGGAAGAATATTCAAAATGAAATGTATAGGTGTAAACATCAAATTTTCTAAGCCATGCTATGTAATAGAATAATATTATATCATTATATTTATAATAAAATAGGATCACGTACATCTAAAAATCAAAGAAAAAAATGATAATAGATTTATTTATTTTTAGTTTATACTCACCCAAAATTGACCGAAGTGGACCAAATTGGACTAGACCAAATGAACCAAAGTGGACCAAATTGGAATGAATGGACAAAATTGGACTGAGTTGGACCTAGATGGACCGAATGAACCAAAGTGGACTAAAATGAATCGAATTGGACTGAACTGGACCAAATGAACCAAATTGAACAAAGTAGGCTAAATTGGACAAAAGTGGACTGAATTGGACCAAAGTAGACCTAATTAGACTGAAAGTGGGTATTTATTATCTCTATTTCTTGAAGTTGATGAAAATGTCATATGGTTCTCTAAGTATGAGCAGAATTGGGTCCTTTAGCTTGGCCTTGAATACTAAATTGGCATACGGATATGAATAGAGTGATGAAATATGATTTTTTTTTCCCGGTAAGTGTAAACTAAAAATAAATAAATGGTGTCTTTGCACAACTTGTTTGCATTGCATGTATTTTCTATTATAAGTTACATTTAGGTTCAAGAATGTGTATAGTCATGGTAGTTAAAAGTGATGGTCCTATCATTATTGGTAATTACAATTAATTTAAGAATATGTGTAAAGATATAATGCATTATGTATATATATATGGAAGGAAAAAGATGACATGACTACTGATATGGCTTAATATAAGTGTAACAACAATAAATGATACACATCATCTTTTAAATGTTATATAGATATAGATATTAAATGGGCAAGGTGGATGAATAAATGGGTCAGAGGCATGCTAAACTTCTAATTAAATTGTACTTTCTCAACCAGGGGTAGAACCAAGATTTTTACTTTGGGGGGTCGAGATTAAACTATCACATTGTTAACTAAAAGTACCACACCGCCACCCCCCCCCCCCCCCCCCCACACACACACACACACACACACACACACACACACACACACACACACACATCTTAGATTTTTAATTCCAAAGTGAGTTATAACTCATATATATTGCATATAAAAAGTTTCATTTCTACAAAATTGTCTTATATGAAATCTTTACATATTTCTAAACTCTATTGAGTATACAAAAGTTTTCCAATTTGCTACAGTCATGTGTAGCAATAATAAAAAAGAAATAAATATAAGTATTAACAAAACTAAACTATATTTACAAGAAAACAAAAATAAATTAAAGAAATAAATCATAAACCATAAGATAAACAAATAGAACTGACAAGGGGAAGATCTGAAAAAAGAATTTTGTGCCTTCAAATAAGAATACTATGCTTAGGGGTGGTGGGAAACAATATGCATAATTCCTCCTTTACTCCTTTATTTGATCCAAAGAAGCTAAAGATACCCATATCAAATGCAATTTGGAGTCACTAATTAGATAATTTAGTTTGGATTTGAAGCTGAAATTCTAAAGTTGAAACAAGAGTACAATGAATTTTTTTGTGGAGTAGAATCTATATGTGAAGTGAAGAGGACTGGGCGACTGGGTTTGTGTAAGCCAAAGAAAAAGAATTTTGTTTGAGTTGTTGGAACTTAAAAAGGAAAGTGAGTTTCAACTTTCAACTTGTAAAGGTAAAAAAATAAAAGGGTTTGGGAAGAAGCTGATGAAGCTTCCAATGGAAGTCAATTATGCTAAAAGAATAAAAGTTTAAGCTGAAAAAAATGAATAGTGTGATTTGGGAAAGGGAGAAAGAGACCTGTCATGTATATCTGGGTCCAATTATTTTCTTGTGGGAACCAAGTCTTTATAAAATATTATTTTCTTGTGTGGTCAAGTTTTTATAAAATATTTGTGAGTCCATATATTTATCTACTACTACTACTTAATTTTAAAAAAATTTGCAGGAGCATGGTTCTGCCCTGCTCTCAACCAGATATTTGTTTTTTTGACATATCACATATGTATCTAATTTGTACTCTCTCAGGCATGCAAATGTTTTATTTCTTGGATGTAACAATGTTTAGAATGCCACACATGACAATTTGTACCCCTCCAGTATTACTTAATTTTCTGGCCTTCTAAAAAGTGGAGGAAAAAAAATATTCAATTTACATTTTTTATTTTCTAAAAAAAAAAAATCACTTATTGACCTCCAATTTGGGGGCCTCTCTTTAGTAGGGGGCCCCAGGCTATGACCTAAGCCCTTATCGTGAGATTGAAGCAATTAAGTGAATAAAGAAAATGTAGTCTTTTACTTTTATTTTGCGGATGTAGGCAATGTGGCTGAATCATGTAAAATTCTAACTTTTTCTCTCTTTTCTTTTTTACATACTCTATCACAAATTTCTACAAGATTGCAAGACCTAGAAAGTTCTTAAAAGTCGCTTCATTGCCTCTGTTTGAGAAGCTTGGCTTTGTTCGAACTTCAAAGTTGGCAGCGCTAGAATATTCAACGGTAAATGAAGGAAAATTCAACACTTTTAGTTGATTGTGCTTTTATTTCATATCATGTCACCTTCCCGGATATTTGCTTGTAATGAAAAGTCTCATTGTGGAGGGCTAACCTCCAGTCTTATACGCCAAGGTCAAAGACATGGGTTTTATCATATAATAAAGGAAGAGGGACCTCTCACCTTACTTAAAAAGTACAAATTGAAATTGTGCTTCTTGTTGACAATCGTAACCACTACATTAATTAGTCTTTTAGGATATGCGGAAACTTGTGGGTTTCCGACTTTTCGTTAGTTTAATTGGTAGAGTTTCTTGTGGTTGAATAAAAGATCTAAGGTTCAATCTTCGCTTACGCTAAAAGACTAATTGGTCTAATGATAAACACCAAAAAACCGATTATTTCATTGTCATGTCATATATTTTAATATGTTCATTCATCATATGAAAACATGATAACATGCATTAAATCATGGCATCGACTTGAATATGTCGAGTTAGATTATCTTTAGGATGAGGTTTCACGATATTTTGCTGTGAGTTTTGCCTCCTATATTTTATTAGAGTTTTTTTTTATTTTATAATATATTTATTTATTTATTTATTTATTTTTTATGGTTAATCTTCTTAGATTTGTGAATCAGTGTGTTTAGAATTTAAATAAAATTCTTGTTTCATCAAAATTTTGAGGTGAACCACATGAAATGATGTTGTACAGACTTTACATCAGGAAACTTTCAGCATGTTATTTTATTTTTCCCTCTGTAACTTGAAAACATTCACATGAAATGATTTAGAATTGCTTGAGAAGGTCAAAATCCCAAATTTGCTATGAAAATTTTCTTTTAAATGAAAACCATGGCACCTCCTCATACAACATGTAGGAATTTCATTTAGGATGTGCATTTTAATCTCTTTATATTTTCACGCACTTTCGTGCATTTCAATATTACCTATGTATCTTAGGATAGGTTGCATTACTTGATTGTTTTTCATTTTCCTTTTATATATTGTTGACTAACACTCTTTATTGTAAATGTTGAATGCATTGGCTGTAATTTTACTGAATTTTCTAGGTTTTAATGTAATTGAGTGATGGAAATTAAAGATAGATTGTTTATATTGGTCATTGTACCTCTAACGCCTTAACACTTTGTAACTTAGTCCTCCATTTTGTCAAAGGAATGTAAATTAGGTTTTATTTGATGTAATTTCCTGCTTTCGATATTTTTCATTAGATTGCAATTAGGACATGAAATTTGTATTTTCCTTTATATTGGATTGTATTTAGAACCAAAATTATGTATTTTTTCTTCTTTCTATAGGCACTCTTATAGTTTATTTCTTTTTTTTTTTTTTTTTTTGTAAAATTTATTTTGAGGCTTTTGTTAATTTTTTCCTTTAACATAAATTAAAGTAAGTTATATATCCACAACTGATCTCCACCATGAGACTCGTAATTGAGGTATGCTAAGAATCTCAGTCTCCTTTAGTCTCGGTTCTCATATTACAAATCCAAATCAACCCAAACACAAGAAATCTTTAATCCGACAACAATCACGCAAAAAATGATTATATAAACCAATAAAACAAAATCATTTTGAACAAGGAATCCAAGCTTACAAGTTACAACTAAGAAGGTGAAATACACCAAAGGATAATACACATGAGAGCCTTATAGTAGAAAACAAACCGCAATGCAAGAGACAGGAAACCAACCACTATTGGCCAAATTCTGATACCATAATACAAATAAGAAAAGGTATTTCACCAAACGTTGCAAATAATCACAACTATGGGCAATGAAAACTCAAGATGACCTATTTTTTGAATGAAGGCGGAGAAGAAGTAAACAATGAAGGGCTTGGGGGAACGGAAACTTCAATCACTCCCTCAAGCATTTGTGTGACCTTTTTCATTGAGGGCCTCAGTGAAGGATCTTCTTGAATACACCAAATCGCCACAATCACAAGCCTTTCTAGCCTCTTCATATCATTTCTTGCCTCTTCATCATTTTCTATCAACTTATCTAATTTTTTATCTTTGTAGCATTCATAAGCCCAATCCATCAATGCCTCCTCTTCTCCCAGTGCAAATGCGACACTAGACTTGCAACAAATAATCTCTAGTAACATCACACCAAAACTGTACACATCAACCTTAACTGAAATAGATGCTTTCCTAAACCATTCAGGTGCAAAGTACCCAATTGTCCCTCGTATTCCTGTCCGAGCTGCTCGAGTTTGCTCGGCCAACAAAAGCTTTGCTAATCCAAAATCAGCAATTCTTGGTGTATAGTACTCATCTAGGAGTATGTTTTGAGGTTTTATGTCGCAGTGGATAATCTGAGTACTGCACTCTTCATGTAAGTACATTAAACCTCTTGCTATTCCAAAAGCAATTTGCACCCTTTGGTTCCAATGAGGCCTGGATATCCCAAAGAGAAAGCTAGCTAAAGAGCCATTACTCATGTACTCATATACTAGAAGCCGGTTCTGCCCCTCATCACAATAACCGAGCAAACGGACTAAATTCTTGTGATGAGTCTGGCCTATCACGCTAACTTCTGTTTTGAATTCCTTCTCACCTTCCTCTACCACCTTACCTAACTTCTTGACTGCGACAAATCTTTTAGAATCTGATGCAAGGACCCCTTTGTAAACCGTTCCAAAAGCACCTTTTCCCACTATTTGCTTGAAGCCTCTAGTCGCTTCATCCAGCTCTTTATACGTATAGCTTCTCACATTTGTTGCAAGTGTGCTATCAATATTCCATCCTGAATTCCGTCTTTTGTGGTACAAGTAGATAATAGCCACTATACTAGCTGCGAAGAAAAGGATATTGAGAAATGCAGAGCTCCCAAGGAGTAGTGCCAAAACAACTACCGCAGACTGGCCTTTCTTCTCTGAACCAGGGTCTGTAAGTACCTTGATGAAAGCTTTTCTCGAAATATTTGTGCTATATTTTCCATTGGACAGAGGATACTTCTTCTTCCAACAAAAATCATCTTTTTTTTCATAAATGGTCACAACACACATGCAATCTTCAAGGCATAGTTGTTTACACTCTGTCTCATTAACCCCTTGAATAAAGCTGTAATCCGACAACGGCCAGTCCACGTTTGAAAGCTGTGCAAACGTTACACGCCCTTTATTTGCTTCCCATCCATTGTCGCAGCTGGGTAATGGAAAATTTGGTTTACACCCTGCCCAACCATTGGATGGGTCTAACGGAGAAAATCCAGAAGGACACGTGCAAAATGTTTTTCCGTTCCCTCTTGATTCACAAATGCCGTTGAGTCCACATAACCCACCTACAAAAGTATTAGCATCAAATCTGCCACACGTATCATCAGGAATGCTTTGCACTTCATTCCAGGATGAAGAAGAACAGCTCTCAAGTCCATCACTTGTGGGGTTCTCCTTTCTGGGGAGACTGTATAATCTGAATCCTCCATCAGGATCAATTCTAGCCATGTGGTAGAAATATTCTTTTGAGCCTGGATTTTTCTCAGTAAGGTTGTAGATGTTGGTGGAGTTGTTTTCGTCTAGGATGTACATGCGTCCATCCTCAGTAAAGTTCAACACTGATTTCCATTGCATTGTCATAGTGGCAAAATAAGGTCCTTTAATTTTTTCAGACAATAAATAATAAAGCACGAAATTGCCATCCAACTGTAACAAAACCTCAAAGCGCCCATCAGAATAATTAGTCTCAGAGTGGTGAGACCTGAGTCTGGTATTCATGTGCAGTATTTGGCCAGGCAAAATTGTATCAGTAGGCTCATTGAAGCTTTCCCATATAGAATTATACTGTTCATCTAATATCACCAAGTTCCCATTATCCAGCATAACAAAGCAACTGGATTTGGAAGAAACATTCATTTGAGGCTTCCATAACTCACTGTCTTGATCAGGGTCATTGAGAACAAACTCTTTGTTGCTAGACAGCTCCAGTACTGAACCCTCTGGTGCTGGTTTATTGCCATTTGCAGACCAAACTATAGTTGGATCTTTTGTTTTATTAAACCAAACTGCAAGCAAAAATTGATTCTCTTTCTCACTACTTTCAAGAGGATGGAATCCAAAGGCAAATTCACCTGAAGGGGACTTGATAAATGGACCCATTCCTGGCTGTGCAACAAAAGGTAATATCGGCATTTTATCACAGTCATCTTTGGTGTAGGCACTGAAAACAGTGGGAAGGGGAGGAAGAAGTAGAAGTAGAAGCAAGAGAGAACAACAATGAGGAAGTGTTGAAGTAGCCATTGCAATGGTTATGTATGGCTTATGGGATAATGAGTTAGAAGGAACCCATGATAGCGTTTATATAGAAGAAAATGTCTAAGAAGTAGTTCCAAGTCTCACTATCAATTTTCATGGTCTGACTTTTTCAGATGTGTAGCATGAATATTTCAACAATTCAACTGGTGGCAATATCCGTATAAATGTGAGTACGATTAGACATGTATCCAACTTCGCAGTAGTTCAACTCTTGCTATCAATTTTCATGGTCTGACTTTTTCAGATGTGTAGCATGAATATTTCAACAATTCAACTAGTGGCAATATCCGTATTAATGTGAGTACGATTAGACATGTATCCAACTTATGAATTCCTTTAATTAATAGCTTCTTAAGAAGCTAATGATTAAAAAAAAAATATCTAAAATCTTAGAAACGTGACATTTTAAATTTATAGGCTGGGTTTGCGCGGATCCACGTTTGCGTTTGCGTTTGCGTTTGTGTTTGCGTCTTTTTTTTTTTTTTTTTTTTTTTTTTTCACGCGTTTTAAGAGGTTTGCGACTACTGTTCATGACTACTGTTCATGAACAGTAGCCGCAAATGTTGACTTTTCCAGGGTGAACAGTGCATCCGTGCACTGTCACGGACTCATAAATATCACCTTTTAGCATTTTTTTTCATTAAAAATGGGTCCCACGGCACTATTTACACATTTAAAAATTATTTTGCTGCAGTGTTTTCAGTTTTCAGCTCAGTTCAGTTCAGCAAAATAAGTTGTATCCAAACGGACCTGTGGGGACAGGGTTTGATAACCCCGACCCACTTCATATTAGGCCCAAGGCCCACGTCGAGGAGGAAGAAATGTCCGAGGACGAATCGAGGAAGATTCAGTTACCAATAAGCACTGCTGAGGACAATCTTGTCCTCGGCCCGCCGGGACCATGAAGAGGAAGAACAAAACACAATCAGAGGTGGCCCTTCAGAGCGTCTCCAAAGAAAAGACAAGTACAATGGGTCAGCCACGGAAGTATGGTGGAGGAGTCATTCCAGGAGGAACTGTCACCTCCACATTAAATGCCCACATCTAATGTTTTGGCCGCATTAATGGAGAAGTAGCCCCTGAGCAGTGCTGCCGTAATTGCTGCAACCCACAGAGAGAAGGGGAAGGTGACTGATGAGACAAGTACTCAAGTGGTGACCTGCATGACCAACAAATGGAGGGCCAAGATTAACTAAAGAGGGGATATATTATGTAAGAAGTCCCCCAGAAAGGGGGACAGGATTTTTAGAAACAGAAAATATTGTAGTACTTGTATCAACCCTGTAACCAAGCACTGAAGAAACAATAATAACTCTCAGCTCCTAAAAGGAGGGCCGAGGAGCCATGTTTCATGCTTTAGCCTACATTTTCGTCATTCAACCTAATCACTACCATGCTAAGTTGTTGCAATCCTTATTAAAGCCTAGTCCTTTAACCCGCTTTCTATAAATTCATTGTATTGGGCTAGCTGGGCTTGGGTCTACTTCCTCCAAGGAAAGGTGCACAAACTCGGTCCCTACAGGACCCATAATATTTGTTCTCTTTCAAAAGATAAAATTATAGGGAAAAGGTTTTGTTGCGATTAGTTGGACACATGTTGCTTTTTTTTTTAGCTGCCACATAACTCATTATGTAACAATTATTGCATGCTAGTATGCAGCAAAATCTTTCTCAAATTATAATATTTGTTCTAAACCAAGAAATTGATATTTGAAGAGGAAAGAACTAGTCTTTTAGTTTATGTTTTGAATTGAAAATTATTATATGTACTTAAAACATTAATTTATTTTAAAGTAAGAGAAGTTAAAGTATTCATATTATAGGGAAAATTAAGAGAAATTATTATGTACTCCTGGAGTACCATAAATGCGTACTCCTTCCTCTCACATAAATGGTGGGTCCCACTAATTAAATTCATGGTAGGACCCACCATTCATGTGAGAGGGGGGAGTACACATTTATGATATTCCGGGAGTAACTAATAATTTTTCTTGGAATAATGCTAGAGATACAAACTATTTTATAAATTTTTTTTATAAACTACTGATGTGGTGAGTGATTATTGGTAAATGAAAAAGTGATATTAATTGTAGGTCTAGATGAAAACCAATAAAATGTTGGCTACATCAACATTTTGTAAAAATGTTGTAAAATAGTTTATGGCTGTAACATTACTCTTCATATTATGCCAAATCTTAGATTTTCAAAATGGCAATTACGCTCGGTTTACTAAATTTTTTTTAATGCATTTATGGCATGTCACTTTTATTTCTTTGTCTTACCACTGAGTAATTCTTAGATACTTTCAAAGTACAAAGAATGATGTTTCCTCCTCTTACATTCATGATAAGACCCACTCATTAAATTTATGGTAGGGTTTACCATGAATGTGATAAGAGGAAGCACCATTTATTTATGCTCCGGAAGTACTTAAGATGGTCCCTTATGAATTACCACCGTTTTTGTACTTTGAGTGTCCTTATATGCATTTCCAACAGAAAAAGAGAAGATTAGTTTTAATGTTCTAGACTTCTAGTGCAACCAAAGCCAAGTCCTTCCCCAACACATGAAGCACATTTGACATGTATGGTATGACACCCTCCGTGGCTGATATTTCTATGTTGAATTATTTTTTAAATTTATTATGGGATCTATGGATTTTTTTTTTTTTTTTTAATTCTAAATACTAAATACCAGCACCAATAAGCTGACCATCCATTGGTTCCACCAGGCCACCACTTTAATGCCCCATACGTAAGTTACAAGTTTGCGTTACTAAACTCGGCTTTTGGGATCTATGTTGACTTTTAAGGTAGCTTCTCTAATTTAGAAAGTTCAATTTGGACCGTTTCAACATGTATAGTTATTTCTTGTTGTGATAGTCTTGATTATTTTTGCCAAGTTTGAAAAGTTAATTAATTAATGGCCAAAAACCTTGTCCACTTTCTAATCTTGTTTGTTAAGGCAAAACTGACTTTGCATCCCTCACTTATCGTTTTATTGTTTTTGTTTTGTTTTCTTAAATTTTAAATTCCCCATTACTTCCAGTTTTAACAAATCATGACCATCGGGTTAGATTCTTGTTACTGTCAAGGATGTAGACGTCGGCTATGAGATTTAGAAAAGTGAGTTTGATAAACAGATTTTTATGTACGCTCTTGAGGTAATTGTTAATAAACAATTTTAAGAAAATTTTGATACCATTCTCATGAAAAATATAAAAAGATGTCAAAAAAAAAATTAATTAAAATTTTCCATAAATTTTTTAAAAAATATATCCTAAACTCTTGTTCTTAAAACATCCATTACCAATTTCCCTTCAAACCTTAATTTCAAAATTTCAAGAGGACTTAACAATGCAGTATTAGAAATATTTTCATATCTAAATGATGAAGATCCTTCCATTCCTTGAAAAGGATCAAAACTTTGGAGTGTCTGTTGTGTGTGAAGATCTTTTTGTCAGCTTTGGGCGATACCAACTTTATAAAGTGAGATCTTTTTGCCACATGAAGCACAATTGGTTGTTCATATGAATCGTTTCCCCTTGAATTCGAGGACAACAAGTGATGCTTTAATTTGGGCGGCGTGGCCAATTTACAGTCGACAATAGTGCTTATAATTTGTTGATGGAGGATTGGTGCTGAAATACAACGATGCATTGAGAAAGAATTCTGTGGCGTGCATTGACGGTTACGTGGCAGCCAAAAGAGCTCAAGTGTTTGCAGCAAAACCTTTTCCTTATAATTTTATCTTTTGAAAGGGAATAAATATTACAAATTTAAAATGTCACGTTTTTAAGATTTTAGATTGTTAAGAATCTACTCTCTCTGTCCCAATTTGTTTGTCTTGTTTGAAAAATCAAATTTTTTAAGGAAATATCATTTATTATCTTGTCTACCTTATAAAAATGTGTAAGTTTTCAAAACTATTTTAGGTAAATTTATCAGTTTTTTTTTTTAAAGAGTTATTCTTAATGAGGCAACTAAAAAGGTGCCCCAATTAGATTGATTTTTTATTTATTTATTTTAATATTTGTTAGTTTTCTTTTCAAATAGTTTTAAAAATAAAGTAGGGGTACAATAGGAATATTAGTAAATTAATGATTTCTATTTTTATAAATAAGACAACATTTTGGGACATCCTAAAATGGAATAGAGGACAAATAAACTAGAACAGATGGAGTATTAATTAGAGGAATTAAAATGTTTGATACATGTCTAATTGTACGCACATTAATACGGAGGAAAGAATTATTATAATATATGTTCCAAACCAAGAAATTGATATTTGAAGAGGAAAGAATAAAGAATTACTAGTCTTTTAGTTTATGTTTTGAATTGAAAATTATTATAGGTACTTAAAACATTTATTTATTTTAAAGTAAGAGTAGTTAAAGTATTCATATTATATCAAATCTTAGATTTAAAAAAAAAAAAAAAATCTTAGATTTTCAAAATGGCAATTGCACACGGTTTATTGACTTTTTTTTTTTTTAATGCATTTATGGAATGTCACTTTTATTTCTTTGTATTACTAAGCCAACACATGATGCATACATGACACCCTCCGTGGCTGATATTTTTATGTTGAATTATTTTTTTTAATTTATTATGGGATCTATGTTGATTTTTAAGGAAGCTTCTCTAATTTAGAAAGTTCAACTTGGCTTGTGTCAGTGTTCTTCCTTTTTCATGGTGCCTTTGATACTTCCAAAGTGCAACTCACCATAGTTCTTAGAACTGGACCGGACCGGGAGGTTAGACCGTGAAAATCGTGAACCGGGGTGAAAACCAGTTTTTTAAGCTTCAAGAACCGGGCATATGTGGTAATTCCGTGAACTCGTAAAACCGAGGTTGGACCGGGTTGGACCGCAAGAACCGTGCGGTCCAACCCCTTAGCAATTTTTTTTTTTTTTTATAAAAACAAATTAACACAATTATATTCTACTTAATTAAATTATCCATCTCTTACAAGGAATAAAAAAAAATTATAATTAAAATCCTTCAAAGAGATTTAACTTTACTTCAAAAATTAATCATAAATTTTAATGTTTTCATAGTTATTATTTTATTTTATTAACTTTCTTATTTAATTATTAAATATATTCTTGAAAATCATTAAATTTCCCTCACATATATAGATATATTAGTCAATTTTTCTATTTTTATAAATTTAATACATATATTTAGGCTTTAATTAATTATTAAATTAATTATGACGTCATCACGGTTCGACTCCGGTTTGACCTCGGTTCGACCTCAAAAACCTTGAACCTCTCCCTTTTACGGTTCAATAAACGGTCTGGGTTTGAAAACCTTGCAACTCATATGCCTTGAAAAGGAAAAAATAATTTTCTTCTTTGGTCTCACCAAACCATGGTTGATTTTAATATGAAGTCGCATAATCTTTCCCATAATTAAAATCTAAAGATATGAGCATGTGGCTTGAAATCATCACATAACAAATTGACATTTCCTTTAAGAAAGAAAATATATCGAGCACACACCTAACGCTAAATGTTATAACTTTTCGTCATAAATTTTTTGAGTATGAACTTAAGAACTCTGTGCCAAAAATACTAAAAAGACATAAAATTTCAACAAAACATAAATTATAAAATAATTTACCATCAACGTATCTATGTAAACTACTAGCTTGGTGACTCTTGAAAGCAAGTTTAGGTTCCGTTTGGAAGGTAGGAAAGAAAGCATTTGCTTCAAATCAGGTTGTTTAACAATGACCTTAAACGCTTTAAGAATACTTGCAACCAAATCACGAATCAATTTCAAGACTTAACCTATACGTTTATATAATTGCCCAGATTGACCTACATGTACTGATGTACTAGAACCTACACTGCATTTTCACACCAAACTGTCAGCTTTATTCGGATTTTAAAGTGGGGAAGTGTGCAGTGAATATATTCCAAGTACGTTCTATTTATTTGTGAAAGGGCATGAAGAGTACTACCAACTATCAAAACTTTACGGACCATTTTGAATTGTGATTGAGCATGAAATATAGGCAATAAAGTACCTTTATAT
Organism: Quercus glauca; assembly: GCA_023736055.1. NCBI lineage: Eukaryota > Viridiplantae > Streptophyta > Magnoliopsida > Fagales > Fagaceae > Quercus > Quercus glauca. Next base: position 103,724,022 of record CM043318.1, read on the forward strand.
TTGCATGTTTAGTCTTATTTTTATGCTATTTTGTGATTGATTATAGTTTATCTTTGTTTTATCGGTAAGAAAGGATTTATATGCTAATGATAATTGGCGAAGAAAAAATGTGATCAAGTCATCACCCTTTATAATAATAATAATAATAATAATAATAATAAATAAAAGTTTGTTCAGCAACTTAAGTTTTGATTGGAGATGTTATTTTAGGCTTCTTTTTGTACCAATTTTGCAACTTGAATGACACTCTTTGTACGCATTTTGCAACTTGAAATCCGTAACGCCCAGTTTGAAAATATTTGGATTGCAATAGGAATACATTTGACTTGAATTATTTGGACCACATCTCAATATGGATTTGAGCCCAGCCCAATCCATCTGCTGATTTTTTTTTGAAAGAGCCCAATTAACTTGTCATTGAAGCCCAATTTTGTTTTTTTGGATAAGCAGACATTATGAGAAAGTAAAATGTCAATGAATTGCATATTTCAAATCCATTTGAGCATTCATGAATGTTTAAAACTTGAATTATTCCAATCTAAATGCTAAGGAAATACAAATTGACTCCCTAATTTTGGAAAGATCTCCATAATAATTTTTATCAATACTCCATAATCGTGTTTGAGAATTTTCAGGTGAAAAAAACAAAATCCATATTCTAAAAAGAAGTTGAATGCTACGAGGGCCAATATTGTCAAGCCAACTCAAGTGATTCAACCCAGGCGTGAATTAAAGAGAAGACTAACAACAAAGATGATGAGAAGAGTGAAGCAAAGAAAAGTAGAGATTATAAGGTCATTTTTAGTTGACATCAAAATCGAGTTATTATCAAGTTTAAGTTAGATTATAAGTTATATAATGTGATGAATTAAGAGGGTGGGTATGAATAGGCCCATTAGACTTTCATGTCAACCCCGCAGGTCTGGAAGGTCCATGATCTGAGATCCATTCCCCAGGGCCTAGGGGTAGTTAATTTTATAGGCCGAAATAGACCTTCGGAAATTGAAGTTTATAAAGTGAGATGCTTTTGTCTTTAAAGCCTGGAGTTTCAAATGAGCATTGGTCCCTAAGTTTTCTCTCCCAAGTAGGAGCTCCCTCTCTCTTGGTATGATACGAGCTTTTTCTCTCCCACAATCCTTGCTTGGGTATATTTCTCAGCCTACTCAGTAGCGTCTTTAAGCTGAGTATCTGCCCCCACAACCTTAGTTATGGACCAAGAAGTAGTGGACAGCCTACAAAAGCTACATCTTACAAAAGAAGAGAAGGAAGATATTCCTCTTAGCAACAGCACTACACCTGACATGTTAGAGCAATGCTCTCTCAGCCTCTTTGGACGTCTTCTTACGGATCGAAACCAAAACCAGAGGGCTCTCAAAAGCACCCTACGATCAGCATGGAAGATGGGGTCTGATTTAAGAATTGTAGACGTTGGAAACAACATTCTTCAGTTCAAATTCAGCTCTCTGTACCAGTTAGAATGGGTTGAAAAAAGCGGTCCCTGGAATTTTGACAACAATCTGTTGCTGCTATGCCGATGGAAGAAAAGGTTGTCGTCCTCAAATATCACATTCACCCATTCTCCCTTTTGGGTTCAGGTATGGGGTTTACCCTTTGAGCACATGACTGAACAAGCTGGGAGAGACATTGGTAGTAGATTGGGAGTAGTCATAGAGGTGGACAAAAGATCCATGCTCACTGACCAAGCAAAATTTATGAGAATAAGAGTTGATCTTCCTATTGACAAACCCATTTGTAGAGGTGGCTACATCTCCCTTGATGAGGGAGAACGATGCTGGGTTACATTTCGGTATGAAAGACTACCAACCTTTTGTTTTGTCTGTGGAAAACTTGGGCACGATGATAAACACTGTGAGGTGAACCAACTTGAGCAATCAAATGATCACCAATATGGTGAATGGCTAAGGGCAGGTAGCTCAACCAAAAGTGGGGAAAAAAGTAGAGCAACAAGTTACAGAGGTGGAGAAACCACGGGAAGTGACGACCAGCAAAAGGTAACTAAGTTAAGTTTAGTCAGAGAATTGTTTAACACAATGGAAGAGGTTTAGTCAGCTACGGGTAAAGGGTTTGGGCCGTGTTTTGAAAAGCAAGAAATAATGAGCCCAATAAAGCCCAAAACAGGAACTAAAGTATGTGAGGCTTTTAGTGATCAGAATGCTAGCCCAAATATAAAGAAAAAAAGGCCCAGGTAAGACAAATGGAAGAAAATAGCTAGAGAAATAGGGAAAGCCCAAGATATGGAGGTAAGTATACAGGCCCATGAAGTGGGTAATAAAAGAGCTAAAAACATTGAGGCCCTTCTATTAACTGAGGGGAAGGCTTCAAAATGTGTATGCGAAGAGAAATCTAATGGTGGTGATCTCAGTGCGTACAAAACGGCAGTGGTTGCTGTGTAGCACCTGGGAAGCATGGACGCGGCGCCAGAGGAGCCGCACCCGTGTCCGACGCGGCGCGACGCGGCGACACGCAAGGGACGCCGCTGACCGCGCGTCGGTGCCGCGTCCGGCCGTGTCAGGCCGTGTCCGCCGAAACGCCGAAATTCAAAAAAAAAAAAAGTGCAAAATCTTCTTCTCTTTCTCTCTCTGTCTTGTTTTTCTGCCTCTACCCAGTCTAGATGTTGTGTAAACTGGTTTAAGAAAACTAAAGAAAGGTTAAAAAAAGAAAAGGTATGAACTGGGAAGGGAAGAGAGAGGAGAGGCAGAGATGCTTGGGTGAGAAAGAGTGAAAGACTAACGGGAAGTAGAAGAAAATATATGTAGAAGGAAAAGGCTGAGTTTGACTTGGTGTGGAGATTTTTTTTAAAAGGTATGGTGTAGATTAAGCTTTGGAAAATGGAAGCCTTGGAGAAATAAAATAAAAAATAAATAAAAGGCAAAGCTGATAATCTGATGTGACCAAAAGTCTTGGGAAATAAAATAAAAATAAAATAAAAGATAAAGATTATATTTTGATGAGACCATATGTGTTGTTGACTTGTTAGCACTAGAGTGGCAGGTGAATGGGGAGAATAAAAAGAAAAAAAAGATTAATTTTGTGGGTTTTATTTAATTTACTAGCATTATATTTTAGTTATTATTTGCTATTATTTTTAAATTTAAAATATGTGTATATAATGTGAAAAAGTATGCTTAGTAATATATTAAAAATATAAATAAAAATATTTTTAATAATTTTTTAATCGCCGAGTCCTGCCGCACCCACACCCACCTTTTTTAAAAATTGTCGAGTCTCGCACCCGCACTTGCACCCGCACCCGAGTCCTGAAACGCACCCATGCTTCCTAGTGTAGCACCGCCGAGAGCAATGATTTGCTTAGGCTTTAACTGCTGAGGGCTTGGGAATTCTTAGACAGTTCGAGTTTTGCGCAAATACGTGCAATGGTGGGATCCCAATTTAGTTTTTTTATCGGAGACTAAGCTAAGAAAGAAGGCCATGGAAAAGGAGAGGGACAAAGCAGGCTTCAGTAATGGTTTAATTGTGCCCAGCTCTTGAAGGAGTGGAGGGCTTGCTCTGCTTTGGAAAAAAGATATTTTAGTGGAAGTTCAAGGTTATGCTGATCACCATATCGATGCGATCATCACTGACCTATCATCAAGCTTCAAATGGCGGATAATTGGCTTTTATGGGCACTCTAAAACCCATCGAAGAAAGGAATAATGGGATTTACTTCGTGCTCTCAACAAAAGGTATTCTCTCCCCTAGATGTGTTTTGGGGACTTCAACGAAATTGTATCGGTGGATGAAAAATTGGGATGAGCTCAAAGATCCCAAAAATAGATGGATGACTTTCGAGATGCTATTCATCAATGTGGGTTTAAAGACCTTGGATATAGTGGACCAGATTTCACTTGGTGTAATATGCAGGAAGGAGAAAACATGATATACCTGAGGTTGGATTGGGCTCTAGCCACCTCTGAATGGATTGATCATTATAGTAACACAAGAGTCTTCCATCTAGTAGATTCTACATTTGACCACTGTGTCTTATTGGTCTTATTGATATCTGATTCTTTTCCCCAACACACCACTATGACATTTCGTTATGCACACAGGGTTCGAATTTTTAAATAGAGGAGGGAAAAGTGAGGTTCGAACCACCAACTTTACTATTATTATACCCAAATTACAACAGTGAATAGACTAAAAATTATGAAAAATCTTATGTCTCTAGATTTATTAAAAAGAAAAAAGAAAAAAAAGGAAGAAAGAAGAAGACCCTATTATTAGAACTTAAATTTATATTGTCATTGGATATAAAATAACAGAGAGCATCTTCATCATGAAAACAGATTACACATTGCAAACCGGTTTAAGAAAGAATCATTTTAATTAAATATGAATTATGACAACACTGTAATTTGGTGTAGAAAGATGTTTCCAGTCACCCTTGGTATTGCACGATTAGAACTTTATACATTGGCTTAGCGAGTCAGCAAACTGTGATGCTTTTCTCGGTTTTTAAAGTGAGAAAGTGTGAATGCAGTAAATACATTCCAAGTTTATATGCTTTATTTATTTGTGAAAGGGCATGAAGAGTTCTGGCCAACTATCAAAACTTTACATACCATTTTGAATTGCACCTCCACGTACAAATTCTAGATTGGACAATGGTTGATCTAGTTTCTAGATTTCATTATGAAATGCAACGCATTCCCTTTGAAACTGTCTCACTCAGAATCTTGTTCTCTTCATAGGTGATAGATTTTTTAATGTGTCAAAAGTTTAAGTTGTTAGAAAGTTGTGAACTTTGGATCTCAGGTTGTGTTTGGTTCAATGTAAAATATTTTTCGAAAAATAAATATTTTTCAGAAATGCTATTTTCGAGAAAGGAAAATATTTTCAAGTGTTTGGTTGCATTATGAAAATTGTCCTAGAAAATATTTTCATGTGTTTGGTAACATTTTGAAAATGCTATTTTCCACCTCCACCCACACAAAACCCACCACCACACAATAGGAAAACTACCAAAACACCACCACCCACACCACCACAACAACAACAAAAATCAAAATCACACAGAGAGAGATATCGGTTCGTGGGTTTCTGGCGAAGTCGAAGGCTCTAGGTCGCCGGCGAAGTCGAAGGCTCGTGGGTCAAAGGCTTTGGGTCGAAGATCGGTTCATGGGTTCGTAGATCGATGGGTCGAAGGCTCTGGGTTTGTGGCGTGATCTGGGCTCTGGGTTCGCCGGTGAAGTCGAAGATTGGTTCGTGGTTCGTGGGTCGCCAGCGATGGGCTGTGGTGGTGGATCAGAGCTCGGTTTGGTTCGTTCACCTCTCTCTCTCTCTCTCTCTCTCTCTCTCTCTCTCTCTCTGCGCGGTATGAGGCTCTTTTCCGGAAATGATTTGAAGTGAAAATAGAATTGTAAAATCATTTCCAGGTCAAAGCCATCTTTTACGGTCAAAGGAAATGGTTTTTTCAGAAAATGCAATTTTCTATGCGTAACCAAACACCCGCATTTTCGGAAAAGCATTTCCAGAAGTGATTTGAAGCTAAAACAAACACAGCCTCAGATACTATAATAAATTACCTATTATTCCAAAAACTAAAATTGTTAGGAAATAATAAATTTAATAATAATTCTAATAATATATAAGAGTGTAACACCCCAAGAATAGATATATACATGACTCACATATAAAGCCCACTATACTCATTAGAATTTCAATTTTCACAAATGTGCAAGTATCTTAGTTTTCAAAATAGAATGAAGTGGACCAGAATTCTTTTCTAATGTGGCTCAACAGAAGTGTATTAACAATAAATACAACGTTTTAGTTTTTAGATATTACAAGCCGTAGACTCACATGATACGTGAGAATATATAATTATTTTTAATATTAAAATTTTTAATGTTAAATTTATTTCTAAATTATGTTGTAGATAATTTGTTCTCCCTAAAAATTAAACAATTTATAGAAGTAATTTCTATCTCTCTATTTTTACAAATATAAAATTTTATAATTTTTGGTATTTTGATTGATATTATTCTTTTTGAAGTGGTCTCTATTTTTCTAACTATTGTTATTATTCATTATATTTTCCTAATTTCCTTTGGTACGTAGAACTAAAATTATTAAGTTCCAAATGTATTATTCAAATATCCCATTCACTTTAGGAGATTATTATCATAATCAAAACTGATCACATAATTAAAATTTATATTACTCAAATAATTGATAGACACATTCAAATACATAGTCATTTAGATTGTGTTTTGATATAAACTCAAATTCTCATTTCCAAACTAACAAATAATTAACTCAAAAAAAAGATCAAACCAAAATTATTTAGGGAGAGAGATGACTTGTGATGGGAAACTCAAAAAACACAACACCAAAACATATCAACCCAAAGTAAAGATATTAAAAAAAATAAAAATTCATCAACTTAAAGTAGAGTTGCAAGAAAGAATTAAAAATCTAAAGGGAGAGATAGCATAATCACATTTTTTTTGGGAGAGAATATGAGAGAGAATAGCAAATTTATAGAATAAACTTTAATAAGAAGAATATTGAAAATGAAATGTATAGTTGTAAATACCAAATTATCCAAGTCATGCTACGTAATAGAATAATATTATATTATTATATTTATAATAAAATAGGATCACATCTAAAAATAAAAGAAAAAAAGATAATAAATTTATTTATTTTTAGTTTATATTTACCAAAAAAAAAAATCACATTCTACCATTGTATTCATATCCATATAATAATGAAGTACTAGTATTCAAGGTCAAGTTGAAGGATCTAGTTTGGCTCTTACTTAAAAAACCATGTCATTTTCATCAACTTTAAGAGATAGAGATCATAAAAATAAAAAAAAAATTATTTATTTTTAATTTATACTCACCCAAAATGGATTGAAGTGAACCAAACTGGATTGGACCAAATGAACCAAAGTGGACCAAATTGGAATGAATGGACTATTGGACTGAGTTGGACCTAAATGAACCAAAGTGGACTGAAATGCATTAAATTGGACTGAACTGGACCAAATAAACCAAGTAGGATGAATTGGACAAAAGTGGACCGAATTGGACCAAAGTGGACCTAAGTCGACATAAATGGACCAAATTGGACCAAAGTGGGTATTCGTTATCTCTATTTCTTTTTTTTTTTTTGAGAATGAGTTATCTCTATTTCTTGAAGTTGATGAAAATGTCATATGGTTCTCTAAGTAGGAGCAGAATTGGATCCTTTAACTTGGTCTTGAATATTAAATTAGCATACGATATGAATAAAGTGATGAAATATGATTTTTTTTTTTTTTTCTGGTAAGTGTAAACGAAAAATAAATAAATGGTGTCTTTGCACAACTTGTTTGCATTGCATGTATTTTCTATTATAAGTTACATTTAGTTTCAAGAATGTATAAAGTCATGGTAGTTAAAAGTGAAGGTCCTATCATTATTGGTAATTACAATTAATTTTGAGAATATGTGTAAAGGTATAATGCATTATATATAGAAAGAAAATGATGACATGACCATTGATGTGACTTAATAGAAGTGTAGCAACAATAAATGATATACTTCATTTTTTAAATATTATATAGATATAGATATTAAATGGCCAAGGCGGGTGAATAAATGGGTAAGAGACACGCTAAACTTTTAATTAAATTGTACTTTCCACTAGGGGCAGAACCAGAATTTTTACTTTGGAGGGGTTGAGACTAAACGATCACATTGATTCACAATTCAAGAAAAACTCGAAGTACCAAAGTTTTACAAAATTGTCTTATATGAAAGCTTTACAAGTTTCTAAACTCTATTGAGTATACCAAAGTTTTCTAATTTGCTACGGTCATGTGTAACAATAATAAAAAAGAAATAAACAAAAGTATTAACAAAACTAAACTATATTTACAAGAAAACAAAAATAAATTAAAGAAATAAATCATAAACCATAAGATAAACAAATAGAACTGAAAAGGGGAAAATCTGAATAAAGAATTTTGTGCCTTCAAATAAGAATACCATGCTTGGGGGTGGGAATCAATATGGATAATTCCACCTTTACTCCTTTATTTGATCCAAAGAAGCTAAAGATACCCATATCAAATGCGATTTGGAGTCACTAATTAGATAATTTAGTTTGGATTTGAAGCTGAAATTCCGAAGTTGAAACAAGAGTAGAATGAATTTTTGTGTGGAGTAGAATCTACATGTGAAGTGAAGAGGACTGGGCGACTGGGTTTGTGTAAGCCAAAGAAAAGAATTTTGTTTGAGTTGTTGGAACTTAAAAAAGGAAAGTGAGTTTCAACTTTCAATTTGTAAAGGTAAAAAATAAAAGGTTGGAAGAAGCTGATGAAGCTTCCAATGTCAAGCATGGTTCTGCCCCTGCTCTCAACCAGATATTTGTTTTTTAGACCATATCACATATGTATCTAATTTGTACTCTCTCAGGCATGCAAATGTTTTATTTCTTGGATGTAACAATGTTTAGAATGCCACACATGACAATTTGTACACCTGTAGCATTACTCATTTTTTTGGCATTCTAAAAAGTGGAGGAAAAAAAATTCAACTTACATTTTTTATTTTGTCAAAAAAAGAAAAAAAGAAAATCACTTATTGATCTCCAATTTGGGGGAGAAAATGGGCAAATGCCCCTTTCAAAAAAAAATCCAGCATTTTGCCCTCTTTTTCAAACTAATTAGAGAAATGCCCCTCTTTTGAAAATCGAGTTTCTCAAAATCGATTTAGGCCTTATAGCGGCGTTTTTAAGGACCCTATTGTGACGTTTTAAGGACCTATAGTGGTGTTTTGTAACTCGATTTCCATAAAGTCGAGTTACATGCAATTTTTTTCTTTTTTTTTTCCTATAACTCAATTTATGTATATCGAGTTACAAAACACCCACTATAGGTCCTTAAAAATATTACTATAGGGTCCTTAAAAACGCCGCTATAGGGCCTAAATTGATTTTGAGAAACTCGATTTTCAAAAGAGGGACATTTCCTAATTAGTTTGAGAAAGATGGTAAAATGCTGGATTTTTTTTTTGAAAGGGGCAAAAAGTAATTTTGTCCCCAATTTAGGGGTCTCTTTTTTAGTAGGAGGCTCAGGCAATGACCTAAGCCCTTATTGTGAGATTGAAACAATCAATTCATAATTCAAATTGTGATTAATTTGTGTATGCAATCCCCCACATAATAAAAACAGGTTCTATTGTAATGTATTATTTAAATAAAGAAAATGTAATCTTTTACTTTTTATTTTGTGGATGTAGGCGATATGGCTGAATCACGTAAAACTCTTAACTTTTTCTCTCTTCTCTTTTCTCCATACTCTATCACAAATTTCTACAAGATTGCAAGACTTAGAAAGTTTTTAAAAGTCGCTTCATTGCCTCAGTTTGAGAAGCTTGGCTTTGTTCAAAGAACCATGGGATCCTTTATTGGCAGCTCTAGAATATTCGACAGGTTAAATGAAGAAAAATTCAACTTTTTACTTGGTTGTGCATTTATTTCATGTCATGTCACCTTCCTGGATATTTGCCTGTAATGAATGAAAAGTCTCATTGTGGAGGGCTAACCTCCAGTCTTATACGCCAAGGTCAAAGATGGACGCCTCACCTGACTTAACGAGTACAAATTGAAATTGTGCTTCTCGTTGACAATCGTAATCATTACATTTATTAGTCTTTTAGGATATTTTTAGGATATGTGGAAACTTGTGGGGGGGGGGGGGGGGGGGGGGGGGGGGGGGTTTCAGACTTCCATTAGTTTAGTTGATAAAGTTTTTTATGGTCGAATAAGAGATTTGAGATTCAATTCTCCCGTCTTACACTAAAAAACTAATTAATTAATGTCTTGATCTAATGATAAACACCAAAAAACCAATTATTTCATCATCTTGTTATGTATTTTAATATGTTCATTCTTCATATGAAAACATGATAACATGCATGAAATCATGGCATCGATTTGAATAAGTCAAGTTAGATTATCTTTAGGATGAGGTTTCATGTTATTTTGCTATGACCTGCCTCCTACATTTGATTAGAGGTTTTTATTTTTTTATTAATTTTATATATTTTTATGGTTAATCTTTTTAGATTTGTGAATCAGTGTGTTTAGAATTTAAATAAAATTCTTGTTTCATCAAAATCTTGAGGTGAACCACATGAAATGATGTTTTACAGACTTTACATCAGGAAATTTCCAGCATGTTATTTTATTTTTGTGTCACATGAAATAATGAAAAACTAAAAAGATAATATGATTTTCTTTCGTACATATCATTAACATTTGATTTCCTATACATTAAATGGGTTTCTGCATTTTTTTACTATGTAACTTGAAAACATTCACATGAAATGATTTAGAATTGCTTGAGAAGGTCAAAGTCCCAAATTTGCTATGAAATTTGTCTTTTAAATGAAAACCATGGCACCTCCTCATACAACATGTAGGAGTTTCATTTAGGATGTGCATTTTAATCTCTTTACATTTTCACGCATTTTCATGCATTTCAATATTACCTATGTATCTTAGGATAGGTTGCATTGGTTGATTGTTTTTTATTTTCCTTTTATATATTAGTGACTAACACTCTTTGTTGTAAATGTTGAATGCATTGGATGTTATTTTACTGAATTTTCTAGGTTTTAATGTAATTGTGTGATGGAATGATAGATGGTTTATATTGGTCATCATTTTACCTCTAACACCTTTTTACTTCATAACTTAGCCTCTCAAGTTTGTCTAAGGAATGTAGATATGTAGATTAGGTTTTACTTGATGTAATTTCCTGCTTTCGATATTTTTCATTAAAATGCAACGAGGACATAAAATCTGTGTTTTCCTTTATATTGGATTGTATTTAGAACCAAAACCATGTCAATTTTTTTTTTTTATAGATACTCTTATAATTTATTTCTTTTTTTTTTTTTTTGTAAAATTTATTTTGAGGATTTTGTTAATTTTTTCTTTAGCATAAATTAAAGTTATATATCCACAACTGATCTCCACCATAATACTCGTTATTGAGGTATACTAAGAATCTCGGTCTCCTTGAGTCTTTCGGTTCTCACAATTACAAATCCAAATCAACCCAAACAAAAGAAATCTTTAATCCGACAATAATCACGCAAAAATGATTATATAAACCAATAAAACAAAATCGTTTTGAACATGGAATCCAAGCTTACAAGTTACAACTAAGAAGGTGAAATACACCAAAGGATAATACGCATGAGACGAGAGCCTTATAGTAAAAAACAAACCGAAATGCAAGAGACAGGAAACCAACCACTATTGGCCAAATTCTGATACCATAATACAAATAAGAAAAGGTGTTACACCAAAACTTATAAAAGGATGGCTATATTCAGTTGACACAGGTAGAAAGCTATAATTAACATTGAGAGCTCGAAAATGTGTTAAAAACACACGAGCGGTTTAGACCCCCAAATTCAAATTACGGCTTGGTTGATTTTACACTAACTTAATACTAAGTGCGGAATAGTGTAAACACAAGCGTATAAACAAAACAACTACTCTAATTCATATTTAAAGCAATACAGCAGTAAAAATGAAATGAACAAGAGTAGGGAAGAAGGATGCAAACACAAATAACACCGAGACGTGTTATCGAAGAGGAAACCGAAGAACTCGGCGAAAAACCTCTCCGCCGCCCTCCAAGCGGAAATCGATCCACTAGACAATCAGTTGGGATACATGAGTTAGCAAAAGACCCTCCAAGCCTAGTCTACCCGATGTACCTAAGCCCTCCAAGCTCCTACTCCAACAAGGCTTCTCGGAACCGTGTCTTGTCCTAGTTATCCGGATCCCGCAACAAGCTCCATGTTGCATCTGCCATTAAAGGCTTCTTCCTATGCTTCCCAGCAGCACCAAAAGGTCACTCAGCACTCACAAAGGTGTGACAAGTGTTTTGGCTATCAACCTCTCAAAGATATGGATAATGGAGAGGGAAGGGTTGAGGAGATACCACAAGCAAAAATGATTAGAGAAGGTGGGGAGGACAATCTCTAATTACCAAGGTGTTTGGCTAGGGTTTTCTCTCTGAAGCATCTCACAACAAATGTGGGTAATGATGGTATATATAGGAGGGGTGCAGAATGTGTGACTCAAAAAGTACAGGCTGGCAGAACAGCTAGTCTCGCGGGTGTCTCGCGGGAAGGCCTTACCCGCGAGATACTCGCGAGACACAGTTGTCTCCACCTGGCATGACTCTTCGCATTCCAGCATGTGCCTGGCACATGTCTCACTTCGCGGGAAGCTTGGCCGCGACATACCCGCGAGGTACCCGCGAGAATCCTTCACTTCTTCAAATGCTTGAGTCTTCAACACTCTTTCTCTCACACACCCCTTACATCAAGTCCCACAACAAATACAGGGTATTAAACGATTGAACATGATTACAATCAAATTTGGCACGGAATAAAAGCCAACAAAAACACAGTTGTAAATTACAACTTTACAATCTCCCCCTTTGGCTATTCCGTGACAAAACCCTAAAACAGACTCTAGACTTAAACGTGAGTTTGGGAACAAAGGCAAAACTCACTCACACCTAATTCTAGATTCTGATAAGCTCTTGAACATATGAACAAGTATCTCCTGAAATACAACAACACACTAATATCATTGCATGTAGAAAAACTTGAAATGCATATGGAGCAATAATAACATGATCAAGCTAAATGAAATAGAAACACTAAATCATGGCAAGATCAACCAAGTAATCACTATACACAAGCAATTACTATGCTCATTTACACATGAAATGAACATCCGGATATGCAAAATGATAAGCTCAATTGAAGAGAATCATTTGCAACTCCAACACTCAACCAATGCAAAATACACGAAGTATTTGCATCTAGGAACAATCCTACATGGGCACAAGAGTGTTCATCACTCAACCAATGCATAGAACGTATATGCATCTAGGAACAATCCTACATGGGCACAAGAGTGATGTACTTGAAGTAAAATGCATGACATTGAACAACAAGCAAACATGCATAAAGGTTGCATAAGCATGGTATAGCAAATGCATGGCACAAACCACAAAGACCTACAAAATTTTATGCATGCAACAAACCCTTAAAGCTTACAAAAGCAACATGGGTACAAACAAAATGCCACATAGCACATATGCCACAAAGCATAGAACATAAACGCAAAATAAGCTGAACATACTACATAGTGTCAAAGTTTTAAACGGAAAGACCAGCTAAAAGCAGTAAATAAACAAAAACATAGATAAGTCATGAAAACTAGACTTCTTGCTGCCTGCTTCTCCCCCTATCACTACTCCCCCTGTCACTGACATCATCTCCCCCTTTTTGTCATGGAATAGCTAGTTGTCATCCTCTTCTAGCTTCCTCTGAATTTCATCCATCTGAGTTTCAAGAGAGGTTAATTGTTTATCAAGACGGGAGTGTTGGTTGTACATGATCTTAGTAAGCCCTGAAAGTTTGTTGCTAAGATCTTGAAGAGCAACCATGATGGTGTCAAACTTGTCATCATAGGAATGAGAGGTAGAATTGGAGGTTCCTGCGGGAGCATGATGTTCTTGTTTGACATTTTTCTTGGAATGGCTCATACTAGCTTGAAGAGTACGACCATTAATTGGACCTGGCCTAGGAAAAGGGCTCTCATCAGCAGAGGGAAGCACACCTTTGAGTTTTAAGATTCGAGAAATAAGACGACCAAAGGGAATGCAATTCCTTGAGGCAGTGCGGTTCACTGTTTTAGCCAAGATGTGGAAGATGTGGGAGCATACATCAATTTCCTCATCAGATACCAGATCATGAAGAAATAATGCTCGACCAAGGTTAATATAACCTGTACTTGACAATGGATAGAGATTGTGGCACATGATCATTGACAGAAGCCGTAATTCTGGAGAAAGTGAGGCCACATTGATTGATGATCTGCTGGAGGAAAATTCCAAATTAGCTCCTAATGCTCTCCGAAGCGTTCCCTCAGATGGAACCAACTCATCATATACAGGTGGGATCGGAAGTATTGGTCGGTTGATGTGAAGAATTTCAGAAAGATAAACCGGAGTAATCGAGAACCCCTTTCCTCTGACCCAGCACTTGATCATTTCACCCTCAACAACAGCATTTGCATAGAACTCTTTTACCATGGTTTCATATGCATCGTCAAGATCGGAGAGAAGATAATTCCAGTCTTTTGTGGCGAACCAAGTTGGAATTTGTGTATCCAAAAGAGATGACTGATCAACAGTTCTTTCAACCAACAAAGTAGCATCTCGGAAGAGATTTTTATAGGATTCAAAAGCAGCATGAGAGCGAAACAAGCTAGGATCAAAGAGTCCAGTTGAGGCACGAGCTCTCTTTGGTCTCGGGGAATCTTCATCAACATCGATGATTGGTTCTTTCCCTTTGTTGCTGCCGCCTTTCACAGCTGAAGTCTTGAACGGAGACATCTGTGCAAAAGAACACCCAAAGATACCAGGAAACATGTACACAGCACACAAAACATAGCACAGAGTGAGTAAAGTGTTAGTAACACACACTTAATGACCAAATGGAGTGAGAATCCACAGATTGAAATCACTTGATTTCAAATTGGCACAAAAATGTCATTCGGACATTTTATCGAACACCTGATATGCATAATAACACTCTAAGTGTGAGCAATGCATGAACATGGTAAAATCTTGCCTAAATACATGATAAAATGCCACAAGGGGCCAACACAGATGCAACAAGATCGAATGCAACAAAGCCCAATCAACAATTTGTCAAAAACTTCACCCAATTTTGAAGAACAACCCAAGGATTCGAAAATACCCAATTATCACAACCCTAACCAAAAATACTGCAAAATCTAAGGAAAAACTTAAAAGGAGATGGTTAATCAACATACCTTTAAGAAGAAAATGCAGAAAAATGCTTGATTTGGAAGGGGATTTGATGGAATAGTGAGCTGGGTTGAGAGAAGTTCGAAAAGAGTTTTAGGGAGGGAAGTTTTTATGTTTTGAAACAACTATCACATCAGCCCTATAAAACTGAAAACACGCGTTTTTCGCGGGATAGGGAGCCGCGAGACAGTCGCGAGACAACCGCGAGAGGTGCCACTGAAGCACAAAATTTTCGCGAGAAGCTCTAAGTCGCGATACAGTCGCGATACAGTCGCGAGATTCTCTGTCTGATTTTAAGAAAATTCCAGTTTTTGCCCAACAGCATTTCGCGAGAAGCTGTTTGGTCGCGATGCAGTCGCGAGACTTTTCGCGGGAAGTTCCTAGTCGCGAGATTCTCGCGAAACAACCCCTGAACCAGTTTTTTATGAAAAACACACAAATGCATTTTGACCGAAAAGGAACACAAGAAAGTTTTAAAACCACTTTCAAAAACAAATAAAACTCACAAAAATCTTTTTGGATTTGATCAACACGGATTGAGCATGTGAAACACATTTAATCAAGTACAATCACACAAATGATTATGACATTCATAGAGCATACACTTGTGTGTTTTGTGTGGATATCAAAAATGAGATAGTCCTTAGTCCAATGTGAAGCTTCAATGATCAATTCAATCAAGGCATACACAACTAGCACTAGATTATGTGACCTATCTCAATTATGGAAACATGCATATATGACCTCCCACACGAACTTGATAACAATTCATTGAAGCTTTTCATTTGGCTCCATTCTTAACAATTCATTTGCAACTTTTTGGCAAAGAAAGTCTCATTTAGAGAGAGATGCCTGAAATTTTTGATATTTCGATTGATGAGTTAGCCTTTGGCTTTTTGGGCATCATATCTTATATTTTGGTCGCTTTCCCTTTTTCCTAGTCGAATACTAGTTTGTGCGACAGGCTTTTGCAGCTCTATATCTCTTTTCATTTGGAGATTTACATTTAGAGAGCTCTTTTAAGCAAAGAAAATAAAAGTGGGAAGATATATAGGCATGAGTCTATGCATGTCTCAAGATCAACACAACCATTCACTAATCATTCATGACAAGGTTGAAGATCTATTTACAACTGTCATATGGATTTCAGAATTTCTTCCACTATGATATGAGTGCATGAGGGACAAGCTAAGCTCGTTAAATGCACAAAGCCATAAGTACAAAGGTACAAGGCAAAACATGCTTTGAGACAAAACTCAACAAAGAGATCAAACTTTTTAGATTTTATAATTTTTATGGGTTTTTGAATTTTTTGAAACACACCCAAAACAGAACACAAAAATAAGACCAACAGATAAATGTGGACCAAAACAGGAAAGATAAACATCTAAAACACAATATGTGACACCTTACTAACAAATATGCAACCAAAAGCATTGTAGGTTCACACAAGAGATAGAGTTTAAGGAATGATACCGACGCCGATGGTCTTACGCAAAGACTCAAACTTTGGGCCATCGAGAGGTTTTGTGAATATGTCTGCCTTCTGATTGTCAGTGTTAACAAACTCCAAGTACACAATCTTTTCATCCACCAAATCTCGAATAAAATGATACCGGATTTCGATATGCTTTGATTTCGAGTGTTGAACAGGATTTTTTGACAAATTTATGGCACTTGTATTATCACAATACACATACATCGTGTCTTGAGTGATTCCATAATCATGAAGGAGCTTCTTCATCCACAGTAATTGAGCACAAGCACTTGCAGCAGCTATGTATTCAGCTTCGGCTGTCGATAGAGAGACTGAATTTTGCTTCTTGCTCATCCATGACACCAAGTTGTTCCCAAGATAAAAACACCCACCGGAGGTGCTCTTCCTATCATCAACACAACCGGCCCAATCAGCATCAGAATATCCGGCTAGGCATTCATTTGAATCTCTTGAGTACCAAATTCCATAGTCAGATGTCCCATTTATGTATCGGATAATTCTTTTGACTGCTGTTAAATGTGTCTCTTTGGGGGCTGCCTGAAATCGTGCACATACGCCTACACTGAAGGCAATGTCTGGTCTGCTGGCAGTGAGATACAAGAGACTTCCTATCATGCTCCGATAGAGTGTTGGATCCACTTCTACACCTGCAGCATCCCTACTTAGCTTTGATGAGGAGCTCATAGGGGTGGAGGTGTGCTTCTTGGAGTCTAGACCAAATCTTTTAACTAGATTTTTGGCGTACTTTTCTTGAGATATGAATATCCCATCTTTCCGTTGCTTCACTTGAAGTCCTAGGAAATAGGTTAGTTCCCCCACCATACTCATTTCAAACTCCTTTTTCATTTCTTCGGAGAATTCAAGAGCCAAATGATCAATTGTAGATCCAAACACAATGTCATCCACATATACCTGAGCAACCAGAAGAGACTTCTCATCTCTCTTTACAAACAACGTTCGATCAGCTTGACCTCTTATGAATCCACGATCCAACAAGTATGTTGTGAGACGATCATACCATGCTCTTGGTGCTTGCTTTAACCCATATAGTGCATTTTTCAACCTCAGTACATGATCTGGAAAATGAGGATCTTGAAATCCCTTTGGTTGTTCAACGAATACTTCTTCAGTTAGAAACCCATTCAGAAATGCACTTTTTACATCCATTTGGTATAGTTTGAAATCCATAACACAGGCTATGGACAGTAGAATTCGAATCGATTCTAGTCTTGCTACTGGAGCAAACGAATCATCAAAATCTATGCCTTCTACTTGAGTATACCCTTGAGCTACCAACCTGGACTTGTTTCGAACAACCTCCCCGTCTTCATCAGTTTTGTTCTTGAAGATCCACTTGGTGCCGATCACATGAGTATCTTTGGGCCTTGGAACCAATTCCCACACGTCATTTCTAACAAACTGATGTAGCTCTTGATGCATGGACTCTATCCAGTTCTCATTACCAAGGGCTTCCTCTACCTTCTTAGGTTCAAATTGAGCAAGATAGCAATTGTATGTCACATGATTTGCACTGTATTTTGGTCCTTTTCTCAACCGAAGTCCTTCATTGACATCACCAATGATGTTGCTGGATGGATGATTGAGAATTACCCTTGATGACGGTCTCTTGGAGGTAGAGGGTTCTTCATCTCGAGAGATTGGAGGTTGAACTTCCGGAGGGGTAAGAGGACTAGGAGGCCCTTGTGCTAATCTAGTCTCCCTTCTTGGTATGGTGGGTGTGGTCTCTTTTTCCGGTGATCCGTTCTCAATATTCTCAGCTTCTGACATGTTGTCTTCACCATCCCCCTTTTTAGGGTCAGAACCTTCACTCTCATCAACATTCCTTTCAGTTATGGTGTCATCGATAACCACATTTATTGACTCCATCACAGTCTTGGTGCGTTTGTTGAACACTCTATACGCACGACTGTTTAAAGAGTAACCTAGGAAGATCCCTTCATCACTCTTAGCATCAAATTTTCCGGTGTTCTCTCTGTCATTAAGAATATAACATTTGCTTCCAAATACTCGAAAGTATTTTACCTTTGGTTTCTTTTCTCTCCAGATTTCATAGGATGTCTTCTTCGTTCCAGCTCGGAAGTAGATCCTATTCCCAATATGACATGACGTGTTCACCGCTTCGGCCCAAAATTTCTGTGGAAGGTTTTTGTTTAGTAACATTACTCGAGCCATTTCTTGAATTACTCGATTCTTCCTTTCTACTACTCCATTTTGTTGTGGAGTCCTAGGGGCTGAGAATTCTTTCTTGATGCCTTGTTCATCGCAAAATGCTTCAAACTTTGCATTTTCAAACTCCTTCCCATGGTCACTTCTGATCTTGACAATAGGCACTCCTTTTTCATTCATCAATCTCTTGCACAATTTCTTCAACTTATCACATGCCTCTGATTTTTCCCTAAGAAAGTCCACCCAAGAATACCTTGAGAAGTCGTCGACCACCACCATAATATACCGTTTTCCACCCATGCTTTCTGTTTTTGTTGGACCCATGAGATCCACATGCAATACCTCTAAGGTGCGAGAAGTTGCAATCACATTCACTTTCGGATGGGCTGACTTTGTCTGTTTTCCTAATTGACATGAACCACAAATATTCTTCTCAATTTTACCAAATTTTGGTAACCCAACCACCGCTTCAAGCTTCGAGACTTTGGCCACTTGTTTATAATTGGCATGTCCAAGTCGTTGATGCCACAACTCCAAGAGATCTACCCGGGCACTTCGACATGCTATGCTTGGTTTGGGAATGACCCCATAGCAATTGTCGGTGGTTCTAAGACCCTTCAGAATTTTAACCCCTTCTTCATTCAAGATTAGACACCCTTTCTTTGAGAATTGAACTAAGAAGTCATCATCACAGATTTGAGTAATACTCAGCAAGTTCACCTTCAATCCCTTAATGTACAGCACGTCATTCAGCAGTGGCAGTCCCGGAATGTCCACCGTTCCCTTTCCAAGAACTTGTGAGTGACTACCATCTCCAAATGTCACAAAGCCATCTTCTTTCTCTTTAAGTGTCTTGAACAAAGACTTATCTCCTGTCATATGCTTTGAACAGCCGCTGTCCAAGTACCACAAACATGAATTAAACACTTTCAAAGCGGTATGGACAAAAAGACATGCATGAGAGAGACACTCTTGACCCTCGAAGCAGGGCTCTTTTTCTTTTATTTCGTTCAAGGATGAGTGACGTTTTCCTCTTAGATGATCAAGTTCGTTACACAAGTGTTTATTTCTTCTCTCATATTCATAGACTAAAGCCTTTGACTCACACAAGCTATTATGAATATCATGGTTTCTATGAACTAGTGATCTTAGCATGTGACAGAAAATTCTAGCATGTTTCTTTGACTTAAAAAGCTCTAAACATACATTACCAAAACAGCATTCAGATTTACTGACAGAGTCTTTATCACAAACACCTTTGCTTCCCTTCATGTTGATTTTAACAAAGACACTATCCAAACAACACCAAGGGGTCAAGGATCACACTTAGGTAATTAAACCTCAGCAAGTGTACCTGCTCTGATACCAATTGAGAGCTCGAAAATGTGTTAAAAACACACGAGCGGTTTAGACCCCCAAATTCAAATTACGGCTTGGTTGATTTTACACTAACTTAATACTAAGTGCGGAATAGTGTAAACACAAGCGTATAAACAAAACAACTACTCTAATTCATATTTAAAGCAATACAGCAGTAAAAATGAAATGAACAAGAGTAGGGAAGAAGGATGCAAACACAAATAACACCGAGACGTGTTATCGAAGAGGAAACCGAAGAACTCGGCGAAAAACCTCTCCGCCGCCCTCCAAGCGGAAATCGATCCACTAGACAATCAGTTGGGATACATGAGTTAGCAAAAGACCCTCCAAGCCTAGTCTACCCGATGTACCTAAGCCCTCCAAGCTCCTACTCCAACAAGGCTTCTCGGAACCGTGTCTTGTCCTAGTTATCCGGATCCCGCAACAAGCTCCATGTTGCATCTGCCATTAAAGGCTTCTTCCTATGCTTCCCAGCAGCACCAAAAGGTCACTCAGCACTCACAAAGGTGTGACAAGTGTTTTGGCTATCAACCTCTCAAAGATATGGATAATGGAGAGGGAAGGGTTGAGGAGATACCACAAGCAAAAATGATTAGAGAAGGTGGGGAGGACAATCTCTAATTACCAAGGTGTTTGGCTAGGGTTTTCTCTCTGAAGCATCTCACAACAAATGTGGGTAATGATGGTATATATAGGAGGGGTGCAGAATGTGTGACTCAAAAAGTACAGGCTGGCAGAACAGCTAGTCTCGCGGGTGTCTCGCGGGAAGGCCTTACCCGCGAGATACTCGCGAGACACAGTTGTCTCCACCTGGCATGACTCTTCGCATTCCAGCATGTGCCTGGCACATGTCTCACTTCGCGGGAAGCTTGGCCGCGACATACCCGCGAGGTACCCGCGAGAATCCTTCACTTCTTCAAATGCTTGAGTCTTCAACACTCTTTCTCTCACACACCCCTTACATCAAGTCCCACAACAAATACAGGGTATTAAACGATTGAACATGATTACAATCAAATTTGGCACGGAATAAAAGCCAACAAAAACACAGTTGTAAATTACAACTTTACAAACATGCAGAACATATCTGCTTCAACATAAAAATCCTTGAATTCACAAAGAGAAGGGGGAGAAGAAGTAAACAATGAAGGGCTTGGGGGCACAGAAACTTCAATCAATCCCTCAAGCATTTGTGTGACCTTTTTCATTGAGGGCCTTAGTGAAGGATCTTCTTGAATACACCAAATCGCCACAATCACAAACCTTTCTAGCCTCTTAATGTCATTCTTTGCCTCCTCATCCTCTTCTATCAACTTATCTAATTTTTTATCTTTGTAGCATTCATAAGCCCAATCTATCAATGCCTCCTCTTCTCCTAGTACAAATGCTACACTAGACTTGCAGCAAATGATCTCTAGTAACATCACACCAAAACTATACACATCAACCTTAACAGAAATGGATGCTTTCCTAAACCATTCAGGTGCAAAGTATCCAATTGTTCCTCTGTATGAGCTGCTCAACTTTGCTCTGCCAACAAAAGCTTTGCTAATCCAAAATCAGCAATCCTTGGCATAAAGTACTCATCTAGGAGTATGTTTTGAGGTTTTATATCGCAGTGGATGATCTAGGTGTTGCACTCTTCATGTAAGTACATTAGGCCTCGTGCTATTCCAAAAGCAATTTGCACTCTTTGGTTCCAATGAGGCCTGGATATCCCAAAGAGAAAGCTAGCTAAAGAGCCATTACTCATGTACTCATATACCAGAAGCCGATGCTGCCCCTCATCACAATAGCCGAGCAAACAGACTAAATTCTCAAATATTTGTGGCCTTTATTAATATCAATTTACAGTTATCCAAAATTAAATCTGCTCCAACAAAATCCATGTCAAGAATTTATGAAATGTTAAGTTTTCTTCATTTCAAACTGGTTTAACACTAAAAGCTAGAAGGTCAAATTTAATAATTCATACAGAAAGAAGAATGAGTTTTTGTAAGAAGTACACCTTTGATGTCCTCACCTTCATGTATGTCCGCGGATTTCATTTCAGGTGGCCTATCAGGTAAAGACTTCTGAAGATTAGCAGGTAACTGCTCATTAACACAAAACCACACCTGCCAACATTGTAAAAAATCCCAGCATCAGTTAGTAGAATGTTTATTCTTCACCTAAGACTGCTAGGACAAGATGATCTAAAACTAACCTAAATTCATGGAGATGAATGGCCAATCAAGCAAAGCGCTTGCCTGCGTGATGTCTGGTCCGTCATCTGGTGAAGATTGAAGCATCTCTTTGCTCAGGTCTGTAACAGAGGAGCCATATTTATGTAACTCTGGAATGCGATAATTCCCATTTAAAAATTTGAAGCTTTGATTCTCCATCAAATGCACTTTTGAAGTAGCAAATCTGATAGAGGAGGCAACCCAGTGCCTGCAGATTGACAGAGTAATGTCGCTTCCTAATTGCACATTTGATTGTAAGAGTGAACTGTGAAGTTCAATGTTCAACCTCGGGTGCTCTATAAGCAGGTGTCGTGTGCTTCCTGATATTATCTTCTTCAATGCCCATTTCTTCAGGCTTCTCAAAACGCTTATGATTGGTAGAGGTGCTGCCATCAGATCCCAGCAAAAGATTCTCAGCTTTCAAGTCTCTGAAAATGAGAGGAAGAAATAAAAATAAATCATAAATATTTCTCAGCAAGCAAAAACAAAAGGAAACTAATAAGTCTCTTCAAATAAATTAAAGGCAAAGGATGTCTTTTTTTCTTGTAGTACAAGCATGACTTACAAGTACATCAATCCAAAATTTGCCACAATGTAATCACAAGAGGAAAAAATGCAACAACAACCAAGCCTTAATTTCAAAATTTTATGAAGTATGCTTTCAAGGGGTTTTTTTTTTTTTTTTTTTGGGAATGATGGGATAATATATAGAAGGAATGCTTCTTTAGTTTCGTCCCATATCGAAGATGGTATGGGCATAGAGTGTGACCACATTAGGATGTCCCTTAAGTGACTTCAACAGTGAGATCTCCTTCGTCACCAATTCCTCTAATTCCTCATCATTAAATATAACTAGTCACAGACCTGTGCATTGCGCGTGATTATTTTTTATGGTGGTCTCATTATTATTATTATTATTATTTTGTAATTTGAACTAATTTAATGAAAAGTAATGCATTTCATAATCATATTTATCACAAAATAAATTTTTATTATTGTTGAATTGTTTTATTTAAATTTGAAACCTTAATTCTACCATAGTCGATTGACTAATTTTTACATCTCTAAGTCAATTAAACACGTTTTGCATGCTACATGTAAACCTTCTTTTCCATAAGGGTTGAAATAATGTGGGTAATATTTTTTTCTAAGGAAGTTAAAAAGAATAAAATTCAATAATTGTGAAATAATGATGTTTTCTAAAAATTAAATTTGGAGATTCTCTTTCAATTATTGTGAAAATTCCAAGCAATAATTTAGAAGGTAATACATGTTACATGTTCATGCTTTGATTGTGTAATTGTATGATCGATTTGGGTTGTAATTTATAAGTTGAATATGGTGATGTATATTCAAAAAGGTCTAACTATATTGTTTAAGATATTGAATATAGTGTTGTGTGTGATTTATAGAGTAGCAACGGCTGTAGTAATTAAAAATTGGTTTTTTATTGTCTTTCAAGTTAATAAAAACCTTACATATACTTTTTTTTTCAAAAAACCTTTACATATTTTTTTAACGTGAATCTTTACATATACCTTAATAAGCAAAACCCTATACATTTCATTTTCTTAGATGCATAAAAAAAGACATCTATTCCATAATAATAGTGGCTAATTAGTTTATTCATGTTCTCATTTATAACGTTTCTTATTATTATCATATTTTACTGGCCATTGATTTTCATAATAGAGGCATTAAATGAGAGTTAAATTCTTAGATCCTTTCATTAGATTTTAAAAGTCATGGTGTGTGAAGAATATAAGCATTTAAGGACTCTTTTTTTATATTTTATTATTTATAATGTTAAATGAAATGTCAAAAAAAAAAGATTTTGAAAATTTTCATATTTATTTCTTATATATTTCTATTATTATTGAAGAACGTCTTCCTTTTAGTTTTGATAATAAATATAATTTTCTAGATTAGAGTTTGATTAGTTTCAAGTTTAAATTTTGTATGATTTTATTTAATTGTTGATTATATGATTTAATTAAGTGAATTTAACGATTGATATATTTGCATTGTAAAGTTTATAATAACATTCGTAAGGTCTTCTTTAATTAATTTTTTACTCCTTTAGCCGTCAGTCTCTTTGTTTTCCAATTAACGATTATTAATTAATTTATTTAATTGACATTTGATTTCTTTTACTAATCTCTTTCTCTCCCTCTTTGTTAAAATCCTTACATATACTTTTTTTTTCAAAAAACCTTTACATATTTTTTTAACGTGAATCTTTACATATACCTTAATAAGCAAAACCCTTTACATTTCATTTTCTTAGATGCATAAAAAAAGACACTTATTCCATAACAATAGTGGCTAATTAGTTTTTTCATGTTCTCATTTATAACATTTTTTATTATTATCGTATTTTACTGGCCATTGATTTTCATAATAGAGGCATTAAATGAGAGTTAAATTCTTAGAACCTTTCATTAGATTTTAAAAGTCATGGTGTGTGAAGAATATAAGCATTTAAGGACTTTTTTTTTTATATTTTATTATTTATAAATAATGTTAAATGAAATGTCAAAAAAAAAGATTTTGAAAATTTTCATCTTTATTTCTTATATATTTCTATTATTATTAAAGAACGTCTTCCTTTTAGTTTTGATAATAAATATAATTTTCTAGATTAGAGTTTGATTAGTTTCAAGTTTAAATTTTGTATGATTTTATTTAATTGTTGATTATATGATTTAATTAAGTGAATTTAACGATTTATTTATTTGCATTGTAAAGTTTATAATAACATTCGTAAGGTCATCTTTAATTAATTTTTTACTCCTTTAGCTGTCAGTCTCTTTGTTTTCCAATAACGATTACGAATTAATTTATTTAATTGACATTTGATTTGTTTTACTAATCTTATTCTCTCCCTCTTTGTTAACATCCTATTGTTTTCCCAAATTTGATGATAATTCTAATGTACTAAATATGCATATTGTAACGTTTATTTTTATTTTTATTTTATTCCATTTTGCTGCCATGCAGTTAGTACATCCATAACAATTAGTTTATTTTATGATATGTTTGGTTTGATATTATTATTTTTATTATTTAGTGTTTCTAAAATAGCATGTGTTTTGTATTCTCTTTTTCTATTAATGCATTGTAACATTTTATGGGAATACTTTATAAGAAAATTGTTTATTCTATTTTTTTTTTTTTTAATTGAGTGTTTCTAAATTGATTTTTTTTTTTTTTGGTTGTATTTCATTTTTCCATTGATGCATTGTAACATTTCACGGGAAGACTTTATAAGAACAATTTTTTTTTATTGAATAAAATATTCTACGTTTAATTTAAAAAAAAAATGAGACAAAATATAAATAATTATGATATGGAGGATGTTTCTAAATTTAAATGTTGAATAAAATAAGATGAGAAGAAAAGAATAAAAATGAAATGTATAGCAATAACACCATATTATTTTAGTTATGCTATGTAATAAAATAATATTATATTTTTATATACTATCTTTATAATGCAATAATATAACATTTAACAACCAATGAGAATAAAAAAGACAACAACATAAAACATAAAACTAAATCGTATCAAGCTGGATTACCTGTCAATTCCAATTTTAGCAAACTGACTGACTTCTAGTAGTCTAAAACTGATTTTTGCGATACATTTGGTGGAGCTTTTAATATTGCATCAGTATGTTTTGATGGTCAACCTATACACTAAAATTAAAAAAATATATACCAAAAATTGAAGGAAAAAAATAATATATATATATATATAAAGAGAGAGAGAGAGAGGCTTTTGTGTGTGGAAAAATAGAAATTACGCATGAAATAAGAGGGAGAATGACAATTTTATAGTATGAGGATAAGAATAAGAAGAGTCAAAAATAAAGGAAGATAAAAAGATAGAATAATATTAATATTAAGAGTAGTGGGGATATGAAAAGTTGAAATGGAATGAGAAACGTTGAAGAAAGTTAAGGTAGAGAGTAGTGGGGATATGAAAAGTTAAAATGGAATTGAAAATTTAATAATAAATAAGAATAATTAAAAATAAGATAAATTAAAAATGATATTTTGATTGTAATATAATAGAGTTTTTAATTCACTTTTAATGTTAAAAAATTGTATAAAAAATTGGAAAAAAATTGATAATGGCATGGCTGCTGACGTGGCTTAACGAGAGCATAGCAACATTAAATGCTACGCTTTAGCTTTTAGTAATATATAGATGTGCTTGAAAGCATACTGCTTTGACACATTCACAAGGTCCCGAGCTAAGTATACACAAGAGAAACCTCCCTCCGCAATGGCATTAATAGGCACCTTTATTTGCAATCAGGTTTGGGACTTCCAATGGATACAGAAAATGGATCAGACTTAGGTTTGGCATTTGACCCATCAAATGTTGATGGGTTTGATTTGGGCTCATCTTCCGTGGCCCAGCTTGTAACGCCCCAAGTAAAAAATAGAGTAAAAAAAGAAAGAGAAAAGTGAAGGTCTGACTTTTTTTTTTTTTTTTTTTTTTTTGTGTAATGCCCACCGCTCATCTCACGCTATCACTTTACAAATTAGCAAATTCTTCTTTTTCATTTTTCCCTCAAATACTTTCCTCACTCTCTCATCATCTACCACTGGTACACTCCACACCATCATTTTTTCCGCCGAGATCACCAGGAAAATCCTTAAGAACCTCTAAACACCTTCACATATTTTATTTGAGGTAAAAGTTCTAATCTCTTTTGATAGGTTTTATGCTATTGTTTGAGGTTATTTTTATCTAAGCTTTGATAAGGAGCCCATATGATTTATGAGCTTTGGAAGTGATATTTATGTGTTTATATGCATAGGTTTTGTATTGGTGGAATTATTTGATGAGTGTGTTTATGGTTGTGCTAATGGTGGCTATCTAAGGTTTATTTATGTCGGAAATTTGGGGGGGTTTTGAGTTATAACATGTGGTAGTTGGTAAAACTAATTTTTTCATTGCTATTGGGTTTATTTGGAGTTAGTTGAAGTTCTAAATTTCTTGAAGTTCTTATTTGCTTTCAATTCCAATCAGTTTGCACTGTGGGAGAGAATGGGAAGACTCTTGATTGGTCTGTTCTTGATGGTCTTTTATTTTTATTTTTTTATTTTTTGTATTTAAGTAATTGTAATTTATCAATTGGACTATTCAATGGAACATTGGTCTTATCATGACAAAGATGGTCTAAGCCATAGATGCAAACATTTGAGAAGGCAATATAATGAGAAATGTAACCACTAATATTATGTCTAGTATTCTTATATCCAATCTTGTATCTTTAGAACCTAGGTTGCACGGACACGCCATTTTTGGTGTCGTGTCAGTGTCGGACACCGGAACGGGAACGACTCGCAGGATTCCGGTGTCCGGCAAGTGTCCTCTTTTTTTTTTCTTTTTTTTCTTTTTTTTTTTTTCGTTTCTCCGACATGCGCCGACGCGGCGCCGACACGGCTCCAACACGGCTCTAACGCGGTTCCGACGCGTCCAACACGTCAGCAGTGAAGAAAAAAATAGAAAATTACAGATTGAAACGAAAAATTCCGGCCGAAATCACGCATTTTGGGCTTCTTTCCCTCTTAAAAAATAAAAAGAAAAATCACTGCCACTGGATCTTCTATAGAGGAGATGAAAAAGAAAGGAAAAAAACAAAGAAAAAAAAGAACGAGATGAAGGCATGAAGCAAAGCCGGTGTGAGAGAGAAAATACAGAAGAAGAAGAAGAGAAAAAAGAGGAGAAAAGAGACCGAAGAACCTGAGCCACTGAAGATTGAAGAGACGTGGAAAGTGGGAACATTGGAAATGAGAAAAAGAAGAAAATGTGGTCAGGTGAGGGGAGAAGTAAATACTGTAGGCCATGTGAGTGGGTTGGGAAATGGGAAAAGTTAGTGGAAGGAAACTTTTGCCCAATTTGTTTCTTTTATTTACAAAATACCATTACTAATTATATTTTAATAACAATTAGAATAATCTATTTACTTTATTTTATAGGGAAAATCATATGCTTACTTTATTTGAGTTTTTTTTTTATATATATATATAAAAGTGTATATATATATACACAAGGTAATATATATAAAATGTTTACCAAATATATATATATATATATAAAATATATATATATACACACACAAGGTAATATATATAAAATGTTTACCAAAAAAAATATATATATATATATATATATATATAATATGCCTAAATATAAAATATAATTAATTATTTAACCGTCGTGTCCCCGCCATGTCGTGTCCTTATTTTTCAAAAATTGTTGTATCCCCGTGTCCGTGTCCATGTCCGTGCAACATAGTTTAGAACATTTGTTGTTCTTTATGCTTCATCCTTACGCTTCGTCACATAGAAATTAATCTGCTCTGAGTGTCACAAATTATTGTTGCATACAGTGAAGGGGTTTCTGATGGAGATGCAATGCAGATTTCAACAATGAAGACCCCAATTTGATGATTGGTATGTTTCTTGTTTTAGCATTGAGAGCTTTCCCCAATAATTCAAGAACATTATTGTTTGCTTATATTGCTTCTATTGTCTTATATGTGTTGTTCCTTAACCTAAATATCAAGGTTCTTTCAGTTGCATTATTTCATTTTCTGTATTACTATTAGGGATGGCAATTTTTGCCCGACCCGCGGGTACCCGGCCCGGCTTGACCCTAATGGGCCGGGTTTTATTCGGTCCAATTAGGAATAGGGTCGGGTATGGGTTTAAAAAAAAAAAAACCCGAAGCGGGTCCGGGTCGAGTCCGGGTTTTATAAAAAAAACCCGAGACCCGGCTCGAAACCCGCCCCGTTTAAAAACCCGGTACCTAAAATTACTAAAATACCTTCTATATATATATATATATATATATATATTCCTAAGTATCTAACCCTATTCCTCTTCTCATTAGTCATTTCTTCACTCAGCCTCCCTCCCTTAATTCGAAGTTCATCTCCTTCATTTCAGCTCAATCCCTCATTTTAGCTCAGTCCAACACTCCTTCTCTCTCAGCAACTCACTCCGACACTCTCTCACTCTAACAGCCAGATCGCACCGTTTCATTGCTCGCCAAGACACCAACCAAAGGTAATCGTAGATTCTTCGATCTTGTTTGTTTCCCTGGAAAATATATAGAAATTCCGATTGTCTCTTTTTCTTTCCTTAAATCTATTGTTATTGTTGACAATGATAGATCTAGATAGTTCATTTCATTCCATATACTAGGATTTTTTCAAAATTTTCTATTGCTTCGAATTTGAAATCTAAGTATTATTTTGAATTTGGTTTGGTTTTTTTCTTTAGAGATGTATAATGGAATAGGGTTACAGACTCCGAGAGGGTTAGGCACCAATGGGTACATACAGAGCAACAAGTTTTTCTTTGTCTGACTGTGAGATGGGCTTGTTGGAACAGTGATTAAAAAGTGAGTTGATGCTGCGAGAATCATATATTGTTGTTGTTGTTTTTTGTTTCTATGATTTGTGATAAGCAGAGTCCATTAATCTGTAATCTTCAAAAGAAGCTGCGAAACAAAATGGCGGAGAAACCAAAGTATGTAGCGAGGAGTGACGGAATCCTCACCTGGAATGGAATGGAGAAGCCGAGGGACGGTGGCTTCTGTGTTTTCTCTTTTCTTAACGGAAAAGGGTTGTGTTTGTTTCCCAGAGGTCTAAGACTGGGAAGAGCAGTGAGAACGGCAAGGGATTCGAGGTGAATTGGGCTTAAATTCTTTTTCTTTTCTTTTTTTTGGTTGGGCCACAAATTGGGCCCAATCCCTAAACGGGGCCCACGGGGCCCGGCTGGGGCGGGTCCGGGCCCCGGGAAAAAACCCAGTACTCTAAACGGGCCCGGTCCGGGCCACGAGTCTTGCCCCGCGGGTCGGGTCCAGGTATGGAAAAACCCGGCCCGAACCCGACCCGTTGCCATTCCTACATAAGAGAAGGGCTATAGGACCCCCCCTAACTTAACCATCTATAATGCTGAAAAGGCCAGTTGATAATATGTTTGTAGGATCTGAGAATGTCATATTGGAGATACAAGCTAAAGTCCATTTTGACCAGCCAAATCTGAAACAAATACAAAGAAAATTACAAAATGTCATGCCCCTACGCATAAAACAAAAACAAATTAGGACATCCAAACTCCAAACCCAAAACAACATGCATGTATCTCAAGTATCACTGCATCACTCTTCCCAAGAACCACATATTATTGGCTGCCATGTGATTGATGTTTCCTGTTTTTGATCTGACACATGGAAAGTATTAATTTTTTAATCAAGCTCAAATCATGGGGCTACAAATCTTGCAAAATAATGTGATTGATGTTTCCTATTTTCTGATATGTTCAATACTATCACTAAATGTCATCCTTTGTTGAGAAGCACATTTTCTTGGATGACTTCCTGACTTTTATATTGCACTCCACGCTTTCAATGTATTTTATATTTTTCTGCCCTGCTTGATCTTTTGAAAATGTTTCTTTTCTTTATGCTGGAAACAATGACTAATAATATTAAAATATAAATAAATAAATAAAGAGGTACATTTGCTTCTTTGTTGTTTGTTATAATTGGGCTGGCAAATATAATATTTCTCATCAAGAATCTGTCTTTTTTAGTGTAATAAAAATAGGATGGTTCATGGTTGATACATAAACAGTTGTGTATAAGATAGAGAACCTAATATAATTTGATGCCCTCAGATGAATATTATCTTTTAGAATCATACGTATAATACTTAGATAAACAATAAATATCTTCTAGTATGTAATTCAGATTCTGGATACATGCGCTAAATTGAAATGTTTTGAATTTCTCAAAAATCAAATCAACAAGTAAAATTATAAATATTGAAAGGAAAGAAGAAGAAGAATCACCAACTGCAAAAAAATGTTCTTTCTATTTTCTTTTGTTATCTTCTTTGAATGGATCAAGTCAATAGAATTCTCCAATAGACCTTAAAAAAAAACTTATTCCAAGTTCTCAGCCTGCAAAGACAAATAAAGACTTTTACATTTATAGTAGAGAGTGAAAAAATCATGCAAATGCCTATAAAATGAAAATTTTGCACGCTAAAAAAAATTCTCAAGTTCTTAGACTGCAACATTTGAAAAAAAAAAGAAAAAAAAGAAAACCAAACAAATTAAGTAGAAATGTATTAAAAACATGTTCAACTGGCAAAATACTGAGTCGTGCATAAGGCTTCTCACTAGATAGAAGCATCTGATTGGAAGCCAACTTCTAGGAATGATGGTGCACCAGGGCTGAATTGCTAATATATTTACCCTTTAAAGGAATAACTTGTGTGACTATATTTATCATGTAAATGCAAGAACACATAACACAAGAACAAAAAAAAAAAAAAGACTTTTACATAAAAAGTCCAAAGTTAGAAGATCATATAAAGGCCTATAATAGAACACATTGGATAGTAGGTGAGCATAACAGAAAAGAATATACACTAAAATGGTGATGAAAACAAAATTGTATATTGAAAAAAATATCTAGTTCTGGGAAGTCATAAGTTGATTGTACCAATCTTTTCTACCTATAGGTAGTATTGAGAGAGAGAGAGTCCCAGCTCATAGTCCTCAGTGTCCAGAGTTTAGTAATTATGCTTTTCATTAGGGTTGTCATTTCTGTATATAAGAAATAAATATTTGAAAATTGGGAAAGTTCATTATGGTATGTTCCTTCAAAAGATCTTAATTTGAAATTTTTTGGAGTTCTTTAAAATTTTGCAACTTCAGAAAAATTCTAAATCAAAGTAAATATAAATCTCCGTCAGTCTGTTATAGGCTTGTCAAAAGAAAATCTTACAAACACCATTACATGAAACCAACATCTTGATTAACTTGCTAATACCTCCATCAGTCGCTGGATTTTCATAAATCAAGCAGAAATAAGCACAATTATCAGTTCTATAACATCAGATTTTAGGATAGCAATTAGGAATGGCAACGGGTCGGGTTCGGGCCGGGTTTTTCCATACTCGGACCCGACCCGTGGGGCAAGACCCGTGGCCTGGACCCGGCCCGTTTAGGGTATCGGGTTTTTTCCCGGGGCCCGGACCCGCCCCAGCCGGGCCCCGTTTAGGGATTAGGTCCAATTTATGGCCCAACCAAAAAAAAGAAAAGAAAAAGAATTTAAGCCCAATTCGCCTCGAATCCCTTGCCGTTCTCATTGCTCTTCCCAGTCTTAGACCTCTGGGAAACAAACACAACCCTTTTCCGTTAAGAAAAGAGAAAACACAGAAGCCACCATCCTTCAGCTTCTCCATTCCATTCTAGGTGAGGATTCCGTCACTCTTCGCTACATACTTTGGTTTCTCCGCCATTTCGTTTCGCGGCTTCTTTTAAAGATTACAGATTAATGGACTCTGCTTATCACAAATCATAGAAACAAAAAACAACAACAACAAGATATGATTCTCGCAGCATCGACTCACTTTTTAATCACTGTTCCAACAAGCCCATCTCACAGTCACACAAAGAAAAACTTGTTGCTCTGTATGTACCCATTGGTGCCTGACCCTCTCGGAGTCTGAACCCTATTCCATTATACATCTCTGAAGAAAAAAACC
The DNA here is from genome assembly GCA_023736055.1 of Quercus glauca. Taxonomy (NCBI): domain Eukaryota; kingdom Viridiplantae; phylum Streptophyta; class Magnoliopsida; order Fagales; family Fagaceae; genus Quercus; species Quercus glauca. The sequence goes on from CM043318.1 coordinate 103,756,787, forward strand.
AAACCAAATTCAAAATAATACTTAGATTTCAAATTTGAAGCAATAGAAAATTTTGAAAAAATCCTAGTATATGGAATGAAATGAACCATCTAGATCTATCATTGTCAACAATAACAATAGATTTAAGGAAAGAAAAAGAGACAATCGGAATTTCTATATATTTTCTAGGGAAACAAACAAGATCGAAGAATCTACGGTTACCTTTGGTTGGTGTCTTGGCGAGCAATGAAACGGTGCGATCTGGCTGTTAGAGTGAGAGAGTGTCGGAGTGAGTTGCTGAGAGAGAAGGAGTGTTGGACTGAGCTGAAATGAGGGATTGAGCTGAAATGAGGGAGAGGAACTTCGGATTGAGGGAGGGAGGCTGAGTGAAGAAATGACTAATGAGGAGAGGAATAGGGTTAGATACTTAGGAATATATATATAGAGGGTATTTTAGTAATTTTAGGTACCGGGTTTTTAAACGGGGCGGGTTTTGGGCCGGGTCTCGGGTTTTTTTGATAAAACCCGGACCCGCTTCGGGTTTTTTTTTTTAAACCCATACCCGACCCTATTCCTAATCGGACTGGATAAAACCCAGCCCATTAGGGTCGGGCCAGGTCGGGTACCCGCGGGTCGGGCAAAAATTACCATCCCTAGTCTTATGTTTCTTTTTCGTTATGAAGATGCTGAAAAGGATGATTGCAAGAGAAGCAAGAGGCATTCTTATTGTGTTTCAGGTGGGAAAGAAAATTGAGATTTCAAACTTCATTATAGATAATCCCTGCATCATCTTCTATTGGAAATTTAACTGGGCTTGGTTATCTTAGTTTTCTGCTTGTTTGCATCAAGACATTTCTGCATTAGAAAAGAATATGGGTTCCAGTGAATTGGTTTGAGCGGAAGATAAATTGGCAGATATTGTAGGCTGTAAGGTAGGTTCTCTTCCTATGCAAAATTAACTTTATTAATTGCTGCAAGGATCTTTGTTTTAGCTGCTTGGAATTTGATGATTGAACAAATATGGACATTAAATTCTATCAAATATATCTTTGCTCTCTGCAGTCTGCCCCCCACAAACAATCAAATTTTTGGGTTAAAGTTTTGAAGGTCTTCATTGCAGCCTGGTGGAACTATTACTTTTGAACACCGGAATCTTAGTTGGCTAAACAGATCCATTATGGGTTCAGTGACTACCAGCAACTTCTCGAATCCAATGGCCAAAGAGTGTTGCCTTGTGGAGGAATTAGTGTAGATGGGCCTCCCACAACCCTCAGTGGTACTGGCATTGACCAAATGGCTTTTTTACGGGAAAATATTTTACGTGATAACACCTAGTTCATAAATGGAGCTCTAGTTGGGTCAAGGAACCTATTTTAAGTGAGTTTAGCTTCTAGTAACATGTAGCTTGATTTTTATTTGCTTAATTGAATGCCTTCTACTTATATTTTGGTTTGAAAGACCTTGGAAGGAAGAAAAATTCATAGAAGATCTTAGGAAGGAAGCCATATTAGCAGGATTATCTTATTTCTAGTCAATTTTGTCAAGAGCCTTCTTTTTCTTTTTGGTATTTTGATAGTTTCTGACGAGTCAAGAGGACTTCTGTCCTTGTTTCCAGCTATTTCACATGTGTTCAATGGATATCATAGTTATTATAATTGTTGGAGTTGTAACAAAAGTATGGTCAGATGTGATATTGGTATTACACAATGTGACAATGAAACTGTCAAATGTGAGAGGAAAAAAAAGGATACCGATATTAGTACTACCCAATGTAATAATGCAACTGTCAATGTACAGTTTGAAGTGCATTTAACTACTTATTTTCTTTCAAATATTTACAAAATTGTAGAAAAAAAAAAACGCTATTTTATCTGATATATTTTCTTGTCCTGCCCTAATTTAGGCTTTGTGGAAGGAGGTGCCCTTTCTCAAATCCCAATTTTTTCCATCTTGAATAATTCCCTTTTCAATTTTCTTGTTACATGGCTTTAATTAAATTTTTGCAAACGCATTTGTAATCAAGTTAGCAAGTTAGCGATATGGAAGGTGAAGGAGCCTTGTCTCTGATCTATTTGTAAATTGTAATCATGCATTAAGACAAGTTAACACTTAACATGTAGTTATATCTACTTCTATTTGAAGTTGAAATAAATCTTGTTCTTCTACACTTGCTATGTGATATGCTTTTCTCTCCTATTTCTTGTTGTTCAATAGGCTAGACATGATCTTAATTAAGGGACCCTTTTGTGTGCTAATTACCTTTGATTCTGTACCCAAATTGAGTGGCACGATTTTTTGGTTTAAGTTGTTTGTGTGTTTTATGTAGTTCTCAATATAATGGTGTTTAAAAAAACTGAGAGTCAGATTTCAATTCAGTTTAGGCAATTGAACGGTTTAGACCCCTTAAACAATAACCAGATTGCGTAGCCTAGATTAATTAGCCAAGTTATTACTTAGTCAAATTAAGCAATTCTAGGTTAAAACAATCACAAAATCATATCATGCATATAAACATATAAAGCAGCGGAAATTAAATTACACAAGATATGATCACCCAGGAAACCACACGGAAAAACCTGGGGAGGATTTTACCCACCGATCCTCAAGGCAAAACGGAATCCACTAAGAAAGAATTGAAGTTCTTACAAAAGGACTTACAAGCTCCCCGCTTGACTTCCTAATGCTACACACCAGTAGTAACTTCCTGACACGACCACGCGCAGGCTCCGAGTCCACGGACTACTTCTTTCTTTGAATCCCTTGATCAGCAACAAGCACCCACGCTTGATATTCTTTAAACTTCAAAGGCAGCAACTAAGTTGATCATCAAGATGTTGAAGTGATCTCAATCTTGAAAACCCTAAGTTTTGTGTAAAGGAAAGCTCCTTTAGATCTCACAAGAGATTTACACAAAACAGCAATGTATGAGCAACAATACAACTTGTGCAACTCTGAAAAACGTGGCTAGGGTTTGCCTTATATACCTAGGGCAAAAACATAAAACCCTAAACGTTTAAAGAGTTAGGGCTGAGTTGGAATTCTGCAGAAAAACGCATCTGGGCCGACTTTTGATCGATCGAGAATTACATTCGATCGATCGAGCCAGGCCGAGAAGCCCCAATGCTTCTGCAGTCACTCGATTCCAACTTTACAACATTAAACCAACTTTGAGCAAACTTAAACAAGACTAAAAACATTGTTTTGATCATGGTTTGCCAACATTACAAATTAGAGTTCTAAATACATAAAATCCTAGGACCTTAGAACCTAACAAACTCCCCCTTTGGCAATCCGTGACAAAACACACAATAAAAGCTCAAAGTTTACAAGTAAATAGCCCTTTACATAATAATGCTCATAAACTAAAGTTCAACCTAACTACTATCCATCGGTTGCAAGTGTAGACAGCAGCTTTGTCGAATCAGCCTGTATATTCCTGAAATACTCAACAAACACATAAACGCATGTGTGGCAGCAAATAGTATATAAACAGGTATAATATTCTTGTAAGATTCACACAACACAAAATAAAGAAATATATCAATGAATCAACTCATAAATATAAATCAATAAGCAGTGAATCATAAGACAACAAGAATCAAAAGAAAAACATGTATATCAATATATCAATCAATGTTACTCCCCCTAACATGAATATCCCAAAAATGATATACAAAGTGAAGCACCTAGATACAATCTAAATAAACTCCACAGACTAACAAACATATCCCATGCTAATCAAAAAAAATCTCCCCCTATCAACAAAATCTCAAAATCTCCTCTCTACAAGTAAATCTCCTCTCTACAAGTCAAACTATACTCCCCCTTTTTGTGACGGAATGCCAAAGGGCATCATAGGCCATCATCAAAAGGAGGTGGTGAGGAAGAACGAAGATGCGCCAAATTCACTCGCAGAGCACGAATCTCGTCGAACAGATCCACCAAAAGCTGACCATGAGCCGCCTGAACGGTCATGACAGTCTCCAAAGTACGACGAACATCGAAGTCAGCCGCAGGAGGTGGAGGAACAGCAGCAGCACCTACAGCATCTGGAACAGCCTCACCAGCAGGACCTGTAGAAGAAGAAGGAGGAGGAGGAGCGCTACTAGAAGGCTCAGACCTAGGGTGTTTAGAACCAACTCGAAGATGAGCGGCTCTCTGTCTAAGAAAAGACGCACCTATAGGACCTATAACATGAACAGGCTCAGAAGCAGGGAAGTCCTCTAAACCTAGATAAAGTAAGATCCTATGAATGAAAATAGGATGGACAAGGGCATGAGCAGTAGATGAACTCCTATAAACTTCGTTCAAAGAACGAAGAAAAAGATGTGGAAAACTAATAGGAGCATCAGTAACTAGAGCGTACAGAAATACACACCTCTCAAGAGGAATGGTGTGCAGATGAGAAATGGGCCAGAGTGAGTGACAGGCTATCCTAAAGAAAAGATAGGTAGTCTCAGGAAGCTCAGCGGTGGTGATCCTAGGATCAGAACCCCATTGGATAGATGATCCAGTGATGTAAGACATGACATCACTCAACTCTGGTGACTCATCATAGGGATAGACAGGATGCCTAACCAACGGTACCTCTAGAGCATCAGCCACTACCTGAGGAGTAATGGTGTACTCTACACCTCGTATCCAACTCCTAGCAAGAGTGTTGGAATCATAGATGTGGACAGAGAGGTTCGAGAAGAACTCTCTAATCAAGAGAACCGGAGGTGGAGGGTCAGACACAGCTAACAAAGGCAACCAACCTCGACGCTCAAAATTTGCCCTAATGGCAAGATCAAGCTCATCTAATAGAACAGAACACTCAGCCCAAACCTTTCTCTTAAGGTTTAAAGTCTCAAAGATCTCTTGGTTTTTCTCACGGGGGAACCACTCACTATCAAAAGAAGGAGGGGAAGGAGTAGGAGTAGGGATAGTCCTACGAGCTCTAGTCTTCCTAGGCATGGTGCTAAGGAAAGGACAGAAACACAAAGAGAAAACCAAAAAGAACAGAAAATAAAACCAAGGGCAAACTGCAAGTTAGCACAAAAAAAATATAGAATAAAAATCTATATGATGCATGAACATTAACAATGTTATGATGCATGAACTAATGCAGTGACCAGGATCAAATTAAGATTAATTTCACAAAATTGGCTTGAACATAGTGTTTCTTAATAAAAATCCTAAAAATGTGAGAACCACTTGAAAATTTTTGCATCAAATTGACGAATCAATCATTACACACCATTAGAAACAGTTTACAATAACCAATTACATCAATTACACAAGCCAATTTCATCAATTAATCCCAATTTCACAAAAAGCCCCAATTCGGACCTATTATAAACCCTAGAAATTTCAATTGTTCACAAAACCCAAAATTGATCAAATTAAACAATCAAGAACATGTCTATAGGGTGTCCCCATCAAAACCCATTGATCAATTGCAAACAATTTGGTCCGAAACAACACAAATCTCAAAAAGAAAAGTTCCGAAAATTATACCCTCAAATGCATGAAAAATGCATGAAATCCTGAAAATAAATTGAAAAGGAAGGGTAAAATAGACATACCGACTTGAGGAGAGAGAGATTATGCAAAAATTTCGGAAGAAAACGACAAAAACTTGAAGATTTGGACTTGCCTCGTCGGAGAGAGAAAAAGAAAAGTTTTTGAAAAAGTTTGAATACTTTGAAAAAGTTAGATTTCCCTTTTTAAAAAAAACTTCTTCACGATGTTCGATCGATCGAAAATTACATTCGATCGATCGAATGTGACAGTCATTTTAGCACATTCTGAGGCACTTTTTCGATCGATCGAAAATCAGGTTGGATCGATCGAAATGGGCAGAAACACACTGAATTTTGGAAAAAAACACATTTTTGAAAAATTGCAAACCCAATTTTGAAACAACTCCTCAAAGCATTTGAACAATGAATACAAAATGCATGAGTATGAGATGGAATGCTTTTTCAAAAACCCAAAATTTTAAAACCGAATTCTCTCAAACACAAGTTTCAATCATTCTTCCATTTAATTTTCTCAAGCAACAAATATGTTGTGCACAAATCTCAAGATATTTTCAAACTTGGTTGGTCAGACCAAGAACACACACACTAGCATGTACAGTGTTTAACAAAGAGTAACTTGTGTAGTGTGTGAAACTAGCAAAGACTTGAGATACATGTCAGGCGATATGTGAATGGCAATCAAGCACAAAGTCTACACAATTCATCACATAGAATTAAAAGAGACTATCACCTAAAGAGTTACATCCTATAACTCCCACATCTCCTAGATCAAAAGCTTGCAATCATGTAAGTTTCTTGCATTTTTGCCTCTTATTTATATATGAAATGGCATTCAGCCTAATAGTACACACCGGTTTGAATTAAGTGAATTGGCATCAAGCCTAATAGTACACACCAGTTTTAATTTAATTTGAGGCTACACCTTATGTTCTTTTTGTGCATGTGCTACACTTTCTCGAGCACTAAATCTTATGATATGCACTAAGGTGTTCATGATTGGCTAGTGAACAGTGGTGAGATGGTTATTTATGCCTTTCTCAAAAAGATCAAATCCGACAGTCAAAAACAAGTGACTTCATGATTAAGGCAAAGTGATTAAGAACCACACACATCTTTCCCACACAACATGCACTACAAAGTTTCAACTAGTCAAGTGCAGTAAATAAGCTCATCAAGGTTAAACAAGGTACACAAGACATGACATGTGTAAAAAGAATGACCAACCTTGTTTTCAATAAATCAAGAAAAATAGTGTTTAACATAATTTTTGCTTTCACCCTTTTTTTTTTTTTTTTTTTAAGAGAAAACAAATAAACCCTAGAATGAAATGCATGTATGCAATGCAATGCAAGTCCTAGAACAAAAAGAAAAACACAAAAACCAAAGAACAATGGTCACCATAGAATAGAGCAATGAAGCACAAGGACCATGTCAGAAAGACTCAGTTAGTTCGCGTCTTTTGCATCCAAAACTTTTTAGATGCACCCCGAGTATTGGAGTTCTTATTCACATTAGAGTGATTCCCAACTCCAGAATTGGAATAAAGGTTTAACGCCTTTACCAATTCACCAATTAGTGCCATAGGATCTTGTGCTTGAGGCACAGGCACTTTTGGTCTTTTAGCTCTCTTATCAGCTTGAAACTTGTAACAGTTAGGACGGATATGTCTAGACTTACCACAATAATGACAAACCCAAGCAGGTTTACCATGCATCTTGTCCTTAGGTTTGGTAGGCTCCTTAGGTTTGGATTCTCTTAAGTCTACCCTAATCTTCTTAGGTGGTGAAACTTCTACAGGTTTAACAACCTCACTCACAGGCGGTTTAACAGTTTCACTCACAACCTTACTCGCAAGAGGTTCAGAAGAAGAAGAAGAAGGAACAAAGACAGTGGAATGGGGTCCAGAATCAAAGATGCTTTCAACATATCCTAACCCAGCTTTATCAGAAGGATACTTTTGAACATTCAGCATGTGATCAAGTTTAGAACTAGCAGATCTAGCAACAGATAAATCATGTTCCAAAGTTCTAACTTTATCAAGCAAAAGCACGTTTTCAGATTTAACATTATTCAAAAGATCATTAGCATCAAACAATTTCACAAGTAAGTTTTTCTTCTCAAGCTCAAGAGCATCAATTTTCTTCAGGCCTAAATCAACTTTCATAGCATCCTTTGCAGCAATTTTGCAAAGTTTGTTGTAGGCCTCTTGAAGATCTGCATCTTCAGAGAGTTCCCCATCAGCAGGGTTCTCCTCAGCAGATATGCTTTCATCTACTACAGCAGTAGCAGTGAAGGCAATAAAGTTTCCATCCTCGTCACAACCGGACTCATCATCAGAAACCTCATTATCACTAAGGGTTACAGCCATAGATTTACCCTTATTTCTCAAGAAAGTAGGACATTCAGATTTGACATGACCATACCCTTGACATCCAAAACACTGAGAACCCAAAGAGTTATTAGAAGATTGTCCTACTTGTTCTCTAGGTTTTTCAAAATTATTAACCTTAGTGGGATCATTCTTCCTAAAGTTTCTAGGTTCAGCAGTGTTGGTGTTCCTTGCCTTCCTATTAGTGTTTCTAAGGAAATTTCTAAAGTTCTTGGCAAGGTAAGCTATCTCCGTGGGAGAGAGCTCATCATCAAATCCACCAGCTTCAACATCATCAACAGACTTAAGTGCCATTGATTTGGATTTGATAGTCTTTGGTAAGTCAGACTCATAGGACTGAAGAGATCCTACAAGCTCATCCATAGGGATGGAGTCAACATCCTTACTCTCAGTAATGGCTGTCACTTTGGGTCTAAATTCTTCAGTTAAAGATCTAAGAATCTTCCTAACAATTTTAGGTTGATCATGGACTTCACCCAAATTATAAGCAGAATTAACAATATCATTTAGTTTTGCATAAAACTCATCAAAGGTTTCATCATCAGACATTCTAATGTTTTCAAACCTAGAAGTTAATTGCTGCAATTTGTTAATTTTAACAGCCTTTGTGCCTTCATGCACAGTTTGGAGGATTTTCCAAGCAGTATGAGCAACCTCAACATTAGAGATCCTCTTAAATTCCTCCATAGAAACAGCATTGAAGATGGCATTCATAGCTTTGCTATTGAAGCATGCTGCTTCTTTTTCAGAAGTTTGCCACTCACTCACAGGAGTAGTGGGCTTCTCCCATCCGTATTCAACGGAATTCCACACCCTCTCATCTATAGATTTCAGGAATGCTTTCATCCTTACTTTCCAGTAAGCATAATTGTTCCCATCAAAGTGAGGAGGAACAAACAGAGAGTGTCCATGCTCCATGACAACTGGGGTCAAGGATCAGCTCAGAGATAAAGATCTTAAACAAGAAGAGCTACCCGCTCTGATACCACTTGAGCAGTTTAGACCCCTTAAACAATAACCAGATTGCGTAGCCTAGATTAATTAGCCAAGTTATTACTTAGTCAAATTAAGCAATTCTAGGTTAAAACAATCACAAAATCATATCATGCATATAAACATATAAAGCAGCGGAAATTAAATTACACAAGATATGATCACCCAGGAAACCACACAGAAAAACTTGGGGAGGATTTTACCCACCGATCCTCAAGGCAAAACGGAATCCACTAAGAAAGAATTGAAGTTCTTACAAAAGGACTTACAAGCTCCCCGCTTGACTTCCTAATGCTACACACCAGTAGTAACTTCCTGACACGACCACGCGCAGGCTCCGAGTCCACGGACTACTTCTTTCTTTGAATCCCTTGATCAGCTACAAGCACCCACGCTTGATATTCTTTAAGCTTCAAAGGCAGGAACCAAGTTGATCATCAAGATGTTGAAGTGATCTCAATCTTGAAAACCCTAAGCTTTGTGTAAAGGAAAGCTCCTCTAGATCTCACAAGAGATTTACACAAAACAGCAATGTATGAGCAACAATACAACTTGTGCAACTCTGAAAAACGTGGCTAGGGTTTGCCTTATATACCTAGGGCAAAAACATAAAACCCTAAACGTTTAAAGAGTTAGGGCTGAGTTGGAATTCTACAGAAAAACGCATCTGGGCCGACTTTCGATCGATCGAGAATTACATTCGATCGATCGAGCCAGGCCGAGAAGCCCCAATGCTTTTGCAGTCACTCGATTCCAACTTTACAACATTAAACCAACTTTGAGCAAACTTAAACAAGACTAAAAACATTATTTTGATCATGGTTTGCCAACATTACAAATTAGAGTTCTAAATACATAAAATCCTAAGACCTTAGAACGTAACAGCAAGGATTATCAGGAAATGACTTACCATAAAATTTTAAAAAAAAAAAATTTAAAATGACCTATGCTATTAGATCATGAAGATATTGTCAGATTTGTGTACAATGTTCTTGTACTTTTGTTATTCAGGTATCACTTAGAATGAAAGACGTTTGTGACATTATGTACACAAATATAGGCAATTATATCATTTGTTTGTTACTTCTCAAAAAAAAAAAATATATCATTTGTTTGTTAATAGATGGTATATATGCAAAGATATCTAATATAAATACAATAAAGCAGAAACATCTAGTGAGGCTCTGCCATGATTTTGAGCTGCTTGTGAAATTTAAGATTTATAAGATAAAATGGTATGGTGGGTCAAGACAGAGGAGGAGAAAGTAGAGCAAAGCCACCAAGTTCAAGTCATTACACTAACTTGTATATATTGGTGTGGTTCTTTTAGGTGAAGAGAATGATCAATCCTGGGCCAATAATGAGCTTGATGAAAGAGTATACAGGCATTATGGGTCTCCTCAATTAGAATGGCTTTTCTTGGGATGAAATTTGCAAAACAGTGGCACTGTGGCAGCTGATGTTTAGCTTATATCAAGATGCCATTCTTTCCCATTAGTAATTTTGCTAGGATGAAGGGTTTTCCTCTAGTTATCAATAAAGAGCACCCCAAAGCACGGCACACAAACTTTTTTTCCCCCATTTGATGAAATGATATTACTTCTATATTCGTTTAGTAAACTGAGTGTTTTTGGGTAACATGGAATAAAGTATATATGATCATATTGGTTCCATAATAATCAATGAACTAGTTAATTTTAAGTAGCTTTCGTTTAAAAATGACATTTTGCAGGAACATTTGGATTCAACTGCATACAAATATAGGGGATCTCATATTTCTGATTTGTGCTTGATTTATGGTAATGAAAGTCAGAATGGAAGATGAAGTTGTTTGGACATGAAAATGGAGGTCAACAATAATGCCCTTTGGATGGGATTGACGATAACTTGGGACATGCAATATCCAGCTAGGGAGTTTGAAATATCTTATTAGGGGAAAAATGAAAGTTTGCAACTTCTTAAGCCTGAGCATGTTCTCAAAAATTTCAGAGATCATCAAGGTAGAGATACAAGAAGCACTTGAGGAAAGGCCATGAGTAGTCAAAACAAATGTGGGTACCGAGAAGGACAAAGACTACAATTGAATAGAATGTATTGATACAACACTTCAAATTGTTCTTGAAATAGATGAGAAGCTCTTTTTGGAGGGTTTTTGAACTCTTAGAAGATGAGAGAATGACCATGAAACTTGCAGCGAGGAAATAGTTATTGAGAAAGGTTTGATAGGACGTCTATTTTGCTTGTCAAATTGGGATATAATTTAGATGTGGTTCCAGAGTTTTGTCAATGTAAATAAGATCCAATTTTAGAGTAAATATATTTTTGGAAAAGAATTTCTTGCTTGATTTCGTTGTTATACTTATACCCAAAACATTTTCAAGTGTTCAAGGTTTTAATAGGAAGTCAGTTTGAAATAGAATCTCTTTTATTCACTTAGCAATAAATTAATAAAGAAATAATACTACCAATAAGCATAAGCAAATTTCATGCTAAAATGGCAAAGAGGGTGTTGATTGCACCCAATGCATTATACGTATGTAACCTTTTTGGCATTTCTGCAATTTGGATCTCTAAGAACAACAACCCAAACAATTTATCCTTGTGGCCCAATATGTCAAAATTACCCTATTTGTCAAAGTGTCAAACTGTATATTGTTTATTATCATAAAATGTAAAAAATTGAGTCATTTTTGTCTTATTGCGGATCATGTCATTTAGATATATGAGTTCAATATATATTACGCTGCTTGCAGTGTAAACTCAAGTAGTAGACCTAATGACTATGGATTGGATGCTATAACATAGAAGTACTTGTAATGGACTACTCAATAGGCTAGTTCAGCCAAAATATGCCAAGAAAGCCCAATTAATTGACCCACATTGGACTAGCAACCTAATAACAAAAATTCATGCAAGCTACACTAGTCATCCAAACATAATTGGCATTGTAGCTTAAACAATTACATTTTTTTTATTATTCATTTTCTTCCTCCATACCGGAGCTGTTTGGTAGTAGTTGGTTGCAGGTGTGGATAGTAGCAAGGGCAAAGGTGTGCAGTGCAGTGTGGCAAAGTGGAGAAAAATGTAAAGAGCAGGACTAAAAAAACCCAGAAAATCAATCTCCTCTCTTACGGTATTTTACACACATTTAGTCATACCCTCAATCTTGAATAAATTACTTTAAAGGGTTTCAAATATACCACCAGGGTGCTCTCCACGCTTTTCCTTAATTTTACTAGGCTCATAAAGTTAAATTCCTACTTGGCGGCTCTAATGTGTCAATGGCTATATAAGACAAATCTTTTTCAATAGCTCTATTTTGTCTCAGTACCTTTATTTTATATGCCATACCAATTACGAAAAGACAAATGACCAAGAGCAATCTTTGAAATTCCTAGAGCCAAAGATGTTGTCACTTGCATGAGTTACATTATGATTAATAAAATTGAGGATGTAGCAATTACGAGAAGCTCTTTGAAGGGCCAGTTGAAAATATGTTCACCGGATCTGAGAATGTCAGAGTGGAGACACAAGCTGAAGTCCATTTTGACCCGCCAAATCTAAAACAAATACAAAGAAAATTACAAAATGTCATGCCCCTACGCATAAAACAAAAACAAATTAGGACATCCAGACTCCAAACCCAAAACAACATGCATGTATCTCAAGTATCAGTGCATCACTCTTCCCATAAACCACGTATTATTGGCTACCATGTGATTGATGTTTCCTGTTTTTGATCTGACACATGAAAAGTATAGAATTTTTAATCAAGTTCAAGTCATGGGATTCCAAATCTTCAAAGATTATGTGATTGATGTTTGCTGTTTTCAGATATGTTCAATACTATCACTAAATGTCATCCTTTGTTGAGAAGCACATTTTCTTGGATGACTTCTAGACTTTTATATTGCACTCCAAACTTTCAATGTATTTTATATTTTTCTGCCATGCTTGATCTTTTGAAAATGTTGCTTTTCTTTATGCCGGAAACAATGACTAATAATATTAAAAAAAAGAAAAAAAAAAAGAAAGGGAATACATTTGCTTCTTTGTTGTTTGTTATTATTGGGCTTACAAATATACTATTTCTCATCAAGAATCTGTCTTTTTTAGTGTAATAAAAATAGGATGGTTCATGGTTGATACATAAACAGGTGTGTATGAGATAAAGAACCTAATATAATTTGATGCCCCTCAAATGAATATTTATATTATCATTTAGAATCATACGTATAATACTTAGATAAACAATAAATATCTTCTGGTATTTAATTGAAAAGTTTTAAATTTCTCAAAAATCAAATCAACAAGTAAAATTACAAATAACGAATGGAAAGAAGAAGAAGAATCACCAACTGCAAAAATGTTCTTTCTATTTTATTTTGTTATCTTTTTCTAATGGATCAAGTCAATAAAATTGTCCAGTAAACCTTACAAAAAACTTATTCCAAGTCCTTATCAAAGCTTAGATAAAAAAAGATTAGAACTGTTACCTCAAATAAAATATGTGAAGGCGCTTTGATGTTCTTAAGGATTTTCCCAGTGATCTTGCTGGAAAAAATGATGGTGGAGATGGTCGTGTGGAGTGTACCGGTGGGAGAGGATGAGAGAGGGAAGAGAGTGTTTGAGAGAAAAATGAAAAAGAAGAAAGAAGTGAGCCAGCCAAAGAGATGAGAGCAGTGGAAATTAGGTGGGGTAGGTGGGACACTTAAAAAAAAAAATCAGACCTTTACTTTTCTTTTTCTTTTTTTTAACTTGGGGTGTTACGGGCTGGGCCACTGAAGATGAACCCAAACTAAACCCATCAACATTTTTTGATCCATTTTTTGTATTCATTGGAAGTCCCAAACCTAATTGCAAAGAAAGGTGCCTATTAATGTCTTGAAAGATACTGGGATTTTGAGGAGGAGGGCAAATGCATTCTACATGAACTCCTATCCTTTCAACGATCAGAGTAGCAACATTTCTGGATGAAGGAGGATGATAATCGAAAATTTCACAGAGGATCTCAACATGATTAATTCTGATCAGTTAGTTTCAAGTCCCAAAATAGTTCCTGCAATGAGCTCTGAGGTCTACAGGAAAAACACAGATGCCCAAAGCTCCTATCTTTTTCAGTGAAATTTCTTTCAAATGTTCGTTCACTACAATTGATGGAAATGATGACATGATAACGAATATTACAACTAACACCATAATAATGATGACAATAAGAATCTTGTATTCCAAAATCAATACAGAGAGCAATTGTTGGAAATTCGGAACCAATCGAGAATGATATTAAATTTCCATCCCTTTGATGGTTGAGCCAATTTGGAATATCGTTCTCATCTCCTGTTACCTCAAAACTATATTCACAAAAGATTTGGCCAAATTGGAGGCATTGTAGATGAGTGTGGAAACATTAACATGTGGCTTGTTACACCTAAACATGGTGGTAGATTTGGTGGAAGCCTTGTGATTTCTGGAAGAAGCTGCATGCAATTAGCAAATTCAACAAGTTACATCTTAGCAAATAATGTACTATTTGTGAAGGTAACACAAATAGTTTCTTAATATCTTTAAGAGAGAGATATACCTGAAAGAATGATTGTAAATCCAGTGAGTGGCAACTTACTACTTCTACACGACTTATACTATGTGGAAGCCTTGGGATTTCCCGAAATTCATAACAATCTCTAACAATAAGCGTATGTAATCTCTCACATCTGCTCATGCTTTCTGGGAGGGTGACAACTTCGCTTTCGTGGATTTCTAACTCTTCCAATGTGAGGGGGCAACAATAATTCAAAAAAAATTCTATTTCTGAGCGAATTTCAAAGCCAAAAAGTTGTACTTGTTTCAACATTGGAAAAACATATTTGGAAGAGCAACCAAGAGAATTGCACATTGGCTGTCTATCAATCTCCACATTCTTTGGAAATATGATATTGCAAGAAAGTTCAAGCCTCTCTATACTTTGTAAATTATAGATGCTACCCGGAAGATGTGCCTCTCCTGAATACGGTGATACACTTAAGCCCTTAAGCCCAATCAAATTCCCAAATGATGGAGGCAACTCCTTAGTATATGAAAGCTCGTAAATGTGTCGAAAACAAGAGCAATTTAGACCTCCAAATTAAAGTTACGGCTTGGTTGATTTTACACTAACTTAATACTAAGTGCGGAATAGTGTAAATAATAGCGTATATGCAACACAACTACTCTAATCCATATTTAAAGCAACACAGCAGTAAAAATGAAATAAACAAGAGTATGGAAGAATGATGCAAACACAGATAACACTGAGACATGTTATCGAAGAGGAAACCGAAAAACTCAGCGAAAAACCTCTCTGCCGCCCTCTAAGCAGAAATTGATCCACTAAACAATCAGTTGGGATACATGGGTTAGCAAGAGACCCTCCAAGCCTAATCTACCCGATGCACCTAAGCCCTTCAAGCTCCTACTCCAACAAGACTTCTCGAAACCGTGTCTTGTCTAGCTTTTTGGATCCCGCAACAAGCTCCATGTTGCATTTGCTATCCTTGGCTTCTTCCAATGCTTCCCAGCAACTCCAAAATGTCACACAACACTCTTAAAGGGTGTGGTAAGTGTTTGGGCTATCAACCTCTCAATGGTATGGAAATGGAGAGGGAAGAGTTGAGGAAATACCACAAGCAAGTGTATAGAGAAATGTGGGGAGGACAATCTCTAATTCTCAATGTGTTTGGCTAGGGTTTTCTCTCTGAAGCACTTCTCAACATTTGTGGGTAATGAGGGTATATATAGGATAGGTACAGAAAATGTGACTCATTCAGTACAGGCTGGCAGAACAGAATGCCTCGCGGGTGTCTCGCGGGAAGGCCTTTCCCGCGAGATACTCGTGAGACACAGCTGTCTCCACCTGGCCTGACTCTTAGCATTCCAACATGTGCAGGGCACATAATTCACTTCGCAGGAAGCTAGGTCACGAGACACCCGTGAGAAGTCTTCAATCTTCAAATGCTTGAGTCTTCATACATTCTCTCTATCACACACCCCTTACAACAAAACCCACAACAAATACAGGTTATAAACGATTGATAATAATTACAATCAAATTTGGCACGGAATAAAAGCCAACAAAAACACATATTTGTAAATAATAACTTTACAATCTCTCCCTTTGGCTATTCCGTGACAAAACCCTAAAACAGACTCTAAACTTAAATGTGAGTTTGGGAACACAGGCAAAACTCACTCACACCTAATTCTAGATTCTGATAAGCTCTTGAAATATATGAACAAGTATCTCCTAAAACACAACAATACAATAATATCATTGTATGCAAAAAACTTGAAATGCATATGGAGCTAATATAATGTGATCAAGCAAAATGGAATAAAACAATAGACCATGGCAAGATCAAACAAGCAATCACTATACACAAGTGATCACTATGCTCATTCACACAGGGAATGAACATCCAGACATGCAAAATGATAAGCTCATTTGAAGAGAATCATTTGTAAGTCCAACACTCAACCAATGCGAAATACACAAAATATTTGCATCTAGGAACAATCCTACACGGGCACAAAAGTGTTCATCACTCAACCAATGCATAGAATGTATATGCATCTAAGAACAATCCTACAGGGGCACAAGAGTGATGTACTTGAAGTAAAATGTATGACATTAAACAACAAGCAAACATGCATAAAGATTGCATAAGCAAGGTACTACATATGCATGGTACAAACCATAAAAGCCTACAAGAATGCATGGAAACAAACCCTAAAAGCTTACAAAAGCATCATGGGTACAAATTATAAAGAACTTCCCTATCATATCACTCCCCCTATCATGAATCATAGGAGCTGTGATGAACTTGGAACATATATACCTGTAACCTGAAACACTTGCACAAAACACATTGGACCCTCAAGGTAAAGCAAGTAATAAACGGACAAGTATAATGTAACAAGTAAATTGCGATCAAGTAATCAAGATGTGAAACATGTGAGCAACTTTATCAAACTCCAAAACAGTCATATGGAAATGACTGCAATGATCTTATAGCAAAGCAAATGATCATCCGAACATGCAACCAATAAAGCACAATAGCAAAAGGTTAAAAGCATGTCCAACACAAAAGCACGATGCAATGAGAGCAACAAAGCAAATCAAAGCATCATAAAGCAACGAGAAAACAAGCATAAAGTAAATCAAGGTTTTCTAAAAAAAAATGTCTTCTCCCCCTTAGTATATGCATCTCCCCTATGACTTTCTCCCCCTACGAATGTGCACGAGGTAGAATTTCTCCCCCTAAGAGTGTGCACATGAGTCATATAGAAATGACGAAACACACTGGTATACTCTCCGATATACTCTCCCCCTTTTTGTCACGAATAGACAAATATATCAAGAGGAAGGAGGAAAAAAAATATGAAGATGATGCATGAGGGTGCAAGATAAATGAGAAAATGAAGCTCAAACATTTTTAAAAAAAATGCTACAAAGCATAAAGAACATGACATGCTAAGGATGATGGAACATGATATTGACCTAAGCATGACATAGACATAAGACCATGTTATATGTACTGAAAGGTCTAAAACTACCTTAACTAGCATGAGTGAATGCAAAAACATGTCAAGTGTTCAAGTGTGTGCAATAAAGGTGCAATTAGTGTACATCTAGTGTGCATGTGAGATGCATGACCAATGCATGAATAAGCACTCACGGGGCAAAGTGTATAAAACACACCACACCAATGATCAAAACATGATAAACATGAATAATTATGGTGATCCCCAAAATTTGGTACTCATCGGAGTCCAAAAGAACGAGAAAATGCCATTTGAGCATTTTATCAAACACTTAGAGTGCACACACTACACATGTATGATGAACAATGCAAGAACATCTAAAAATCTTACCTAAATACATGTTATTTTTGCCACAAGGGGCCAACATCGAAAGCAAATCAACATTTAAAACAAAGCCCAATCAAAAAGATTAACAAAAATTAAGTTTTCCAACTCCCATTTGAGAAAATCCCAACTATGAACATAAAACCCCCAAAAACATAATCTAAGGATTAAAATCTATGAAAAGAGTTAAAGATTACCTTAGAGATGTTAAAGGAATGAAAAACAATTGAATTTAGTTGGGTTTTGATGTAGAAACATTAAACCAGGGGTTTAGGAGAGAATGGGAGACGTTTAAAACAAAAGATCCACAAAATGCCCTTTAAAAAGCTGATCTCGAAATTTTCGCTGGTATCTCGCTAATTAGAATCCCGCGAAAATTTCACTGGTATCTCGCAGGTAAACCTTACTCGCGAAACAGCCGCGAATCTCTCTGTCCAAAACTAGAAAACTTGAGAATTGGACCCTTTCACTCGTGACTAAATTTAAACATGAAATAAGTCACGAAAATACCCAGAAAACATGTTTTTCACACAAAAACAATTTGAAAACTTTGAAAAACATGGGTGATACAAATCACTTCCAAAGGCAAACAAAAAGAACAAAAATCTTTTTGGTTTGATCCACATATGGTTGAGCGCACACACATCACATTTGAACATGTACAATCACACAAATGAAATAGACATTCTTGTGTGTTGTGTGTGAGGATCAAGTGTGGAATAGTCCTTAGACTAGAGTGAAGCTTCAATGATCAATTCAATCGAGTCATATACAACTGATTCGAAATCAAGTGGACTATCTCCATTACAAAAATGAGTATATATGACCTCCCACAAGAGAATGATTACAAAACTTAGAAACTTTTCATTTGGCTTCTGCATAAAACATAACAATTGATCCATTTTTGGACACTACATCGCTTTTTGAGATCGGTGCTTGAAATTTTTGATATTTCAACATTAAGGATTAGCCTTTGGCTTTTTGAGTACTATACAAATTACATTTAAAAGAGTCACTTTCCCTTTTTCCTAGTCTAATACTAGTGTGTGCGACAGGCTTTTGCAGCTCAATATCTCTTTTCATTGGAGATTTACATTTAGTGAGCTCTTTTTGCAAAAACATAAAAATAAAGTGGGAAGAGATATAGACACAAGTCTATGCAAGTATCAAGACCAACAAGACTATTGACCAATTATTCATGACAAGCTTGAAGATCTATTTACAATAATCACACAAAGATTTCAAGATTTCTTCCACACAGATAAAAGTGCATACAAAACAAGCTAAGCTCGTAAATGTACTACGTCATTAGTACGAAGGTACTAGGCCAAACTCACATGAGATATGTGCTCAAGCATATACGATCAAACTTTTTGAATTTTTCACTTTTTATATGGTTTTGGATTTTTACACACACAAAACAAAGACATAAAAGTAAGACCAAAAACAATGCATACAAATAAATGCAAGATGCATAAATGCATAAAGATATGGCATCTAATGCATGAAGGGTCTTACAAAGATCGAAAGAATTAGATCAATGACCAAAAGAGCAAAAGCTCAATCATAGGAACCCTTCCTCATCCAAACGGAACAATTGTTTGGAATGAATGTCTCATGAGAAGTGAGACGAGGGTTGGAAGAATGAGAACCGGAGATGCACATAGTCAAGGAGTTAAGAGCATTAAACACTTTCTTTAACAACATGCTATTTTCACTCAAATCCGGTTTATCATGCAAAATACAATTTCCAAGAAGCTCAAGTTTCTCTTTTCTTTTTATTCTTTTAAGAGCTTGAAACTTAGAGCAATGTGGTCTAAGATGACCAAAGGCACCACAATGGTGACAAACAATGTGTTTAGGTCCATTAGGCCTTTTTGAAATGGATCTAGCAACTTGGGTTTGTTCTCTCTTCAACTTAGAACATTGAGGCCTTATATGACCAATCACACTGCAATGGTGGCAAGTTGGAACAAACTTAGATCCACTCAATTCCCTAGGATTGGACCTAAACAGAGGTTTTGACTTAATAGCCTTTCTCTCCACTTTTTGATTTCTTTTATGTGGAGGAATATACACCGATTTGTCCTTTGAGGCAAAACACACATTAGACACAAAATCGGGTGCCACAACATGATTGCAACATATATTTTCATCCTTTTTAACAATAGGTTTAGCAATCAAACACTTGGCATGCATCTTAATAGATTCATTTTCACATTTAAGATCATCAACAAGTTTATTAGACAAAACAAGTTTAGCATCTAAGTCCATATTTAAACACTCAAACTCTTTCATCTTTTCAAGAGAATTTTCAGCAAACTTTTTATATTTTTCAACCAATTTATTGGATTAATTGAGCTTAGCAATCAAATCATCCTTTTCACAAATGAACTTGCTCAAATTCTTTTGAAACTTCTTAGCTTCTTTCTTCAAGAGTTTGTCAACAACACCCATAGATTCAAGTAACATGTCATCACAATTATGAGGATTAACACTCAGAGAGGCATTATCACAAACACATGGCATGTTACATTCATCACCAACCAAATTATACAAAGTGGCATCTAAAGCACAATCCATGGCAAATAAACACAAAGGGTCAAGGATCACACTTAGGTATTTAAACCACAACAAGTGTACCCGCTCTGATACTAATTGAAAGCTCGTAAATGTGTCGAAAACACAAAAGCAATTTAGACCCCCAAATTAAAGTTACGACTTGGTTGATTTTACACTAACTTAATACTAAGTGCGGAATAGTGTAAATACAAGCGTATATGTAACACAACTACTCTAATCCATATTTAAAGCAACACAGCAGTAAAAATGAAATAAACAAGAGTAAGGAAGAAGGATGCAAACACAGATAACACCGAGACGTGTTATCAAAGAGGAAACCAAAGAACTCGGCGAAAAACCTCTCTGCCACCCTCCAAGCGGAAATCGATCCACTAGACAATCAGTTGGGATACATAGGTTAGCAAGAGACCCTCCAAGCCTAATCTACACGATGCACCTAAGCCCTCCAAGCTCCTACTCCAGCAAGGCTTCTCGGAACCGTGTCTTGTCTAGCTCTCCGGATCCCGCAACAAGCTCCATGTTGCATTTGCCATCCTTGGCTTCTTCCAATACTTCCCAGCAACTTCAAAACGTCACACAACACTCTCAAAGGGTGTGGTAAGTGTTTGGGCTATCAACCTCTCAATGGTATGGAAATGGAGAAGGAAGAGTTAAGGAAATACCACAAGCAAGTGTATAGAGAAATGTGGGGAGGACAATCTCTAATTCTCAATGTGTTTGGCTAGGGTTTTCTCTCTGAAACACTCCTCAACATTTGTGGGTAATGAGGGTATATATAGGATAGGTACAGAAAGTGTGACTCATTCAGTACAGGCTGACAGAACAGAATGCCTCGCGGGTGTCTTGCGGGAAGGCCCTACCCGCGAGATACTCATGAGACACAGCTGTCTCCACCTGGCTTGACTCTTCGCATTCCAGCATGTACAGGGCACATGATTCACTTCGCGGGAAGCTAGGTCGCGAGACACCCGCGAGAAGTTTTCAATATTCAAATGCTTGAGTCTTCATACACTCTCTCTATCACACACCCCTTACAACAAAACCTAGAACAAATATAAGGTATAAACGATTGATAATAATGAAAGTTCAAAATGGGTATGAAACACCCTTGAACGTTTTGAATCCAATTTACAAAATATCAATTCTAGCTTAATATCAAACGATTAACGTGCGGAACATGAATAAAAGCCAATCACAGAATTAATAATTAATCTAAGCCAAATATAAACACATCCACAGCAGTAAATATAAGGCAAAAATAAAGGGAAGGAAGATGCAAACACACGGACAATACACGATGTGCTATCGAAGAGGAAACCGAAGCCCTCGGCGTAAAACCTCTCCGCCGCCCTCCAAGCGGTCAAATAATCCACTAAAGAATACAGTTGGGATACATGAATAGCAGAAGACCCTCCAAGCCTAATCTACCCAAGTACCTAAGCCCTCCAAGCTTCTTGCTCCAACGAGGTTACGCCGAACCTATTTCTTCTTTAGCTTTCCGGATTCCGCTACTAGACCATAGCATCAACCAATGTAGATTGGTTCCTTCCTAACTGCTTCCCAATAGCACCAAATAAACCTTCTCATGGATGTCGGTATGGTGAGAAAAGAATTTGGCCAAAAGCCTCTCAAAGGT
This sequence comes from Quercus glauca, assembly GCA_023736055.1. Lineage (NCBI taxonomy): Eukaryota > Viridiplantae > Streptophyta > Magnoliopsida > Fagales > Fagaceae > Quercus > Quercus glauca. Next base: position 103,778,793 of record CM043318.1, read on the forward strand.
GTGACAATGGAGAGGAAGAGAGTAGAGGAATATGAAGAGTCTCTAAGGTAAAGATTGTGGATGAATCAATCTTGTATTTCCTTTAGGGTTTTTCTCTGAAATTCTCTCTAGGAGCTCTACTCATTTGGTGGGTATAAGCGTATATATATAGTAGGGTGAGAATGGAATACGAAGAGACAGTTTTTCCCAAACAGGGCTGATTGGCGGCTTGGCCTCGCGACTGGACTGAGTCGCGAGTTCAAGCCGCGAACTAACGGCCTGGCCAGCCTGGGACTTTTGTCCTGTAGCGCAATAGCTGGCGTGACCCTTCAGCTCCCCCTGTGCATCTCACGTGCCTGCAGTTGGCGGCTTGCAGCCGCAAGTCACCGGTGAGTCCTAGCCGCGAGTTCCTGCTTCTTTGCACATTCTTGAGCTTTTCTTCACATCTTCTCACACACTACCCTTACAATAAACCCCACATAAATACAGGGTTACTAAGTGCTTAAATTACAAGCAAATTGGTACGGAATAAAGCCAACATGATTGGTTGATAAAATTCAACCTTACAAATAATTACAATCAAATTTGGCAAGGAATAAAAGCCAACAAAAACACATAGTTGTAAATAACAACTTTACAGTATAGTTCCCACTCATATCTAAATATTCAACACCTTTCATTTCATGCAAGATATTTGGGAACTTCTTAATCCTCTGGCTGGCTTCCAGATCAAAAGATGTAAGGGATTTCATCGTGAGACGGTTTGGAAGAGTTTCAAGTCTTTCACAATAGGAAAGGTCCAACTCTTCAAGCTTATCAAAATGCCCCACGAACTCATCAATCTCAACTAAATTTATACAGTAACTAAGTTTCAATGTCGCTACGTTTGGGGTCATTGATAAGTCAGGTATTTTCGTAATCAGACTGCACCGACTGAAGTCCACATATTTCACGGATACAAAATTCTATAAATTTTTTTTTTGAAAGTTAGAACATGGTTTAACCTTTAAAGAAGTATATATAAATAAATTAAAAATTAAAAACTTATAAAAAATAATAATTTATAAAAGCTAATGATCATACCTGCTTAGGTACTGGTTCCTTTAATGGGATAAAAGGCATGTTGAGCATAACTAGTTTTTTAGGAAAAAAATTTGGTGGCCAAGAAGAAAATGGATATTCACGCCAATCAAGCAAGCTTAATCCATTGGGAAGACATTCAAGGGGTCCATTGCAACAACGTACGTTACGAATCAAAAGCAATCTAAGATTTTTCATCTCACAAAAATGTGCCTATTGTGACGACAACAAGATGTCCAAGAATTTTCACAAAAGAAATGTTATGTTCACGATATTTTCATAACAAATTATTAGTAGTAGGTTATTACAAATTGTTATTGGTGGGAAAAAAGTAATTTCATTAGCAAGTTTATTAAATTAAAACCAATAACAATTTACCACCTACGGTCTGTTATGAAAGCGTTGTAAAAAATGTTCTAGATGTAGCACTTTTTTCGCACAATAACTTTATTTTAGTTGTGGTTGGTTCCAATATCTGTACTACTAAATCAATAGTTGTGGTTGGTTCCAATAGTTGTGGTTGGTTCCAAAAAAAACCCCTACACCCCTTTGTTTAAGTAGAGACAAAACTAAAGGACAATCCAATAAAAATACAACTCTAACTCTTACTAAATCATTGTCAAAAAAATAAAGTCACTCTCTTGTTGATTTTCAAATTGCCTTATCCACTTACAAATTAGATTCGAAAAAAAAAATTTTAATATGAAAAATAAAAACACTGGTTTTTTTTTTTTGCTACAAAATAGGACCACTGAAAAAAAAAAAAAAAAAAAAAAAAAAGGATTATCAATCGCATGAAGTGCCCATGATGAGGCTAGTGATTTTTTTTTTTTTTTTTTTTGACCTACAAGTAATTAACACTTAAAAAATTGTGAAAATATTGTACCAATTTATTGTGTTATTATTTTATGAAACATTGTAAATTGATCAAATCGAAAATAATGCAGCAAAACTACTGTAAATTTATGCATTCAAAAAAAAAAAATGCAGTTGGTGAAACAGTGCTAGTTGAACAAACCAAAAATACTATAGCTTCAAGTCATTCGCTCTTTATACAAATATATATATATAGATAATATAATATAAAACAAACCAAAGCAAATTGGTGTACTTCAAAAGAAAAAAAAATCCCTCTCACCAGATTGGCTAAATGCCTTGAATAAGTATGAAAGGTATTATAGTAGCATTGGAATGAGTCCAAG